>OZ023270.1:65535831-66162081 GCA_964006375.1 Tillus elongatus | reverse complement strand
CCAGGAATTTACCCGTGGGCTACTTAGGGCCTTAATGGCTGTCTGGCTGTCTGTGGCTATGAGGATCGGCTTGTTGGTGTAGCCCCTCCTTTTGTTCTCCCGTGCACAGTGCAGGATGGCGTACATTTCGGCCTAAAGGACCGTTGCATGGGCTCCCAGGGAAATACTATGACATACCCTCGGTCCTTCCGAATAAACACCTGCTCCCGTCCCACGCTCCCCGCCGGATCCGCCCGTGAACCAAACGAGCGCGTCCTTTGGTATGCCGGCGTCTCCTCTCGCCATGCCTCGCGGTCGGGGATTTCTACTGTAAAGTTGTTTTCCCTGCAGATTCGCCGGCTCGCGAAGTCTGACCTCATTTCAGGCATGGGCTCCTTCACGATCTCCTGAATTTTGCAGTGGCCCCTCAAGCCTGGGTTGATCTTCAGTCTACTATTGCAAGCTAGTCTGTATAGTCCTAGCCTGGCCTACCCATAATAACGAAGTGTGCGTTTGGGGGGGGGGGGGGGTGCAGATCCAGCAACATCTCCATGGCGGCTGGTGGGGTACACTGAACCATGGTACACAATGAAACACTGCATTCCACACGTTCAAATTACGCACCACAACCTCCATGACACTCCCCCTGTAATGTGTCAATGTGTTGATGTATACGCTACGTTCCGGTAACTGTATCACACGGACATGAATGAAATAAAATTTTATGTTTTCCATGGTGAAAAGTTTTTTTGGTTTACACTTCAACATAATAGGTAAGTTCATATAATATTAATCTGGATTTTCTCTTTGTTACGATTGGTATTATGCATGTCTTAGAAGTTTAACCCATAAATGCCATTTAATTAAAAGTTATATATGAATGAGTTTTGACCTTGTTCTTAAAAACGTACAAGGTGGTACACAATGAGACATCAACTAGTGTTGCACAATGATACAAGTGCCATTGTGTACGTGTAGTGTATCATTGTGTACCACTCCGAAAGCCAACGTATTTTTCGTATGTAAATTTATCTGAACTTTAACTAGCCAGTTTAATTAACACTTTTTATCGCATTTTAATTTTCAAGTATATAATAAACAAGAGTACAGACATTCCAGTAATACTATATTATAATTCATAGGAACACTATGGTCTGGATAAAAAAAGAGAACCAAGGCCACATTTACACCAGAACCCATGACCGCTGCTGTATCTGAGGTACGAAATAAAAGAACAGCATTGCGACAAGCTGCGGATATGTGTAATGTCAAATTTGCTACTCTGAGGAGATAAGTTATAAAGCAGGAAGAAAACACAGCTGCTCGGATGGAATTCAATTACAGTGTCAGGTCGGTTTTTCACAAAGAATAGGAGGACTCATTTTGTGCCTACATAACGACCTGTAGTGAAATGGTTAGTCGGCTTAATACCTTAAAAGTCAGGCAGTTTGCTAATCAAATGGCTACCCAGGATTCAAAAAAAATACCAACAAGTTGGAACCTTAATATAACTGCGCCAACAAAGATTGGCTACGAACATTTATCAACAGGTCAGCCTGTTTAAGCATCAGGAAGCCTGAAGCTTGCTCTTTCTCACGCTTGCGTATTTTAAGAAGCACAATGTTGGCCTGTTCTTCACCAATTTATAGATTGTTTACAGATGGCCTGCATCAGCTGTTGAAGAGTTGCGAATTTATAATCTGGATGAGGCAAAGCAGTTTAATACATGTTTTAGCGTCGAAAGAGGTACACCAGCCACTACAGTTGCAATCATTCTTGCCGATGGAACATTCCTGCCGGCCGCAATAGTGTTTTCGCGCAAAAAGTTCAAGCAGATAATGTTTTCTGAGGCCCTACCAGAGACTTTGGGACTGGCCAATCCAAGTGGGTGGATGACATTAGCATTATTTCTAGACGTGCTCCAACGTTATATCAAATATTCTCAAACTACTTTGGAAAGACCCTCCATCCTCATATATGACAATCATGAGTCCTACTTATCGCTGGAGATAGCTGAAGTTGCCAAAGCAGCTGGTGTTGCAAATCTGACTCTTCTACCTCACTCCAGCAATAAACTGCAGCCACTGGACAAGACCGTTTTTTTCCTAATTTATAAAGTTTTTCAACAAATCTATACATTCATGGCTTGAGTCATCCTGGAGTTCATATGACTCTATCAAATTGCCGAATGTGTTGGACATTCGCATTCTAAGGCAATGAATCCTGAGCACATTATATCTGGATTCAGGTCCACTGGAATGTATCCAATGACTTATGGACCGATTTTGACCAAATTTGGTGAGTACCTTCCTTCTGCAAGTGGCTTGTATAAGTTTGTTAGTTAAGAAAATCTACCTGGTTTTTTCCGAAAAAATTTGTGATTTTTTTCGGAAAATTTTTATATCTAAGGAAACAACAAAGTTGTGGCAACCAAATTTGGTTCGTTGGTTAATATCATAAAAAGTAAACTATGTACCAACATTTAGGTCTGTAAGCTAAAAGATAAAAAAGTCGTAAGCATTTAAAAAAATATGTTATTTTCTTCTTAAAACGTCAACGTCGCGACTTGAAACGTCAAAATCGGCAACATTTGCGTAAAGAACATGTAACGAATACGGGTTTTGTAAAGAAAATGTCGCAAGGAGAGTGTTTTGCAAACCCTTCAGTTTCAGCTTCAACCGTCATTGTCCCTCATTTTACTAAAATATATCCAGAAAATGCATTTCAAATCGATCCTTTCTCTGTTATTTTGGCAGTAGTTTTAGCTATAGAGTTTATCGTTTAATGGTCTACAATTGTTAGCGAGTTTCGTAGAACAGATTCGCTAATGAGGAGACCGCCACTTTTAAATATTGAAAATATATTTTCAAATGAGCGCCTACTGGGCCCCTAGAACCCATATCCGCGGTCAGTTTCAGTTTTTATTTGTTTTCATACATACAGGGTGACTCATTTCTACGGTAAAGATCTATATATTCGTTATTATATAAGATACGAGAAATAATTGTATACGTTAAATAGTGAGTGTCTTCAGCTGCATCTTATAAAATTATTTTTACAATCACAGGATGGCCCATTGGTTGGTGTGAGACAAATTTTCTTTTTTTAATCGAACATGCCTTATTACATTTTCCATCGAAATATAATGCACGTTTGTAAGAAAAGAAATTTGGATTGTAGCAAGTGCGTTATGGAAGCGAACTTTCTATAAATGCTTCAAATTTCAATAGCTCAACTTGCTACTAACCCAAGGTTCGTTGGCCAGAAAACCAGTTTTCTTCGGTAACGTTTCAAGTTTATTTTCGGAAAATTTTTATACATTTTTAAACAATAAAGTTATGTTTAAGAAATACGGTACATTGTTTCTAGTATATGGGTTATACTGGTAACCAAATTTGATGCCTGCATTCCTAAAAAAAGATATATTTGCTACTAAAAACACTTTAATGAAAATTCACTACCATAGCGCACTTACTGCGTTCAGACTCTTTTCTTATTTTTCTAGCTTGCTGTATATTTCGTGTATCTTATCGTTGTTATTTTATTTTAGTATGTTTAAATCTTTTCCGGGTCATTGGAAGAACAGAAAGTAATTTCGAAATTCTGCCATATAGCATGTAGTTTACTCTATATGTTAATAAAAGCTATTTATTACTATTATTTTTATGAAAATTCGATACCATAACAGGTTTGTTACGTCTAAACTATTATTCATTTAAATCGTGATAATAAAGATATTTTTCGGTTATTTTACATCAAATAATTCGCTTATAGACAGGCATATTTTAAGTTTCATTGCTCGAATTAGTTTTATTGTAGGTACTACCACAATAAGGTATGTTTAAAATACATTTGTTTTTATTCTGCAAGACTGTGTTTCCAGAAACAAAGAATACGATCTACGGCCATATTTTAAGTTTCATTGATCGAATTAGTTTTATTGTAGGTACTACCACAATAAGGCATGTTTAAAATACATTTGTTCTTATTCTGCAAGACTGTGTTTCCAGAAACAAAGAATACGATCTACGGCCATATTTTAAGTTTCATTGATCGAATTAGTTTTATTGTAGGTACTACCACAATAAGGCATGTTTAAAATACATTTGTTCTTATTCTGCAAGACTGTGTTTCCAGAAACAAAGAATACGATCTACGGCCATATTTTAAGTTTCATTGATCGAATTAGTTTTATTGTAGGTACTACCACAATAAGGCATGTTTAAAATACATTTGTTCTTATTCTGCAAGACTGTGTTTCCAGAAACAAAGAATACGATCTACGGCCATATTTTAAGTTTCATTGATCGAATTAGTTTTATTGTAGGTACTACCACAATAAGGCATGTTTAAAATACATTTGTTCTTATTCTGCAAGACTGTGTTTCCAGAAACAAAGAATACGATCTACGGCCATATTTTAAGTTTCATTGATCGAATTAGTTTTATTGTAGGTACTACCACAATAAGGCATGTTTAAAATACATTTGTTCTTATTCTGCAAGACTGTGTTTCCAGAAACAAAGAATACGATCTACGACCATTCTACATACCAAATGACTGGCAAACCGCAAAGGTGATGGCCGGACATTTTCACGTTTCATTATATATTGTGAAACAAATATGATAATTTAACTCCTTTATTATCTGTAGTTTGTAGTCTGTCCTCTTGTATTGAAAATGTAATTAAATTCTAAACACATCGAACAGATGATAGAGCGTATTGCGACAAATCTCGTCGCAATTTCGTATTATCGTTACTCAACTCTCTAACACTAACTGACGACTAACATAATTCACTTTACGAGTGAATGCTTCTGCGCTATTTTAGAACTAATTGGGAGCATATTCATAATTTGGATACTCAAACTAGTCATGATGCAAAAATTACACATAGGAGAGAATTTTTTTTTACTTTAGAAAAAATTACACTGATTTTTTTGAAAAGGGGGAACAGTCTAGACGCAGCTATTGCTTTATATATATATATATATATATATATATATATATATATATATATATATATATATATATATATATATATATATATATATATATAGTCTGTCCCAAACTGGACGGGAATGTATTGCTATCCCCGTTATTATTAGAGATAGGAAGACGGTTAAATTAGCAATGTTTTGTAGAATTTCATGCTCGTTCCAAATATGACTTGAATTGCGCCCTGTCTCTTTTAGTTTTTGAGTTAGTTTGAAAAAACTAAAATTTGTCTTTTTCTTCAATATCTAAGTAGGCGTTCATCTGACATGTCTAAGACTTGCACATTATCAGGTCACATTTTACACAGTAATCTTTTTGCGCCATTCTCAACTTAGGATTCTCATTTGTTTTTGAGCTACAGGTATCAACGTTTGTTTTTATTATGGCAGCCATATTTTTTTTGCTCATGTGATAGCCTGTGAAAAGAGCTTTCCAATGATGTACAACATGCTTGAGAGATCTTGTAATTGCACTGACAATTTTGAGAAAAACTGTTTTAAGGATAGTAGGTTATGAAATCCAATACCAGAAGACAAATGACAAAAAAAGTGTTCAAAAAGCAGTAGGCCATGGAGTCTAACAATAGACTTCTACTTTTAATATAATTTTCCGTAATGATTCACGATAAAAAAATAGGAGCTTGGAGTACACCAATGAATCGGGCCGTTATTACAAATGATATTTTACATTACATTATACTAAAAAATTGTTATAATTTAATTAAATAGATAAACCTAGTAAATTATTAAATTTACTAACAGAACTCAATTAAAAGCAGATAAATGATTTACGAAGACGCCTTTGAAAACTGTTTGATTTTTAAACGTAAGCCATCTAAAAAACAACAGAAGAAAGTTGCTATGGATATAACACTATCGCGACAATTAAGAATACTGTCACTCTTAATTATCTGAACAATTTGAGGTGTATTTAACACGTTGCTTAAAATTTTGTACTAAATAGTTTGTTTCCTGTTTATTTTAAATATTATTCAACAATATGTTCAATAATGAAGAATATTTTGACATGTTGGAATGTTATATTCGTTCTAACCGAAATACTGAGGCAACTGCAAATTCATATCAAAACAACTACCCAGAAAGACGACAACCAAACACCAAAATATAGGATAGTGACCAATCTATTGAACGATAGCAGCTTCCACGCAAAGAAACTACCAATGCCTAGAACTGAAGAAAGAAATAATGCCGTCTTACAGGTTTCAAACGAAAACCCTCCGCAATCTGTTCGGTTTTATGGTGAACAAATTGACGTTGCAAAAAGTACGGTATACTGTGTATTAAAACAAAGTCATTACCATCCATACAAACCTACAATCGTGCAAGGCTTAAATGTTGACGATTAACCTAAGCGACTTCACTTCTGCAGATGGTATCAAGGTCAATCTCAGCAAGATGAAATTTTTCATTTGAAAATAATATGGACTGATGAATCCAGATTTATAAATTCTGGTGTGTATAATCGCCATAATAGGCATTATTGGGCAAATTAAAATCCCCATCTAAAGGAAGAAAGATGATTGCAAGACAGATTTGGTATTAATATTTGGTGCGGCTTATTGGCTAAAAAACTGTTATTTTTATTTGTAGATTAGACAGTTAATTTTAAAAAATTCAGGTAAATTCATTGTTGGTCCGTTCATTTTTGAAAATAATTTAACTGGGAAAAGGTATCTTAATCTATTGAGAAATGATATCTTACAAACAATTACAAGAGTTCATGATAATTTAGACGAGATTTGGTACCAACAAGACGGTTGTCCAGCTCACAATGCTAGGATCGTCAAATAATTTTTGTACCAACATTTTAATAATCGTGTCATTTGTAACAATGGGCCGGTTCATTGGTGTGCTCGAAGTCCTGATATAACCACCCATGGATTTTTATTTTTGGGGTACTCTGAATAATGATGTGTATAAATTCGATCCACCACAAAATATTAATGAATTACGAAACAGCATCACGGAAGCTATAAATCATATTAACCGAAACACCCTCACCAGAGTTTGCAGGCATATTTCAAAAAGGTGTATAAGGTGCATTGAACAAAACGGTGGCCATACTGAACAATTTTATATTTAGTGTATTTTTAAGTTTCTATTTTATTATTTGTTGAGTTCCGTTCCTAATTGTGTTGTTTTGTTACCTAGCATTATTACCTAATTAAGTATTGTAAATTAAATCACAATATTTTTTTATCGTGAATCATTACGGAAAATTATGTTAAAAGTAGAAGTCTATTGTTAGACTCCATGGCCTACTGCTTTTTGAACCCCTTTTGTTTTGTCATTTGTTTTCTGGTCTTGGATTTCATAGCCTACTATCCCCAAAACGGTTTTTCTCAAAATTGTCAGTGCAATTACAAAATTTCTCAAGCATGTTGCACATCATTGGAAATCTCTTTTCACAGGCTATCACATGAGCAAAAAATACAATATGGCTGCCATAATAAAAACAAACGTTGATACCTGTAGCTCAAGAACAACTGACAATCCAAAGTTGAGAATAGCCTCTGTAAAAAGTGTCCTGATAATGTGCAAGTCGTAGACATGTCAGATCAACGCCTACTTAGATATTGAAGAAAAAAGAAATGGACAAATGTTTTTTTAATAATTCGAAAACGAAAAGAGACAGGGCAAAATACAAGTCATATTTGGAACGAGCATGAAATTATACAAAACATTGCTAATTTAACCGTCTCCCTATCTCTAATAATAACGGAGATAGCAATACATTCCCATCCAGTTTGGGACACATTGTATATATAAATAAAAGAATTGTATTTAATTAAATATTCAAACTGTTTCCCTCCACTTCAATTCCGAACGAACATTTCGACACATTTCTGGCGTTATCTCTCTTTTATTGATATTTTGTCTTATTTTATTGCCATATCCAAACCAAAATGTACGTATGTTGTCCTAAGCAGAATTCAGAAAGCTTTGAAATGAGGTGTCACTCAACATATGGTGCTATTTAAAAATTATGGGTACCTACTTTATGCCATTGCCTAAGGGGTAAGTTTCAAGACACCAAAACTTACATCATGTGCCCCTTGAAAATAAAGTCGACCTGTCTCAGTTTTTTCTCTTTTTTTTTAAATTCCGATCGATTCAATTCAGTACGATAGCTCTATTTTGACGATTAGCATGGGCGTGAGGTGTAAAAATCCACTCATTAGAAAACAAAACTTGTTCTAGTTGGATTCGATTCTTATCTAACATTTCCATCATTTGTTCTCAAAAAGACGTTCTTCTATCAGAATTGTCTTCCATGAGCTCCTGAGCTTGTATCAATTTATAGGGATGCATTTTGTTATTTTTTTTAATTAGAATAATCGATGAACGACCAACATCCAATGTTGTGGCTGCTTGTCGACTCGAAGTATGAGGGTTTTCCTCAACCTCAAGCATTACATCCAGTTTACTATCATTACTCAGTGCATTAAAACTTATTTGTTGTATCTGCCTTACATGTCCAAGCTCGCGAAATTGCTCTTCAAATTTACTAATTGCCCTTGTGATATAAGCGGCAAATTGGGACATTTTTTCTTCAAATAGGCGAGCAACTACGATCTGCGATCGTGTATTATCTCCGTAACCGATCATCTGTAGAATTGATACTTTATGCATTTCACCAGAAGGTAACTTTATTACATCTGGAAAAATTGTACTTTTCAATATTTTGTTTAATGTTATTTTATTTAATACACCATCCAACAGCACGAAGCCAACTTAAGGATGGAAATATTAAATTTACTTTGTTTTGAATGCGGTGGCAGAACAGCAGAAGAACATATAGGCAGTCTCTTACAATATCAGTCACCGTCCCCCTGGGTTGCTCAGACCACGGCATGGTCACTGCTTCCTGCGCAATGCAACCCGAGGTCACAGTCATCACACCCACGTATCGTTTGGCACTACAACTACGCGAACTGGGACGAAATGCGAGATTACTTTTCTCATGTCCATGGGCGTGTGTCTGCTTCTCTCATCCTGATCCCTCTGATATCTCACAAAACGTCACCGAAATTATCCAAGCTGGCATGGAATTATTTATTTCACGTACACAGAAAGCCTCTGCAGCCACTCAAAAGCCCTGGTTCTCTAAATCCTGTGACAAGGCCAGACTTGAAAAGGTCAAAGCTCACAAAAAGCTTCTACACAATCCGTCAAGAAAACCGTCAAGCATTTAACGACGCCAGAAACTGCTATGTCCGCATTCTATCTGAGGCAAAAAACTCGTTTAATAACCACATCAAAAACAAAGTCCTCTTAAGCTCCAGCGGCAGCAAACCCTTCTGGACTCTTGCTAAATCTATTGGGAATAATTTCTGCAAGAGCATGTTCCCACCTCTTGTCTCAGGGGATGAAATTCTTTCTACCGCCCTGGGCAAGGTTGAACTTTTTGCCTCGTTGTTTGCCGGCAATTCTACTCTCAACCCACCTCCAAATGTTCAACCACCAACAGTCCCCAATGTCGCGCATAAAATGACGGATATCACTTTCATAACTAAAAAGGTACGCAAGATGCTCTCTTCCCTTAATACCAGGAAAGCCTCTGGCCTTGACGAGATCCCAGCAATTGTTCTCAAAAAATTCGCACTAGGACTTGCTCCTGTCCTGACTCGTCTGTTTCAGACATCTTACAATAGAGGCATATTCCCTAGTAACTGGAAAACTACTCGAGTACAACCCGTCCCCAAGAAAGGATCCAAAGCGCTTCCTAGCAACTACAGGCCTATTTCTCTCCTTTCAGTCATCTCTAAAGTGATGGAAAAGTATATAAACACCGAATTGCTAAAATTTCTTGAAAAACACAGTCTAATCCACGACAGGCAGTATGGATTCTGTCAGCGCAGATCAACTGCCGACCTCCTTTCCTTTGTCACCCATTCTTGGAACAAGTCTATGGAACTACACGGTGAATCCCAGATTGTCACTCTAGACATATCCAAAGCATTCGACCAGGTCTGGCACGCAGCGCTGCTTAATAAACTTCCGGCCTATGGCCTACCACCAAAACTCTGTATGTGTACAGCAAATTTCCTCTCCAGCCGCAGCATTTCTGTTGTCGTGGATGGCCATTCCTCGAAACTGTATCCAATTAATGCAGGAATTCCTCAAGGTTCAGCTTTAGCCTCTACTTTGTTTCTTCTCCACATCAATGACCTCCTCTCTAGCACATCGAACCCAGTTCACAGTTATGCGGACGACAGCACCCTCCACTCAAATATACAATATTCTAAGCCTGTCTCTTTAGCCTAATTAGATGGGGATCGCAGACTCATGGAGGGTTCTGTCTCCGTGGATCTCCAAAAAATATTAGACTGGGGAAGTAGAAATCTTGTACAATTCAACCCCACCAAATCACAGTCTTGCTTCCTTTCTTATAAGAGATACACCAGCCCTAGACCCATCACAATAAACAACCAAGTTATTATTATTATTATTATTATTATTGTTTATTGGCAAAAATTATACATTATGTTAATACAATAAGTCTTATGCGACTTGTGATGTATCATATAACATAATTTAGAAGGTTGAATCCTAAATAGTTTGACAGTCCGACACAATTCAATAAACTTCAGATTTTGACGTACCAAACTTAAATTCTTTTTTCTCTTCTATTTCGCACCTTCTAACACTTCAACCATCACCTTCATTAACCATAAGTCTCTGATATTCCATAGTGTCTTTCTAACTGCTATTCTTTCCAAGCAACCCATATTTTCACCAAAATTTTAAATTTGTAGGATATAAAAATTACTTTAGTTTTTTTATTCAAAGTAATGAGTCCTTTTCACTTATTGGCATTTCTGTGGATCGAAATCTCAATTGGCACCAACATGTCACATCAATTGCAGAAGCGGCTGCTAAGAAATTAGGTTTCCTCTTCCGGGCTCGCAAATACTTTTCACCAGCTAATCTCTATACCTTATATACTTCACAAATAAGATCAAACCTCGAATACTGCTCCCACATCTGGGGTGCTACTGCCACTTCTACACTCGCTATCCTGGACTCCTTCTCCCCCGAACCTCCCAACCTTCAAGTCCAGAATTAACAAGTTGCCTCTTTCCTCCTGGTCGACACCCACGGTACGATAGTATTTAGGCTGTAAGCCCTCGTGGTGTGTTGTTGAAATAATAATAATAATAAAAAAAAAACACAATGTTTATAAATTGCAGTTAACATCTGACAACTACTGCGATTACAATCACACAGCAAGTTGCTAGGGAGTTATAAACAAAACTAACATCGCCAACTATGAAGGATGTTGTTAACTTTTATGTCTTTTTTGTAATTAATACCGTCCAAAAAGGATACTGAAATTGTTGTTGCTTCCTTTCGCATTATCAAGAATGAAACGCGATTAGTAATTAATTTGTGGCGAAGTTCGTCAATCAGTTGAATTTCTTTTTGTTTACCGTTGATTTTTACAATGAATTTTAAAACCATAGCATTTTTGAATAGAGAATGGAGATATCTTTCGGAGTTATCACAAGCCCCTACCTCCTATTTGAAAAATTGGGGGTTGAAACTGTCACTCGAAGGGGGTTGAACGTAGAGGTGACCCAGATCTCTCTCAGACTAAGGGTTGAACACACTGAGACCTTAGGGATGTACTCCAGCGAGATTTGTATGTGCAGATTAAGACCCTGTGATCGAGCTACAACAACCAAACCTACCCTTATCCACCACTCTAAGGAGAATCTTTCGTTCTGCTCCATATTTTTGCCAAAGGTACAATGTCAGAAAAAAAAAAACTTACAACTTCAACTTTAATCAATGATTTAAACAGTATTTACAATGAGATTGACTGGTATTGTGTGTGAATTATAACTTTTAACTTTGTCGTTTGTTGGAAAAGAATAAGCATTTACTTGTAAAATACTTTTTTACTTTATTTTGAGATAATAGCACTTATCGCCTCATCTCTACTTTGTATATTAGTAATAATATAATAATGATAATAATAATATACCTTTTTCAGTTAATTAAATAGGAAACAAGCTAAAATAAATATGTTTTGCATGAAATTAAATTAAATTTATAAATACCACGTAATTATCAAAATGTATGATAAGATTTGTCTATGGAATGCATATATTTATAATGGCATGACTGCGGATACCTTGAAACACATTTTTTTAATTATCACACAATTACATTTACGTAGGTATACGTATGCGTCAATGGCAGGTCTTAAAGATAGTAATTTTAAAACTGTGATCCCCTTAACTACTCACTAATTGGGCAATATTATAACATTAACAAATAATACAATAACAGTTAATTCATCTTAACTACCACTGTCCGCTTTGATATGAATAATTGATAACTTTAGAAACCGTGACGTAAGGTCTTTACATACTGCCTGTTTTTTTTTTAATTTTGTATACTAATATACCTGGAACTGTAATTTTGTATATATATATATATATATATATATATATATATATATATATAGTAGGAGAGCAGGAGACACAGGCCGCTTTCAACTCCAGAGTATGTCAGACCTGCACTCCGACAAGTCAGCCCTAAGGCAACCACTGCCTTCTAATGCAGTGGAGAATCTCTGGTTTGCAGTACAGCCAAAATAAAGCTGTGGGAAGAAAAGCTTTTCCGTGTGTACCTGGAAGCCTAGAACAGTCACAAAACTATAAATGGCTCTTCGCACTATTCTCCACTGTATGTATGTGTATATATATATATATATATATATATATATATATATATATATATATATATATATATATATATATATATATATATATATATATATATATATATATAAATCCCGCTATCATTGTTGCGTCCTTTCATTGTGCAGTCTTCTTGCGTCCACTGGAAGCAATCATGGTGTGGTCAAGATCGGTAAAATATATAGATCTGCATCACACTTACAACCTATATATGCCATAAAATAATGTATATAAAAAGTTTGATAAATAGAGAGTTTTTATATGACTATCATTAACACGTCTTTGCGATCTTCTATCAATACTGCAGCCATGAGTATACAGTATGTACATTTTCCACGTGATTTGAAATCATTGCTGCGTTCGCCATGTTGCCAAATCTTCTGTTCTAAAAATAGCATCACAGAACAAAAGCGTGACGTCACCTTTACAGCGCTGGTTCATAAAACTTGATGAAATGGGACAAATACACTACGTGTAGGAGCCTCGTGGTTCAGTGGTAAGAACGTGTGCATCTGAACCGAAGGGTACTGGGTACGATCACAGGGTTCTTCTTTCACTTTTTCAGTACATTTTTCTTCCATCATTATTTATTTCCTTGTCAAGCAGACGTCAAAATTTATGGTGATATTGATCTTTAGATCTTTTGAAAAGCTACGCTAAAATAAAAAAAAGTGTTACCCAAAAATGGAGATGAAATATTATGGATCCAGTAGAAATATTAGCAAAGATAACTAGAATGTTTTCTACCTGGAAATTTTAAGAAAATTTTAGGGTGTGACAGTTTAGAAAGTTTTTAATGTTTTTTATTTTGACATTTATATTAAAAATTGTGTTGTTTACATGCACAAGCAATGCTTATATGTAAGATACACTGTATAATTAGTTTGCAAAAATGTATTACTATTACTATTATTACTATTACATACTGTACAATTAGCATCAACCGAGGTTGTGGCATTGTATTTGAGAAAGTGGAACGTCTCCACGTTCCGCCCTTCGGATGGGGCGTAAAGCCGCCGGTCCCGTGTCTATGTCTCCATACAGAAAGGCACGGGTTCGGCAAAATTTGAGGGATAGTGAGATAAAACGTGAGTACTAAATTAGAGAAAAATAACATAATGAGCTTCGCAGATAACTACTAATTTGTTTTAAATACTTTTTTGTTTGTTTATTGTTTGCAAAAACTGGATGGGTTGACTAAAACAAAACCATTCAAGCAATTAATAAGGAAAAATACCGGCTATATTTATAATTTGACAGGTACATTCCCTTTGTAAATAATTAATTTTTTTCTGGAAAACTTTTGTCAACTTTAATGAAATTTGTAACACAATTTTTTTAAAGGCACCTGCAGTACTTACATATTATATCTAAGACCAAATTTTAATTTTTTAGCTCCATATTAAATATAATTTTTTTGAAATAATCGCTAACTGGGACTCTAAAACCGATCTCCAAGGTCCATTTAAATTTAAAGAATTAGTTTTAATAAGATATCCCGTGTATATGCCTCCATACAGAAAGGCATGGTTCGACAAAATTTGCAGGATAGTGAGATGAAACTGCTCCCTGGCGTCGGTGATTGGCCATAGCGACAGTAGACCGTTGTTAAAAAAAAACTCACACCCACACACTACGTATACCTACATTGATTTTTCATTCTGAGGGATTGGTGATGACCTACAATTCAATCAAGATTGTTGACATTATACAGGGGGTCCGGAAATAATGAGCTTAATGTGTTATTCCATTCGTAAAATTAATGTCACAAGTTACTTCCACATCCTCAATACGTGTGGAAAAAATTTCGAATTTTTTTTTCGCTTAAGCGTCGGAAGAATTGTCTAAACATATATAGAAAACAAAATTTGGGAACATTTTTTTGTCTTTCGGTTTGTCTGTCTTTCGAATGAATTGACATATCATCTTCAAATTGTGTATACCGTTTGCACCCGACAAAGAAACGCTCCGAATTGTTTTTCGGTAAGATCGCTGCAGGGGGTAGTGGATAAATGATGGGTTATTTGTGAAAATCGACATTTTTTCGTTAAACCTCCAGTAATATAACGTTCTAAAAGTGTATGGGTACATGAATACGAATATTTTCTTTGTGGTCAAGTCATTGATGCTAAATTCGTTTCATGGGCAAGTCTTTCTGAGGAGAGCAGGCTTCTGAAATTAATAAAGAAAGAGCGGCGATTTCGAATCTACAATAGGATTACATTATCGCGTCCGATATTCGGACGCAATAATGCAATGGACCGTAGTTACCGTAAATGGCAAATGTATGGTTGCAACAATGATAGGAAGATTTATATATATATATATATATATATATATATATATATATATATATATATATATATATATATTTATATTTGTTTATTTTTCTTTAAAGATGATACCTGGTTCAGACTCAGGCAAACGGCAGAACTCGGATTAACAGAACTGAAAAATTCGTATAAGAGTCGATCATTGACAGTAGATATGGCGAAGACCACCTACTTTCCCTTCTCGTTTGGCAATGCTTCATCGCCGGCTTTCACTTCAGCTTTCGATGACGGTGAAAACATAGACGCTTCTGAGACGGCCATATATTTGGGCTAGGGGTCGCCAAATTCTTGAATATTTCAAGATCTTGTCTTGATTTCAAGACAAGATGAAGAAGAGGAAAATGCTTCGACTTTATGTCGAGGATCCAAAATAAGAACTATACAGTATAACCAATTAGTTTTGTTATAGTGTTTCAGTATTTTATCTCTCGCAGCTTGAATGCAGTAAATTATTATCTCATCGGTAGCATCTCTATCAACTGTATTATCAAGATCATGAGCCCATATTTCTAGTTTGTCTAAAAGTAAGTTTATTCCAATTACCACCAATGGGAGTGGGCAATATTTTCCCCCGTCGAGTATTAAAGAAAGTGTTTTGAAGATTCTCAGATACTGACAAAATTTACTGATCAGAACTCATTTTTTATCTGATATCTTACAATTATTTAGATTTTCGATGTTATCGCAAAATATAGTTAAAGCATTTTTCACACTTAAACCCCATGTTAGCAGCTCAAAAGTCGAATGCCATCTTGTAGGTACATCTAATTTTGGCATAGTCATCTTACAGTTTACGGCCTCGCAAACTGTTAAGTTTAAGTTGCATTTGCTCTGCGTTTTTGATTTTTTTACAAGGTATCTAATTTTACTTACAGGAGAGTTGAAATCTAAATCAGTATCATTTATATCATTTTCTGCTTCAATCTCATTCTCCAAATACTCCAAATCCTTTTCGATGTCTAAACTGTTTCGATTTGGTTCAACAACTTTCATAAAATCCTGGACAGCTAAGTTTAGAATATGTGCGAAACATACAAAATGCTTATTTTTGTGGTCAAAACCGGGAAGTAAAGTTTCCAAAGAACGCATCATTGTCACAACTTGAATGCAGTCCAGCACATCATAAGATTTTAGCACCTCAAAGAGAATGTTTGCACCAGATGCACCTGTATGGTAACCCTCAGCAGGCACAAAGTATAAAAGAATTGACTGAATATTCCAATTTCTGTCCACAAAGTGAGCTGTAATGCCAAAGTAGCCCTTCATACCAATAGATAACCACCCATCAGTCAACGACATTTTTGATCCACTTGCTTTCAGAAAGCTCGTTACAGAATTCTTCATTACCTCATATTTATGTATAATTCTTCTTTTTTAGGTACTACTACTAGGTAGAGCAACTTCTCGATTTAAATATGAAAATAGATTTTTGGTAACATTATCTTCAAAGAAATTAAATGGCGGATACTTTTTCGTATAAATTCTATGAGCAGTTCGTCAACAACTTCTTTTTTTAAGCGATTAACGATTACCTGAAAATAAGGACATAATGTTTATACGAGTAAATCGTATAGATTGTTACCAGTTCTAAAATAAACTTCTGAGTAAATTCAATACCTATATTTTAAACCAGATAAACTCAGGTATCCTATATATTATTATTAGTAGAAAGAAAGGGATTATAAAAATGAGTTTCTTGGCCCCGAAAAGCCTAGAAATGATATACAACACGACTTTTAAGCACCCCCCCCCCTATTATATGCCCTTGAGGGGGGTTGCTTAACACAAATAGGTAGTTATTAATAAAAATATGTTGCCTAACTCCAAAAATCTTTGCCAAATGGCTCAGCAGACGTACTGTTTACTGAAGAGTCACTGTCACTCATGGTAAAATAAGAAAATAATAATATAATGTACTTTTTACCACCACTATTCACAAACTGGCATCAAATATATAACAAAACAGGTAAATACTACTACTTTGTAATAATAACCTTACTGAACTAAACGGGGTAAAGCGTGCAACTGCGCGACGTCATTTGCGTTTGTCAGAAAACAAAAACAAATAAAGATCGGGGAACCACCAGATTGCCGTGTTAGCACGCAACGCAATAAAAAGTACGCCGGCAGGGAATCACCATGTACTGTGTCACCGGTCAATCAAGAAATTTCAAGATCTTGAAATTTCTTGAGTCAAGACAAGATATAAAATGTCAAGAAAACGCCAGGACGAGATTTTTTAAGATTTCTTGATTTTTTCTCAAGACAAGACAATAAGTTATTATCAAGACAAGAATTCTTGTCTTGTTGGCCCCTAATTTGGGCGGATTATTTGACAAACACATGAGATGGGGCTTAGTAACTTGTCATGAAAAAGTTACGGCTTGTGTCACATAAATTTAAGTTTCTGAAAAAGATACTACGGTTGCAGGAACTAAGAAGTGTGTGTATAATATGCACTTGTAGAATCACACTTAAATTATGGTATACTCGAATGGAAAGGTGCGTTAAAATGTCACATTAATGTCTTCGGAGTCCGGCAAAAGTGAATCCTGGGTATAATGCTATGGAGGAAACCAACATACCCCCCAGGAAACTTGTACAGTGACAAGCGGATGCTCGACGTTAGACAGCTTCATATTACAGTTAGTGAAGGTTGGAACCTGTGATAAGCACTGATAAGCATACTTGGAGAACCCAAATGACCACAACATATTTTGAAAAACCTGACGATCGTTCAACCAAGTTAGCGTTATCAGGGGCTGAATATTTTATACCTACAACTCTATGTATATTCTTCTGCAGGTAGTCGGTCACTAACGATTAAGGAAGGTTCAACGACACAACAATATTTGGTTTGGCGGAAATATCTGAATTCTTTTATTATCTCTCGTACGTACTTTTGCCGATAAAGTAAGATTTATTGTAAAGTAATCTATCAGTAAACTACCCATAGGCGGCGGAGCCACGTTCATACACTTTTTGTGACTACGATATTTAGCAATATATATATATATATATATATATATATATATATATATATATATATATATATATATATATATATATATATATATATTGAAATGGCCTTCTTATTATTGACTATTTTAATTTTATATTTATATATAATGCCCCACGATTGGGTGTCAATTGAGAAAAGGTTATACTGGGGTTCTTATTTTTATATTACTTATTCGTATTGCTTTGTAATTTTTAGATTGTATATAGTTATTTTTAGTGATGTATGTAATGTTTATATTAGATCACTTGTCTTTAATTAATAGATTAAGATTTTATGTAAATATTTTGCTTTTGATTTATAGTTTATTTTATATGTATATAGTATTTTAAATTGATTTTGAGGATAATACCTACAGGTTACACTTAATACATGCATACTTTATGCAAATTTATGTTAATTTTGTATTTTAGTGATCAATAAATAAATAGATAAAGATTCGTGGGTTTTTCTATTCGTTTGAAATATGATATGTGTTGTGTAATTTGTCAAACGTCTTGGTATTTGGCAACTGAAAATTCAGGAGTATCACACTCAATACCCACAGAAATTGAACATTTTGGGCCTGAATAATAGAGAAAAGCATTACAGGACCATACTTTCTCGAGGGAACCTTAACAGGTCCTCGATATTTACATTTAATTCAAGACTATTTGCCTCCCAAACTAAGTCTGTGTTTTCTAAACAGAATTAATTTGGTTTCAGCAGGATGGTGCACACAACGCTGTATTTTTGAGAAATTCCTTGGACAACGTATTTTAAGATGGGTGGAGAGCGCGAAAAGCAGGAATTAAAGAGCTACCTAACTTCTCTAGATTATTTTATGAGAATACTTAAAGGTACAATATACCAAAATGGGCCACAAAATCTGGATGAATTAGGAAAAAGCGTTCAGGCGGAGATGCCACAAATAACTCCGAAAGTGTTAGACAAACTGCGAGAAGAGTTTACAATTTGTATTTATCACTGTATTAAGGTTATCAATTTGAACATTTACTATACTTGTAATGTTAATTATAATGTATTTTTAGTGAATTTTCTTTAAAAAACTCACTAATGAGGAGATCCCGACTTTTGAATTTTGAATATATATATATATATATATATATATATATATATATATATATATATATATATATATATATATATATATATATATATATATATATATATATATATATATATATATATATATATATATATATATATACATGTATTACACCGATAACTCAAAAAATAATGGGCCGATTTCGATTAAATTTGGTGAATAAATTCCTTTTGCAAATGGCTTGGATAAGTTAGTTAGCCAGGAAAATCTGCCCAGGTTTTCCTGGAAAATGTTGTGTTTTCTTTCGAAAAAAATTTATATCTCCGGAATTAACAAAGTAAGGGCAACCAAATTTGGTACGCGGGTTTATATCCTTATAGGTAAGTTATCTCTGCAGGTTAAAAGACAAAAATGTCACAGGCATTAAAAGAAAAATAAACTTGGGTTTTCCTCAGAACGTCAAAAGTCGCGATTTGAACGTCAAAATTGGTAATATTTAGGTATTGAACCTGAAACTAATATGAGCTATGGAAGGAAAATGTCTCAAGAATAATGTTTTACAAAGCCTGAAGTCTTAGTTTCAATCGTCACTGTCTTTCATTTTACTACTTACTTAGCTATGTAGGACAAAAAAAAGTTATAGGCATTTAAAGAAAAATAAATTGGGGTTTTCCCCAAAACGTCAAAGTTGCGATTTAAAACGTCAAAATCGCCAACATTTAGGCAAATAACTTGAATCTAATACAGGCTATGGAAATCAAATGAAGGAAGGATGTTTTACAGGCCCTGAAGTCTTAGTTTCTACCGCCATTGTCCTTCATTTTACTAAAATGTTTCCAGAAAATTCATTTCAAATTGACCCGTTCTCTGATGTTTGGCAGTAGTCTTAACAATAGAGTTTATCGTATAATGGTATATATTTTTTGTCGAATTTTCGTAAAAAATCAATAAAGCTCAATATTCGTTATTATACAAGATATGAAAAAAAAATTGTATATATTAATTATAGGGTGTCTTGAGCTACATCTTAAAAAAATATTTCTACAATCACAGGGTGGCCCATAAGTCGTTGGTGATACAATTTTTTTTAAAATCAAACACGCCTTATGTTATTGCATTTTTGCATTTTCCATCGAAATATAATGCATTTTTGTAAGAAAAGAAATTCTGGATGCAGAAAGTGCGTTATGGTAGCAAATTTTGATCAAATGCCAGAACTCTTAGTTTCAATCGTCATTGTCCTTCATTTTACTAAAATATTCCCAGAATATTAATTTAAAATATACCCTTTCTCTGATGCTTTGGCAGTAGTGTTGGCTATAGCGTTTATCGTTTAATGGTATATCATTTTTGTCAAATTTTCGTAAAAAAAATCATTAAAGCTCAATATATCCGTTAATATGCAAATTACGAAAAAAAAGGTATACATTAATTATAGGGTGTCTTAAGCTTCATCTTAAAAAATATTTCCACAATTGCAGGGTGGTCCATAAGTCGTTGGTGATTCTTTTTTTTTTTAATCAAACACGCCTTATGTTATTGCATTTTTGCATTTTCCATCGAAATATAATGCATTTTTGTAAGAAAAGAAATTCTGGATGCAGCAAGTGCGTTATGGTAGCGAATTTTGATTAAATGCTTCATATTTGAATAGCCCAATTTGCTATTAACCCATAAGGTTGACCAAGAAACGAGTTTTTCCGGGAACACTTTAAGTTTACTTTTGGAAATTTTTGTACATTTTCACACAAAGTTATTTTTATGAAACATGGCACATTGTTTTTACTATATAGGTTATACTGGTAACCAAAATTGATGCCTGCTTTCTTAAAAAGAAAACACACATATTTGCAATAAAAACATTTTTATGAAAATTCACTACCATAACGCACTTGCTGCGTCCAGAGTTTTTAAAATTCAATTAAACTTATTTGTATGATTGGATAGATAAGTGAGACAATTCAAATGAGACTTCATATTACCCACATTTCTATTTTTTAGTGAATTTTCGTAGAAAAAATTCACTAATGGGGAGATCTCGACTTTTGAATTTTGAAAAAATTTTTGCAAATGACCGCGAACTAGGACCCCTAGAACCCATATCCGGGGTCAGTTTCAATTTATATATATATATATATATATATATATATATATATATATATATATATATATATATATATATATATATATATATATATATATATATATATATATATTGATAAAATTTGGCATGTACCTTTCTTTTGTAAATGGCTTGGATAAGTTCGTTAGTCGGGAAAATCGGACAAGGTTTTCCGGGAAAATTTTGAGTTTTCATTCGAAAAAAATTCTTATCTCAAAAAATAGTGGGCCGATTTTAATAAAATTTGGCATGTACCTTCCTTTTGTAAATGGGTTTGACAAGTTTGTTAGTCAGGAAAATCTGACGATGTTTTCCGGGAAAATTTTGAGTTTTCATTCTAAAAAAATTTTTATCTCAGAGAATAATAGGCCGATTTTAATAAAATTTAACATGTACCTTCCTATTGTAAATGGCTTTGATAAGTTCGTTAATTAGAAAAATAGGACGAGGTTTTCCGGGGAAAATTTCAGTTTTCATTTGAAAAAATTTTTTCTTAAAAAATAAAAAATATATGATAACCAAATTTGGTAGGTAGGTTTACGATATAAAAAGTAAACTATACACCAAAATTTAGATTTCTATGTTACAAGAAAAAAAAGTTATAATAAAATATTTTGTGCCAGATCATTTCTATGAAAATTCACTACCATAACGCACTTGCTGCGTCCAGGCTTTTTAAATCATGATGACGTAACGAATAAAACAAAATCACGACAAGGCAACATCGCCCTTAGACTAAGATGCAAATTCATAATACGTGACACTGACAATTTTATAATTCTACGCACATACACCATGGCGTGACGTCACTTATAAACTTAACTATAATACACATTTAAAAGCAACACAGTTCACTTTTTTGCTGGTGGAAAGAAATAAATAAATGGCAACATAATATAATAATTTATTGGTAATAAATACTTAGCAACTGCAAATGCACAAATTAGATAAATTGAAAACACCATAACATCTCGTTAATAATTACACATAAATGCTAGTCACAATAACAAGCAATTATAAAAGTCTGGACGCCGCAATTGCATTATGGTAGTGAATTTTCATAGAAATAATCTAGTACCAAACATTTTTTTATTACATGCTTATAACTTATTTTTCTTGTAACATAGAAGTTTAAGTTTTGGGATGTAGTTTACGTTTCACAACGTAAACCTACGTACCAAATTTGATTACCATGGCTTTGTTATTTCCAGAGAACCCGAAAGGTTTCCCGGAAAACCTGGTCCGATTTCCAGGCTAATGAAATTATCCAAGGCACTGACAAAAGGAAGGTACCTGCCAAATTTTATCAAAATCAGTTTTTTATTTTTTGAGCTTTCGGTGTGACACAATTTTTTCAAAATTCAAAAGTCGAGATCGCCTTACGAAAATTCACTAAAAAATATATAATGTACTGGTAAAATAGCTTAATTATTTTTTTACAATATATTTGACAAAATAGCAGTATCAACTAAAGTGAACTTATAAAATTTAACATTTGTCAACTTTGAAAAAAGCTGTAATTATTATTATAAAATAAGCTGTAGGGTAACCTTACTATAATAATGCTTACTATCATAGCCCAGTTACAACGAAAGAGTTTCCTCTGGGTTTCCGAGGAAAGATTAAAACGGAATATACCTAGCCACGAAACAAACGCGCGTCCATGAATATTTTTCACTGTCAAGCTAAGGCACATTTAACGAGTATGTGTCAAGTTGTGTCAAAATCCGTACATTTTGGGTTTTGTTAAAAAAGTGATTTAAATATAAATCAAATCGGCGTGATACATTTTTTGACAAAAAAAGGCAACGAGCCAAAAATGACATCCGAATGTATGACTGATGTGTGTGGTGTAAATTGTCCATCATATTTTCGAAAAAAAAATGACCAAAGCAGTTCTAATTTGGCAGAGAATCTATTTGAGAAGACCCAAAAGTGGACGATTTATGGAAGCATGGACCGAAGACAACATCAATAAAGTGGAAGAAATGCTATTGCAGGATTGAAGAATTAAGGTTTTGATTATCGCCCATGAAATCAGGATCTGCGAAATGGTCGTGTTGCCAATTTTGCGTTAAGATTTGGGAATGAATAAGTTAACAAAAGGTGTACAGGCAATAGACTTGCTAAGAAAACTTGGCGGCTGTAGCTCCTGCCCAACATATTTTCTCCAGAATTGTACCACGCAATGAAACGTGGGAGTTCTATTGTAGATCCCAAAAAAAAAAAAAACAAGAGTCAATGCAATGGCCTACACAAAGGATTACACCTTCAACCAAAAAATCAAAGACACAAGCACCTGCTGATCGCCAAAGACGCAAGTACCTGCCGATCACGACAACTCTTTGGGATAATGAAGGCATATTTTGTAACGAGCATATGCATAAAGGGTCTACAATTACCGCATATGTCTACAAAAAAAAAACATAAAATATAAAGTTACTTTACCCGAAAAGAAGCCTTAAAATGTTGTTCAAAAAACATTATTGCAACACTACAATTTCTGAGTTAATAAGCGCAATTATTAGCTTCAGGAAGAAATCAATAACTGTGGGTTTGTTGATTTACAACAGCCCCCTCACACATAGCCCCGACCTGACCCAACCGAGCTCAATCGCATTCTTTCCTAAGCTAAAACACTTGCTAGGGCGTCAATTTTATCCAGATGAAAAGCTGAAAATGTGAACGCAGCAAGTGCGTTATGGTAGTGAGTTTTCATAGAAATGATTAGCATCAATTTTTTTTTTCTTGTAACATAGAAATATAAATGTTGGTATATAATTTCCTTTTAATATCTTAAACTTACGTACCGAATTTGGTTACCATAGCTTTTCTATTTTTGAGAAAAAACATTTTCCCGAAAGAAAACAAAATTTTCCCCGAAAACCTGATTCGATTTTCCTGGCTAACGGAGTTGCCCAAATCATTTACAAAAGGGAGGTAACTGCAACATTTTATCAAAATCGGACCCTTATTTTTTGAGTTATCGGTGTGATCGGCTTATATGACGAAAAATAGAATTTTGCTTTTTCTCGAAATCGTTTCTTTCCTGGTTATTTTAATCTTCCATCGTATTAGGTCTAAAAATGAAAAATGGGTAAGAGGCGTAAAAAATGTTTAGGAAAATAAAAAGACAGCGCCCAAAGTGCGTTATCCAGACACGAATGCAAGTACACAGGCACATAAACACTAGTGCATGCACACACTTACGCACACACATACATACACACACACACATAAACATTGTCAACATTGCATATAGAGCATCGGTGGTTCAGTGGTGAACGTGTGCATCGGAACCGAAGGGTACTAGAAGCGACCACAGGGTTTTCCATTCACCTTTTCAGTACATACTGTATTACATTAACATCAACCAAATTTGTGGCATTGTATATGAGCAAGTTGAATGTCTGTACGTTCCGCCCTTTGGAGGGGGCATAAAACCGTCGGTCCCGTGTCCATGCGATATTCGGCACGTTAAAGATCACTACCCTCCTTACATAAAAGCAGGGATTTGGCAAAATTTCCAGTGCAGTGAGGTGAAACTGCTTCCTGGCGTTGGTGATTGGCGATAGTCGCGGAAATAGACCAACGTTAACGAAACAAAAAAAACCATTGCATACAACCGGTATATTCTTGTTACAACAAAGATGAGCTAGACTTTTTGAAAGCTCTCAATATTAAAATACCACCTTAACCACGGTTATCACCAACTTAAAGACTGATACAAGTGTATATTGAGATCTACTTAGCCTGGGAATGTTCCAGTAGGTAAAATTCAATTTAATTGTTATACAGTAACAATTATGATGTTTTATAAATGAGCTGTCAAAGTTTGACATCCCCAAAAGTTAAATAGTGACAAAACTGTAATTTTTGAAAACGCCATAATATATATTGATAAAGTTCATAAGTATTTACTTTTCAAGCAAAGAAATGTTTACTGATATGGTAAAAATTATTAGGTGATCAAAGAATGTCATTCGTATGCTACCATTAAAAACTGGGTCTCGGATTTTAAGAGCCGATCGAATGTTGAAGATGAGTACCGCCCTGGAAGACCAATTTGTGTGACCACTCAGAAAACGTAGATTATGTCCACGAAATTGATGATCATAGAAGATTGACGATTCGGGCTGAAACGTATAATAGAAACATTGTACATTTCATATGAACGTGTGTTTCACATTCTTCACCATTTCTTGGTAATGAGAAAGCTTTCGGCAAAATGGATATCGAAATGCATGAACGCTTGAATGCAGAAACGCACTCGCTTGACAAGGTCGAAGGAAATGTGCCACAGTTTTGAAAAGGATTCCTCAAACCTTTTGGGTCGCCTTGTTACTGTAGACAAAATATGGATCAGTTACTGTGAGTCATAGTTCACTAAGTGAAGATTGGAACCAGTGGTGAGCACTGATAAGTACACTTGGAGAACCCAAATCACCACAACACATCTCTTTAAAGACCTGACGATCGTTTCGCTAACAAAGTTAGTGCCATCAGAGGTTAAAAAAATCTAGAATGACGCTAACTTTGTTAGTGAAACCATCGTCAGGTCTTTAAAAGATGTGTTGCGGTGATTTGCGTTCTCCAAGTGTGCTCATGAATTATTTGTCCTCTAATGATGCTAACTTTGTTAGTGAAACCATCGTCAGGTCTTTAAAAAGATGTGTTGTAATGATTTGAGTTCTCAAAGTGTACCTATGAGCCAGAAACAAAGGACCAATCGAAAGAGTGGAAGAATTTCGGCTTCCCACGACAAAAAATTCCATGTTCAAAAATCAGCTGGCAAAGTTCTTGCTTCAGGTTTCTGTAACAAAGATGGGATAATTCAGCTAGATTTTCTGCAACAAGGTAGAACTGTCACGGAGATCAATATAGTTTCTAACTAAGCTACCAGAGAAAATTGTCGAAATACATGGAAAGCGTGTACTTTTTTTGCAAGTTGTTGATTGTATTGGAAACAATAATTGATAAAATTGCTTTTATATTGGTTGACCATGCGCCCTGCTCTCAAAAAACATTTTAAAGATAATCGATTTAGAGGAATGATTCGAAGGCCAAGATAAATCGTTTTTTTAAGGTTTAGAATTTAGAACCTTCTGCTAAATGTGTTAGCCTTGGAGGAAATTATGTTAAATAAGTAAAATTTTGTTTTCAAGAATTATTGCTTGTTCTGTTGTAGCCTAAGTACCTTTCAGTACCTCATGGTATTAATGGATTTAACCTTAAAAAACGTGATACAGCGTAACTTTGTTGAAAAAAATGCGTGCGTGCGTGCGTGCGTGCGTGCGTGCGTGCGTGCGTGCGTGCGTGTGTGTGTGTGTGTGTGTGTGTGTGTGTGTGTGTGTGTGTGTGTGTGTGTGTGTGTGTGTGTGTGTGTGTGTGTGTGTGTGTGTGTGTGTGTGTGTGTGTGTGTGTGTGTGTTGTATATATGGCTGCGGTCGTCATTGAAAACATGTACAGATTTTTAAAACAATTAACAGTGACAAAGTGAAACATTTAAGGCAAGCCGGAAAGCATGAATAATTGAACAAAATATTTTTATTTTACAGGATAGAATTTCCCGCATAAGAGGCATTCTGTACAGACCTTGTATAATTTAACACAACCGTAAAAATGAAGCAGAAAAGGGTTCTCCTTATTTGATAGTGGTAAAATCGGTTGTGTTAACGATAGTAATAAAATAGCAGATAAATTGAATAAACAATAAGAACCGAAAAATTACCTACTACAAGTGAAAAACAAAAAGGAATACTAATGTTTATAGTTAAAACGATTTAGGTTTTACCTATATGATCATGCAGGTTGAAAAAGTTAAGACTGATGGAAATATACCAAAACAACTGTATTGTTTTAATTTTGCGGTCAATAAAACTGTAACTTTTTTTAATTAAAATTTTCCATGAGGAAGAATACACGTCTTATAGTAAACACACAAAATTTCAACTTGGTTAATATATATATATATATATATATATATATATATATATATATATATATATATATATATATATATATATATATATATATATATATATATATATATATATATATATATACAGGGTGTCCCACCGAAAGGGGCTAGTAGCTTTTAGGTGTCTTTGTGTCTAGTAAATGGAAATTTCTTTCAGCCATCTGTTACAGAATTTTAAGGAGCATATTCCGAAAATAATTTAACATACACAGGCTGTCCCATAATTCAGTGGCAACACAAACTTGTATTTTTTTTAATGGAACACCCCATATATTATTACATATTTCGATTTGCGATGAAATTCTGACTCAAATATTATAGAGGTCTTATAGCTTTAATCTCAACGGTTTTTGTGTAAATGTCAATAAACTGTCAAAATGAGGTTATGTTTGGCGTATTTTTGCTACACCGGCAGTCGAACTGCAATGAATTTGTCTGAAGGAATGTTTTAGGTAGATGGTCTTCTATGTAGAATACACTCCAAGGTGTCAAAAAAATAATACATTGTACAGGGTGATCACTTTTCATGAATATGTAATTTACTGCATTTTTTCAAATGGGACACCCTGTATATTATTACATATTTGAATTCTCCATAAAATTCCGCGTACAACGGTATAAAATTATAGAGCAGTTCAATTACCGGATTTAAAAATATTTAAAAAAAAAATCGAGATTTTTCTAAATTTGTCAATTGCATTATGTATTAACGGAAGAAAATTTTATAGATTATCATCTCCAATCTAGTTTACAGTGAAATGATGCACATTAATGAAAATCTGTCTAAATTCTCAGTCGAAAGTTAGTAAAAAATATCTTTGATTAAATTCGTCGAGTTACATGTCGTAATTACCGATCCGTTCAGTTAAAACTTCCAATAAACGCTTCTACAATGCATTGAACTGGCTGTGTGATAGTCAAAATACATGAACAAGCAGTTGATGCGACATTTTCTTGGGTATTTGCAATAGTTTGCGGAAAATTCTCACTTCGGTGCCGTACAAAGTCATATGTTAGTTATAGGGAAAGGTATATCCGCAGAGTAGAGAATAGGAAAATTGAATTGTCTGTTAAAGAAGGCTGATGTCATTTCATACCTGTCATTGAATGTTATCATTCATCGCTTGTGTAATAATTGTTTTATGATATTTTCAAATAGTTTTTGGTTCATCTCTGTGTATTTCTAGTTTTTCTTGTTCACTTTTGTTACGTCAGTTCGTTTATTCTCAGTTTTCTGTTCTTTTTCGTAGCGTTAAGTGATAATTTTAAGTGTACAGTTCAGGTGATTTTTTGGAGTTTCAAACATGAATTTATCTGTAACTGAAAAAGTTGACATGGTATTCTGTTTGGGAAAAGCTGACAAAAATTCTCTTCTTGCTGCAAGGATTTATCATCAACAATTCCCACATAGACGGCAACCAAAGCGGCAGGCTTTTGAACGAGTGAAGAGAGAGTTCATAAGTAAGGGAAGTGTTAACTCGTATCCTAAAAATCGAAGACCAGTTATTGCTGTTACTGACGAAGGTACGCAGTTGAATATATTGTTATCACTAGAGGAAAATCCTCACACATCCACAAGAGAGCTGGAAAATGAAACAGGCATACCCAAAACAACAATCAATAGAATTGCAAGGAAATATAAATATCACCCATATCATATGAATACACATCAGAATTTAACCGAGCACGATTTCGAAACACGATTGTTCTTCTGCCGTACGATGTTAAACCGAATACATATGGATAATGAGTTTGTGACAAACATTCTATTCACTGACGAGGCGACTTTCAGAAGTACAGGCATCGGCAATAGACACAATATGCATTATTATAATGTCAGAAATCCACATTGGTTGAGGAAAATCGACAATCAAAACCGATGGTCACTGAATGTTTGGGGAGGGATAATTGGGGATTATGTCATTGGACCATATTTCTTGGATGGCACGTTGACCGGTGAGAGATATGAACTATTTCTCAGGAACGAATTAGGATCACTCCTCGACGATGTAGATCTATATTCGAGGCAGCAACTGTGGATTCAACATGACGGTGCTCCAAGCCACTCGTCTATTTCTGTAAGGAACTATCTGAATCAGCGCTTTCCAAGAAGGTGGATAGGCCGAGGTGGACAGATCATCTGGCCCCCAAGATCACCAGATCTTACACCCTTAGATTTTTTCCTTTGGGGGTATGTGAAAGACATGGTCTACAAAGAACCAGTTACGACAAGTGAGGATATGCGGAGAAGAATCATTGATGCCTTTGGTAGCATAACTGTGCCTATGTTAATAGAAACCAGGCAAAGTTTCGTCAAAAGGCTTCAGCTTTGTATCAGATATGAAGGAAACATATTCGAGCACCTGTAATTTTATTTATTCTGCGAATAAAAACCAGTAGAAAAAATAAGAGTTGTTTTATTGCAAATACGGCAAGTATACATTATATCATAACATAACAGTAGTATTAAATTTTCCCGACTATTTGCATCTTTGTGACATTATCTTGAAGAGCATAATTATGGCTTCTTACTTTTGACCTTATAATCGAATTCCCCTTTGACTAAAAAATTAATTGCAGATTTCATAAATTATCATTGTGAAGTTACGTTATTCAATGAATCTATTTGTCTGTGAAATTCGTCACATTTTTTAAATATTTTTAAATCCGGTAATTGAACTGCTCTATAATTTTATACCGTTGTACGCGGAATTTTATGGAGAATTCAAATATGTAATAATATACAGGGTGTCCCATTTGAAAAAATGCAGTAAATTACATATTCATGAAAAGTGATCACCCTGTACAATGTATTATTTTTTTGACACCTTGGAGTGTATTCTACATAGAAGACCATCTACCTAAAACATTCCTTCAGACAAATTCATTGCAGTTCGACTGCCGGTGTAGCAAAAATACGCCAAACATAACCTCATTTTGACAGTTTATTGACATTTACACAAAAACCGTTGAGATTAAAGCTATAAGACCTCTATAATATTTGAGTCAGAATTTCATCGCAAATCGAAATATGTAATAATATATGGGGTGTTCCATTAAAAAAAATACAAGTTTGTGTTGCCACTGAATTATGGGACAGCCTGTGTATGTTAAATTATTTTCGGAATATGCTCCTTAAAATTCTGTAACAGATGGCTGAAAGAAATTTCCATTTACTAGACACAAAGACACCTAAAAGCTACTAGCCCCTTTCGGTGGGACACCCTGTATATAGGTATGTATGTATGTACATACAAGGGGGTATGGAGAAATTCTTTATCTTGGTCGTCTTTAAGGCCTTTAAACCACTTCTCAACAGCACATATTATGACTTGGGTGTTTGTCGTAAATCGTTTGGGAATAAATAAATAAATAAATATATATATATATATATATATATATATATATATATATATATATATATATATATATATATATATATATATATATATATATATATATTAAAGAAAAAACTTGGTGCTAAATCCGAAGAATAGGGTGGGTGGTCAACCAATTCAAAGCCAGTGTTATCAATTGTTTGCAATACATTCAACGATTTGTGAGCAGTGGCGTTACCTTGCATGAAAACACACTGCTGGCCAATTCTCTGCAGCGTTTGTTTACAATTTTCTTGCTTATTTAATTAGCAACCCACTGTAACATGCTTCCGTGACAGTTCTACCTTATTCCAGATAATCTAGCAAAATTATCCTATCTTTTTTCAAAAAAACTGTAACAAGAACATTAGCCCTCGACGTTTGAACACGCTATTTTTGGATCGTGGAGAACCGGAATGCTTCTAATTTTTCGATTGCTCTTTAGTATCTGGATCATGGAATCATGTTTCGTCCATAGCGATAAGGCGGCCCAAAAAGTTTGAGGAATCTTCTTCAAAAGCATTTCAGAAACCATTTTGAAGAAAGCTTTCTCATTCTCAAGTCGTGAACAATATAAAACACAATGTTACTGCTATACGTTTCAGCCAAATTCGTCGATGTTCTAATATCATTTTATAGACAAAAACAATGTTTTCTGGGTGGTCATGGACATTGATTTTCCAGAGCTATGCTCATTTTTGACATTTGATCGTCATTTTAGTGAATTTTCTTTAAAAAAAATTCACTAATGAGGAGATCTCGACTTTCGAATTTTGAAAAAATTTCTTCAAATGAGCGCTAATTAGGACCCCTGGAACCCAAATCCGAGGTCGGTTTCAGACTTTATATGTTTATATATATATATATATATATATATATATATATATATATATATATATATATATATATATATATATATATATATATATATATATATATATATATATATATATATATATATATATATATATGTGTGTGTGTGTGTGTGTGTCACACCTATAACTAAAAAAATAATTGACCGATTTTGATAAACCTTGGTGAGTACCTTCCTTTCACAAGTGGCTTGGATAAGTTCGTTAGCCAGGAAAATCCGCCGGGGTTTTCCCGGAAAATTTTGTGTTTTCCTTCGAAAAAAATCGGAAAAAAAAATATTTCTCCGGAATTAACAAAGTAAGGGCAACCAAAGTTCACACGTTGGTTTATATCATTATGGGTAAAATACCTACGAAAATTTAGCTCTGTAGGTTAAAGGACAAAAAAGTTACAGGCATTTAAAGAACAATAAATTTGAGTTTTCCTCAAAACGTCAAAATCACGATTTTAAACGTCAAAATTGGTGAGTACCTTCCTTTTGCAAGTGGCTTGAATAAGTTTGTTAGCCAGGAAAATCCGCCACGGTTTTCCCAAGAAAATTTTATGTTTTCTTTCGAAAAAAATTATATCTCCAAAATTAACAAAGTAAGGGCAACCAAATTTCATACGCGAGTTTATATCATTATAGGCAAGTTACCTACCAAAATTTAGCTCCGTAGGTTAAAGGACAAAAAAGTTACAGGCATTCAAATAAAAATAAATTAGGGTTTTCCTCAAAACGTCAAAATCGCGATTTTAAACGTCAAAATTGGTAATGTTTAGGCAATCAACCTGACACTAATATGAGCTATGTAAGGAAAATGTCTCAAGAATAATGTTTTACAAAGCCTGAAGTCTTAGTTTCAATCGTCATTGTCCTTCATTTTACTAAAATGTTCCCAGAAAATTCATTTCAAATAGACCCTTTCTCTGATGTTTTGGCTGTCGGTTTAGTTAAGTTGATGCTTTCGCTGTAGGTTTAGTGAAGTTTATGGTTTAACAGTCTATAATTTTTAGCTAATTTTCGTAGAACAAATTCGTTACTGCATTTTAGCATATTTTATCGAAATATGATGCATGTTTGTAAGAAAAAATCTGGACACAGTAAGTAAATCCTCCAAATTTCAATAACTCATCTGCTATTAACGTAAGTTTTGTTGGTTAGGAAACCAACATTTAACTGTATTTTCGAAAAATTTTTGTATGAACGCAGCAAGGGCGTTTTGGTTGCGAATTTTCATTAAATGTTTCAAATTTCAATAACTCAATTTGCTATTAACCTAAGGTTCATTGGCTAGGAGACCAGTTTTCTCAGAAACATTTAAAGTTTATTTTCTGAAAAGTTTGTACATTTTCAAATAATTATTTTGATAAAATATAATACACTGTTTCTACTATATAGGTTATACCGGTAACCAAATTGATGCCTGCTCGCATTAGAGCGATATATTTGTAATTAAAAACATTTTTATGAAAATTCACTTCCATAACGCACTTGCTGCGTCCAGAGTTTTTTAAATTCCGCAACCCAGCTTTTAATAGCAGCATATGAATTACATTGATCAATTGAGGTTTCTTCATGTCAGCAGACATGTGGTTCGATAACCCATTCAAAAATAAGTTAAAAATTGAAAGACTCTTTTTTATTCAAATATAGCTTTACAAATTCTCTTTTCTCCTGTCTGATGATGGTGTCAAGCAGCGAAACCGGTTACAGCGAGGAAACCCAACACTTCTGAAGCCAGAGAAGTCTGTATTTATTGATAAAGGTCGGGAAGTATAGCCTTGTCTGTTTTACCTTGGAAGTATGTCTACCCCAGACGTCGTGACGTCCAGAAGTTATAGGTAGTGTTTTCAGAAATTCACAGTTTGTCACTATTAAACTTTTGGGTGCCAAACTTTGCCGGCAAGCATTATAGTTGTTACCATAGCAACAAAATTTAATTTTGGTTTATTGATCGTGGTTGCCCTTATTTGGTGAAACTGCAGATATGCGTGAAGAGGGGAGCAGCACTAAGTGCCTCAAGACTGTTTTAAGCAGACGAAATCAAACCGGGAGACTTGGAAATAAGATGATGTAACTTTAGATACGCTAGATTCCTAGGAAAAACTTTCACCATCTTCCAAGCAGAAATGCTTGCCATAAGTCTCTATACACAGGAGTGCTTACAAAGAAGACTCAGAAATAGAGACATCTACACCCCCTCAGGCAGTCAGACAGTACTGAAGACTCTAAAAATTTTCAAAACCGAGTCTAAACTGGCCTGGGACTGCAAAAAAAAATCAATGAAGCCACTGGCTACGTACAACAAAGTAACTTTGATGTGGGTGCCAGGGCATCAAGGCATTGAAGAAAATGGGGAAGCAGATAACCTTGCAAAGGCAGCAACAACACCACTCTGTGGTTCAGATCCCTATTGTGGACTAACAAAAAGCCATTTAAGAAATGAACTTGATACTTGGGAGAGGAACTAAATGCTGTCATATTGGAGGAAAACGCCAGGCTTGAGGCAGTCAAAACAGTTCATCGCCATATCAACATAGAAGTTTGAACTATTTCTTGGATTGAACAGGAATGACTTGATAATAATCACATGACTGTTCACAATACACTCCCCAGTAAGGTGTCATAGCCACAGACAGTCAGGTAGCCCTTACGGCACTAAGTAGCCTACGGGTAAATTCCTGGCCGGTGAGTGAGTGCCGAGATGAGACGAGCGACCTGGGTGGGCATAATGAGGTGACCCTCATCTGGGTGCCGGGTCACTCGGGGGGTCAAAGGCAATGAAGAAGCTGACAGTCTAGCGAAGAGAGGGTCAGCAGAACCATTTATGGGACCAGAACCGGCTCTGGGCGTGACAAAGGGCACTGCCTGGGGTGCCATTAAGTCCTGGGCCAGAAACCAACACAAGGTGTACTGGGCGGACTGTCCAGGGCTCAGACATGGAAAGTCAATAATTGACGGACCCAGTTCAAAGAGAGCTGTGGAGCTGCTAAATCTTCAAGGCCGCGGACGAGCCCTCAGGGAAAAAAGGTGTCATCAACATGGGTAAGGTGGACAATGACAACTGCAGATACTGCATTGAAGCAGCAGAAGCAATAGAAACAACTTACACTTGCTATACGACTGCATGGCTCAGTTCTGCAAAAGGCTCAAACCTTGGAGGGGTGACTTAACACCCCAGGAAATGGGTAAAATAGTAGACTATATGAAAATTTTCAGCATTTAGGGCAACTATTGTAAACAAGAGTCATGCACATACTAAATACAGATACAGAGACTTCTCTGTGTTCGGATGTGTTGGGTTTCCTCGCTGTAAACGACTTCGGTGCTTGACACCATCATCAGACAGGAGAAAAGGGAATTTGTTTATAGGCATTCATGACAATCGTAAAATAAGGTAATAGGTTGATGTATGTCGATATTTTCGTTATACAGAACCCGCTTAATGGCTGTTATTGTTAATTAGTTATCTTATTACTACGATTGCTTTGCATATTGTTGTAATAAGTTGATTCTATTTTCATATTAAATAATGACGTAAATTACACAGAAAGTATTAAAGGTGTAATTTGTCATTTTTATTATATTTGTTTTCTTCCACAGAAATTTTTTATCAAAACACCAACATAACATCGATTATTTGTAGTTGTCATGAATGCGTATAATTTCCTGTCTGCTGATGCTGTAAAGCATTACAGCGAAGAAAACCCACACTTATGACACAGAGTCTCTATGCCTGTATTTCAATTTTGGTTAATGAAATGTTTCAGGCAAACTAGATATCAATGTACCCTTGTACCTGAGCACTAAGGTCTTAAAGAATTTCAAAAATAGTGCTATACTAAAGCCCCCTACGTAATTATAATGGTGGACATCAAAGTAAAAATGTTTTGTCAGATTGTACAAAAAAGAATACAAAATAACATTTACAAATATGTGATTATCAAATATAGGAAAAGATTATCCTTATTTAATAGTTGTAAAATTTGTTGCATTAATTATAATAATAAACTAATAGAGGAATTGAAATAAACAATAAGGAACGAAAAGTGAGAAACTAAAGGGACAAAACTAACGTTCATAGTGAATGGCATTTAAGTTTACCTATATGATCATGCAAATTGAGGAATTCACCGTTGACAGAAATTTACCAAAACAAATTTGTTGTTTTAATTTTGCAGCCAATAAACTTACCTTTTACATATATATATATATATATATATATATATATATATATATATATATATATATATATATATATATATATATATATATATATATATATATATATATATATACCATAAAACTTATGATTAGCACTTATAAATACACCATTGTAAAGCTAATTCAACATTCAGTTTTGGACTCGACGATCCTCGACTTTTTATCGTAACGATCGTCACATGGTTTGAGTGAATTAGGTAGTGTACTTACAGCTTTTCTAATTTTTTACTAACAAGAAAAAGTCTGGGGGCAGTAAGTGCGTTATGGTAGCGAATTTTCAAAGAAATTCCCCACGCAATTTTCAATATATATATATATATATATATATATATATATATATATATATATATATATATATATATATATATATATATATATATATATATATATATATATATATATATATATATATATATATATATATATATATATATATATATATTTGTGTGTATGTGCTGAAAAAATTTTACGTCAAAATTTGTGAAAGTTTGCAGGCAATTTTTTTTCGGGAAATTAGCCATTTTTTTACAATACAAAAACTGGCTTAAGTAATGTTACATAAATTATATAAAAATCCTCTGAAACATTTTTTTACACGAAAATTTGAAAACAATTTTTTCAGGTAAATTCGCATAACTTTTTTACAATAACTCATTAAACATTAATTATACGTTCCAAAAAAATCCGACAGAAAATGATTTACACGAAAGCACTAAAAGGAAATGCCTGCGAAAACCGCCAAAATATTTTCTACATGAAAATCCGCTGGTAAGATACATAAAATTCAAATTCAAATCTGTAATTAAAACTGAAAAAATGAGAATGTAAAAATGGTTTTGTGCAATAATTAGAATAAAATGTGCTAAAAAAATGTATACAAAAACCAGGTAAAAAAAGTTTTCACGAAAATTCGTAAAAAGTATTATTTCTGAAAAATATACTGAAAAAGTGTTACGCAAAAAATTGATAAAAGAAATTTGCAAGCAGTTTCTGAGGAAAATTGGCCATTTTTTTACAATACAAAAATTGGCTTCGGTAATGTTGTTACAAAAATTGTATAAAAATCTTCTGAAACATGTTTTTACACGAAAATTCGAAAACCATTACGTAAATTTGCATACAATTTTTTTACAATAACACATTAAACATTAACTATACAGTACATACAATACAATCTGTAATTAAAACTGAAAAAAAATATATAACGTAAAAAGATATTAGTACTGAAAATTTTTTTTCTAAAAATAAATAATAAATAAATATTAAGTAACTTAAAAATATAAGCGGAAAAATTCTGATATGATCATGTCACAAGCTATCAGAAACGTTATTTAAGTCTGTCACTGTGAAGTTTTATTTAACATTTGTGGAAACAATTTATTATATAAGTAGTATGGATAAGCGGGTTCTGGAACACTTTAGGCTTAGGCTGTGACAGATATGACAGATCTGTCAAGTGTCAGCTGTCATTTGTCGAGTCTGTCACCTCTGTCATGTGTCAATTCAAGCCGCCTATCTTGGCACCAAGCTGTCACTGTCAAAGAAAAAAATAATAGAAAAAGCAAACTAAAAAAAAAATATAATAGAATCACGTCAAGCCGTTATCGTAAATTCTCTGCAAGGTGTCGCTACCGTATGATTCCTAGCATACGCATAGACCTTACGGGGGCCCGACGGGGGCGGGGGCGGGGGTTTGGGTCTGGCGTGGTTCGAGGCGGGGGTGAAGTGGGGGCTTCTGCTTCAGGACCGGCAGCGACGTAGTGTTGAGCTCAGTTTATGTTTGATTTGTTATGTAGTCGAATATATCGACGAAATAAACAATTTTATTAAACAATAGAGAAATCATAGATATAACAGTTTATAGAGAAATCATAGATATAACAGTTTATATCTTTAGCTAACGTAATATTTGCAAGTTGAACATCTAACATTCATTTGAGTGCCTTATAAAATGCAACTTCAAAAATTTTTGAATGACTATGACGATATTCTGCTTGATGATCATAGAAAAATGCTAGATAGCCTTCATAAAATTTTTTTAAAATATGAACACCAAGAAACAAAAATTTCTTGTCATGGTCTTCATTATGTTAGCTGTATTTGGTCATCAGATGAGACAAAGGAAGGTCCAGACACCTGTGTATGTGTTCATCAGGAATTACTTAAACATAAAATACAGAAAATCATTAAGTTATATTTAAGAATTAGACCATCACTGAAATAAAAGTGTATCTGTATATTTGTAAATTAAGAATAAATATTTTAAATAAAACATGAAGCTTTAATTAATATTTTTTTATTTATATTAATAACTAATAGTGTAATACATTATAAAATAGGCGAATAAAATTTTATTTGTATATAAAATAAAATTAAATCACTTAGACAGGAGCATAATAACCATGATCTTCGAATGTTTGAGCGTACACAGGGAAATCCGTGTCATCATCAGACGTTGCCGCTTCTACAGGTATCTCCACGTCTTCTTTCTTTTTCAGTTCGAGTTTGTATACCTTCCGCTCCTGTCCATGGTTGATCAGCATGTATTCACCATTACCCAGCTCTGCCAACTGCTTATCACTGAACTCATTATACCTTTCGGGCAGGTATAATTTGCTGTCGCCATTGAGTTCAGCGATGATCCTTTCACCATATTTAGAAGTACCTCTAGTAAGATTGGTCAGAAGGTACGGTTTATTCTTTTCCATCGTTTCTAAATTTAACCACATGAACGCTCCTAGAGAATTGAACTTCTCTAGAGTACTCATTTTTTTTGAAGAAATTTTCTTCACCGATTGACTGGTTTTTTGCTTCTTGATAGCATTTGATGGGCTATACGAAGAAGGTGCTGCTGATCTTTTCTCCATAATAAGGATCAAGGTGTAGCACTGTATCACTAACAAGATGTGTCACTTCTGATTGTCGAATTAAACTGTAAATATTTAACAAGAAATATGATCTTAAATACCCTCTCACGTCCTGCACGTGTCTGATAAATAGCGAAAACAAAGATAACATGGAAAAATAGTTTTGTTACGATTTGTTTGAGCTTGAATTTAGGTTAGATTAATGAACTGTAAATTACACAAGATCCTTATTTGTGAGTTTAATATCAGCAAAATGTATAATTAACAGCATGATTTATTATTTAAAATATTCCAAAAAGTACAACTTTATCAAGTTTATTCTACACTAAATGATCAAATTTTGACTAAAATGGATGAATTTCAAGAGAGGAATAGTGGTTGGGCGTTAGTTGCCTTACTTCATTTGGAGATTAATATCAATAAATATAACCCTATTAGAGGATCAAATTATATAGCACTACCGAAAAATATTTTGTTAAAAAAGGCTTGCGTTAGAGTGAAAACAGTTTACAACAAACCAATATACCTTGGTTTTACTGTTTTGGAACTATCAAAATGGTTAATGTACAATTTCCATTACGATTATATGAAACCTAAATATGGTAAAAATTTATTGCTTGATTATATGGATACAGATTCATTTATTTATTATATTTTAACTAAAAATTTCTATTCTGATATAACAGATGACATTGCAGAACACTTTGACACATCTGAATATGATCCTAGTAATAAATATAATATTCCACTTCTAAATAAAAAAAAATCTCGGGACGCAGCAAGTGCGTTATGGTAGTGAATTTTCATAAAAATGTTTTTATTGCAAATATGTGTGTTTTCTTTTTAAGAAAGCAGACATCAATTTTGGTTACCAGTATAACCTATATAGAAAAAGCAGGCATCAAATTTGATTACCAGTATAACATATATAGTAAAAACAATGTGCCATGTTTCATCAAAATAACTTGATTGTTTGAAAACGTACAGAAATTTCCAAAAGTAAACCAAAAGTGTTACTGAAAAAATCCGTTTCCTGGTCAACCTTATAGGTTAATAGCAAATTGAGCTTTTCAAATATGAAGCATTTAATCAAAATTCGCAACCACAACGCACTTGCTGCCTCCAGAATTTCTTAACTTACAAACATGCATTATATTTCGATGGAAAATGCAAAAAAAAGGCGTTTTCGACAAAAAAATATTATTTGTATCACCAACGACTTATGGGCCACCCTGTGATTGTCGCAATAATTTTTTAAGATGTAGCTCAAAACACCCTATAATTAATGTATACAATATTTTTTCATATCTTGTATAATAACGAATATATTGAGCTTTATTGATTTTTTACGAAAATTCGATAAAAATTATATACCATTAAACAATAAACTCTACAGCTAAGGCTACTGCCAAGCATAAGAGAAAGGGTCTATTAGAAATGATTTTTCTGGAAATATTTTAGTAAAATGAAGGACAATGACGGTTGAAACTAAGAGTTCGGTGTATGTAAAACATTCTTCTTGAGACATTTTCTTTCCATAGCCCGTATTAGATTCAAGTTATTTGCCTAAATGTTGCGAATTTTGACGTTTTCAATTGTCACTTTGACGTTTTGAGGAAACCCCCAATTTATTTTTCTTTAAATGCCCATAACTTTTTTGTCTTTTGACCTACAGAGCTAAATTTTGGTAGGTGGCACACCTATAACGATATAAACCAGCTTACCAAATTTGGTTGCCCTTACTTTGTTAATTTTGGAGTAATAAATATTTTGCGAAAGAAAACACAAATTTTTCCGGGAAAACCTCGGCGGATTTTCCTGGCTAACAAAATTATCCAAGCGACTTGCAAAAGGAATGTACTCACCAATTTTGACGTTTAAAATCGCAATTTTGACGTTTTGAGGAAAATCCAAATTTATTTTTCTTTGAATGCCTGGACCGATTTTCCTGGCTAACGAACTTATCCAAGCCATTTGCAAAAGGAATTTATTCACCAAATTTAATCAAAATCGGTCCATTATTTTTTGAGTTATCGGTGTGATACATATATATATATATATATATATATATATATATATATATATATATATATATATATATATATATATATATATATATATATATATATATATATATATATATATATATATATATATATATATATATATATATATAAACATATAAAAATTTAAACCGACCCCGGATATGTGTTCTGGGGGGCCTAATTAGCGCTCATTTGAAGAAATTTTTTCAAAATTCAAAAGTCGGGATCTCCTCATTAGTGAATTTTTTTTAAGAAAATTCACTAAAAAAGTAGGCTTAATGAAAGATGAGAATAACGGAAAGATTATGAGAGAATTTATAGGTTTAAGATGTAAGATGTATTCGACAGATGTAATTGATGACAAAGTTACAAAGAAAGCAAAAGGAATTAAAAAGACAGCTGTAGATGGACTAAGTTTAAGCGATTATAGAGAGTGTTTGTATAAAAAGAGAATTTTTTATAGTAATATGCTTGTTTTCAGATCAAAAATTCATGAAGTTTACACACAAAATATAAATAAAATTTCGCTAAGTTATTTAGATGATAAGAGATTTATTAGAAATGATGGAGTATCAACTTATGCCTGGGGTCATTATAAAATTGAAGATGAAAGTTTATAATAAAACTGATTAATTTATTACTTTTATCGTTTGTATTAAAACACACTTTTATAGTAATATGTTAATTTTTAGGTTCAAAATACATTATATTTACGCGCAAAATGTAACTAAAATATCTCTATGTAATTTAGATCTTAAGGATTTACTAAAAATAATATGTTAACGACTTATGCTTGAAACTGTACTAAAAATAAATAACAAAGTAAATAAAACTGCTCATTTAAATTTTTATGTGTTTTATTTGAAAATCTCTAGTAAAATTACATACAACTATTTATTGTTAATATAATACTTAATCAAAAACACATTTTCCAGAGCGCAACAACCACTGTGTGATGAGCATCTATTTGTAAATGGATAGTCCCTTTTTAGTTTCTCCAAACTGTTGCATCCAAGATCCTCAACATTGATTATATTTGAATCCTTATTAAGAATTGAAATTATCCATTTCTTCTTTTCAGAACCTTTCACAAAAATACTGGTATGTAAGTCTATATTGGAAATCAGAAATCTTCTTACGCTCTCAAAGTTAGAGGATCCTTCATTCCACACAAGTCCATGATGATTTTTCTGTAGCCAAATAGCTTGTTTCTGTTCACTTATACTTAGTTGTGAGAAATCGTATGGTGGTTTAATCAGAAAACGTAAATATTCCACATCATTAAAAAGAATAACTAATTCTTTACAGATAAATGCATTTGAATAGGCTTTAAACCCTTGTACATCAATTACAATTTGTTTCTTCATTATGCAGTTATATATTGATGTGAATATAAGAAATGTTTATAACTTCGCTGTTGAATTAGAAGACTGGTTGTCCACATTCAGATACATCTGCTTTTATAACAGTTTCGAGGATGGGAATGTAATTTTAGACTAGAGATAAAACTGTTTGTTAACATATCAATGTTTTATTTCACAATATATCAATAATATTTACTATTGCAGCTGTAAAATTTTGTTGTATTAAATCAGTTTTTTCACGTCGCCACTTAGCGGGGAGTATTCAATTTTTCTGTCATGTAACAATAAGCAGAACGCTGAAGTGCTTTCTGGAATTTCGCTGGCAGTCTCAAATTCAATCTGAATATCGACTGGACCACTTTTGATAACCTCATTTTGATGTGAACAATCAATGATAACAATAGGTGCTTGAGATTTGAATTTTTTTATATCCAGTAAAGGTGATGAGTTGCATCCATAATAGGATTCTTGAAAGACTGAATACATATAATATAACCATGCATATCGATTTTCTTGAAACGAAATATTTAAGTTATCGTATGGATGCGTTTCTGAATTCAAGTGTAATTTAAAATTAGTGAGGTGACAGTGATCAAATTCACTAGGATTTTCTCTATGTTTATTGGGGTTGTTAGTCTGAAATCCAAATATTACAAATCTAGGTTTTTCAAGTTGATTAGTTGTTTTCACACGCCAAATAGTGTGTGTTGATTTTGGAACATTCGGATATTCATACAAATCCCAACTGCGAAAACTTATTTCCATTGGACGTTGACTCTGTATCCTTTTGTAGAGTTTGAGTCGTTCAGCATCGCTAAGAGTAACATGCGGCACTTTCCATACAATCTTTTTGATATCCAGTGTATACTTTGTTAATGTTGTACTTACACAATTATTATTTGTTTTTGCTCTCATTAAAATTAATTCATGTTTAGCATTTGGTATAATTTTCCTAAAATCTTCAGCGAAACCTAATAACATTTTTAAAGGTGCGCAGAAATTAAACGGCCCACTTGTTTGGGATCATTTTTTACATTCCAACCTGCATTAATAAGTGCGGTGCTTTCAGCTGAATTTAGTGACACATAATTTTTCAAAGCTGTGCTAATTCCCACATTTCGACAGTTATCAATCTCAATTCCATTTATTTCATAACGTATTTCATCAAACATAAAAGCAAAACAATTATTTGCAAATTTAAGTGCATCGTCAGCTGTCTTTTTCTCATTTAACAGTAAACCTTCAACAATAAGAACACTTTCGCATGGTAACAAAATTAAATCCTGATTTTGGATGCAAATTCTAATTATATCATTAATATCGTATGATTCAACAAATGGAGAATACGTATGATATGACTTGTTTGCTATCGACTCATCATATCGAGCCATTTCAGTTATATTTAATACATCACTCATTTTGTAAAGTAATTCCAATTGATTTCAGAAATTCTTTATTTTCTTGAGTTAAAGATTTTGTGCTCTTCCGCTTTGTTGTTGTATCTGTCAATTTGATATGAGAACTGAATTTCTTGTACGATGACTGTGTATATTTATTACTTTTATTATTAATGTCGTAAACTAACATACCCAATAAATTGTTTAATTTCACTACAAAAATTAAAAAGGCTAACTCTTTCAGCTGCACACAGATCTTAATCCTCTGACACTCATCTATGAATTAATGTCTTTTAAGAAAACTTTACTTATTTAAAGTGTTTGTTTCCATCATTCCAGGTGAGAGGTCGTAAATGTAATCTTACTGTTATTTTTTCTTTTCGAAAATTAATTAAATCTCCGTCTTGATCTACTAACTGGATAACAACTGAATGTATTTCATTAACATTAACAGGTAGGTAGATTATATTCGTTGGGACCTCGTTTATTTTATATCCTGGTGAAACATTAGGTGAGAACTCGTGAATTGTATGAACAAGTTTATTATTCACATACGAATCAGTCACTATATTACATTCAACACGAATACTGTTAACTTTATTTATGTTTACAGGTAAGTCAGATTCAACTTTTACGTCTGGAGTTATTTCACATTTACTAAAACCCAACAATTTACCAATTGTTCGTTCACGGTTAAAGTAAATTGGAGCAGTAGATTTAATTTCTGTTTTTAATGTGTTACTATTAGCTTCTATTTTAACCATTGGTTTACTTCTTGTTTGCTTTAATTTAGCTGTTATGTAATTCACAATATCATTTATTTCGTAAGAACCTTCTGATAGCTCAATAACTTCACTTCCGACATGAAATAAATTGTTGCTCTGATTTATGTTTGGTATCGAATTATATGTATATAAACTGACTAAACCGCATTCATAAGCAGTAGGTACTGGTATTGGTGGAAAATAATTTGCAGTTAAAACAGAATCATTTCCAGTAAATTCTAATACTCTTGACATACTGAAGGTTTCAATAAAACTAAATAGACAAGTAACGACATGGCTTTATTTATTAGCATTTTCATATAAAAAGTTTAAACATAAATGGCCGCAAATTACAGTATCATAGTTTTGATATCTATTATAATTATATATAATATTGTTTCCTAAATAAGCTATAAGTTCTTTGGGCGGTCGAAGATTACCATAACTATCAAAATAAATAATTATATTGCGATTTTTATAATACGCCACCCAGTGTGTCCCTGAACCGTTTGATTTATCCAAGTTAACAATGCCACATTCCGTTTTCTTCGATTTTACTGGTAATTCATTTAACATGAATACTCCTCTAAAATTGGGAATGTCTTTTGCAAATTTATACAAATCGAGTTCATTGAGAGGTCTGCTGGGTAGCACTTTTACAAGTTTTTTGGCTTTAAATACAAGCCAAGACCTTTTCGATATGGCTTAAGAAACAATCCTTTTCCCATTGCGATTGTTTCCATTTTCTTATTATGCCTCTCGCTTTCAACAAGTTGCTTGCGAGCATGTTTTGCATCGTTGACGGCTTTTGCGATAGCTGCAGCTCCCCCAGATAATGTTCCCATAGCAGATAAACCTGCAAATAATGGAATAAGAAAAGGAAGTACACCTCCAGTTTTTGGAATCGGAATTATCCGCATTCGCGGAGGAATAATTTGTTTTCCTTTGATGCCTGTTTTAGCTGCCGCCAAAGCTATTCGAATAGCACTTTTTACACTTTAAGGTTTTTTAGATTTAACATCAGCTTTAGCTTTCGATATAAGATGATTCAGAATATTTTGTTTGATTTTCTTATTGGGTTTCCTTTTCTTTAACTTTACACCCATTCCCATTTTAGCTTTAGCTTTCATAACGTTTGTTACAAACCATGCGTTTATTCGCTCACCGAGTTTTGAATCTTTAGCTTTTACTCTCTGCCAAGCTTTATCGGCTAACACAAGATCAGCTTTATTTCTTGTTGATAAATTGTTTGTTTTAGAGTACGCTATATCATGTTCTCTGCATGCGCTATCTAAAGGATTTATACCAAGGTTACCTCTTGCTAATCGGTCTTTAAGTTTTGTGCCTGGTCCGCAAAACTGATAACCTCCTGGCAGATGAAGCTCAAATGGTAATTTATTTATAACTGTGTTAATTAAACCCGAACCTCTTGAAGTTAACCTTCGACTGGTTAAAGGACTTCTGATGATTAACATCGTATCTCAATGTTATTTATAATAATAAGTTCTGTAAACTAAACGTATAGTTTAAAAGCATTTTCTTTTATATGTTTACCCAGTTGTTAAAATGAGACTGATTCGTCAACATGATGAGTTATCAGTTAGAAACATTGATTTTAATCATAACTGTAAAAATCATTTCAAACATAGTAAACTATTACCTAATAGTATACGAGCCATAATTGTGGGTTCGTCAAATTGCGGAAAGACTAATTTACTTATATCTCTACTAGAACATCCCAATGGATTGAAGTTTGAAAACGTTTACATTTACTCAAAGTCTTTATATCAACCTAAATATTTATATCTAAAAAGGCTGCTTTCTGACATAAAAGGCATAGGTTACTATACTTTTACAGAAAATAATGCTGTGTTGCCTCTTGAAAAAGTTAAACGTAATTCGATATTTGTGTTTGATGATATTGCTTGTGAGAAACAAGATCATATAAGATCTTATTTCTGTATGGGTCGACATAAAGCCATTGACAGTTTTTACTTAGGTCAAACTTACACACGTATACCAAAACACTTAATACGTGATAATGCTAATGTGTTAGTAATTTTTAAACAGGACAGGCTTAATTTAAAACACATATATGATGATCATGTAAATACAGATGTATCTTTTGAAACGTTTAGACAAATGTGTTCAGAATGTTGGAAAGACGAACATGGGTTTTTAGTCATTAATAAAGATTGTACGTTAGAAAATGGTCGATATAGAAAAGGATTTGATACATACATTATACTATAAATATTAGTGCTATCCGGGTTCATATTCACTCTATATCTGTTCAATAGACAGTCAAGATTATACAGTCAACAACGCTGTTCTGAAACTCTGATTGAGCTGTTTGGATGCTGATAAAAGCTGTTAAAGAAGCTGTTCAAGCTGTTTATTAAGCTGATTAAGGTTCAACAGCACCTGTTTAAAGAAGCTGTTAAAGGACCTATATCCGTAAAGCTACATTATATTTTATATTAATTAAGCCACCTAACTAAATAACCATGAATGAAGAAATAGTGAGTGACATCATAAAAACACAAAATATAATTAGAAAGAAATATGACTCTCTGAAAGCTGCAAAAATAGACGATATCGCACAACTAGAGCAAATTTTTCAACCAATTACAACTCCTCTAAAGAAACTAACAGATGTGCCACCAGTAAAAAAGAGGAAAATCAGTGAAAATGAACTCAAGTTTGAACCATTCGCATCGGAATATCCCGAATCACAGATAAACGAAGAGAGTTATTTAACACAGCCAGATATCGAATCATCTGGATACGAAGATAAGCAGTTCACTCCACAGGATGAAACAGGATTTTTTATAAATTCGTTGAATATAAAACAGAAAGATTTTGATCAGAAATATGCACCTTATTTCAATGAAGACGAGAATCAGTGGAAAATTGGAAATGTACCTTTTGCACTTAAAGATAATAATATTTACATAAATGGACAAGTGTATGAATCGACGCCTGGATTATTAAGCCTGCTTTTTTTTAAAAAACCTTCGTTAGATCAATGTACTGTTAGTGATAAATCAAACTACATTCAAATTGTAAACACTGCAAATTTACTTCACCGAAATTTTGATAAATCCCAACAGCACGCTGGAAGTAAGAGTGTTAAATATAAGATAATCGCAAAAATTTTAAAGCAGCAAAGATTAGCGGTCGTGGGAAAGGGATTAATGAAATCTTTATCAGATAAGACTGATTATGTTTACTGGGATGAGCCCAACGAATTAGTGGAAAGACTAAAACTACTAATAGCATCACAGCAAGCAGGTCATACTAATCATAATAATGAGATTATTTCCATTCTAGAAGAGCTAAAAGAAGCAAAAATTATTATATAAAAAGAAAACATATTTTTCTTTAACATAACTAAAATGACTATCGATAAATTCGGACGTTCCTCCTCTTCTGAACGAATTAATTCAGATCGTGTTGGTGCCTCGTTTCTTCGCAATTTAGGTTTTTCTTTAACTACAGACGGTAATCTTGATATACAGAACAGACGTATATGTAATTTACAAAGTCCATCAGCACCGAAAGATTCAGTTAACAAACAGTATGTTGATGATAAAGTTAATCAAATAAGTTTAGTTAAAAATGAGATGTGTCAAAAAAAATTTAAACTAAATACTACATTGAATAAAATACAGAATGAGTTTGAACAATTTAAGAATACCATTTCTGTGGAAAAAGTTGTGAAGCCTGTTGGAATTAATCTATCTTTAAAAAGAAACCTTTAAGATAAGACAAAAAACACCAGCCAGAAGTTATTTTCAACATCTACAAGGGAAACAACAAAAGAAGACACTTTGCAGAAAAGCAATGCAATTATATTATTAAACGTTTAATGGTTGTTTAATAACAGTTTCGATAAGATGAGTAAGCAAGATCTAGTAAACGAATTGCATAGACCAGCACGTCGAAACTTCAAACGACGTGCGGTTATCTTAAAGGGCATCAACGACCTTTGGCAGGCAGATTTAGTTGAAATGGGAAAATACTCCACTGAAAATGACGGATACCGTTATTTACTAACAGTCATTGATGCTTTTTCAAAGTTTGCATGGGCTATACCAGTAAAAACTAAGACAGGTTCTGAGGTAAGCAGTGCAATGAAACAAATCTTAAAGAAACAGCGCCCTGCAAATTTACAAACAGACGATGGGAAGGAGTATTATAATAAACAATTTTCCATATTAATGAAGAAACATAACATCAATCATTACTCTACTTATAGTAAGGTTAAAGCGTCTATCGTGGAAAGATTTAACAGAACTCTAAAAACCTGGATGTGGAAACAATTTAGTTTAAATGGATCTTATAGATGGATAGATAATATTCAGAGTTTAGTTGACAAGTACAACAATAAAGTGCACAGAACTATTAAAATGAAACCTCGTGATGTAAATATTAACAATGAAAGTATATTGCTGAAAACTGTATATAGTAAAATTAAAATATTTCCAAAACCGAAATACAGAATTGGTGAATTTGTGCGTATAAGCAAGTATAAACATTACTTTGAAAAAGGTTACACGCCAAATTGGACTACAGAAGTTTTTAAAATTGTCAAAATCAACATCACCAATCCTGTAACATATATTCTCGCAGATTACCAAGGCAATATTATAAAAGGCTGCTTCTACGAGTTAGAATTACTAAAAGCTAAATTTCCTAATGTATATCTTATTCAGAAAGTTTTGAAAGAAAGAGGTAATAAAATGTATGTGAAATGGTTAGGCTTCTCCGATGATCAAAATTCTTGGATTGATAAAAATGAACTTGTATAGTAATAATAAAATATCTATGATAGGTAGGTTGTCTATGATTATTTTATCAACTAAAACAACACTGATAAAATGTAAACTTTCTATTATGTATACAAGTAAAAACAAATATCTAAATATATAACATTTAATCTCTTCAGTTGTACTTTATTCAATTCATAATCCTTTTCAACAAAATCTCGAATCGTGAATATCATCATTTTGTTTACAGCGAAACCTTTTCTTATTAGGTTGAACTTTTTAATAAAAGTTAAGTAATTAAAGATAAAAAATCAGTATCTAAAAAATGGCTCTACTGAAAACAACTCTTCTTATATTTGTTGTTTTGGGTAAAAATAATTTTATAGTGTATCATCAATCTGAAGTGGTAAAAGCGTACGCATGTTTCAATACAGAAAATAATACCTGGCCGCATAAGTGGGTAGAGCTGCTTCCATTGATACAAGATGGTATACCAACTTTACAAACATCGAACATTCCTAAGAATGACATTAGCATTCTGAAATATAAACTCAGATTCATATACTCAAATAGAAGTTACGGCGAAACTCAGTGGAAACAAGTTTTAAATGAAACTTTAATTACTCAAAAAGACTATGAAAATACAGATGCAGTAAAAACAACAAGGAATTGTTTTTCACACAGAGGTGATCTATCAAAACAAAATTCTACAACTGTAACTTTCAATAATGATGATACACAGCAGATACTGGACATCATACTATTTATATACTCAATTTTCACCACATTTTATATATTTAGGAATAAAATTTATCCTTTTGTTAAAGACAGGATATTTACAAAATAATTAAAGTGAGAAGAAATCAATAAAAAACGTTATCCGATTACTTTGTGTTTCATTTATTTATTCACACTGAAACTTAACTACTGTAGAAAGAAACAAAGAATATTTTTTAATTCAGAGGGATAGAAATAGTGAGAGAAAAAAAACAAAACAAAAAAATATTAGCCTCTATTATTAACAATGATACATGTATAAGGTAACTAAAATACATTTCTCTTACAATATAATGTTTCTTTACTACTGCTTGAATCCATTTCATTTTCTTCTTTATTATCACATTCTATTTCTTCTGTAGACTTTATCAGTTTTTTATCCTCTTCTGATAAAAAAGGTGCAATTACATCCAAAAACTCATCCAAACCGCATCTTCTTAGAGTGGTACAAAAAAAATCCATTGTCATCTTACCATTACAATCCAAAAATATACTGCATAATTCAGCAGCATAATTGTATAATCGATAACGCTTTCTACATTCAGACACTGACATGTACCTGCCCATTCCATATACGGATTCATGCTCAGCATCAAATGCAATGTCGTAAAATTGCGAGTGTAGATTTTCCACAGCACTTTTTAAATCAGTTGGTTCACTGTAACTCACGTAACCCATCCACATGTTGCTTCTTTCAAGTTTGTTCAATTATTGAACTAAAATAGCTTGTGTCTGTCGTTGCCAAGAGAGCAGTAATTTTATTTGATAAATAATAAGTTCAGAGGTTAAATGATTAAACTATTATAAGATTTACGTACAAAGCGATTCCAATGCACTACAACAATATTAAAACAGTTTTAGTCTATATACAACTACGATTATACTTAGAGCCTACATTTTATTCTTTATTGTTTAATAAAATTGTTTATTTCGTCGATATATTCGACTACATAACAAATCAAACATAAACTGAGCTCAACACTACGTCGCTGCCGGTCCTGAAGCAGAAGCCCCCACTTCACCCCCGCCTCGAACCACGCCAGACCCAAACCCCCGCCCCCGCCCCCGTCGGGCCCCCGTAAGGTCTATGCGTATGCTAGGAATCATACGGTAGCGACACCTTGCAGAGAATTTACGATAACGGCTTGACGTGATTCTATTATTATTTTTTTTTAGTTTGCTTTTTCTATTATTTTTTTCTTTGACAGTGACAGCTTGGTGCCAAGATAGGCGGCTTGAATTGACACATGACAGAGGTGACAGACTCGACAAATGACAGCTGACACTTGACAGATCTGTCATATCTGTCACAGCCTAAGCCTAAAGTGTTCCAGAACCCGCTTATCCATACTACTTATATATATATATATATATATATATATATATATATATATATATATATATATATATATATATATATATATATATATATATTGCGAAAATGTAAACATAGATAATTCTATCAAAATGAATTATTTATTTCTTACCTTTTGTATCAAAATTAATTTATAAATTTAAATACTTAAATATTTTTCTTCGAAAATTTGCCAAATAATCACATAATCTAAACGGTTACTAGAACTGAACAGAAGACAGGCATTTTTTAAACTAATCCCATACAGCGATTGGAATCAACAACATTTAGGGTGAGGGTCCAAAGCGCAACCGAAACGATACAACGCACGTTGAAATGTGTAGTTTAATCTACGTAATAGAGAAGTCTCATGCACATTTTTCTTAAATGATGAAAATTCCATTTTCCATTAAGAAATGAACTCGAAATCTGCGAGGTGCTATAGTCTTTATATAAGCTACTTAGGTACCAAATTTCTAACTCTATTATTTGTGTTAATTAAACAGTTCTAAAAATTATTTTAAAAAAATGTTCATGAAAATGCGCTACCATATCGTTTAACGATTTATTTCCTAAAAAGAGTGACCTATAATTTATTTTGTTAAATAAAAATATTAACTATTAAATTAGGAATAATAAGACTTAAAAAACTACTGTCAGGGCATCGGAGAGATGATCTATTTGAAATCGATTTTCTGCAAACATTTTAGTAAAATGAAGCATAATGGGTGTCGAAGGAAAAAGTTAAGGCTTTTTACATAATCCGCATTTGTTTCAGAATCTGTGTTTAAAGATAGCAATTTTTGACGGTTCAAATTGTCACGTTGACTTTTTAAGAAGAAAAACTATACAATTTTTAAAGTAATTTTTCTGGTACTTCTTGGCCTTTTTGCGCTAAGAGAAATTAATCCTTGTCTGTAATATTTAATAAAAGATTTTAACCACACAACATATTTTGGTCTTGTGCCTTGCTCTGATCACCAGCGGCACCCATTTTTTTTCCTTTTAATGCTCATAACTTTTTATCTTTTAACTTATACACCCGTATTTTGGTATAAAATTTGGTTTTCATAGCTTTGCTATTTTCGGATTTACAAAAATTTTTCGTATGAGAACCCATGATTTTCCCGGAAAAGCTGTACCGATGTTCCTGGCTAACGAACCTACTCAAGCCAATTATGTTTAATCGTGCCTCGTACGTGGACAAGCTAGTCATACTTGTAAAATTTATGTACTGCATATATTACTATTACTAAAATTACAACAGGAAAGTACTTCCCAAATTTCCCAAAAAAGTCTAGTTTACGCAATCTACATAGGTCAAACTTGTAGAAATTTTAACACCCGATACAAAGAACATATTTCTGCATTTATAAATAACCACGCTGACAAATATACATTTGCAAAACATATTATTGATACCGAACATAGACCTACAGTAAATAACCGCATACAACCACAACATTTTTATAATGACAAACGTAAACTAGATTTTGTTGAAGCTTTAGAAGTCAAAAAGCACACACACGACAATAGCTACCTTGTTTTAAACGAGCAAACTGATTTAATGAATTCCCCCTTCTTGGATATTGTCCTTTCTAATTAAATAAGTCAAAGAAAATAAATTTAACAATTCTTTCAAAAAAGTTTTAATAAGATAATGAGTTGACGTATGTCAATAATTTCGTTGTATAGAGATTGCTTTTATACTGTTATTGTTTAGTTATTTTATTGTTGTAACTGTTATCATAGTTATTATAGACTAGTTCTATTTTTATGTTAAATATTGACATACATTACGTATACATTTTGAAAGCCTCATCTGTCATCTGTGTTTCATTTTATTTTCAATTTGATAAAATTTTTTGATCAAAACATCATATCATAACATTGCAACATATCTTTATTTGTAGTTGTTATGATTTCGTACTAATTCAATTTTTATCTGTCTGAAAATGCTGTCAAGCAGCGAAACTAGTCACAGAAACGTTGAAGAACATCCTAGAATATCCATAATTCATAAGGGCCACTTGCTCCAGTTAGCTTACGCGCTGGCTACGTCCTTCACATATAAAAACGAAAACCGACAGTGAAGCCAGAGAAGTAGTCTCCAAGTCTGTATGTAGTACCTCTCTATTAGTTGATTTTTTTAAATAAAAATTCGCTTATAGTGGATTATATTTCAAACCGATGGAAGCTCCTTAAAAGTTTGTTTAAGATATTCCCTACATTTTATCCTGGCATTTTTGCGTGGTAACAAACTCTAGTTCTAACAGCTTTAGCTCTTCGGTATTTCCCATGACAAGGGCTTTTAATGTGTGTTCTGTGGACATTTGAATTCACGATATTAAGATCATATTAAGACGGCATTTCAACCTAGCGTACTATGCACATAAATACATGCTACACAATAAAGAATTGGTGGGGGCTCGTTAGCCTGATATAAGATAATACCACCTGCAATATGATTTTGTTCACTTATACAAACACTGGATGCGAAAATTAAATAAATATAATGATTTTCGACCACAAAAATCAGTTTCAATACTAACATTGACCGATTTAAGTTGGAAATGTTCGTAGTAAAAGTATTTAGTACACATTCCAACCAGATAGTTTGACATCTTAATTTTTTAACAAATTTTCTTCAGACATCAAGTGTGAAGCAGAGCAATAACTAAGGGTGGTGAAGTGTTATAAAGATTCTTATTAATTATTAGTGTTTTTTTAGTGAAGTGAAATGGGCTGTGTTTGTTAAATATAAAGTAGAATTCTGATAAAATTTAAGGTAAACACTTTAAAATTTCGTTTTTTATATAAACACCGTAAGTTGTCTTTATTTATTAGCCGAAATTCTTCTTCACTCAGAAAAAGTCTGGACGCAGCAAATGTTTTATGTTAGCGGATTTTCGTAAGATTGTCTCTTTTTTATTTGTTAGTTTATTAATTGATAAAAGTTGAAAAAAAAAAGTTTGTGGTTACAAGGTATATATATATATATATATATATATATATATATATATATATATATATATATATATATATATATATATATATATATATATATATATATATATATATAGGGTGGCGCATTGAAAACGAAACCGACCGATTTGCGTCCAGAGATATATTTTTTAAGAAACGCTGAAACACGTCCATTATAATATTGAGGGGGACATGTTATCAACCCCCTAAGGGTGGTGATAACAACCCTTATATTTTAAATAGGGATCATGGGTCGAGTGTTACATCATTTGAAAGCTCTTTCTTTTCTGAATTCAACACAGTAATTTTTTTGGAAGTTTTATCAACTCGTTTAAAAATTATGCACAGTTGGAGTTGAAAGAACGTATTTCATTCATTGTGATAAGAAATGCACTAATTAGTCAATTTTTCATTAAAAAAACTAAAAAACAAAACCAAATGTTCACAAATGTTAATTCAGTTAAGTAAGTGTTCAAATTGTTGACCACCAGCGTCCATACAAAAGTACAAATTTTGTTCAAAACGAGCTCTGACATTCTGGAGCATTTGGGGACAGAAAATTTTTTGTCTGTCGGTTTATATGTCTGTTAGTAGTCACGATAACTCTAGAACGAATTGAGATGTCGTCTTCAAATTTGGTATCCAGTTAGCAAATTAGATAAACGAATGGTGCGGATTGTATTTGAGTCAAATCTCTCTAGGGCGTCGAAATAAATATGTAGGGGTGGGGAAGGGTGGGGGGGGGGGTTGGGTAGTGGGGTGGCGTGAATGATTTGGTGAAAATTGATATTTGTTCGTCAAAACTCAAATAATACAAGGTTTTAGGATTTGTTTATTAGATAACTTTCAAATTCATAAAACATCTGGTATTCTGTGCTAAAATTAAATCAGGGGTTGAATGTATGGGAGTGGAATATGGGTGACAGAAATGTATAAATTTTTTTTGTTTGTAAAACGGCGTCAAAAGTCTGAAAACTTCATTTCGGGACGATTTTTTGTTTGTCTCTCGGTTGGTCGGTCGGGCTGTCTGCCTGTACGCCTGTCTGTTAGTAGGCGCAATAAATTTCGAACAAATTGAGATCTCATCTTCAAATTTCGTATAGTTAGCACCCCACAAAGGAACGCTTTGAATTGTTTTTGGGTAACATCGTTTCAGGGAGTAGGGGATAAACGAGGGGTGATTTGGTGAAAATTCACATTTTTTCATTAAAACCCGAGTAATATAACGTTTCAGAAGTTTATGAATACAGAAAAACTCTGGACGCAGCAAGTGCGTTATGGTAGTGAATTTTTATTAAATGATTCAAATTTGAATAACTCAGTTCTCTATAAACTTAGAAAGTTTAATTTTGGCATGCAGTAAGGTCTTTCCTAGGGAAATATATCCACCAAATTTCATTAAAATAACTTTATAATTTTTGTAGGAAAAATTTTTTTCGAAGGAAAATTGAAAATTTGAATAACTCAATGTTCTATAAGCTTAGGAAGTTCAATTTTAGTACTTAGTAAGGTATCTCCCAAAGCAACATATATAGTAAATTTCATTGAAACAGCTTTGTTATTTTCGGAGAAAAAAATTTTTTTTTGAAAGAAAACTCAAAAATTTCCCGGAAAACCCCGTTTGATTTTCCTGGCTAACGAACTCATCCAAGCCATTAATAAAAGAAAGGCACTTGCCGAGTTTCATTGAAATCGGTTAATTATATATATATATATATATATATATATATATATATATATATATATATATATATATATATATATATATATATATATAAACCTATAAAAACTGAAACTGACCCCGGATATGGGTTCTAGGGGTCCTCGTTCGCGCTCATTTAAATAAAATTTTGCAAAGTCTCACCATCGATACCTCTCTATTAGTGATTTTTTTAAAATAAAAATTCACAAATACGAATATTTTCTTTGTGGTCAAGTCGTGGACCCTAAATTCATTTCATGAGAATGTCTTTCTGAGAAGAATAGATTCCCACAGCTACGTGGAAGTTATAATTTAGTTTGCAGCACTATTTTAGCGAATTTTCAGTAAGAAAAATTCGCTAATAGAGAGGTCACGATAAAAAGCTTTTGAAAAAATTTCTTCAGATGAGCGCGAATTTGAGTCCCTAGAACCGAAAACCAAGGTCCGTTAAATTTTTTATATGTTGAAATATATATATATATATATATATATATATATATATATATATATATATATATATATATATATATATATATATATATATATATATATATATATATATATATATATATATATATATATATATATATATATATATATATATATATATATATATATATATATATATTCTGCTAATCATAATTTAAAAAAGAATAGGAAGCAAAATTAACTGTAAATTGGATGATCGGTTCGGATTTAGACCTGAATGAGGAGTTAGAAAATAAATACTGGAATTCAAAACACTATGAGAAAGAAGGCTGGAGAAAATAGAGATACATTGGTTACTTTTATAGCCCTGAAAAAAACGTTCAATAATGTGGATTGGAAAATACTGTTTCATACAATAATGAGAGCGGGATTGTGTTAAAAAGATAGACACATTATTCACAATGTATGCAAAAATCAAAATACAATAATCGATATTGTTACAAAGCACTTCAATAGACGTAGGTGCGGTGTTGCCACATCTCCAGAATTTCCCCAACATCTGGGAATTTTTGCACAATCTGGCAACACCGCCTCCCCACCCCCCTGGGGGTGCCTGGGGTGACCCCCCTCAGGCGAAGTCTCAACCCTCTAGGACCAGAAATAACGAAGTTACCAACTTGTGCCCCGTCGGAACGGATAACTGAGGTCTGCACATTCCGAACACCCTGTATATACACCCTGTATACGCAGAGAACCCTTACACCCTGTATACGCAGAGAGATCTTATAGTTCGAGAAACACCTCTTGTGTAATATAGGAGTGGTGACCACATTTGGATCATCCTGTATACACATCCCCCTGTATACACACGGGACCGATCTGTATTCACAGAACCTTCTAGTAAAAGAAGGTTCTGGAACGTTCTGGAATGGAACGCTCTAGAAAGGAGGGGAAGGTACGGCGAGTATATAAAAGCGAAAGCAAGCCAGCCCGAGTTAGTTCAGTTCAGTAAGAGAATGTGGTAGTGACTTGAAGAAGCAGTGTAAAGTGTTAAGAGAGTAGTGACTGTAGTACCAGATTAGTGACTTTTGTTGAGAGTAGTAATTGTAAGGCCAGTAAATGAAGTGTTTTGTGAGAGAGACATTCTAGAAATTTTATTGTATACATATTTAGAGTGTAAATAAAGTTGTTTTGTTAAAATTAAAAGTCTCACTTATCCAGAACCCGGAGAAAACGCAACAATTTGGTGTCAGAAGTGTGGGATAAGTGAGTGAAGAAGTGGACAACTAAGCTAGCTGTAAATGGTAAACACTAGATCGACTGACTACGACAAGATGGCTGAAATCAAAGAGTTGATGGACTTACTGAAAAGACAACGCGAAGAAGACGAGAGAAGACGACAAGAAGACAAAGAAGAACTCAAGAAGCAACGCGAAGAAGACGAACAACGACGACAAGAAGATAAAGAAGACCTCAAGAGGCAACGCGAAGAAGACGAACAACGACGACAAGAAGATAAAGAAGACCTCAAGAGGCAACGCGAAGAAGACGAACAACGGCGACAAGAAGATGAAAGAAGACGGCGCGAAGAAGACGAGAGAAGACGACAAGAGGAGGAACAGAGGCGTCTTCAAGACAAAGAAGACATCCGAAGTATGTTTCACGATATGAGAGTCGATGTAAAAGAAGAAATTGAACAGATTAACGAACAAATAGAGAATGTGGACTATAAAATAGGAGTGGTGAACAGTAAAGTGGAAAATGCAACAGAGGATTGGAACAAACGATGGGAAGAAGTTGAAGGGTTGAAAGAACAAATGAAGATGATGATTAAAGGCACAGAAGTCAGACATAGAGAACTGACAGAACAGGTGATGGGCCAAACTGATAGAACTCAACCAAGAGGAGTTACTGGAATGTCCCCAGCTCAAAATCGTCCGGAAGAAGATATGCCAATCGTGCAGCGGCCTCATGGAACCTTGAAGCCGCCGACTTTTGACGGAGAAACATCGTGGCCCATGTACAGGAGGCAGTTTGAAGCGGCAGCTCTCAGCAATGGGTGGAGCGAACAACAGGCAGCAACTGCTCTAATTCTCTCGCTTCGAGGTAAAGCCCTAGAAATCCTCCAGAACATCCCGGAGTCGAAACAGCAAAACTACTTAACAGTGATACAGGCCCTAGATTTGAGATATGGTAACAAGTACATGAGCCAGGTCTACCAGACACAACTAAAGTCAAGGGTCCAGAAGCCAAATGAGACGCTGCAAGAATTTAGTGACGAAGTGGAGAAACTTGTGCGACTGGCATATCCCCAAGCCCCAGAAGAATTTGTCAACCAGATAACCGTCCAGACCTTCATCGATGGGGTACTTGATAATGAAATGCAACAAGCTTTAAGGCTCGGAAGGTTCAAAACACTTACGGACTGCGTAATTTATGGCTTGGAATTTGAAGCAGCGAAGAATGCATCTCAACCTCGCCGCAACAGGCTGCGCGAAGTGAAGGAGATAGAGGACTTTGCAGACACGACAGCCGAACTAAGACAAGAAATGAAAATGATAAAAGAAGCCATAAGCAAGCTCACTGTACCGGTTGGGGCACGTAGGACGAAAGCAGATTGGTCAGACATAGAATGCTACAAGTGTGGTAGGAAAGGACACATAAGTAGGCAGTGCTTACAAACCCAACAGGTGGCTCGCAGAAGACAAGAATATACCAACAGGGAGCGCCATCAGGGAAAACGACCTGACGCCAGTGTAGGTGGGCGACACGTGGCATGCGAGACCCAAGGCCTCAAGGTCAGGGTCTCCACTATCCGACGCTACCGCGAGAGCCTCGTTATACCTGGCAGCATAGACGGAAGACAATGCAGTTTCACCATCGATACTGGTGCTACTAGATCCGTTGTACGTCCAGACATGTTGCCAAACAGGTCGGCACTCACGACCAACAAACAGCCTGTGTTGGAGACGGCAAAAGGAGATAGGATACCTGTGCATGGAGAGGCCACTGTTTTCATTAGGCTGGGCAGTACTGAGCTACAGGTAAGGGCTGTCGTCGCAGAAATCGTCGACGAATTTATCCTGGGCCTGGATTTAATGGAAGATTTCGATGTCCTGTCAGTAGACTTCCAGAATAAGATCTTGAAAATCGGTAACGAAGAGTTGTATTTATCTCCAACAGCAGGCGAAGCTAATCCCAGGGTGAGACTTATTGTCGACGAGGATACACGGATTCCTGGTAACAGTGAGAAGATTGTCAGAGCCAGACTAGAGAAGAAACTTGATGGTATGTCTGCTCTCATAGCGGAGCCCCTAAAAGATAGACATGATGGTGCCCTCGTCGCACGATGCTTAGTAGACCCGAAGAGGACAATACCCATAAGAGTGGCTAACGTGCAAACTAACAGGGTCACATTAAAGAAAGGTGAGGTTATCGCCACTTGCGAGCCCATTGGCCGAGTGACGTTGTCAAGAAAGGTGACACCCACGGCATTAGACAGAAGACTGCCAGTAGAAATGGTAGAGCGGTTCAAGAATTCTTGGGGCCAATTGAACGACATGGAGATGGAAATGGCCCTGAAGTTCGTATTGGAGGAGGCCGATATTTTCGCTCAAGATAAAATCACAGGTCGTACGAGTCTAGTGCAACACAGAATTAATACTGGCGACGCAAGACCAATTAGACAGCCGCCGAGAAGACTGCCTTTTGCCAAGCAATCAGAAATCAAGGCGATGGTTAACGAAATGCTGGAAGATGGTGTGATTGAGGAGTCTAATAGTCCTTGGTCGTCCCCAGTAGTTTTGGTCACCAAGAAAGACGGCACTATGAGATTTTGCGTGGACTATAGGAAGCTGAATGATGTCACCAAGAAAGACAGTTATCCCCTGCCCCGGATCGACGACACTTTGAACACTTTGGCCGGATCAAAGTGGTTCTCTACATTAGACCTGAAAAGTGGCTACTGGCAAGTAGAACTCCATAAAGACGATAAGGAGAAGACTGCTTTTTCAACCGGGAATGGGTTGTACCAATTCAAGGTCATGCCATTCGGCTTATGTAATGCTCCTGCCACCTTCGAGCGACTAATGGAGTTAGTGCTGAGAGGACTTACATGGGAAACATGCCTGGTGTATCTCGACGATGTCATGGTGATTGGAAGGACTTTCGATGAACACCTGTCGAATCTGAAGCAGGTTTTCTCCAGGCTGAGAGGTGCCAATCTGCAACTCAATCCCAAGAAATGCGTCCTCTTCCAGAAGAAAGTGAGTTTCCTCGGACATGTCGTTTCTGAGAAAGGGATAGAAACTGATCCAGAGAAAATAAAGGCAGTAAGAGACTGGCCTGTGCCGAGGAACAAACATGAGGTCAGAAGTTTTCTGGGACTTTGCAGCTACTACCGACGCTTTGTGAAGTACTTCAGCAGCATTGCGAAACCTCTGCATAGCCTGACTGAAAATAAGGTCGAGTTCATCTGGTCACCAGATTGCCAAGAGTCTTTTAGAGAACTCAAACATCGTCTTCTCACTGCTCCTATACTGGCTTATCCTCAGGACGAAGGACTGTTCATACTGGACACCGATGCTTCCCAGTATGGCATTGGGGCAGTACTCTCGCAGCTCCAAGCCGGAGAAGAAGTCGTGATAGGCTACTTCAGCAAAACGTTCGGAAAAGCAGAAAGGAATTACTGTGTAACCCGGAAAGAACTGCTGGCAGTTGTAAGATCCATCGAACATTTCCACAGCTTCCTGTACGGAAGAACATTCCGCGTGAGGTCGGATCACTCTGCTCTGCAATGGCTTCTGAACTTTAGAAAACCCGAAGGACAGATAGCCCGATGGATAGAGAAACTGCAGAGCTACGACTTCCGGATTGAACATCGAAGAGGAAGAAGTCACGCCAATGCAGACAGCCTGTCAAGAAGACCATGTTCAGTGCATGAATGTAAATTTTGCGAGCGACAAGAGAACAAAGAGATCGACAAAGTAACTCATCAGATCAAACAACTGGTGGCAGGACAGGAGAATAACACCGATCTAGACGTAAATCTTGAATACATCAGAGACGCACAGAAGACAGATCCAGACTTGAAAAATATTAGAGAATGGCTACAAAAGGGGAAAAGACCTGAGTGGCACGATGTGTCCCGGTTTGGGGCGGAGGTTAAAGGCTACTGGCTACAATGGGACTCATTGTGTCTAAAGAATGACATGATCACTCGAAAATGGGAAACTGCCGATGGTAGAGACTGTATATACCAGACCGTTGTGCCAAGTGAGTGCATAGACAGTGTTCTTCAAGAGTTACACAATAGTAGAAGTGGAGGCCACTTTGGGGTCAACAGGACTCTTGCCAGAGTGAGAGACCGCTTCTATTGGATAAACTGCCGAAGAAGCGTGGAAGAATGGTGCAAAAGGTGTGACCAATGTGCTTCAAAGAAAGGACCAAAGACCCGATCCAGAGGAAAAATGATGCAGTACATCTCAGGTACACCGTGGGAGAGAGTTGCCGTAGACATCGCAGGACCTTTTCCCATCACAGAGTCTGGGAACAGATACATAATGGTGGCGATGGACTACTTCTCGAAATGGCCTGAAGTTGCGCCGATCCCCAACCAAGAGGCAACGACCGTGGCAGAAGCCCTGATGGAAAATGTCATATCACGGCATGGCGTACCCTTGGAGATTCACACCGACCAGGGCCGGAATTTCGAATCAGAGGTCTGGAAGAGCCTAATGGACTTGCTAGGCATAAAGAAAACGAGAACAACGCCACTCCACCCTCAATCAGATGGCATGGTAGAACGGCATAACAGGACCATCAATCAGTATCTTGCTATGTTTGTTGACGAGAATCAGAGAACCTGGGACAAGCTGATACCTCTGTTCCTCCTAGCTTACAGAAGCTCTCAGCATGAATCTACCGGCTACACTCCATCCATGATGTTGACCGGCAGAGAGATGCGGCTACCAATCGACATGACGAGACCACCACCGAACGAGGACATAGCGGACCTAGCTACGTTACCTGAGTATGTCGCCGACCTAGAAGGAAAACTGCGCACTATACACAGATGTGTCAGAGATAGGCTCCTCTTAAGCAGTGACCGGATGAAGATGCGCTTGGATCGCAGAGCAACACCCCATACATTCAAGGAAGGTGATGCAGTGTGGCTGTACCAACCAACAAGGAGAAAGGGCCTCAGTCCCAAACTTCAGAAACCATGGGAAGGGCCATACTTGGTGACTAAGAAAATTAACGACCTAGTCTACAGAATCCAGCTGTCTCCAAGAACTAAACCCAAAGTTGTTCACATAGAGAGGTTGAGTCCCTATCGGGGCAACGAACCCCCAAGTTGGCGGCCGGTAAATACTGTTCGGGACGAACAGTCTTAAGGAGGGGGGCAGTGTTACAAAGCACTTCAATAGACGTAGGTGCGGTGTTGCCACATCTCCAGAATTTCCCCAACATCTGGGAATTTTTGCACAATCTGGCAACACCGCCTCCCCACCCCCCTGGGGGTGCCTGGGGTGACCCCCCTCAGGCGAAGTCTCAACCCTCTAGGACCAGAAATAACGAAGTTACCAACTTGTGCCCCGTCGGAACGGATAACTGAGGTCTGCACATTCCGAACACCCTGTATATACACCCTGTATACGCAGAGAACCCTTACACCCTGTATACGCAGAGAGATCTTATAGTTCGAGAAACACCTCTTGTGTAATATAGGAGTGGTGACCACATTTGGATCATCCTGTATACACATCCCCCTGTATACACACGGGACCGATCTGTATTCACAGAACCTTCTAGTAAAAGAAGGTTCTGGAACGTTCTGGAATGGAACGCTCTAGAAAGGAGGGGAAGGTACGGCGAGTATATAAAAGCGAAAGCAAGCCAGCCCGAGTTAGTTCAGTTCAGTAAGAGAATGTGGTAGTGACTTGAAGAAGCAGTGTAAAGTGTTAAGAGAGTAGTGACTGTAGTACCAGATTAGTGACTTTTGTTGAGAGTAGTAATTGTAAGGCCAGTAAATGAAGTGTTTTGTGAGAGAGACATTCTAGAAATTTTATTGTATCCATATTTAGAGTGTAAATAAAGTTGTTTTGTTAAAATTAAAAGTCTCACTTATCCAGAACCCGGAGAAAACGCAACAATATTAACGTATATGGAACTGAACGAAAGGCAGACGGCAAGTGTGCCCTTCATCGTCAAATTTGTTCGGTTTATTTAAAGAAGCTACAATAAATAGGCTGAAGGAAACCACAGTAGGAATCAAAGTAAATGAATAACGGTCCCATTGCAGAAAGTACGCAGATGACACTGATATAAGAAACGGACAAATAATTACAAAGCATGCTGAGTGTGCGGGAGTGAATATTAAAATGAAACAACCTAAATATCACTATGACGAAAACAAACAAAATTATGCCCGCTCTTTTGTCCCGAGGAGTTCAAAGTTGTGGAATTCCTTGCCGGCACATGTTTTTCCTTCTCCTCCGCACCTCCAAACCTTCAAGTCCAGAATTAACAAGTGCCTCTTTCATCCTTGTCGACACCCACGGTACGATAGTATTTAGGCTGTAAGCCCTCGTGGTGTGTTGTTGAAATAAAAAATAATAAAAAAGTAATGAAGATAAGTAAGGATAAGGGTAAACTGTTTTATTTGGACTTGAATATGTAAAGAAATTACAGTTTTGTAACAAATATGGGCTGTTAACAAAACACTGTGGCTGAAATATAACGTTGAAGGCCATATATGAATGGTAAATGATGGCAATGATTGAAACGTTGGATGGGAAAAGGAAGGTGAAAATGAATATCCGGTTTCGTTTGTCAAAATTTGAAGGTTATAAATTTTGAAATGTCAACATCAAGTATTTTTGAACCAAACCGTAATTAAAATGTGTCTCCATTTACGACACAAATAAAATGCTTACGTACCTTGGGAGTAATATTGCAGATGTTAGTAAATGTAGCAAATATTTGAGGCAGATGACCGTGATGGCAAAGCATGCATTCAATACACAAAATAATCTCCTCACTAATAAATATTTTAATTTGCAACAGAAGTTCACCAACTCGTAGGTAAGTGTGGTAGTATATGGAGTGGAAACCTGGACATTGACTAAGCAGGACATGAAGAGAATACAAGCTTTTGGAATGTGGACATGGGAGAAAAATGTCAGAGCAACGGTACACCGATATAAACACGAATAAAAGAGTGCTAAGACGTGGAGATAAGAAATAGGCTTGCTCAAAGAAACTGGGAGGAGAAAAGCAACATTTATTGAACATATTCTGAGAAATAGTTACTTTTTGACCACATTATTTGAAGGAGACATTCTTGGAAAAATGAGAGACGTAGACCAAGAAGAAAATGTCTGGAAAATCTGGACAAGTGTGGAAGCTACAATGAATCAAAGAGAGCTGCTGAAGACAGAAAATCATAGTTGTGACGACAGGGAACCATCGCCTTGAGATCTTGAGATTGTGATGATGCTGTATCTTTACGAGCCATATAATTATTTTACCTTTTTAGCGCTTTTTCTAAGGCATGATAACCTATTTAAGTAATTATTTTCTTGTTATAATAGTTATATATTTTTAGTGAATTTTTATTTTAAAAAATTCACTAATAAAAAGGTATCGATGGAGAGACTTTGCAAAAATTTTTTTCAAATGAGCGCGAACTAGAACCCAGATCCGGAGTCAGTTTCAATTCTTATATGTTTATATATATATATATATATATATATATATATATATATATATATATATATATATATATATATATATATATATATATATATATATATATATATTTGTGTGTGTGTGTGTGTATGTATGTATCCAACGAAATAACTAATAAGCAACTGATTTCGATGAAACTCGGCAAGTGCCTTTCTTTTATTAATGGCTTTTTTTTTTTTTAATGTCAACAACACACCACGAGGGCTTACAGCCTAAATACTATCGTACCGTGGGTGTTGACAAGGAGGAAAGAGGCAGCTTGTTAATTCTGGACTTGAAGGTTTGGAGGTTCGGGGGAGAAGGAAAAACATGTGCCGGCAAGGAATTCCACAACTTGGAAGTCCTCGGGACAAAAGAGCGGGCATAACAAGATGTTCTATGTCTGGTGACCTGGACATTAAAAGGGTGCATTCGCTCTGTTCCCCTGGTAGATCTGCTGGGGGCAGCAGGTGGGGGAATTATGGAGGAAAGCTCCTCTGAGCAGTGCCCGTGCAGATATCTATAAAAGAGAGAGAGGTCACCAACGGCACGTCGGTGGGCAAGGGATGGAAGCCTTTGGGTGAGGGCAGGGTCACCGATGAGACGTATAGCTCTCTTTTGAATAGAGTCCAGGATAGCGAGTGTAGAAGCGGCAGCTGCACCCCAGATGTGGGAGCAGTATTCGAGGTTTGGCCTTATTTGTGAAGTGTATAAGGTATAGAGATTAGTTGGTGAAAAGTATTTGCGAGCCCGGAAGAGGAAACCCAATTTCTTAGCAGCCGCTTCTGCAATTGATGTAACATGTAGGTGCCAATTAAGATTTCGATCCACAGAAATGCCAACAAGAGAGAAGGACTCATTACTTTGAATAACTTGGTTGTTCATTGTGATGGGTCTAGGGCTGCTGTATCTCTTGTGAGAAAGAATGCAAGACTTAGTTTTGGTGGGGTTGAATTGTACAAGATTTCTACTTCCCCAGTCTAATATTTTTTGGAGGTCCACGGAGACAGAACCCTCCATGAGTCTGAGATCCTCATCTAATTGGACTAAAGAGACAGGCTTAGAATATTGTATATTTGAGTGGAGGGTGCTGTCGTCCGCGTAACTGTGAACTGGGTTGGATGTGCTAGAGAGGAGGTCATTGATGTGGAGAAGAAACAAAGTAGGGGCTAAAGCTGAACCTTGAGGAACTCCTGCATTAATTGGATACAGTTTAGAGGAATGGCCATCCACAACAACAGATATGCTCCTGTTGGAGAGGAAATTTGCTGTCCAGGTACAAAGTTTTGGTGGTAGGCCATAGGCCGGAAGTTTATTAAGCAGCGCTGCGTGCCAGACCTGGTCGAATGCTTTGGATATGTCTAGAGCAACAATCTGGGATTCACCGTGTTGTTCCATAGACTTGTTCCAAGAATGGGTGACAAAGGAAAGGAGGTCGGCAGTCGATCTGCGCTGACGGAATCCATACTGCCTGTCGTGGATTAGACTGTGTTTTTCAAGGAATTTTAGTAGTTCGGTGTTTATATACTTTTCCATCACTTTAGAGATGACTGAAAGGAGAGAAATAGGCCTGTAGTTGCTAGGAAGCGCTTTGGATCCTTTTTTGGGGGTGGGTTGTACTCGAGCAGTTTTCCAGTTACTAGGGAATATGCCTTTATTGTAAGATATCTGAAACAGACAAGTCAGGACAGGAGCAAGTTCTGGTGCGCATTTTTTGAGAACAATTGCTGGGATCTCGTCAAGGCCAGAGGCTTTCCTGGTATTAAGAAAAGAGAGCATCTTTCGTACCTTTTTAGTTTTGAAAATGATATCAGATATTTTATGCGCGACATTGGGGACTGTTAGTGGTTGAACATTTGGAGGTGGGTTGAGAGTAGAATTTCCGGCGAACAACGAAGCAAAAAGTTCAGCCTTGCCCAGGGCGGTAGAAACAATTTCGTCCCCTGAGACAAGAGGTGGGAACGTGCTCTTGCAGAAATTATTCCCAATAGACTTAGCAAGAGTCCAGAAGGGTTTGCCGCCGTTGGAGCTTGAGAGGACTTTGTTTTTGATGTGGTTATTAAACGAGTTTTTTGCCTCAGAAAGAATGCGGACATAGCGGTTTCTTGCGTCGTTGAATGCCTGACGATTTTCTTGACTGGGATTGTGTAGAAGCGTTTTGTGAGCTTTGACCTTTTCAAGTCTGGCCTTGTCACAGGATTTAGAGAACCAGGGCTTTTGAGTGGCTGAAGAGGTTTTCTGTGTACGTGGAATAAATAATTCCATGCCAGCTTGGATAATTTCGGTGACGTTTTGTGAGATATCAGAGGGGTCAGGATGAGAGAAGCAGACAGACGCCCATGGAAATGAGGAAAAGTAATCCCGCATTTCGTCCCAGTTTGCGGAGTTGTAGTGCCAAACGATACGTGGGTGTGATGACTGTGTGACCTCGGGTTGCATTGCACAGGAAGCAGTGACCATGCCGTGGTCTGAGCGACCAAGAGGGGCGGTGACTGATATCTTATAGCATTCAGGGTTTGTAGTAAGAAGGAGATCCAAGGGATTTGAGCTGTGTGTTGGGATACGAGGAAAGTAAGTAGGTTGCTGAACCATATTGGCCAAAGAATTGCTGACTGCAAAGGCCTCCGCTGCTCTCCCTTGTGGATCGGTTTTTGAAGATCCTAGCCATTCCTTATTATGGACATTGAAGTCGCCAAGAATAGTGACCTCGGAGGAAGGATATTCAGAAATCAGATAGTCGGTTTTTTCAGAAAGGTAGTCAAAGAGCTGGACAAAGTTGTTGTCAGAAGGTGACCGGTAAATGCAACAGATGAATTTAGTTGCAGCCCTGAGAGAGAGTTTTATCCATAGTATGTCTTTTCTTGCAGCTTCTAAATTGGGAAGTCTGTTGCAGGGTAGATTGCTACGGACGTATGCGCACACGCCTCCATGCAATCTAAAGGCAGTAAGGAGCTCATACCCCGGGAAATTAAGGTGATTAGTGGCTGTTTTGGCACTGATTTGGGTTTCGGTGAGGAAGAGGAGTTGGGGCCTGTTAGCCTGGAGGAAATGGTGGACGGAGTTCAGGTTAGAATTTAGGCCACATATATTCGAAAAGGATATGTTAAATCTTGATGTTGGCGCCCCCTGTACACCCCTCTCCCGGAGATCCGAATGGAGGGGTATTTTGCCTCCGGAATATTTTATACAAGGAGGAGCCATCATCATTTTTGCTTATAAGGGAAACCGACTCATACACCAGAACCGGAAACGTCCGTTGGGACTTCACCGGCCCCTTGATGTATGGGGTGGTACCTCCTCGGGCGTGAAAAAATCCTTTACTATTACATAAAGGAAAATTCCACTACCACCTGCTATGGATTGGATTGGATCAATGTCTACCCCTTTAAAAATAAGGTTAATAAAGGGACTATCAATTGTCCAGTAGTTATGATTTTCGACATAGTAGGAGGATACAAAACATTACCATCATTTGGCTTGGATGAGTTCGTTAGTCAGGAAAATCGCATAACGTTTTCCGGGAAAATTTTAGTTCTGTTTCATAAAAAAATCTTTTTCTCCGAAAATTACAAAGGTATTTTAATGAAATTTGGTGGATATGTTGCCTTGTAAAAGACCTTACTACACACTAATATTCAACTTACTATATTTTTAGAAAATTGAGTTATTTAAATTTTAAATTTTCTTTTGAAAAAAAATTTTTTCTCCGAAAATTACAAAGGTATTTTAATAAAATTTGGTGGATATGTTGCCCTGGGTAAGACCCTACTACACACCAAAATTCCACTTTCTAAGTTCGTAGAAACTTGAGTTATTCAAATTTGAAGCATTTAATAAAAATTTACAACCATAACGCACTTGCTGCGTCCCGAACTTTTTTTATTATTATATACGCGTAAGTATGTGTATGAAAATAAAAACATTATTTTTGTTTATTAACCTTCTATATGTTCATGCTTCAATCTTATAATGTGTCCTCGACGCAACTATGTTTGAGTGTTAATTACGTTAATTACTTTAACTAAAATAATTTAATACAACATAATATCAGCATTTGCATCTATCAAAACAAAGCAAAGATCGTAGTTTAGATTAAATGTACATATTCACTTTTTTGTTTTTTTTTCTTCTGCCATGTAACTACGATTTAATTTATTTATCAGTGGGCGTTTATAAAGATCTAGGACCTCGAAAATCAAAATTAATTCAATAGTTAATAACTAAAAGTCAATATGACCAAAACAAAAGTAATGAAAATAAATAAGGATTATACTGCGAAAATTAGTAACAATGTTCACGGGTCTTCAGCAACACAGCTTATACCTTGTAAATTTTTGTCTCCTAAAAATCACCCAAGTTTGATTTAGATGTTAATAAAATGTTGCAATTCTACTGCAGAAAGATGAGTGCTGGTTTTTCATCTAAAATGAGGAGAAAGAAAATAGAGGAATTTGGAAAAAAAGGAATGACAAATTTATAATTGTCAGTATCAATTATTAATATATTCCATATAAGCCTCTTTTCAGGTAAATATTTATTAAATTGTGGCTGGCAGGTACCAGGTGAACACTTCTTTGCCTAAGCTACATTGTGTAAGCAATCTCAATAAAAATACTATATTACTATACTACTACCTTGTCCCCTGTGGGTCCGGGAATAACTAAAAAGAATAGGTCCAAGGGTAACTCCAACCCGTTGTAAGAGGAGACTAATTGGGGTCAAACACTGCCGGGGGTCTGTGCCAGACGAGCCTGGAGGGAGGCAGATTTTGAGGCGTCCCCCGTGGGCTTTGAAATGGACAAATGACCTCGCTTGCTTGTTACTCGGGAGCGGAGTACCAGACGATATCGGCTTGGGTTAAGCACTGGATGGTGTCAAGTGTCCAAACGACAACCAGGGCGGGTTGAGAACTATGAGGAGTGGTATACAGCCGGATTTTGGGCCCTTCACTGTGTGCTTTGAGACGGCAAAACGACCTCGCTTTGTGAGGCTCGGGAGTGGGATGTCGCCTTGCGTCTAGCACTGGAGTGCCGGGTCTAGACGAACCCGGAGTCGAGCTGAGATGTCTAGGGGTGGGTTACAACTGGATATTCAGGGCTATTCTGTGAGCTTCGCATGCGAGACTGCATATAATACCGCCTCGAATCAAACACTAACGGATGTTTGATCCAGAAGAAATCGGAGAGAGGCTATCTCTCTGTGAGCATCGAAATGGACAAGCGACTCCACTCAGATGATAGTACATCTTATCGGTCCAACTTTTAGCCTCAAAAATATCGTATCCTGCGAGGCACTCGATTTGTTGGATAAAATTTAAGCAAACGCTGGCGGGTATCGGGCCTAGACGAACTCGGAGAAGAGCTGAAACCTGGAGAGTGGGCCTACTCTGTGAGCTAACGACCCAGCTTGGGTGCTGCTCGAGAGCGGGACTTCATGATACAGCCTCGAGAACAACGGCCAAGCGACTTCACCCAAATGGCAGTACACCTGTCAAACCAACTTTCACCATAAAAAAGATCGACTCCCGCAGGGAGCCGGATTTAATGGGTAAAATTAAGCAACAGACGTGAGCCACAAAGGTCGAGGTGGAGGGACTGGAATAGCCCACTCACATTAAATCTAATCTAATCTAATACTACTGCCTTGGGAGGATCATTACGGAAGATGGTAAATGTAGCAAAGCACTGAGAATGAGGTTGGCAATAACATAGCAAACAATAATTTAATAGACAAAGTTCTCACTGATAAAGATTTTACCTTCTAGCTGAACAAGAGGTTCATTAATTCATACGTATGAAATGTAATACATGGGGCGGAAGCCTGGACTCTGGCTAAGCAGGATAGACAAAGAATAGATGTTTCTGAAATGTGGATATGAAGCAAAATGACAAAGACAAGATGCATGGAGAAAAATACGAAAACGTAAGCTAGGAGAGGAGAGAAGAAAACTGCTTGCTGCAAGAAATTGGAAGGGGAAAGGCAAATTTTGTTGGACATATGCTGAAACGTAATAATTTTAAGATTGTAGATTGTGTAATGAGATGGCCTCTCAGATCTACTACCCCAATGGGTCTTTTGTGCACGACTATTATAGTTGCCCAAAAAGTTCAGACGTTTTCATCGTTTTTATGTAGTCCACTATCTTTTTGGAAGCTATTTTACCTAATTCCTGTGGTGTTAGGGTCACCCCACCAAGGTATTTGATCCTTTTGCAGAACCGGGCCATGCAGTGGCATAGCAAGTGTTCTGTTTTTGATGCTTCAGTGCAGTATCTGCAGTTTTTACTATTTGCCTTACCCATCTTTATACCTTGATGGAGTGTCCTGTGAAAAGTCCTGTGATTAGTCTCAAGTCATTCCTGTTCAATTCAAGAAATGGTTCAGACTTCTCTGTTGATATGATGATGAACCGTTTTGCCTGCCTTAAGCCTGGCGCTCTCCTCTAGTAAGACAGCATTTGGTTCCTCTCCCAAGTATCGAGTTCATTACTTACGTGGCTTTTTGTTAGTCCACAACAGGGTTTTGGACCATAGAATAATGTTTTTGCTGCCCTTTTTACAAGGCTATCTGCTTCCTTATTTCCTTTATTGCTTTGATATCCTGGTAACCACATCAAAGTTACTTTGTTGTTCGTAGCCAGCTGCTTCAAGGACTTTTTGCAGTCCGAGGCCAGTTTAGACTCGGTTTTAGAAAGATTTCATCGTCTTTAGTACCGCGTGACTGCCTGTAATATCTCTATTTCTGAGTCTTCCTTGCATACACTCATGTAGACAGAGATTTACAGCAAGCATTTCTCCTTGGAAGATGGTGGAAATTTTTCCTAGGGATTCACCGAGTCTAAAGTCTCGTCCTCTGGACCCAAATTAGTGACGTGCGGAAACTACAATAAAATGAAAACTACTGCTGGTGACGAATAGTCATAGTTGCGACGACAATGTGACATGCCCTTGGCGACTTAGATCGAGCCCTTTAATTGAATGTAACAAATGTATAAATGTATTATTTATGTTCATAATGGCGAGTTTTGGGTTAAAATTAAACTAGTTCTATCTAAATCCTAAAAGCAATTTGAATTATTTAAATAAAAACCAGCAAATGAATTAGGGCAGCGAATTTTCATAAGAATACATTTTATAAAAGAATTGTTACTTAAACAAATGAACTAATAAATGTTGAGAGAAACTACAACTTGTGGTAAAAGTAAATATAAATATAGGAAAGACAGCATTCATCTTTGGACACGTCAGAAATTCTTAGTTTATTAAATGTGTCAGTTGGAGGTTATATATGACATTTGACATTAATACGCATACAAGGTAACCATGTATTACGTTTTAGCCTCTCGTCTTTTCATTTTTAATTAGTTTTTAAATTTTGGTATCTTCGATTACCGTAACCAAAAGCAACGATTCGGGAACATCTTATGTAAATGAGCGCGGACAGGTACTGCATAATGAAAATGCGCACCATCTTGTTGGAAAAAAGTCAATCGTCGGGAGATCAGGTTCCTCTACATCTCGATGCAAAGTTAAAATGAGGCAACAAGGTCGTCGCGAATATCTTGTACCAATTAGGTTCACGTTAAAGAAATAGTTCCGCACAACACATTCAATTTTTGGAGATTTTAAGTGTGATACTCGATGCAGTATCACACTCAAAACCGAGAATTCCCGAAGGATGATGATCCTTCTCAGTATCCCAATAAAGGCAGTTTTGCTTTAGACATGGCAGTTCAAAACAAAAGTAGTCTCGTCACAAAATTGATGTTTTTTTTTCGAAATTATTTTCATTATTGCATAGCCGTTGCATTTGCTCGCATCATTTCGCCGCCTTCAGACAGCTCATGGATGAGGCATATCCTATAAGGGTGGACTTTGCTTTTTCCAGAATCTTGTGGACTATGATGGATGCTGCCATATTGAAATCGGAAACAAATAGTTAAATGATGATTTTTCTGCAATACCTACAAAACGTTAAGCTGATCATCTTCTGACAGTCGACCAGAAATTTTTCAAAAGAGTCTAAGCTTACCTGGGACTGCAAAAACTCCTTAAAGCAACTGGCTAGGACCAACAAAGTAACTTTGTTATGGGTACCAGTGCATCAAGGCATTGAAGTAAACGAGGAAGCAGATAATCTTGCAAAAAGGAAAGCAACAACACCATTTTATGGTCCAAAACCCTGTCGTGGACTATCAAAAAGCCATGTAAGAACTACTTGATTCTTGGGAGAGGAACCTAATGATGCCACACCGGAGGAAAATGCCAGGCTAAGGCGGGCAAAACGGTTCATTATCATATCAACAGAGAAGCCTGAAGGGAAGGCAGACCGTAAAAACTGCAGATACTGCACTAAAACAGCAGAATCAACAGAACACTTGATATGCCACTGCATGGCCCAGTTCTGCAAAAGGCCCAAATACCTTGGAGGGGTGACTTTAAAACCACACGAAATAGGTAAAATAGCCCCCAAAAAGATAGTAGACTATATGAAACGTCTGAACATTTTGGGCAAATGACAAACTGGCAAAATAATCATGTACAAAATAATCACTGATTCGCGGCGCTGAGAGGCCAAAAGCCTATACGATACAATCTACAAAACAACAATCTAACTGCCGAGTGATGATTTTCTTACATTGCCGACAAAACATTAAGCTGATCATATTGTGATGATGAGTGTCGACCAGATTTAGGAACGAACACGCTCAAATTTTCGATATTGCTTAGGGTGCTTTGACTCATTGAAACTGTTTTCTTTATTTTTTTGTGTGAAAATAACCTATACTCACGTTAACGTATTTATTATCGTATTACATCTTAAAAAAAATGTGATCCTTTATGTTCCGTAATAAAAAAGGGGATTCCCATTAAAAAAATGACGATGACGTTATACTTCTTACAGAAATCACCTGTACGTATACGTATTATATTTTAAAAAAATGCGCAACTAAAACAGAATTTGGCGATGGCAAGAGTTTTCCCAGAAGTTTTTGTAATTTCTCAAGAATTTATTGATTGATTTACGAAAGCACTGTACAACAAAAAAGTGCTAAATCACTGTATGAGCAGATAAATTAATAAAAATTGAAGTCAGATAAACATTATAATCGCATTAATATTAATGTGATAGTTTATCGGTCGTTCTTTCCTGCTTTTACTAAATTAGTCGTTGAGTGAAGTCACATTCTTCGCGATGACCATAAACCAGATCTGGTTATTTGAAGGCAACGATTAAGCCACACTTAACTAATAATTAAAAGAATACAATTCACTCATAGTGGTTGCCCTAACCTCGTGGAACGGTCCCATATTAAATAGAGGCGTAAAGCATTTCACCGCACCATAAAAATGTTAACCATTTGATGAGTTCGTAAATAGTAAGTTCTGCTAGTTTCTTCCGTAATACAGAATATAATGTATGTACGGCAAACATTCTGTGTTTATTGAGTTGCCGTGATACTACCCAGTCATGCACCGAGATGGGACTCTGTCGTACAGCTCACAATGTACTCGGAAGTTGGCTACTTTAGCCGGATTTAAAAAGAAACGAACCATGCCATGCATCAATGTCAATCAATCAATCTGAGCATAATGTGTACATAACCTTAGGGTTTTCGTTTCACTTTTTCCTTCTTTTAGCTTTTATCTACGACTAATATATAATGTAAGTATTATACTTGTGGTTTTTGCAGTATAATATCATATATTATCCCCTAAGGGAATAATGTCGAGAGATTAATAGTCATTATTTCCTCTTGCCCTCCAATTACAAAATTACTCAAATTAAATAATACTATGGAAACAAAGTAGACAAACTCAAAACTGTCAGTGTAAAACGCGTAGTATTTGTGTATTTGTATTGAGATGGATGATAATGAAGAATCTTTTAATTCTACACCTCCAGAAATTCTGGAATTAGCTGCAGCAACAACATCTAGCTTGATACCGGAAACATCAATCCATTTATAATAAAACGTACGCAAAGTTCAACGAATGGCCTCTTCGAAAGAACGCAAATTCATTTTCCGAACAAGTTATGCTGGCCTATTTCGCTGAATTACGTGCAAAACACAAACCATACTAATTATGGTCATTCTATTCAATAATTAAATCTATGTTAAGAATAAACCATGACGTTGAGGAGGCGATATAACTGGATTAAAGCGTCATGGGGACTGGAAATCTACACAGGTAGCTGAAGGTTACATTAATCGGTCTATGAGAAACAAGACAGCAGCAGCAGATACTATTGCTAAACAGATAAATAGTAATGAAGCATCTTCTACCTTTACAGCAGCCGAAATTCCAAATATTTGTTTTGAAAAGTCTTCCAAAGCTTTTGATAGTTCACGACCAATTCAGTCTATTAATTGTACTACTACTAATTTTAATATTATTAACAAATAAAGTTGTTCATTAAAAGTGTCAATTTAATGAATTAGTCGTAGATAAAGTAGAGTATATTACACGCAATAATGGCTATTATTACCTCGGAATGTTACTCCCTCACCGATTTCGCGGCTCGGTTCGTAAATATTCCTCGGGAATAATAGCTATCATTATTGACTTGTGGTATAATCTACTATAAATTACGCAAACTGATGTCAGGGCAGGTCAAAAGGGTCACTTCAGGCAGGATTATTATTAAAAAGCACCTAAGACAGGTCTTTTGTGACATAAAAATCGGGTGCAAATTATAATTACGCGATTGTCATTAGTCTCCTGGGAGATTAATTTAACGCAAAAGATGGACATTTAAATAAGAAACGAGAAAAGTTGGTTTAGCATATTGCCAAGGTAACACCTTAGAAAATAACATACGTAAAAATTAACTAAAAGCATAAGACATATTGTTGTATAATACTCATTATTATACAGGGAGTCCCACGTAGACCTTCCATTAGCCGTTTCTGGAGTACGGCTCACAATTGAATTCTGAAAATTCGCGCACGTGGGTTTCTCACAATTTCCAGTTCACTGAAAATATTGACGTTAGTATGGGACTTCCGGTTATACCGGAAGTAGACGTCAACTTTCTTATTTCAAATGGAAGATGGTGTTTTTTTATTACGGATTAGATTGCCCGTTAAATTTTATGGAAGGTTTCACTAACATGTTATGTCATTTTTCTCAACCATTTTCGAGATATTTGGCTTTTCTCAAAAATTTCTTAAAAAACATTGTCACATTTACACACCTGTATGTCTCTTATTTTTCAACCTGAAGAGATGAAATTTTAAAGTGCAAATTCTAATATGCCACAAAATATTTGAAATTTACCCAAGCTAGTACAAGTTAGACAGGGTGTCCGAAATAGACCAGTCAATCGTGACACCTTTAAAACCTAATAACTCTCTTATTTTGAATAGAACACCCTATATTTTATAACGTTAGTTCATGTACTGTTTATTGTTCTTTCGATTGGTATCAGCATTCGCTATACCTAAGTCCCACGGATTTGAAGATATTTAAACATTATTTGCGATAAGAAATAATTATTAGTCAAGTTATCAGGTTGTCTAGGAGATGAACATTTTACACGTCATCTTCCGACATAAATAAAATATGCGACGACTTTTGAATTTAACTTTTATTTACGAGGAGTATAATCGAATTATTAACAGAAGATGTCGTGTGGTTGCAAAGAGATTTCCACATAAACACAGATCAACTCGTTACATGATCAGAATACTACTAAACAAAATCTAAGAATGGAGTGTTTCGTCCAAAATTTATAAGAGTAAAGCATTATTAGGGAACAAAGAGATTTGTGTGTTATCACTTCACAATAAATGTAAGAAATTTGCAACGTTCACTTCGAAGCATTTTATGGCTCTTTTAATGATGGTACCCGTGGCTTGAGAAAGGTAATCTTGCTCCATTGCGTTGAAGGCCTCTAAAACTCTAGCTCTCATATCTTGTTCTGTAGTAGGTGGTTCCTGGTAAACTTTGTTTTTAATGCACGCCCAGATACTAACATCTGGTGGAGTCAAGGCTGGTGAGCGGGCCGGCCAACGATGAGGACCAATGTTAGCTTTCCATCTGTCTTCAAATGTTTCCTGCAGTATGTCTCTTACTATCTGTGAGTTGTGTGGTGGAGCTCCATCTTGTTGATACCAAACACTTCTGCAGCTTCGTGTTCATGCAAGGAGTTCAGCGCTGGTATTATTACTTGCTGCAAAATGCGACAATATCCAGGACCTGTGAATACTGCACGTTTAGAATTCGTTTTTACCTTTTTTTATCTTACCATTATTACTGATATGAATAAAAGGGTCATATTTTCAAATTTAGTTTCAGTGAGCCTAATAAATATTTTAATAACATAATGTATCAATACGCAAATGAAATTCAGTATTGCTTAATATTATTGGTACCAACTTGTTAAGTTCTCATCATAAATGCTAAGGCCAAAATAATATTATTGGTACCAACTTGTTAAGTTCTCATCATAAATGTTAAGGGCAAAATTTCTATTGTATTTTACTGCGCAAAATACATTGAAACTCCTAAAGTCCTGGAAATTTCGTTCTCTAGTAATGTGAGGATATTTGTCGAACCAATAGTGACTGTTGTGACGATTGAACATGCCCCTCTTTGAAAATTTTGACTCATCGCACCATATAATTTTTCTTGAGAAATTTTCATCTTCGTGAGTTTTCAATAGAGACCATTTGCAGAATTCTACACGTCGGTAAAATGGTTCTAAATGGTGTATTAAAGTAAACGAAAATGGTGTCCATTTGTTAATTTTTAGAATTCTGTGAATAATTCCTCTTGAAAGATGCAAATTTCTACTGCAGTCTCTGATTGGCGCATGCGCATAAGCAGTAAAAAATTCAAAAACATTTATTTGTGTCTCTTCATGTCCAATAGCAGTTTATTTTTATTACCTTCTAAAAGAAACGTTCCATTCCCAGAATAATTTTTCAATAGTCTTCTGATCATGTCAGGAGTTGGTTTATGTCTATCTGGAAATCTCTCTGCAAACACACGACTTGTTCTGCGAACAATTCGATTACACTTCCCGTAAATAATAATTAAATTCAAAAAGTCATCGTTTGAGTAATTGAAGTGTGCCACTATTGTGGAAAATACTCTCTTTTATTAAAATACAATTGGCAAACGTACTTTACAGTACAACTAACAAGCTTACTATCGGAAGATGACGTTTAACATTTTCATCTCTTAGGCAACCTGATAAACTGACTGATAATTATTTCTTATCGCAAATATGCCTCGAAGTGAACGGTGCAAATTTCGAACATTTATTGTGAAGTGATATCACACAAATCGTTTTGTTCCCTAATAATGTTTTACTCTTATGAAATTTTGGACGAAACACTCCAATCTTAGAAATTTTTTTAGTAGTATTCTGATCATGTAACGAGTTGATCTGTGTTGATGTGGAAATCTCTTTACAACCACACGACATCTTCTATTAATAATTCGATTATACTCCTCGTAAATAACAGCTATATTCAAAAGTCCTCGCATATTTTACTTATGTCGGAAGATGACGTTTAAAATTTTCATCTCAAATGGGTGGAACTTGGGTATAGTAAATGTGGATACCAATCGAAAGAACAATAAAAAGTACATGAACTAACGTTATAAAATATAGGCTGTTCTATTTAAAGTAAGAGAGTTAGAAGGATTTAAAGTTGCCATGATTGACCGGTCTATTTCAAACACCCTGTCTAACTTGTACTAGCTATCGTAAATTCCAAATCTTTTAGGGAATTTCAGAATTTGCATTTTAAAATTTCAACTCTCCGGGTTAAAAAATAAGAGAGATACAGGTGTGTACATGTGACAATGTTTTTTAAGAATTTTTTTTTAGTCAAATATCTCGAAAATGGTTGAGAAAAATGACATAACATGTTAGTAAAACCTACCATAAAATTTGACCAGCAATCTAGATCCGTAATAAAAAACACCATATTCCATTTGAAATAAGAAAGTTGACGTCTACCTACGGTATAACCGGAAGTCCCATACTAATGTCAATATTTTCAGTGAACTGGAAATTTTCAGAAACCCCGTAATAAAAAACACCATCTTCCATTTAAAATAAGAAAGTTGACGTCTACCTACGGTATAACCGGAAGTCCCATACTAACGTCAATATTTTCAGTTAACTGGAAATTTTGAGAAACCCACGTGCGTAAATTTATAGAATTCAATTGTGAGCCGTACTCCAGAAACGGCTAATGGAAGGTCCACGTGGGACACCCCGTACAATAACGTGATGATCAGGCTTACGTTTAAATTTGTATGCAGCAGAAATAAATATAAATTAGAATTTTTTCAAGGTAATATAAAAAATATTAACGTTTATTTTCTTATTCTGACAGACAATAATTTTTTAGCCACGACATTACATATAAATCACTTACTAGACAAGAACAGAATCATAATTAAACACATAAAAATATAATGATGCAATTGGCATGTATCCCCTTTTGTATGGAATGTCAATCTAAAATTTATTGATAGTTGATTTTTGTCTTTTTAATGACAAATATTACGTCATTTTTTTAACCTTAACCTAGAAACTTTACATTTTCTAATTAACGGAGCATGAAATGTATGACAACATAGACAAAAGAAGATTATTTTGTGTAAATTGGTGTATTAAATACGTAATCAAAGTTGAATTGTATATGAGGATATTGCAAACTTTGTTTTTTTAAATAAAACAGCCTTTATCTTGTGACACTTTCCGATTTTTCGAAACATCCTAAAAGTTTTTTTTTATTATGTATATTTCACCTATCTCAGGGCGTTAAGTAGATACAAATTATTACTTAGGAAATTTCGCAACCTGAATCTATTAATGAAAAAAATATTTTTACCGCAAGCAGCATAGGTGGAGGTCTCAATTCTTGGTTGCTGTCTGTCAGTAGGTTGTCATATCATGATACGTCAAACAAATTGAATTAATTCATACAGGGTGCCTACAAAAAAATGAGCTTTTGGTAGAACATATAGGGGCACGTATTGTGAGCTTTTGGTAAAACATATGAGGGCAAGTATTGTGAGATTTTCAAGTGGAACGCCCTGTATTTTATAATGAAAATAGCAAGACCAATTTATTTTTGATTAAAGAACGTAGAGGAATTAGCAAAAGCAGGCATTCTTAGACATTTACATTCAACCTTATTAGCAAAATTGTATAGAGAAAACTTCGCTTATAGAGAAGTAACGATTGTGGAATATTCGAGAAAATGTTTAAAATGAGCGAGAATTAGAGCCTTTGAAACTCATTTTCAGAGTTTAATGCAATTCTGAAAAATATGTGTGTTCATACCATATAATTTGGGTGGCGTCCGACATACATACAAATAAAAATCAAGACTCGGTTAACTTCATTTACTAATAAATAGTGATTTTATATAAACCAAAATGACTAGAATTTATTGTGAGAGATGGAAGAAGTTATAATTAAAATGAATCAATTTAAAAAGAGGTTACAGATTAGCAATGTACTTAACTATAGAGTGTATACCGGTGCTCCTTGGATTAACTGGGTATGAGAGGCACTTAGGCTACATGGGCTCGCCAAACCTCTGGATATATTCCTGGATTGATGAGATGTTTCTTCTATAGGTGCATCCGCATGGCATGGTGTTGATGAGGCCCAACATAAAATGATAGTACTCCCAAAACAATAGTGTTATCAAATCAAGATGCTCTTAACATCATGGTCTTGATGGGGCGCAACACAAAACAAAATAGCTCATATGAGCGTGCTGCCTTTTTCTTTTACCTAGTTATAATTATTCTTAACATTTTTATTGTTGCTAATATTTTATTGAAAAGAGAGTTGAAAGGCTACACGAGCTTATAAACAATTCTGTTATCTGACAAACGAAAATGAAGTACAGATTGGATACCGAAACCAGCTGTCGATTTCAAGATATTCGTTAACAACGACAGAGAATATTTGCGTTTCTATGGGAATGAATTTAAATCGTTATATTATAAAGTTCACTGAGAGGGAAAATACTACATTTCATTGACTAAGAAAATAACACATTTCACTGACTAAGAAAATAATGTACTAATGTACGAAAGCACGTTATAATGGAAATAAATATATAAGTTGTAAAACGTGTAAGACGTTACACAATTTATAAAGTCATTAAGCCATTACGCCTAGGCGCGGCTTACGAAATAATTACAACCATTTAAGAGAATTCAAAAAGGAGCGCATTGTCGGTATGCATAGGACGCAGTGTGTCAACAATGTTACAGTGTTGGTCCAGGTGGACAGATTCTGGCAACTTCGCACAACCGCAGCACGGGAAGATCGTCATTTGAGGATAGCGACTTCCATAACACAGTCGATTTGAAATGCTTGGTTGGCTGTGTTACAACAGTCTCTATGTCAACGATATATCGCAGAATACGGTTCGACATCGTGCTGCACGGGTTGACGGCGGATCAAATTGGGATGTGAATGGAATCGTGTTTTGTTCTCTGACGAGCCCAGATTATGTCTTGCGATCCACGATGGTCGCAGAACAGTAAGAATATTACGTAAAAAACTCAGAAATTTGGAATTCGCTGTGGAACGGCACACGGGCCTTATACTGGCGGGGTTATGGGGTATGGGATACGATAACATACGGTATCAGGTCACCTTTAGCTTTTATTGGCAGAAATTTGAATTCAGATGATTACATACGAAATGTACTACAGCCTGTTGCACTGCCATACATACGAGGGGTAATTCAACCCCTTTTCCAACAAGACAGCGCACGGCCTCATACAGCAAATGTCACTACAAGGTTCTTACAAGAAAAAACGTGACCCCGATCCATGACCTTCTGGCTCCCCAGACTTGTCACCAATCGAACATGTGTGGGATATGATTGGCGATCGACTGGGTAAATTACCACAACGACCAAATAACCTAGCTGACCTTCGTCACCGACTTTAAGAAGCCCGGGATGTCATTCCTCAGGATACCATTATGGCATTTAATTTCCAGCATGCCTCGAAGTGTTGTCGAATTCATAAGAAACCGCGGCGTACCAACTCATTATTAAATCATTTTGTAATTTTGTAATATTTTAATTTGAAAATGTAACCCTTTTAGTGAATTTTCTTAAAAAAAATTCACTAATGAGGAGATCCCGACTTTTGAATTTTGAAAAAATTTCTTCAAATGAGCGCTAATTAGGCCCCCCAGAACACATATCCGGGGTCGGTTTAAATTTTTATATGTTTATATATATATATTTATATATATATATATATATATATGTATCACACCGATAACTCAAAAAATAATGGGCCGATTTTGATTAAATTTGGTGAATAAATTCCTTTTGCAAATCGCTTGGATAAGTTCGTTAGCCAGGAAAATCGGTCCAGGTTTTCCCGGAAAATTTTGTGTTTTCTTACGAAAAAAATTTATATCTCCGGAATTAACAAAGTAAGGGCAACCAAATTTCATGTGCGGATTTATTTCATTATAGGCAAGTTACCTACCAAAATTTAGCTCCGTAGGTTAAAGGATAAAAAAGTTACAGGCATTCAAAGAAAAATAAATTGGATTTTCCTCAAAACGTCAAAATTGCGATTTTAAACGTCAAAATTGGTGAGTACATTCCTTTCGCAAGTCGCTTGGATAATTTTGTTAGCCAGGAAAATCCGCCGAGGTTTTCCCGGAAAAATTTGTGTTTTATTTCGAAAAATATTTATATCTCCAAAATTAACAAAGTAAGGGCAACCAAATTTGGTAAGCTGGTTTATATCGTTATAGGTGTGCCACCTACCAAAATTTAGCTCTGTAGGTCAAAAGACAAAAAAGTTATGGGCATTTAAAGAAAAATAAATTGGGGGTTTCCTCAAAACGTCAAAGTGACAATTGAAAACGTCAAAATTCGCAACATTTAGGCAAATAACCTGAATCTAATACGATCTATGGAAAGAAAATGTCTCAAGAAGAATGTTTTACATACACCGAACTCTTAGTTTCAACCGTCATTGTCCTTCATTTTACTAAAATATTTCCAGAAAATTCATTTCTAATAGACCCTTTCTCTGATGCTTGGCAGTAGCCTTAGCTATAGAGTTTATTGTTTAATGGTATATAATTTTTGTCGAATTTTCGTAAAAAATCAATAAAGCTCAATATATTCGTTATTATACAAGATATGAAAAAATATTGTATACATTAATTATACGGTGTTTTGAGCTACATCTTAAAAAATTATTGCGACAACCACAGGGTGGCCCATAAGTCGTTGGTGATACAAATAATATTTTTTTGTCAAAAACGCCTTATTTTTTTGCATTTTCCATCGAAATATAATGCATGTTTGTAAGTTAAGAAATTCTGGAGGCAGCAAGTGCGTTGTGGTTGCGAATTTTGATTAAATGCTTCATATTTGAAAAGCTCAATTTGCTATTAACCGATAAGGTTGACCAGGAAACGGATTTTTTCAGTAACACTTTTGGTTTACTTTTGGAAATTTCTGTACGTTTTCAAACAATCAAGTTATTTTGATGAAACATGGCACATTGTTTTTACTATATATGTTATACTGGTAATCAAATTTGATGACTGCTTTTTCTATATAGGTTATACTGGTAACCAAAATTGATGTCTGCTTTCTTAAAAAGAAAACACACATATTTGCAATAAAAACATTTTTATGAAAATTCACTACCATAACGCACTTGCTGCGTCCCGAGATTTTTTAAGTTTGATTAAACACAAGTTATGCATATATTTGATTAAAATTAATTAACTCAGCAGTAGAATTGGAGACGCCTGCAAGTATGCAGGCTCAGACTAGCAAGTTGGACGGAATATCACTCGTGAGAATCTACATCAGCAGATCCTTTGTTACACCCAGACAATAGTGCCACGTCTGGAGTGTAGTGTATAAATAGGCTGCTCACAAGGATACAACCGTTCATTCTTGTTCCGAGTAGTTAGACTCTGCACATCGTGTGCTAGACTTTAGATCACATGTATGTTGATCGTTACATTTATCATTAGTTTATATTATTCATTTATGTATTAAGTATTGATTGTTTAAAGTAATAAATAAATTGTTTAAAAAAGTAACACTTCTTAACCGTAAAGTTAAGTCGCGTATCAGCTTCATCGAGCCATCTTCACGGGTTAACACCTAGAATAAAAGGTTGGTTGTGTCAGAAACTAGGTAGGTCGACATATGAAAGTACGACACAAAGTTAAAAAAGCATCTAACAGTTGCAGAGAGAGCAGTGATCTACAAAGATAGTGTCAGGCATCAAAAAAACTAAAATTCACATCAAGGTGATGCAAAACTTAAATTGGTAACAATCAGAGGTTAAAAGGCAGCAAATGGAAGTACCAAGTACCACAATAACGATACTCAAAGGAGCAAAATACAACTTAAAATTTAAGTGACGAGCGCAACAAAAAGCCAAGCAGGCTATAGGACTGAGCAGAACTTTCAGAGCACAAATTTCAGAGAAGATAAAGCCCATCTGGCTGGTAATACTTACGTTCTGTTTTTACAGAAACTATACTATATAAGAAATTGACACATCTTTTGTCTTCGGTGCTCCAGACAATGTCAACAGCAAAGGACAAAATATCAGCATCTACGGAGTTGAGACAGTAAAAAAATGTACTGACACTGCTAAAGACACTGAAGTCTTCTTGAGTAGGTTCAGGATGGCAACGCAGACCTGTTACGTGGTTTGGTTCGCGGTATAATTTCGAAATTTAGAAACAACTTAGGTAATCCTCATTCATGCAGCTGTCATTTCATCGCTGAGGAGAGTTTTAGACCACCTCTATCTCTTCCTAAACATATGCAAGAAACAAGTACTCGCACAACGTAAAAATCATACAGGTTTTTGATGTCCTTCACTGTAGACATTAAAATATTCCTAATTTTTTTTTATCAATAATATCCTGCAAATATTGTGGAACAACACGGAAATTAAAAATAAAACGCAAACAAGTAAATAAAAATGGGTTATTCTAGAACACAGAAAGAATGACTCATTTGTTGACAAATAAAAGATTACTTACATCTTGGCCGTATAAAAATAGAAAGAAGGCCAGCAAGTTAAAAAGTTCGGGACGCAGCAAGTGCGTTATGATAGTGAATTTTCATTAAATGCTTTAAATTTTAGTAACTTCACAAATAAGGCCAAACCTCGAATACTGCTCCCACATCTGGGGTGCAGCTGCCGCTTCTACACTCGCGATCCTGGACTCCATTCAAAAGAGAGCTATACGTCTCATCGTTGACCCAACCCTCACCCAAAGGCTGCCGTCCCTTGCCCAATGACGTGCCGAAAGTAGCAAAATTTGATTTTTCCGAATAAATGTATATTAGTTAATGTTAGGATCGTAAAAATGATGATCACTTTAATGTTATATTTTAACATTTTATTATAAGACATATAAGGTATAAAAAGGTAAATTAAAACTTTTTTAATATGTGCCATGTGCTCAGATCTCGTGCTACATTTAATTACTTATTACTGCTATTACATAGATACATTCTTGCTCTATTTGCAAATCATGATACATCTGACATATATGACGATTATACCTACAACTTAAAATACCTACTAAAATAGAAAACAGTCAATGTTCCAACAATTAATAAATTTATTTTTCTGACGAAGAAAAAGAAGGCTTATTAAAAAACTTAATCGAATTCTGGAGTACATTGTTGGAACTGAAAATTTTTAATGGTTTCGGTTTCAACCTCAAAATATAAGTACACTCGCTTTAGCTACTTCTATTTTCACTTATGCCAATGCTGAAGAGGCAAGAGTATTATTTTCAACGATGACAGATGTGAAGTCAAAAAATAAAAAGAAACCGCGTCTTTTCGGGTACCCTGAGTGACATATTAAGAAAAAAATTAAATTTAGCAACTAGAGAAAACTGTTGTACTACTTATCCAATTGGAGAAAGCCATATGAACAAATTTAATCAGTTTATGTACTTATTCGCTTAAAACGCAGAAAAAGAACTTAGCCTACGACTGCTTTTGCAGAACTTCATACGTCTGATACAAATTAGAAATTACAAAAATCCAATATTGGTTAGTTTTTTGTTTATTTAAAAAAAATACTTTGAGATATGCTTAGTTTTATTTTTCTCACCGAAGGTGTCATTCATTTTATTTTTGTTGATGATTTATAAAACTGCTATTTTCCTTACCAAAGTTCAAAGTTGGTTTTTCCGAAACAGTCAGATTCACTCTGATCTGGAAATGCCTTCGATACTTGAGTTTATAACTCAACTATCCACAACCCAGTTCGCAAAAGCCGTTTCTCACCCAAATGCTCTCCTCCGTAGTGCCACCGACTACGACGAGCAACTTCCACATAAGCATAAGCGTCCAAAGCTTATACTTACCCGCTTACGCCCCCGCGGCAAAAACAGAATGTAAACATTCATACCCAAAAAGTCATTGTGTGTAAATCTTTCCGACGGAGGTATGGACTAAGGTCCGGTACTCCCAGGGAGGGGGTTTTGGTGTGTACAGTCTCACAGTACCTCGATATCCCACGGCACCTAGAGGCCGTGAATGGGGTCTTACTTATTTTACGCTTCTATTGTCTATTTGGTTTGGTCTAAGACGTAAGTCCGTTGCGCCATTAACAGGTAATCTGGTGATGGTTGTCGGACTTTATATTGGCATCAGTCAGCAGTACACACATTTTCTCTGTTAGTGATTTATGGAACTGTCATTTGGCTTTAATGTACCTTTTTATGATGAAAATAAAGAATATTTTTTGGGTGTCAAACATTTTTAGAAATTAAAAATATCTACCTATTGAAATATAATCACACCATGTAGGGGGGAGTAGCTTAATTAGAAAAAAATTGGGAGCGCAGCCACCGCGATATGGTAGCGAATTTTCATTAAATGCTCCAAATTTGTATAAATAATTTTTTTATAAATCTAGAAAGTTGAATTTTGGTTTGTTGTAGCCAGGGCAACATGCCAACCAAATTTCATTAAAATACCTTTGTTATTTTTGAGATACCTACAAACTTTTTTTCGAAAAAATCAATTCTTTTTAGAAAAACTGATCCGATAGGGCTGGCTTACGAACTCATCCAAGCTATTAATAAAAGAAAGATTCTTGCCGAGTTTCATCAAAAGCGGTTAATTACTTTTCACTTTTTGAGTTATCGGTTGGATATATATATATATATATATATATATATATATATATATATATATATATATATATATATATATATATATATTAAATGCTTCAAATTTGTATAACTTAATTTTTCATAAACATAAAAAATTGAATTTTGGTTTTTATTAAGGTATTTGCAGGAACAACATGTCAACCAATTTCATCAAAATACCTTTGTTATTTTTTGAGATACCTGCATTTTTTATTCGGGAAAATCTTTTTTTTTGTTTTGTTTAGAAAAACTAATCTGAAAGGACTGCCTAACGAACTCATCAAACTATTAATAAAAGGAAGATTCTTGCCGAGTTTCATCAAAAACGGTACATAACTTTTTGAGTTATCAGTTGGATATATATATATATATATATATATATATATATATATATATATATATATATATATATATATATATAGATATATAAACATATAAAATTCAAACGGACCTTGGTTTCTATTGGCCCAAATTCGCGCTCGTTTGGAAAAAATGTTTGGAAAATCTCACCATCGATACCTCTCTATTAGCGAATTTTTAAAAATGAAACTCGCTAAAAGTCCGAAGACTAGCGGAATTTTCAGTCTTCTAGCGATATGGTCATTTTTGAGTTGACAATACTGGACAAGCCGCTGATTTATAAATGAGCTACTAGTAATCCAGTCAAATAAGACACTTCCATGCGATTTGCGCAATCGTGTCTAGCGCAGTAACCGCACATATCTATGCAACTGATACCACTTGTCCTGCATTTATTTCTATTCGCAGCCGGATTTACAGTTGCAGGATATGATGTAGAGCACCCGTGCCGGTGCGTGGCTGTATCCTCTTCAGTTGGGATGAGCTTAGCTAACCTGCATACACCATCCATTCCCAGTCATTTTCCGACTGGCGATTTTCCATCCATACTTGAATCTAAATTTAAATATACAAAATTAGCGTACTAGGAGTTTTTAAACCAGCGAAAATTAGGGAATTTGGCGCTTACCTGGTGGTTAACTCGCTACGAATGTTGTTTAGCCGCTGCGGATGTATTATGTGCTTTTTAGTAGCATACAACTTTAAAATGAAATAAAGCAAATAAAAATCGTGGTAATGACCATGCTATGGGCTTTATTTGAAAAATGATTTTATACCATCATTGTTTAAATGCGCCGCGGCTGGCTCGAACAGAGCGCAATCTGGAAGTCCAATTTTCAACAACTTTTTCCAGCATCTGCTGCCATCTATCGGCAGTAACGTGGGGAATGTTGGCTTTTCAGTCGTCCGTAGTAGACTGACGTAAACTAGCGACTTAGTAGTAGTAGTAGTAGTAGTAGTAGTAGTAGTAGCAGTGGTGGGGAGGCCAACGCCAAGCAAATAGGCCACCATGGCCCCTTTTTGCCAACCCCAGCAACCATGCTCTACTCTTCCTCGGTTCCGTCGCCAAACCGCCGCCACCTCGAGACGAACGCCGAGACGGTCTTCAATTGGACGGTACTGACCTGATTCCTCTGCAGAGTCCTCGATCCGAACAATTCTGCTCGAAGACTCCCAAAAGCATCGCATTCGCGCAGGTAGTGGTAGGACGTTTGCTCATCCTCGCCGCATTCCTGGCAAATGTGATCCCTCTCTACGCCTATCAATGTGAGGTGTCTTCTAAGAGCGCAGTGACCTGTTAGCACCAAAAGGATTCGGCGCAGCGTAGGTCGACTCCTACCGAGTAGCCAGAGAGCTTTATCTCTGTCCGGCCCCTCCACGATGTCCCTCGCCTGCCTGCAGCCACCAATCGACCCCGAGTGCCTCTTCATTGCTTCCTCGGTCCACCTGTCTAAGGCGACAGAGACCGTCTTCCTACTTATACCTATCGCCGGCTTCGGGCCACTAAACGGCCGCCGGGAACCGAGCCTTACGAGATTATTCACCCCCTCATTCCCCGCCGCGCCACAGTGTCCCGGAACACACACTAGTTGTACCACCTGGACTAGCGACTTACATATACCCACAGAAAATGATCTAGGGGCGTCAGATCGCAAGACTTTGGAGGCCAATTTACAGGTCCATCACGCGAAATTATGCGTTCATGAAATGTTTCCTGTAATAAATGGATTGTGGCGTGCGCTGTGTGACATGCTCCGCAGTCTTGTTGACACCAAAGCTCTTCCAAATAAACGTTATTCAATTGAGGAACGAAAAAGTCAGTATTCATATTAACTGTAACGAGTTGTCCGGCATCATTTTTGAAGAAATATGGACCAACGATTCCACCAGCATATAAAGCACAACAAACAGTGACTTTTGTGACTGTAAAGATGGACGTCAATAATAGCTCCTAAGTTTTCTTCACTCCAAATTAGGAAATTTTATTTATCGACGTAGCCACCCAACCAAAAATGACTCATTATCAATTAACAAAATTTTGTGGTTAAAATGAGGATCAACAGCAATCTCTTTTTCAGCCCATTCACTGAACGTATGACGCACATGATGGTCAAGCGGTTTTAATTCTTGCACGAGCTGGAGCCTGTACGCTCGTAAACCAAGATCTTTCCGCAAAATCTTCCACAAAGTGGATGGGCACGGCGCCAATTGCTGTGCACGATGGCAAATCGACTCATTCGGATCCTCCTCAATACTACACCCCACAGCAACTTCTTCGGTGCGCATTGTACGTCTCTGCGGATGCGCAGTATCAACTAGAACTAGATTATGCTTGATGTAAAAACAAACCATGGTTATTAGAATTACTTGCTCGGATGGACGATTATTATCATCATCATCAGCATCAATCAGCCCTCTGCGTCCACTGTTGGACATAGGCCTCCCCTAGTCGAGTCCATTCTTTTCTGCCTTGAGCGCTACAAATCCAGTTTTTTGTAATTTTTGTAATGTCGTCTGTCCAGCGAGTTGGTGGTCTTCCTCTGTCTCTTTTATCGGATCTGGGTCTCCATTGAAGTAATCGTTTTGTCCACCTGTCATCTTGTTTGCGAGCCACATGTCACGTCCACTTCCATTTGAGTTTTGCCACATGTACGACACATCAGTCACGCCTGTTCTTCTGCGTAGTTCTTCATTTCTAATGTGGTCACGTAACGAAATGTCAAGCATCGACCTCTCCATTTTGCGCTGTGTTACTTTTAACTTCTTAGCAGAAACGTTGGTATGGGCTAGTGTTTCGGCGCCGTAGGTCATAATCGGTAGAACACATTGGTTGAAAACTTTTCTTTTCTAGCATATTGGAAGGTCGCCTCTGAAAACGTCTCCGAGTTTGCCGTAAGCCGCACAGAAGAGTATAACTCTTCTGTTTATCTCGCATGTTTAGTTGGTTTTGGATATGCTTATCTCGTGGCCCAAATATGAGAGTTTTCAATAATTAGGTTGTTACTAGGGACGAGGTTTGTCATATTTTTTTTACGATGTTCATTTTTAGACCTACTGTTGCACAGGCCTCCTGGAGTTCCTGTAACATCACTCTAATATCTTCCAAGTTATCAGCCAGTAAGACAATATCGTCTGCAAACCATAAGTTTGACAGACTTTGGCCGTCTATTCTTAAACCTTTTTGGTCTCAATCTAGCTTCTTGAACACATATTCCAGGACGGTGATAAACAGTTTTGGAGACATCGTATCTCCCTGGAGTACTCCTCTCCCAATTTTTATAGGATCCGTGTTTTCATGTAATTTTACCACAAGAGCAGCATTTATATATATATATATATATATATATATATATATATATATATATATATATATATATATATATATATATATATATATATATATATATATATATATATATATTGTAAATCAGTTTGGTGTAACAATAGTCGATAAGGCATGCTTCTAGGGACTGCAACACTACGTCCAGTCACATAGTGTTGAAAGCCTCATGGAAGTCCACAAAAGCAAGGACAAGTTTGGCATATTCAGTCACTGTTTTGGCGCTTTGGAAATGATCATTGGTCAAAACCCACTTCGAAAACCGGCTTGTTCCACTGGCTGGAAGAAATTTGTCTATTTATTTCTCTCAATTCTCCTTCAGATGCATAGCTTTTGGACCTCATATCCCTTCTTTTTTCTATGAGGAGTTTGGTCTCCTTGCTTAGTTTTTCCTCCCTTTGATTTGTTGAGCAGTGCCGGCTTTGGGCTTCAGTTATTGTGGTTGTGATGATATTATTCAGTTTGTTGATGTTGTTATCAATGGTGTGTTCTATTTCAGCCTTGGTTAATTGAGTGGTGATCCACTGTTCAAAGCTAAAGTTGATTCATTGCTCTTTTGGATCAGTTTTTGTCGTTCTTTGCCAATGTCAATTGCTACTTTTGCTGGAACAAGCCTGTGGTCGCTCCCAGTAGCAAACCTATTTAGGGCAGTCATGTCTTTTATTATGTGTTTTTATCTTTGATGATAAAGTCTATTTCGTGTCTTGTTTTACCATCGGGTCTTTTCCACGTCCATCTTCTATTTGTTTTTTGTTTTTTTTTTTGTAGAAAAAGCTACCTATCTGAAACAGATTATTTTGTAGTAGAAAGCTGAGCAGCGTTTCTCCTCGATCATTTCTACCCTCTAAGCCAAAGTCTCCAAGTGCTTCCTCACTTTGGTTTATTTTTCTGCCCATTTTGGCATTAAAATCACTGCATATTAGAGTAAAGTGCTCTTGGTGTTCGTTTAGAGCAGTGTTAATGTCCTCATAGAATAGGTCTATCTCCTCATCGTCATGGCCCATTGTAGGCACGTATACTTGTATGGCAAACCAAATCGAGCACAAATCAGCTGACAGCTCTCAAATTGGCTGTCACTGCAAAATGCGTTGCCAGTTCGAAAAACAAACCTCTAAAAAAAAGGCACCTTTTAGGTGAAGGTGCAGTCAAGTCAAATGCTGCCTTGAGGTGCTACTTACCAACTGTCCTCCGATACAGACAATGCCTGGCCTTGTTTAAGCTCTCCCTAACATAACAACCGTACAACGCGAGGAGAAAATATTCTCTCGATTCTGCGATTTCTTCGTGTGTAACGTTTGGGTGATTGAATATCTTCTGGTTTTCTTTAGCACTGTGCTGTCAAAATAGAAAAAAAAGTTCTAACAAGAAAGCTACGAGCCATTATCTACAGGCCAAGTGCTGTTTCGCCCCTTTATCTTTAAGCGATTCACGTCAAATTTGACACAAGATTACATTATTTGCAAGCGTGGTAAATTAACTACTAACACAAAAGTTATTAAAGAAAATTGATTGAAATTTAAAAAATTGCAATAACCTGTAACTTCGCTGTTTTGAGATTTCAAAAAATTTCATAGGCACTTTTGGCATTAATTGTTCCAGTGGAATCACCTCCCGAATTTTTTGCTTATCATTTTTAGATACCTGTATAGTAAACTTAAAACAAGATTTTTCAAAAAAATGTTCAAGTTAAAACGGACCTACATTTGTATGGACTTTTTGTTTGTTTAAATTGTTCGCAGATTAACTCCCTTCATTAATATTGACATGCAATTATGTAGCCACGAGTATAAGATTTCACAAACTCCAAATATTGTCATTAAATCAGTTCATTTATTAAGAAACAACTGACAATGCAATTTCTTAAGCGTAATTATAAAACTGGCTGAATTCTTTACAAAACTATATTATTTTACGATTTGTCACTAATTACGTATTGTTTTTATTATTTTAGATTGAACATCAACAATGGCATTGAATCTGTATCTGGTTATCATTTGTTTCTTGGGGCTTCTTTCTACTTCGAGGCAACAGGTGCTGGAAGGATTAGTTAACGTGATAATCGAAGGGGAACACCAGTACACGATGGAACCAAAGGACGTGACAGTCTTGAGGCCGGTTTATGACTTCGTGGTGGTCGGAGCCGGTACAGCTGGATGCGTCATTGCCAACAGACTGTCGGAAAATCCCGAGTGGAATGTACTTCTTATTGAGGCAGGTCAGTAATAACTAACACATTAATATGTTATACCTGGTAATACCCACAAACCAGAAGCATTGGCGTATCATTTTATGCCGGATTCATCCAAGTTACACCTCAAGACCGATATTACAAAACCAATTAGATTTAATTAAACAAATTTTCCAAGAAGGCGATTCTATGAACATATGACACAGTAGCATATATTTTATTAGAATACCCTAATGATTTGCCAAGTAGCACGGGCCATTTATGTCTGTGATAAAAAGTAAACGCTAAACTTAAATACGATAGGTTTCGTAGTATTTTAATAAATATGTTTTACCTTCATAAAGTGGACGAAAAGAAATAATAAGAACATTTGCCAGATACGCCAGCTGAAACTTACTCCCACGCAATACAGTCTATAAGAGCAACAAGTTTCCCATTTTTACAGAAACTAAAATTTTAAAAAGAAAAACTAAGGTTTCCCAAAAACGATCCCTGTTACGATTATATACAGACGTAGAGACCATACGTGTGGATTGTTTCAGTTTAATGCTGGTTAGCCTGGTGGAGGTACATGCTGTTTTGTTTTCCATGTATATTGCTGGTTGTGGTATTGAGGAAAATCCTATTCACATGTTGCACTTGTGTAGCCCTTTGATATAGATAAGTATATAACACACTTAGTAAATAGTTAAAAAATTTCACAGACTTCAGAAATGTTTACCTTGAAAAATTATATATAATAATAATAATAATAACATATTTATTTTTCAAAATACAGTTCAATAATAATAACATACATAGATCTACTCAACATAATAAATCTTGGAAAGATTCACAAAAGTCAGAGACTTGTGCGTGGATAAATCTAAACCAAGCAAAGAATACAAAAGTAAGTAATGAATACAAAAACACATATATACAGGTGCAAAAATTAAAACACACACAAGCACACTCACACAAACACATTCTCTCACACATGTTCACATGTACAATGTACACTCCCACAAATGTATATAATAATAAAAAGTGTGCATATTTAAAAATGATTACTGTGCGGTACAACATCGCAAAAGATATCATACGACCCGTTCAACACCTATCTGTGTACTAAACTATGAATCATGTGTCTAGATTTCGAAACCCATGCTTTCACCATCCTCACATAAGAACGTAAAGTTAGTGCAGTTCTGATACTGACTGGAAGAGTGTTATACATTCTTGGTGCAATATAAGTATAACTACGCTGTTGCTCTGTTAGTTTGAGCGGCCGCTGCTGCGTTTAGCCTAGTTATGCACGAAGGCTCTATTCTAGAGACGCGATCATACTTTCTTACGTACGTCAACACAGCCAATGAAAAACGTTGCCTAATATCATTAGCTCCTGCTTCAGCGTACAACGATTCAGACGGGTAAGTGTAGCACTTCTTATATATTAGTTTCAGGAACCAACGGTGAATTATATCCAACCTTTTCAGGTGACAACTCAACGCAGCACCCCAAACAACAATCCCGTATGTAAGAAGGGGTTCAACCAATGCCGAATAGGCCATTCTAAGACACACCGTTGTCAGAAAGGTTTTTAGGTATTTAAACTTATATAAAATGGTCCTCAACTTTTTAACAACCACACCAACATGCTCATCCCAACGCAGGTGTTGATCTATGATGATCCCCAAAACCTAACTTTTTGTGCCGTCTCAATTTGGATACATTGGTTGTTACAAACTATTTGCAGTGTATTAAATGAAGGCAGGTGTGACTTATACGAGGCAAATGCAACATACTTCGTCGTCTTTGTGTTAATAGTTAACCCATTGGCATCACCCCCCCCCCTCCCCCTTAATATTCACAAAATCATCTTCAATTTTGGTCTTTAGCCGTTGCCAGGAACAATCTTCATATAGAATTGCAGTATCATCTGCAAAACCAATGACTTTACCAGCTGTCTGCACATTAAATATATCATTGATATACAAACTAAATAACAACGGGCCCAGGGCTGTACCCTGAGGAACGCCAAATTCAACCACCTCAAAATCGCTGCAGCTGTCGTCAGTCTTTGTGCACTGCCTTCTAGACCGCAAATAATCTTCAATCAAAAGCAGCGGAACATCCCTAAAACCGATACCTTCCAATTTTCTGAGAAGAATCCTGTGATCAACAGCGTCGAAGGCCTTTTCGACGTCTAGAAAGATGCAAATACTTTATCTTTGCTTATCAAGGGCAGAATAAATTCCTGTAGTTAGGGTATTTAACGCATTCTGTGTTGACAGGCCCTCTCTGAAGCCAAACTGCGATTCTGCTAAAATGTTTCGATAATAAAGATATCGGTCTATAATTTGGCATTTCGTCCCTGTTTCTTCCTTTAAACAGTGGTTTTATTACTGTCTGCTTTAGAATGTCTGGGAAAATATCAAGTTCTATGCATCTGTTGATTAAAATAGTCAGCGGGACTGCAATAACATATACGAGTTCCTTCCAGTTCTCCACAGTGATCAAGTCCAACCCAGGAGCATTTTTTACCTTCATACTCATTATGCATTCAATAACTTCGGACTCACATGTAGGTGTTAGAAAAATGCTGTGTTGCTTCATATCTACCTTAAGACTGGCCCCCGAAGACGGTATTTTTGTGCCAGTGCTCTCCCAACGGATGAAAAATATTTATTGAATGCGTTGGCTATTTCCCCCGGGTTGGGGTTTTTTTAATGAGTTATCACCCCCAAGTTGAACGCTTCGTGCAGGATCCTTTTTCTCTTCCTGAGTTAGCTGATTTACTGTCTCCCAAAGCTTTTTAGGTGAATTGGGGTGGAGACATATTTGCTTTTTGACAAAGTTTGCTTTTGCGCACTTGATTATCTCATTTAGCCTATTTCTATATCGCGCAAACTGCAGTCTCTTATCTTCATCACCAGGGCTTTGTATCATTGTTCGGTATAATCGATCTTTTGTGTTTATCGACTTAATTATACCCTCTGTTATCCAGGATATATATATATATATATATATATATATATATATATATATATATATATATATATATATATATATATATATATATATATATATATATATATATATACGCAGCTTGTCTTAGTATTCTATTTGTGTACTTTAGATTTGAGCAATAAAGTACTTTTCCTACTGCATTCTCCATTCCTTAGGCTTGTAGACACCCGAAAGAGGTATTAGATACTAGGCCGAAATGCCCTTGGCTGACAGATAACATTAAAACTTAAATAAAGAGAGAGAGATGAGGCTTTACTCAAATTTAGAGGATTTAGGGATATAGACATTCGAAATTTTCCACTTAAATGTCTAAGAGAGGAGAAGCGATGTTTCTTATAGTTTGTTTTAGACGCCGTGACTTGGAGGTCGCGTTGACAGGCAAATACCTCCACATTTCTCAAATTCTAACAACATAAATGAGGACTTCCGTTGTAGTTACTGGATGAGTTCCAACTGCGATACTGTGATTCAGTTTTATGATACTCTCGAGCCCATAACTGCGGACTGTTTCAGTTTTAAGCTGGTTAGCCTTACAAGTACATGATGTTTTATTTTCCATGTCTAATGCTGGTTGTGATATTGACAAAAATTTTACTGACATGCTGCGCTTGGGTAGCCCTTTCATAGATAAGTATATAACACACTTAATAAATTGTTCTCTTGGCAGATACTTATTTCTGTCCGTTTTGAAAATATCTCTTAGAAAGCCTTTACTAAAAATGTTGTCACCTATAAATTTCTCCGATCTAAGACCTATTAGTTTTTTACCCGCTTTGTCCAAGATCTTGGAAATAATTATTGTTCGAAACATCTCAAATACATCGAAAGTCAATTAAACATCCTGTCGGTAAACAAGGCTGGCTTCCGTACTGCCTGCATTTTGGCAGATGTACTGGATGACGTAGTGAGACATATTGATAACAAGGAAATGGTCGTCCTAATTTTAGTCTATAAGGCCTTTGACCTTATCAATCATGAGCTGATGATATTACTAAGTTTAGACATTACGGGTTTTCAGTGTCTTCTATATATTTGATATGATCCTACTTGAATGGTATTTGTCAGACAGTTATTGTGACAATGTTGTGTCATCGTCCTAGGCTGTTCCCTTGGGTGTACCTCAAGAATCAATAATCGGCCCTCTCTGATTGATTGTGTATACCCCTGACCTCTTCCGTGCTATTCAACACTGCTCTATTCGATGTTACGCTGATGATACAAAGTTATATTTAAACGTTAAGCCCTATGAATATCACATTGCTGAATTTCTTATTCATGCAGATCTTAAGCGAATGAGTGTGAGTTCATCTAAACACAATCATAAATTAAATGCGAGTAAGTCGTTGGTGATTTAATTATTTGGTTAGCAGACTTAATTGTTACTCTGATTTGATGCTGGATGACGTGAAACTACCTGTCGCGAAGACCGCAAAGAGCCTTGGCGTATATATAGACTCAAAATGAAAATTTAGAGATCACCTGAACGAACGGGAAACGAACTTAATTGATTATAATTATTTTTCTTAATTGAGGGATGAGAGTGCGAGAATAATAATTAACTTAGAAAATAAGAGATCTTTATAGAGAATAGAGAGTTCGTTACGTTATAGTTTCACTTTCGAGGGGGTTTTCACTTCTGAGATAATAACCATATGTTGCTTGTGAGAGTCATTCTCCTCCGCTTCCCTATCAGCTTCCTAGGAAATTTATAGACCACACATACACTCTACCATTAAGAGATGAATGTTATAATGTATATTTACTGTCTATAATTTGGGTTTTAAAGATGCATGTGTGTTCTAAGATCTATGGAGCCATCGGTGTTGTTGGAAGACATTTCCAACATCCTGGCCTCCGGGTTTAGGTTGTTAGGTACAGGGCTAGAGTAGATAAATGGTGATAAAATAATAGGAAAGAGTGAGTAAACTCAAGCCTAAAATTAAAAAAATTGGGTGGACTGCTGTGTGTTTCCATCAATTGAATTTTCAGGGGGAGTTGGAGATGGCATCGAGCACACTTTAGTGATGGTCCGAGTAACCTTACCATTTGGAGTTCCTAGTTTTAGGACTCTGACTTGACCATGAGGACCTTTGATTGCCTGGATGACCCTGCAGAGGGGCCATTTTAGCGAGGGAGTGTCATTGTCTTTTAGAAGCACCATGTATTTCCTCTACAATATTGGTGCATGTGTGCAACCATTTTGGTCTATTTTGCAATCGACTCAACTAGTCGACTGACAATCTTTTCTAAAAGAAATTCTGAATGTGGTAATATCTTGGCCAAAACGTGAGTCCGTTTTCGGGAATTTGCGTATAATCTTGTTCTGGAAATGCCATAAGGCTATAGCCTATCAAAAATGACCAGAAGTAAGCGGCTGATATTCCGATGAATCGCTCGATAGTAGGAATAATCGCCTCGCGTTGAGTATTGCCTCGATTTGGGCGAAAATAGTGTTAAACTCTTCAAATGTAAATTTAGTGGTGCGCATTAGTCTATTTATATGACATTCGGCGCTTTTAATCGCGGACTCCCAAATTCCTCCCCAATGGGGCGACCTGGGCGGAATGAATTTCCATAGAGTTTGATTTTGAGATAAGAAATCTTGAATGGAGGCTAATAGGTTTGATCTCCGGAAGAAATCGTAAAGCTCTTTGAGTTGATTATTAGCGCCAAGAAAATTAGGGGCATTGTCACTATAGATTACGCTAGGGTTTCCTTTTCGAGATATAAATATCCTGAAAGTGGACAAAAATGCATCAGTGGAAAAGCTAAAAACGAGTTCAATGTGAACGGCCTTTGTGACCATGCATACGAAAACACAGATATAACATTTTAATAGATGAGCTTTGCGTAAATGGGAAGATTTGATCTGAAATGAGCCTCCAAAATCAAGACCGACTTTCTGAAATGGTCTACAAATTACTACTCTATCCCTGGGCAAATCTGCCGTGATTTGTTGTGTAGACTGGGCATTAAATCTGAAACAAGTCTTGCAGTTCCGAATTATAATTCTGATTTGGCGTAGTCCATTCAGTGGTCAATATCGCAAACGACAATTAGATAGCACATTTTGAGGTCCGGCATAGCCTCGCCGGAGATGTTCTTGCTTAAGCATGCGAGAAACTGTATGATTACTAGGGGGTAGAAGTAGAGGATGCTTTTGATCATAAAAAATGTCGACGTTATCTAGTCTCCCCCATATACGAAGCAAACCAGTGGCGTCGACAAAGGGTTTCAATGCAAGTATTTCTTTATTCGTTCAGTATTTTCCAGAAATTTCCTGAGAAAAATACTGACATCGTAGAATCATGGCCATGAAATTGAGTGATGCCTTTAGTTCATCTACAGAAAGTGGACTCGACGGTGGACAGACAAGAAAAGGAGGAGCATCTTGAGAATGCAGACAACCAGAAGCTTTCCGGGGTTTGGAGCGCTGCGAGAGTTATTTTTCTCTCTTCGGGGGGGGGGGGGGGGCGGTGGGGGATTGTTGACTACAGGTAAGGAATTTCCTATTATTAGATTCAAGCTGAGATTTTGGAGAAATTGGGGACCTGTAAGCCAAAACTGCCATTTGTCAGAAGTGAAAATACCAGGGGAGGGAAGATCTGCTGGGTTGGCCGAGGACTTGACATGTAGCCAGTGACAATTTACAGTAAGCTCTTGTATTTGACATACTCGATTAGACACAAGTTTTGTTCGTCGACTGTGGTGACTTTTCGACCAACGAAAGCAATTTGTGGATCTGTCCACAAATGAACTAAATATATTTCAAACACATTAAAAAAATGGTCATACGTTCTTGTGTTAATTTGGAGCGTAGCACCACAGCACGAGCACATATAATTCGGGTTTAAAAGATGAATGTGTGTTCTAAGAACTATGGAGCCATCGGTCTTGTTGGAAGAAATTTCCAACAGGTATCTTGACTAAATTTTTGTTGTTGTCGTATTTAAGTTACTGTGACTTTGTACATGGCAATTTCTTGACTCATATTGATCAATGTTTTTAACTTGCGTACAAATGATCATATAACGTCAAAGATAATGGGGTTGGGGTGGCTCTGATTGGCCGATGGTAAACAGTTATATTTTACTGCCTTCACTCATAGTCTCATGGATGGTTCCATCCAACTTACCTTAAAAATACTTTAGTAAGACGGGTTCCGCAGCACAGTGTTAACATACAACATTCAAACGCATTAGCGATTCTCAAGCACTCGTCTTTATTTATCTTTAATTTTGGGATGTTAAACTGATAGCGCTGTGAAGCTGTAAAACTCGTTTGAAACTTGGATGGAAGCATTAAGTTCTATAAAGTATAGACCTTTTTTTTTTATTTGAACAACACATCACGAGAGCTTACAGCCTAAATACTATCGTACCGTGGGTGTCGACAAGGAGGAAAGAGGCAACCTGTTAATTCTAGACTTGAAGGTTTGGAGGAGAAAGAAAAACATGCGCCGGCAAGGAATTCCACAGCTTGGAAGTCCTCGGGACAAAAGAGCGGGCATAACAAGATGTTCTATGTCAGGTGACCTGGACAGTAAAGGGGTGTATTCGCTCTGTTCCCCTGGTAGATCTGTTGGGGGCAGCAGGTGGACGAACTATGGACGAAAGTTCCTCTGAGCACTGCCCGTGCATATATCTATAAAAGAGAGAGAGAGAGAGAGATAGAGGTCACCAACGGCACGTCGGTAGGCAAGGGTTGGCAGCCTTTGGGTGAGGGTAGGGTCACCAATGAGACGTATAGCTCTCTTCTGAATGGAGTCCAGGATAGCGAGTGTAAAAGCGGCAGCAGCACCCCAGATCTGGGAGCAGTATTAGAAGTTTGGCCTTATTTGTGAAGTATATAAGGTATAGAGATTAGCTGGTGAAAATTATTTGCGAGCCCGGAAGAGGAAACCTAATTTCTTAGCAGCCGCTTCTGCAATTGATGTGACATGTTGGTGATAATTGAGATTTCGATCCACAGAAATGCCAACAAGTGAAAAGGACTCATTGCTTTGAATAACTGGGTTGTTCATTGTGACGGTTCTAGGGCTGGTGTATCTTTTATGAGATAGAAAGCAAGACTGAGATTTGGTGGAGTTGAATTGTACAAGATTTCTACTTCCCCAGTCTAATATTTTTTGGAGATCCACTGAGACAGAACCCTCCATGTGTCTGCGATCCTCATCTAGTTGGGCCAAAGAGACAGGCTTAGAATATTGTATATTTGAGTGGAGGGTGCTATCGTCCACGTAACTGTGAACTGGGTTGGATGTGCTAGAGAGGAGGTCATTGATGTGGAGAAGAAACAAAGTAGGGGCTAAAGCTGAACCTTGAGGAACTCCTGCATTAATTAGATATAGTTTAGAGGAATGGCCATCCACAACAACAGAAATGCTCCGGTCGGAGAGGAAGTTTGCTGTCCAGGTACAGAGTTTTGGTGGTAGGTAGTAGTAATAAAGGGCCTGTTTTAGCGCAATCTAACTAAAGCGCAAATTTTATAAGTTGCTGTTGACACCAGGGTTGAGTGTAAAAAAGAGTAGCAATAAGCTGAACTCCGCCCTGGGGCAGGCAGTTAAACTTTTTCTTGTAATATATATTTTGTAGGTTGTATACCACTTTTTTATGTGGATCTCTAATTTTGTATCTATTTAATTACTGCGACTTATTACAAATAAAGACGTTTATGACCACTTTTTCTCTGGTTACACAAATGCTCGTTAAAAGACGTTGCTATGCTCATTTTCCATCTACTTTATAATAAACCGCAAATAACAGATTGTTATTAAGATATCCTTTCTTTTCACATTTAGCTATAAAAATATGTGATGAAATTAACATGTGCATGAATTCGTTTCGTCACCTTATAATTAGTTGTACCGATCGAACTCAAACCAAACAGTGTGTGCACAATCGGGTCCGGTTAAAATCTGCGATGTATCCTTGATCCCAAAACTTTTAAAGACATCGGTCATGTTGGGAAAGACTTTTAAATGCTAATACGTATAACCTTGAAGTAACAGTTACACAGGAATCCATTACTCCATTTTTATTTGTATAAATTAACAGACCAGTTGCAAAATAAGTATACGGTCGTACGAACCTAGACGATGTTTGTTTAATGTCATTTACCTTTCCAATTAGCCGATAGACATAACGGTTTTCGGAAGGTAACAGAAAACAACGGATAGTAAATAAATGTTACGTAATATGTTATAAAATTAACAGGTGTTTGGCTTCTATTGTACCAGACAGGGTTAAGGATCTAAAATTACTCATTAAAAAACTTGGATTTGTGATATGTTTACTATGTGAAAACTTGAAACCTGTGATGAGCACTGATAAGTTCACTTGGAGAACCCAAATCACCACAACACATATTTTAAAGACCTTACGATCGTTTCGCCGACAAAGTCAGCGTCATCAGACCATGAAAAATTCTAATTTTTCATCCTCTGGTGACGCTGATTTTGTCGGCGAAACGATCGTAAGGTTTTTAAAATATGTATTATTTCTGAGCGTCATAACGTCTAGGTTTGACATGATTAAAGGAAATTAAAAGGCTTTCACTACCAGACAGCTGATTTTTATTCTTAAAACCCTACGCGTTTCGACCCATTATTGAGCCATCCTCAGGGGTTTAGACCTATAATCTAAAAAGTGGTTGTCAGAAACTATGTTTCTGTTATGTCTACCATGCGAGTGAGTAACACTGCAACTACAGAAAGAATACAAGGTCCAGCAAAGCTAAATGTCAAAACACATAGTAGCCCTAACGACCATGCAATATTTAAACTCACATTAGTGTTAGGAGTTATAAAACATTTCTTCAAAATGTACAATTTTAAATTTAAAAAACTTAAAAACGGGACTGGGGTCCCACAATATGAACAATACTCTTATGGAGTCACAAGAAATAAGTTAAGATCCCAACTGGTCAACTACATAAAAAGCTATAGACAGGCACAAACATAAATGCAAAGCAGGCTGCATAGCCGAGTAGAACTCCCCGAGAACATCTGAACATGTGAAATTCAGAAAGAAAAGAAGGACATGAATGCCTTTTTGGGGCTAATACTTACTAATTTCCTGTCTCAATTACAGAAAAGTGCTATATGAAATGTTGCCAAAGTTTGGCTTTTCATCCATTGTCTTCACGATTCCAAACAAAAACTGCACAAAACAAGAAGGCAGGAACATCACAAGAATTGAAGAAATCAGAGGATGAATGCAAATGACGCTTTTTTTTCTTCTCCGCCCACCGTAGTTCACATGTCACTGTTAATTATCATGTCACTTGCCACTTGTCACTTTCAGTTTGCATTTAAAGTAAAATCTCCAAAGATCCATGTTGGGGACTCCATTTTGTTTCATCTGATAAAATTAGGCTTAAAAAATATTTTTTATCGGAATGAGAGAAATTCGGTTTATTATTTCAGTTTATCGGTCGGTTTGATACTTGATAGTACTACCGAAAATTAATTTCACAATGGTGTAATCTGTAGAAGAAAGAGTTGAAATCATTACTCTTTTTTTTTAAAACGATGACTGTGCCAACCGTAACGCAAATTTGTTTAATGAACGACACCCGAACAGACATGTTAACAGAAAATACATTTTGGAGTTGTAAAGTTTCGACAAAGTGGTACAGTAGCCAACAAAAAAAAACCGGATTCTGAACGTGAATTTCCGGTTAGAAATGAGACTACTGAGATTGAAGTTTTAGGACAAATTGCTGCAGACCCAACTTTGAGCACGAGAAAATTGGCCACTGTATCAAACATCAAAAGAAAACTATTCAGCGAATATTGAAGCATCATAAATTTCACCCGTATAAAATTCATCTTGTACAACAACTGAATGAAGATGATTTTGATCGGCGGCTGGAGTTTTGTGAAGTTATGACTGCACGAATAGCTGATAACGGGAACTTTCTGTTCAATATCTGTTTTTCAGAAGAGTGTACGTTTTTATTAAACTCTACAGTCAATCGTCATAATTCTCGTTATTGGGTAGATAATAATCCCAGAAATTTTCACGAAGTCCACACACAAACTCCACAGAAATTGAGTGTCTGGACTGGCATTTTTGGAGACCGTTTAATCGGACCAATTTTTCTTGATTGCAATTTGAGTGGAGAAACGTATTTGGAGTTACTAGAAGATATCGTTTACCCTTTACTAATTGACATTGTTGAAAATGATGATTGCTATCAAGAAAATCATTTAGTGTTTCAACAAGACGGACCTCATCCGCATTTTTCACAACGTGTTAGGGAGTTTTTGAACAGGGAGTTTCCAGAGCAATGGATTGGGCGTAGAGGTGTTATTGAGTGGCCCCCTAGATCACCGGATTTAACTCCTTTAGACTTCTTTCTATGAGGTCATTTAAAGAGTAGAATTTTCGCAACAGAACCTGAGTCTCTGGAAGAATTACGACGACGCATTGTTGAAGAATGCCGTCTAATAATTCCACAAATGCTCCAGAATGTCAGAGCTCGTTTTGAACAAAATTTGTACTTTTGTATGGAAGCTGTTGGTCAACAATTGGAACACTTGCTTAACTGAATAAACATTTTTGAACGTTTGGTTTTGTTTTTTAGTTTTTTAACGAATAGTTGACTAATTAGTGCACATCTCATCACAATGAATGAAATACGTTCTTGCAACTCCAACTGTGAATAATTTTTAAACAAGTTAATAAAACTTTAAAAAAAATTGTGTGCCTAATTCAGAAAAGAAAGAGCTTTCAAATAATGTAACACTCGACCCATGTTCCCTATTTAAAATATAAGGGTTGTTATCACCACCCTTAAGGGGTTGATGTGACAAAGTTGAGTTTTATGTCAAAACATGTCCCCCTCAATATTAAAATTGACGTGTTTCAGCGTTTCTTAAAAAAAATTCTCTGGACGCAAAACGGTTTGTTTCGTTTTCAATGCGCTACCCTGTATATGATGTGTATTATGCTATATATTGTACAAAAACCTACATACATGCTAATAAAGAACATCGGTGGTTCAGGGGTAAGAACGTGTGCCTCTCATCGAAGGGTACTGGGTTCTATCCCAGGGTTCTCCTTTTACTTTTTCAGTACAAGTTGTAACATCAACCGAGGTTCTGACATTGTATTTGAGCAAGTTGAATGTCTGCACGTTCCGCCCTTCGGGTGGGGCGTAAAGCCGTCGGTCCCGTGCCCCAGCGATGTTGGGCACGTTAAAGATCCCAACCCTCCTTACAGAAAGGCAGGGGTTCGGCAAAATTTTAAGGATAGTCAGGTGAAACTGCTCCCTGGCGTCGGTGATTGGCCATAGTCGCGGAAATAGGCCGACGTTAAAGCAACAAAACACACACACGAAACACACACATGCTAATAACATAGGCTGTTAAAGCAAAAAGCAAAAAAAAAACTGAGAAAAAATAACAACGCTTCAGACACAAATAAAAGAAAACATACAAAAGTTATGTGAAAGAGAAAGAAAGAAAAGCATGTGTGGAACCCAGAAACAAAACTTCTTGGAAGTGAAAATGAAATACATAGAAAGTGAATACAAAAAAAATGTAGGGTAGCTTTTTCAAAGACCTAAAGGATATAAAAAGACACTACCAAACTAAAGCAGTGTTCTCTTAAAATATAAAGAGGGCTATGTACCAGAAACTAAAAAGAGATATGCAAAAGATGTAAAGAACATTTCAAGGAATTGCTGAAAGTTGGAGATGAGGAAAAACTTAAAGAATGTTTACAAAAGTTACCTGAAGAAGAAAATACACAAGAGCCAACGAAGTAAGAAATAGAAGGCATTTTACAAACAACGAAAAACAACAACAGTCTAGATGGAAATCGCACAACGGTTGAAAATTTTGAATATAGAAGGTTGCCATAATGTACAAACTGGTAATAGAAAACTGGCAAACAAAATAGATGGCACAAAAATTGAACAAAACCACCGTGCCAACTTTATTTCACAAATGAGATATAATAGAATAGCACAATACGTATAGCTTTACCAAACGTGTCCTACAAAACAGTAGCAGTATTTGTACGGATGATGGTAAATATGGCAAAGATATGAGAAAAGGGATCGCTATGGCAAAGCAAACATTTAATAGACAAGCTGCTCCTCCTACGAATAAACAATTCAACTTGGATCTGAGGAAGAAGTTCATCAAGTCATACGATGAAGTATGCTGGTGTATTGGGTAGAAACCTTTCGTTTGAACTAAGCAAGACATGAAAATATTCTGAGACATAATAACTTTCTCACAAATCTGCATTCATCAACTTGGACTGAAATGACATCCAACTATATACTTCAAGTAGTTTCTTGTTGGAATGGCCTGATCTTGTATTGCCGCAAAAACCCCCCTGTCTATGGAGGCATATGTCTGGACACCAGCCAGAAGTTCTAGACCGATTTGTTGACATGTTCCTGGGAGGTCTGATTCAGGTGTCGGCCATAGACAGGCTTCTGCATCAAGGATTGCAGTTTATCTTGGTCAGTCCGATGGTAACTTTGCATTTGATTTTCCCTTAATTGTAACGGTATTGTATCATCTGCCTCGCATATGGCAAGGTGTAGTTCGGAAGTAAGCGCCTGCCGATGTACGTAGGTTCAATACCTGTAGGTCCAACTGCTAACTAATATCCGACAATCCTCTTCCACCTTCGTGTATAAGAAATAATGAACAGCTGCCTGTAGAACATGTATATGCATTTAGAGCTTTATAGTCATGTTTTTGCTGTTAAAGCGTGCTCGTACCACCTGCTTTACTCGCATCGTAGACTCATTTGTCAGATCGGTCTTCATTATTACGTAGTTTTAGTAGTACTACCTTATTATCACATAAATTTTATTCTCTCGTGATCTACTCGCTCTCTTATTACTATTCAATATGCACCGACACAATGCCTCGACTTGAGTAGTTGTTATTTTTCAATGTATCTAATTGATTAAGTACCTAGTAATAATTTTTGAAAAGAACGGGCTACGGTGAGATGCCTGAACCTCTGTACAACGAGCCAACGTTCCAACTGCTCAATTACTAAAACCCCAAACTCTACTTCTAAAAAAATTTAATCTAACTATGCAGTTTCATTCACTTTGTTTCTTTGTATATGTGCCAAAAAATTTAATTAATTTTATTTTTTGCAGGTCGTACAGAAAACTACCTCATGGACATGCCCATCCTCGCCAACTACCTTCAATTCCTTGAAACTAATTGGAAATATAAAACCCAACCCAGCGACAAATATTGTATGGGTATGGATAACCATCAATGCAACTGGCCTAGAGGTAAAGTAATGGGGGGTTCTAGCGTCCTAAACTACATGATCTACACGAGAGGAAACCGCAGGGACTTCGACAAATGGGCTAAAATGGGAAATAAAGGCTGGTCGTACAAAGACGTACTTCCCTACTTCAAAAAAGTCGAAAACTTCACAGTACCAGAATACGCTAACACAAGTTACCATGGATCCGATGGTTACCTTGGTGTTGGGTACGCTCCATCCAAAACAAAAATTGCCGACGCCGTAATCGATGCTTCCATTCAGAATGGTTTCAAATATGTAGATTATAATGGTCCAACACAAATTGGTGTATCCAGGCTTCAAGTTAGTATGAGGGATGGTATTAGAGAAAGTTCAAGTAGAGCGTATCTTCACCCAATCAAAGACAGGCCCAATCTTCACGTCAAAAAACACTCGATGGTATCTAAATTACTGATCGATCCAGCTACTAAACAAACAGTCGGTGTGGAGTTTGTTAGAAACGGTGTTAAAACTGTGGTAAGAGCCAGTAAGGAGGTGATAGTATCAGCCGGGGCCATTAACTCACCCCAGCTACTAATGCTTTCTGGGATAGGTCCCCAAAAACATCTATCAAAAATGGGAATACCCGTTCTGTCAAATACTAGGGTGGGGTACAATCTAATGGATCACATAGCGCTTGGGGGTCTGACTTTCCTCATCGACAAACCTTACTCTTTACGTACAGATAGAATAATCAACAATGAGAATCTGATACAATATTTCAACCACCACAGAGGTCTTCTGTCAATACCTGGTGGTTGCGAAGTCTTAGTATTCACAGATCTTGAACATCCAAATGATCTAGATGGTTATCCAGATATGGAACTATTATTCCAAGCTGGTTCGATAGTCTCCGATCCATTATTACAGAAAGATTTCGGCATCACAGATGACATATATAACTCAGTGTATAAACCGATAGCTTCTAGAGATTCATTTATGGTTTTCCCAATGTTGCTGAGGCCGAAAAGTAAAGGTAGACTCCAACTAAGAAGCGCCGATTATAGACACAAGCCGTATATATTCCCCAACTACTTCACTGACGACAAAGATATGGAGACTATATTAAAAGGGGTAAGGCTTATTCTAAATATTACCTCTCAACCAGCCTTGAAAGCTATTGGTGCCAAGTTCCACGATATACCGATACCTGCATGTAAGAAGTACGGTTATATGACTGATGCCTATTTTGAGTGCATGGCCAGACATTTTACGTTTACTATTTATCATCAGAGTGGTACTTGTAAAATGGGTCCCCCCACTGATAAGTGGGCTGTAGTAGATCCCAGACTGAGGGTTTATGGTGTTAAAGGACTAAGGGTTATAGATGCTTCCATCATACCTGAGATTCCTGCAGCCCATACCAACGCTGTTACCTTTATGATTGCAGAAAAGGGTGCAGATATGATAAAACAAGACTGGGGAGTGACTACATAATATTAGTGATAACATTAGTCTGTGATAAATTAGTTCATTAATTTAATTCTTAGTATTACAAAAGCCATTTATGGATATCTTGTAAAGACCATAAAAGAAAAGTCTTTTATGAGTCGTAATATCCACTTTAATTTAATGCCCTTAAAAGGTTATAATATAATAATTTAAACAACAAGGAGTCTGACAAATACTTTAAAGTTACAAAGTCTTAACTAAATTATGTATATAAACTTTAAAAAAATCATTTGACTAGAATTATAGCACTTTTATTGTACATTTCATTTCTGGATTTATTTAATATTCATGATTTAACTATAAGGTAGGTGGTCTAAAAAACTAATCAGTGTTTTAATATAAGAAAAAAAGAAAGTGAGCAATAGTTTTCCAATCTTACGTTTGGGTCAGAGTAATACATCATATTTACTTAAAATGATATTAGCCTTTTGGTATGAAAGTGACACTTGAATCTTTAACGTAAAGGCAGATATTTATATGACTGTGACAAGTCTGCGCTTCTGGAACTTAGTGACAAACATAGGCTCTTGACTCGTTGTTTATTCTTTTGAAACCTGAAATTCGACACTATTAAAGTAACGGTCATAGGCGTAGAGTGTGAAATTCACTCATAATTTATAAATGTATTAAATTTGATGTAATAATATGACATTTCAATATTTTATTACGGGGCTGGTATAATAATATAATAATATTATTACAGAACCCCACTTTTGTTTAGATAATAATTAAATATAGATTCGTAATCTTTGCCAAAAAAAAAGTAGCGCACGCTATTGGGATTTGTGGGACTTCGCTGTTTTGACGAATTTATTACTTCACCTCAAAAGTATATACACTATAGGTATTTGTTTGTACAAAAGTCACAATCAGTTTAGGAAAATTATAAATTAGTGTACTGTTAGAAATGTGTAGACTTAGACAGTCAAGCTGTGCAAGTCTTCTGATACATCTGAAGACCCCCTTTTAAAGGGGTTTTACCTATAAATCCAAACAATTTTAATATAAGGTTCTGACATACCCAAATATGGTTTTTTATGTTCAAGTTCATGCAGAGACTCCCCGACCGTTATTACCAAATGGTTGGAAAAAACAAAAGGACTTTCAAATGATTTTCCAGTTGATGGAAGAGATAATAAAGCTGAATGGTGCTTAATCCTCTCATGCTCGGCCTGGTTAGACCGCAAAAACTTTCGTGACCTATGGCCTGTAGGCGCTTTGCTTGGCCAACTGCCTATTCGTTCCATTTATAAACCCCATGCGTTGAAATACATACTAGTGTCACTTTGTTTTTGCTTCCCACTGCTCTGTTGGAGTTGTCAGCCCTATACTATCTTTTAATTAATATCCATGGAACTCAGTGCGTTAAGCGCCGATTGGCTAACAGAGTATAGAAATTGACTGGTTTGTCACCCCTTGTTTAATGTTTTGTTTCGCGAAAGATTGTGATGTTTCTAACCATAATCAGTCATTTGGGGATCCACTGTACAGAGGTTTTTTTCATGTCCAAATCGACGTCAACTATACACGGTTCGGCAAAATGGCGGAAGCTCCCTATTACAGGTCTTAGTTTCAAGTTGACTAAAAATTGGCCCGAATGAAAGCTTCTGTATATTTTGTAAATTATTTAATAACATCATAACGTATTTTTTTAACTGAACACCACGTATTTTTTTAACTGAACACCACGTATTTTTTTAACTGAACACCACGTATTTTTTTAACTGAACACCACGTATTTTTTTATCGAATAGATAATTTTATTCCAAATTCATCAAGGGAAGATTTGATGGGTCTTTAAAGAACCGTTTTTTTCAGAAAATTGTAAAAACCGAATCATGGCGTGCCAATAAACGTGGCAGATTTTTATTGAATTTTTATTTTAAAAAAAAATCACTCATAGAGAGGTATCGTTGGTGAGACTTTGCAAAATTTTTTTGAAATGAGCGCGAATTAGGACCCCTAGAACCCATATCTGTGGGTCAGTTTCAATTTATATATATATATATATATATATATATATATATATATATATATATATATATATATATATATATTATATATATATATATATATATATATATATATATATATATATATATATATATATATATATATATATATATATATATATATATCCAACTGACAACTCAAAGAATAATTAACCGATTTCGATGAAATTCGGAAAGTGCCTTTCTTTTATTAATGGCTGGGATGAGTTTTTAAGCCAGGAAAATCGGACAAGGTTTTCCGGGAAAATTTTGAGTTTTCTTTCTAAAAAAAATTTTTCTCCGAAAATTACAAAGCTATTTTAATGAAATTCACTGGATAGGTTGCCTTGGGAAATGCCTTACTACATACCAAAATTCAACTTTCCAAGTTTATAGAAAATTGAGTTTTTCAAATTTTGAGTTTCATTTCGAAAAAAATTTTCTCCGAAAATTACAAAGCTATTTTAATGACATTCGGCATACATGTTGCTTTGGGAAAAGCCTTACCACATACTAAAATTTACTTTCTAAGTTTATAGGAAATTGAGTTATCCAAGTTTGAAACATTTAATAAAAATTCACTATCATAACGCACTTGCTGCGTCCCGAAATTTTTACTATTAATGATTATTGATTACTGGATATTGGATTTTTCACCATTTTCTGACCAAATGGTACGTCAGAGACTCATCAAATACTAATAAATTCTCAATAAAATTATCTATCCAGCAAAAAAAAATTCGGGACGCAGGAAGTGCGTTATAGTAGTGAATTCTCATAAGAATTGTACACTATTATTATACGGCATATTACTAAAATTAATACTTTCAACGTACACAGACCTAGAAGATAGATCTTAGAGGTCCTAATAGGCGCACATTTGAAGAATTCTTTCCAAAATGTTACCATTGATATCTCTCTATTATCAACAAAAACTTGTGTTGTAACTCCATTTGAAAAAAATGCCCAAAACTCAATTTTATATAAAGCTAGAAAATTAAATTTGACTATATCTATAGTCTCTTTAAAAAAAAAACTTGTAATACAAATTTCATAAAAGATACAATAGCTTTCCGGAAGGAAACTTAATTCATATTTTGAAAAGTTAAGTATCTGCCAAACTATAAGCGTAGCACTTATTTTTCTTCATTAAGTGTCTGAATGTTTTCGTTTTAGTCAACCTAAACAAATCGGTTTGTTTAAATATCAACAATAACAAAATGTCTGCTGCAAATTATAGTTTCAGACTCGAACACCCAAAGCTGACAAAGTTATTCAGACGTTTTAAACAAAAATGAGATATTGTTCAAGACGTATGAAATCTGTAGCCTATTTTGTCTCCAAATGTTGAAGTGAAATAAACAAAAACATACATTCATCGAGCGGGAATCGATATCTGAACCTTCTGCATAGAAGACAAGCACGCTACCGCTGAGCTATCTAAGGATACGTTAATTAACGTTTTGTTTACATGATACTTGACGTCGGCTTCATGCCCCGGGATATTTTACATTATATTAAAAGCAAGCGTAACAACTAAGTACAAAATTTATAGAACTGTCACTTGAAACACATTCTACGACTGTTTCGATCTTAGGTGACGTCTTACGTTTAAAGATAAAAGAACAAACTGTTTTAAAATCATTTTTATACAGAACTGGCTTGCTTTTGTTTACATTTCCACTATATCATGCTACACTTTCAGTCTAAGACTGTATTTGGGGCCTTTCATCAAGCAAGAAATGTACTGTATTTTAAAAATTTATTGACCAGAACCAGAATGAAAAGTCAATATGCATCAATTTTAGTTAGCACCTTAAATAATTACTTTCAAAAAAATTGTTGACCTTACCAGTGTCGTGTCATCGTAGCATGTAGAAAAAGAGACTCCACCGAATGAATGAAAATTAAGTATCTTTTCAAGCAACTATTATCATACTTAAGCATTTATAAAAATAGACTCCCCCGAATGAATGAAAATTATGTATCTTTTCAAGCAATTATTATCATACTTAAGCATTTGTAAAAAATATATGGTGTATGTAACAAGATGCAGCTTTATCTGGACTCTTAAAAAAATTACATTATTTAAAGAAATAGACTAAACTACAAAGTGTGCCATTTACAACTAAACGCCCTGAATATCTCAGTCCACGTTCTTTTTTTTTTTTTTTTCATCGCTGAAATACGTCAATTGATATGTCAGGGGGGCACTTTTCATGACCAATTTTAACACTGAAACTTCAACTTCCCAGTGAGAGTGGGACTCACCGCTTAAATTTAAAGTACACCATAGGGTCGAATGATATATCTTTTAAATGGATGTTGAATTATCTTTAAAATGACACCTGGTTCCGAGATAATTGTCTTATTGTCTAATAGCATTCGAAATGTGTGTTAAATACTAATTATTTACACAGTATGTTTCAATTTACTTAATTGACTGATTCTCGCAGATGTTCAAAGTGACCACCACTGACTGCCAGGCAATTACAAAGGTTCTGCTCGATTTTTTTTTTGCAAACCTCCTATAACGTTTCCGGTCTTATCAGCCGACAATCTTGGGCAATTCTCTCCCTTAGATTTTCTAAATGGTTGGGCTTTGTTGCATAAACTTGGGTTTACAGAATCAGAGGAAAAAAGTCTAACGGTGTTAGATCTTGAGATCAAGATGGTCACTCCCTGGGACCCCTCCGATTAATCCATCTTTCATGAAATATCTAGTTTAAGTATGCCGTTACTGGCACATGATAATGCGTTGAAAAACAACTCGTGCTCAAGGTGATTGTCATCCTCCTCTAATACCCTGACGATTATGGGATATATTGTGTTATGCAATAAACCACTGTAAATCCAATCAAGCTGTCTTCAATGAAAATATTATCTATAATATGAATACCAGCCCATACAGATAATATCTGCGGTCTCTGCGAATTATGTTCCCTGTAAAAATGGGGATTTCGATCAGACTAATACCTGCAATTATTAAAGAAACTGGAATTTAAAAAAATCAATAATCAGAATAATAATAACTAAATTCATAATAAAATAATGTGGTGTTTAGTTTCAAATGAAACACTCTTCATTAATTTTATGCGTTAATTATTGACACTGTGTACTTTCTTTTCTTTTTTAAACGTATTTTTAATGAAGCGTCGTTAAATTATTTACACCTTTTTTTGCATTTTTACAATAATTCTATTTAGCTAAATACAGCCAAAGTAACATAGCAATTTAATTAATGATGTGTGTGTATTTTGTGTATAAAACTGAATACAAAATATATCTAATATGTGAACTGTGTCCATGTGTACCTGTAAATATGTAGTTATTAGTAATTTTAATATAGTCGGTTGTAAGTATGTTACTGAATGTTACGTTATATAATGTAAAGGATTCTAATGATGTAAAGTGACAAATAAAATTTGCTCAATATAGTCTTGAATTTTGTTGATTTTTACTGTTAAAACAATACGGACAGAAACCTTAATGTGTGCAGAATAATTTCAAGAAGTCTGGTGGCAGAAAGTGCGTTATGGTAGCGAATTTGATTTAAATGTTTTTTATGTTAGATTTTTTTTTAATGAAAGGCATCAAACTTACTAGAAAATATAACTTTTTATGGTAGAAAGCATGTATCGTATTTCATAAATAACCTGATACTTTGAAAACGTACAAAAATTTCTCGAATATAGACTTAACAGGCAATATACACAAAAGCTACACCTGCCAAGATATAAATATTCACTGACACCTTTTAGACAGATATTTAAAAAGTTCGACACGCAGCAAGTGCGTTATGGTAGTGAATTTCCATTAAATGCTTCAAATTTGAATAACCCATTTTTCTATAAACTTAGAAAGTTGAATTTTGGTATGTAGTAGGGTACTTCCCAGGACAACACATCCACCAAATTTCATTAAAATAGCCATGTAATTTTCGGAGGAAAATTTTTTTTTCGAATGAAAACTCAAAATTTCCCCGGAAAACATAGTCCTGGCTAACTAACTCATCCAAGCCATTATTCAAAGAAAGGTACTTGCTGAGTTTCATCCAAATCGGTTCATTATTTCTTGAGTTATCGGTTGGATACATACATACATACATACATACATACATACATACATATACATATATATATATATATATATATATATATATATATATATATATATATATATATATATATATATATATATATATATATATATATATATATATATATATAAAGATTGAAACTGACCCCGGATATGGGTTCTAGGGTCCTAGTTCGCGCTCATTTGAAAAAATGTCTGCAAAGTCTCACCATCCCTACCTCTCTATTAGTGATTTTTTAAAATAAAAATCCACTAAAAAGGGTGTGGTCATTTTACATTGGGTTCTGGGATGATCACCTATTTAGCGGCCACGAATAAAACTATCATGATTTAATAGTACCACATACAGCATATGAAACAATGGTAAAAAATATTTCAAAAGTATATCGGACTCGAAATATACAGGGTGATTCATTAGGTTAGCGATATTCATATCGCGCTAACTATGGTAACTAGAGCTTCGGAAAAAATCATTGAAAATGTTATTTTAAGTATAATTCGGAAAATATTTCTTTGATTTCTTATTCCTGCCACCGGATGGCGCATTTTATAAATAAATAAAATTTCCTGAAAAAAATACATGAAATTCAAATTTTATACCTAATCTCTAATTAAAATTGAAAAAAAAAACGCCTGGATGCGGCAAGGGCGTTATGGAAGTGAATTTTCATAGAAATGATCTGGCACCAAATATTTTTTTATAAGTTTTTTTTTCTTTTAACATAGAAATATAAATTTTGGTATATAGTTTGCTTTTAATATCGTAAGCTGACGTACCAAATTTGGTTACCATAGCTTTTCTTCTATTTGAGACAACAATCTTTTCGAAAGAAAACCCAAAATTTTCCCAGAGAACATATATATATATATATATATATATATATATATATATATATATATATATATATATATATATATATATATATATATATATATATATATATAACTGGATGGGAATGTATTGCTATCTCCGTTATTATTGGAGATAGCAAGACGGTTAAATTAGCAATGTTTTGTAGAATGCTCGTTCCAAATATGACTTGTATTTTGCCCTGCCTCTTTTCGTTTTCAAGTTATTTTGAAAAAAAAAACAAAATTTGTCGATTTCTTTTTACTTCAATATCTAAGTAGGCGTTGATCTGACATGTCTAAGGCTTGCACATTATCAGGCCACTTTTTACAGAGTAATCTTTTTGTGTTATTCTCAACTTAGGATTGTCATTTGTTTTTGAGCTACAGGTATCAATGTTTGTTTTTATTATGGCAGCCATATTGGATTTTTTGCTCATGTGATAGCCTGTGAAAAGAGTTTTCCAATGATGTACAACATGCTTGAGAAATCTTGTAATTGCACTGACAATTTTGAGAAAAACCGTTTTGAGGATAGTAGGCTATGAAATCCAATACCAGAAAACAAATGACAAAAAAAGAACTGTTTAAAAAGCAGTAGGCCATGGAGCCTACCAATAGACTCCTACTTTTAACATAATTTTCCGTAATGATTCACGATAAAAAAATATTGTGATTTAATTTACAATACTTAAAAAGGTAATAATGCTAGGTAATATTATGTGAAACAGTTTAATAACGAAAACCGGAAATAACAAATAGAAACTTAAACTCCACAAAACAACACAATTAGAAACGGAACTCAACAAATAATAAAATAGAAACTTAAAAATACACTAAATAGAAAATTGTTCAATATGGCCACCGTTTTGTTCAATGCACTTTATACACCTTTTTAATTCATTGATATATATAAACATTAAAAAGAAACTGACCCCGTATATCGGTTCTAGAGGTCCTAGATCGCGCTCATTTCAAGACATTTTTTTTTTCAAAATTAAAACCCATTAGTGAATTTTTTCTAAGAAAATTCACTAAAAACGACAATGTAAAAATATTAATTTTAAGTATTCACGGAAAAGTCTTCACCAGTGGAAGCAAAGAAAAATACAATCAAAAAATACTAATATGTTCATGCCACAAGCTGTCAGAAATAAGAAGGTTATTCAAGTCTGTCACTTGAAAGTTTCATTTGACATTTGTGAAAACAATTGACCAACCATTTACCTATATACTATGAAAATGTAAATATAATCTTATTAAATTAATTATTTCTTAATTTTATTATACCAAAGTTAATTTAAATATATTAATATTTTTCCTGAAAAATCCGCTAAACGATTCCCTAATCTGAACGATTATTGAAATAGAATAAAAAACTGAAAAAGGAAGTTAAACTGATACCTACATGAATTATGGTATGCGATTATAAATGTAAATATTTCTTAAACTTGAGTCTTTAGATGTACGTCTTATGCATATTGCAAAAAAAAGAAGAATATTTGTATGACCAGTGAACACCCTGTGATTGTCAAAATAGTTCTATAAGAAGCAGGATAAGACACCCTAAAAGGTATATAATTTTTTCGTATCTTGTATAATAATGGATAAGTTAGGCCTAGCCCTACAAATGCGCCAGCCTGTATATATGTAAGCATATAAAAATTAAAACTGACCCCGGATATGGGTTTTAAGCGGCCTAGTATGCCTCATTTGAAGAAATAACGATTTTTTTCTATACGAAGATGCGCTAAAAATTGTAGACTATTAAACCACAAACTCTAAACAGAAACCAGTACCAGAGAAAGGGTCTATTTGAAATTACTTTTCTTCAAATATGTAGAATGAAGGATAATGACAGCTGAACTGAAACTTGCGGCTTTGTACAACACACTCATGCGTCATTTTCTCTACATAACCCGTATTCGTTTCAGGTTCTTTGCCTAAAAGTTGCCAATATCACATTGCGACTTTGACGTTTAAAAAAGAAAAACTTAAAAAATAATTGAAAGTTATTTTTCTGGTACTTCTTGACCCTTTTTGTGCAAAGAAAACTTAATTTTTAGCTATAATATTCAAATCAAACTTTGTTAACCACACAATATTTTTAGGTCTTGTGCGTTTCCCTGATGTCTTGAAATGTTTTAATTTTTTAACGTGGAGATCTGAATTCTTGTATGTAGGATAGGTTTTATAGTAGAAACTTGCGTACCAAACTTGTATCGCATAAGTTTGTTTATTTTCGGAGATACAAACATTTTCCGAAAGAAAAGTCAAAAATTTCTCGGAAAAACTAAACCAATGTTCCTGGCCAACGAACTTGTTTAAATCACTTACAAAAGGAAGGTAGCTACAACATTTCATCAAAATCGCTCCATTATTTTTTGAGTTAACGGTACGATATATATATATATATATATATATATATATATATATATATATATATATATATATATATATATATATATATAAACACAGATCCCCTAATTTATCTACGAAGAATTCGCTAAAAGAGCAGAGCAAGAGATTTCTGAAAAACCTGGTCCAATTAATGAAGGGCGAAATCTACAAACGTAATGAAATGAGCTGCTGGAGACAGAGTCATGGCTGCGACACAAGGCGACATTTTCTTTAGAGTATGATGATGATTATAAGTTTTTCACATGAAGGAGAAACATATTAAAATGTATGCTGCATTGTGAAAACTTTGTTTTCTTGAGATATCTATTAAGGCCCAGATACACGGCCCGTGATATGACGGGCTTGGCTCGTGGACCGGCGTTCCACAGACCCTGTAGCCGATTACATAGGCCGTCCACCCGAGATGACCCACGGACCTTATTTGCTTGAGAGGAAAAAGGTAAGTGTTGTGTAAATGTACAAATTGCCTCTATAGTAGGAAAGAAACGGACCAGGGCTGACAATTTACAAAATTATTAGTTGGTTGTACACAGTCTCTATTTTATAACATTTTGAGCCGTCGTGACAACATACTACCATAGCAGTATTACTTTATAGGTGTGTTCTCCTTGTAATTAGTATAGCGTACTGATGAACTCTAATTAGAGTGAAACCGGTCTGCGGTTCTAATTATGGTGAGAATACATATGACTTTACAGTATTTGCTATACGTTATCTTTTAGTTGCACCAACTAGGGTATTTATATTGCAACTTGGGTATTCCTCCCCCTAGTGTTTCACTTGGGACAAAGAATAAGAAGGGCGCTGCTGATTTGTCGTGGGGGATTTCCTTCCCCTCTCGCATGTCTACAACCACCCTCGTTGCATAAAACACAAGACAACTTTCCTATGAGCAGCTCTCAAGAAAGTTACGGGACCTGAAGTCAATAAGGGTGCTGAGCGGAGTAGACAGGGTTTAATAGGGACTGTGGCTTCAAAATGGAAAAGGTAGCTTTTCGAGGGCCGATTAAGCCGTTAGCATTTTCTGCTCATATTTCCTTTTAATCTTCTTCCCCGCTTAGCACTCCTATTCACTCCTGGTCCCGTAACTTCCTTGTGTGTGAACAAGAATGTTTCTGGTGGTGTGTCCATACAGGGGGGGGGGTTATCTAAGCCTTTTTGAAAAAAGTCAAAAAGCGTTCGAGAGGACATCTGCAAATTAACCAAAATTCGGCGTATTGCTAGCAAATCAGTAGTGTAGTGAATATTTTCAGAGATACACTTACACTTAATACTGCACTGTCTAGTTTGAGGAGTAAAAAAAAATCTAGATGAGAGACACGCGGTGTAGCACCCCTGACTCGTGTAATTACGGTTCATAAACAAAAAAAAAAAGCTATAGGCTCGGGGGGATGAAAAACCACGGGCTGTCTATCCGGGCCTTTTATTGTGTTTAAATTAAGATTTCATTGCTTAAAATTTAACTTAACTTTATGTATAAAAAATGAAACAAATGTTGTTATTATTATTTTTATAAGTAACCCTTAAGACGTTTCTGTTAAGGTAAGTCAGTTTTTATAATCCTTCTCAGCCCGAGATGTAGGGGGCACAAAAATCATAATATAATATATGGTTGAAAATAAAAAAGTTGCTCCACAAAGCGCCTAGCATTGTTGTTTATCAATTATTCATTTGATTTTAAAACGCCCAGTTCGTTTTTTAACATATCCTAAGGGCATCATTCTGAAATGTGCTGGGCACAGCTGCAGTGCAGCAGATTGTTGGCAACATCTAATGGCGAGAAATTTAAATTAAACTTATTTTTTCAGGCTTTTTTTCAAACTTATTTTTTACTCCTCGGAGTGAACAAATTTAAAAAAAAGTTAGGAGTCCCGATTCTACGTAAGCACCAAAAAATTTTTGAGGGGGGACGCCATTTTTAGAGCGGGGGCGCCACTATCTAGTTTCTGCCCCGGTTCGAAAAAATCGTGGTTCCGGGGCTGATCATTCTTGCGACTGCAATTTGACTAACTTGGAATAAAATAATTTATTTTATTAACATTGAATTTAAGAAGACATACAAACTTATTTTAAAGAATACTGGATCCGCTTACGGAAGCTAAGACAGATTTTAAGAATTACACATTCACTAGGGATACCTATTTAGCTGTCGATGCATGCAACCAGTTATTTACGTTTGTATAAAGGTACGTATACTGACTGTATCTGCAAAAAAACTATCGGAACACGCCTGACATTGTTCATAATTATTTTAGCCAATTATTATTTGAGTTGAAAGGTTAAAGGTTAAAGAAGAGGGGTTAGGGGCGAGCCGGGACATGCAGCCTTTATTACTGCGACCTTTAAAGTCTATCCCGTCATGTTTCTTGGTGTATTAAAAATCGTTTATGAAGTATGAAACTTAAACAGTCACTTTGATCTGGAAACAATAAATGTTTGATGGTCAAATATTAGGCTATTGCATTAGATTAGATTACGTTATTTTTTAAAGTGGGTATTAGATCTTATTTTCGTTTATTTTCATTTATAGAGGTGCTCACAATATCGAGCCAAATTTAAAATTAAATGAAGAATTGTTTGCCACTTTTCACGTTTTTGGCACATATTTCAAACACATATCACAAATTGTTATATGGCGTTTTAGTGAATTTTTATTTTTAAAAAAATCACTAATAGAGAGGTATCTATCGATGGTGAGACTTAGCAAAAAAAAGTTAAATGAGCGCGAACTCGGACCCCTAGAACCCATATCCGGGATCAGTTTTAATTTTTATATGTTTATATATATATATATATATATATATATATATATATATATATATATATATATATATATATATATATATATATATATATATATATATATATATATACATATATACATATATATATATATATATATATATATATATATACATACATATATATATATATATATATATATATATATATATATATATATATATATATATATATATCCATCTGATAACTTAAAAAATAATTAAACGATTTCGATGAAACTTGGCAAGTGGCTTTCTTTTATTAATGGCTTGGATGAGTTCGTTAGCCAAGAAAATCAAACGGGTTTTCCGGGAAATTTTTGAATTTTCTTTCCAAAAAAAATTTTTTTCTCCGAAAATTACATAGGTTTTAATAAAATTTAATGGATATATTGCCTTAGGAGAGACCTTACTATGTACTAAAACTAAACTTTCTACGTTTATAGAAAATTGAGTTATTCAAATTTTGAATTTTCTTTTGAAAACGATTTTTTTCTCCGAAAATTACAAACTTGTTTTAATCAAATTTGGTGGATATCTTGCCTTAGGAAAGACCTTACTATATAGCAAAAATAAACTTTCTAAGTTTATAGAAAATTTAGTTATTCAAATTTGAAGCATTTAATAAAAACTCACTACCATAACGCACTTGCTGCATCCCGAACTTTTTATCAAAAGATAGCGGAGCCCCATGGAAATGACACATTCAGACAGCTTTTTCCTTGTATTACTCGTCGAAAAATCGATACGTTGGTAATGAATAATAAATGTTTTGTAAGTTATTGTAAAAAAAGTTGTCGAACACTAGTGAAAAATATAATTTATTACTATATAGGTTATACTGTCTACCAAATGTCTTTCTTGTAAAAACAAGACATATTTGCCATTGAAAACATTTTAACGAAAATTCGCTACCATAACGCATTTGCTGCGTCCAGTGTGAATTTTCTTTAAAAATATTCACTAATGATGAGATCCCGATTTTTGAATTTGGAAAAAAATTCTTCAAATGAGCGCTAATTAGGCACCCCAGAACACATATCCGGGGCCAGTTTCAATTTTTATATGTTTATATATATATATAATATATATATATATATATATATATATATATATATATATATATATATATATATATATCACACCGATAACTCAAAAAATAATGGGCCAATTTTGATTAAATTCGGCGAGTACCTTCCTTTGCAAATGGCTTGGATAAGTTCGTTAGCCAGAAAAATCGGGCCAGGTTTTCCCGGAAAATTTTGTGGTTTCTTTCGAAAAAAAATTATATGTCCCAAATTAACAAAACATGTGTAACCAAATTTGGTACACGGGTTTATATCATTATATGTAAGTTACCTACCAAAATTTAGCTCTGTAAGTCAAAAGATAAAAAAGTTATAGGCATTTAAATAAAAATTAATTGGGGTTTTCCTCAAAACATCAAAGCTGCATTTAAAACGTCAAAATTGGCAACATTTAGGCAAAGAACTTGAATCTAATACGGGCTATGGTAAGAAAATGTCTCAAGAAGAATGTTTTACAAACCCTGAAGTCTTAGTTACAACCGTCATTGTCCTTCATTTTACTAAAATATTTCCAGAAAATTCATTTCAAATAGACCCTTTGTCTGATGCCGCCTTAGCTATAGAGTTTATCGTTTAATGGTATCTAATTTTTGTCGAATATTCGTAAAAAATCAATAAAGCTCAATATATCCGTTATTATACAAGATATGAAAAAAAAAATTATACATTAATTATAGGGTGTCTTGAGCTACATCTTAAAAAATATGTCTACAATCACAGGCTGGCCCATAAGTCGTTGGTGATACAAATTCTCTTTTTTTTTTAATCAAACACGTCTTATGTTATTGAATTTTTGCATTTTCCATCGAAATATAATGCATGTTTGTAAGAAAAGAAATTCTGGACGCAGCAAGTGCGTTATGCCAGCGAATTTTGATCAAATGCTTCATATTTGAATAACTTAATTTGCTATTAACCTATAAGGTTGACTAAGAAACGAGTTTTTTCAGGAACACTTTAAGTGTACTTTCGGAAATTTTTGTACATTTTCAAAAAATAAAGTTATTTTGATGAAACATGGCACATTGTTTTTACTATATAGGTTATACTGGTAACCAAATTTGATGCCTGCTTTCTTAAAAAACACACACATATTTGCTATTAAAAACAGTTTTATGAAAATTCACTACCATAACGCACTTGCTGCGTCCAGACTTTTTTTAATTGTAGCGGTGTTGAATCATCTGCCTCGCATAAGGCACGGTGTAGTTCAGAAGTAACCGCCCGCTGATAGAAATATGTACGTATGTTGTTTATTATTATTATTATTATTATTATTATTATTATTATTATTATTATTATTATTATTATTATTATTATTATTATTATTATTATTATTATTATTATTATTAATAATAATAATATTATTATTATTATTATTATTATTATTATTATTATTATTATTATTATTATTATTATTATTATCATTGTAGTTGTTATTATTATCGTTTCTCAATTTTCTTATTTCTAACAACGGTACTGGGCTTTTAGTGAGACAAAAATACAACTGCCTGAGCGTCGATATGACAGTTGGAGATCCCGTGCTTTTTTAACGATGTTCGCTGTCCCAAGCAGTGCAGCCTTTTGCATAATCTGCTTGTTGAAGGTGGTAAGATCTAGCTGCCTTATTGAGGGTTTCCAGTGTCTGCTAACGAATTCATTTGTCGAGATAGCCAGTGGTTGGTACTTTCTTCTCTTCTCAGCCTCCGTACGTGTGACACTGTCATTAAACGGAACCACAAACTCAATAATTATCGCTATTCTAGACTTTTTGTCAAATAACACCGGATCTAGTCTATTGGCTTAGACTTTCTTATTTGTCGTTATTAACATATCCCAGAGAATTTTCGGGCTTGTATTTTTCATAATTGACTCCGGTTTACGAAATTGCGTTTCCATATACATATATCTAGCACAGTTCTTTGGTAAATGCCACTTACACAACTTCTCAATTACAAGCTAATTTCCATCTACAGGATCATTATTATCCCAAATTTTATTTCAATCACACACCACGAGGGCTTACAGCCTAAATACTATCGTACCGTGGGTGTCGACAAGGAGGAAAGGGGCAACTTGTTAATTCTGGACTTGAAGGTTTGGAGGATCGGAGGAGAAGGAAAATAATGTGCCGGCAAGGAGTTCCACAACTTGGAAGTCCTCGGGACAAAAGAGCGGGCATAATAAGATGTTCTCTATCTGGTGACCTGGACAGTAAAAGGGTACATTCGCTCTGTTCCACTGGTAGACCTGTTGGGGGCGGCAGGTGAAGGAACCATGGAAGAAAGCTCCTCTGAGCAGTGCCCGTGCAGATATCTATAAAAGAGAGAGAGGTCACCAACGGCACGTCGGTGGGCGAGGGATGGCAGCCTTAGGGCGAGGGTAGGATCACCGATGAGACGTATAGCCCTCTTCTGAATGGAGTCCAGGATAGCGAGTGTAGAAGCGGCAGCTGCACCCCAGATGTGGGAGCAGTATTCGAGGTTTGGCATTATTTGCGAAGTATATAAGGTATAGAGATTAGCTGGTGAAAAGTATTTGCGAACCCGGACGAGGAAACCTAATTTCTTAGCAGCAGCTTCTACAATTGATGTGACATGTTGGTGCCAATTGAGATTTCGATGCACAGAAATGCCATCAAGTGAAAAGGACTCATTACTTTAAATAACTTATGGGAAAGAAAGCAAGACTGAGATTTGGTGGGGTTGAATTGTACAAGATTTCTACTTCTCCAGTCTAATATTTTTTGAAGATCCACGGAGACAGAACCCTCCATGAGTCTGCGATCCTCATCTAATTGGGCTAAAGAGGCAGGCTTAGAATATTGTATATTTGAGTGGAGGGTGCTGTCGTCCGTGTAGCTGTGAACTGGGTTAGATGTGCTAGAGAGGAGGTCATTGATGTGGAGAAGAAACAAAGTAGGGGCTAAAGCTGAACCTTGAGGAACTCCTGCATTAATTGGATACAGTTTAGAGGAATGGCCATCCACGACAACAGAAATGCTCCGGTTGGAGAGGAAATTTGCTGTCCAGGTACAGGGTTTTGGTGGTAGGCCATAGGCCGGAAGTTTATTAAGCAGCGCTGCGTGCCAGACCTGGTCGAATGCTTTGGATATGTCTAGAGCGACAATCTGGGATTCACCGTGTAGTTCCGTAGGCTTGTTCCAAGAATGGGTCACGAAGGAAAGGAGGTCGGCAGTCGATCAGCGCTGACAGAATCCATACTGCCTGTCGTGGATTAGACTGTGTTTATTAAATATGCTGAGCAATACATGATTTATCAATAGTGCCATATCTCAGTTGCGCTAAATGTTCTTTAAATCTAGTTTCAATAGTTCTTTTAGTTTGCACAACCTATTTAAGTTCACAATCCAGACAACATATTCCATAGGGGCTCGACACTTCTGTGGTTTGATCTTTATCCATTGGGTTACCTAGCCAATTTTTTAATGTATGTTTTTTTTGCTCTCTGTGAGCAAATTTATTCATAAAATTTCTGTAAGAAATAAGTTACATTTTCAAACTGTAATCCGTTTTCTTATTTCAAGTTGCTAAAATAGATATTCTATGTCGTGATTTTTATTTATGCAACAAACAATACACGGAACGTAAAGGATATTAAAGTGACGTAAATCATAATGGTAATATGACTTGAAACTTTGTAACCAAAAATTAGTTTCGTATTTTTAAAGACCATCATAAATTACTTCATTAATATACAGTGAAAAGTACTAGGTGTAATTAACTGACACTTAAACAACAATTAGAACAATTATTTTAATACATGTTTGATAAATGCATACATGCTCAAAACGTATGATAACAAATAAATTAACAGTTTTCAAAAAAGTAGCGCAATTAACTTTGACATTTGAAACGGTATAACAATAATTTGTTACCATATATTGTTACAACATGAACGAGTGTTATAAAAGATACAGGGTGTCAAAATGACAAATAAAACATGGTTTTGCCTTAATGATTTCTAAAGTTTTAGTCAGACATGTTTCAAATTTTAAAGCGAGAATTTTTTTAAGGTTTGGAAAAATAATATAATAATTATTTATGGATGTCGCGTACGGGGCGCACTCCACAGTCACTGTTATACACTAAATATGCAATAACTTTTTTCTCATCATAATAAAACATGGTTTTGCCTTAATGATTTCTAAAGTTTTAGTCAGACATGTTTCAAATTTTAAAGCGAGAATTTTTTTAAGGTTTGGAAAAATAATATAATAATTATTTATGGATGTCGCGGACGGGGCGCACTCCACAGTCACTGTTATACACTAAATATGCAATAACTTTTTTCTCATCCCTCTTCTAGACCTTTAGTAACAAAATGTCAAATATTGGACTGTTTTAACAGAAAAGGTATACTTATTAGAAATGGTTTAAGTCAACCGTTGGGGAGATATTTTTGATTTTATAAATTAGTATTTAGGATTTATACCTTCAGGAATATTATCGTCCCAAACGGAGTTTTCTGTTAAGAAAATCAGAACGCATTGCTTCATAGCGTATCCTTATTTTAATTTATGTGTCTAAATGTGACCAAAAATTTTCATTAATTTCCAGAAAAAAACGTAATAGCAAAGCAGTCTAGTAGATAAATGTCAGTTTATAACAAATAGTAATTATTAAAAGTCAGTTTAAGAAAGTATCAAGTATTAATTGATCTTATTCGTATTTTACTTCGATATTAGAGAGGTTTAGAACTCAATAAAAAGTCTGGACGCAGCAAGTGCGTTATGGAAGTGAATTTTGATAATAATGTTTTTAATAGCAAATATGTCTCTAATGCAAGCAGACATCAATCCGGTTACCGGTATAACCTGTATAGTAGAAACAATGTACCATATTTCATTAAAATAACTTATTGTTTGAAAATGTACAACAATTTTCCGAATATAAACTTAAAATGTTTCCGAGAAAACTGGTTTCCTAGCCAACAACCCTTAGTTTAATCGCAAACTGAGTTATTGAAATTTGAAATATTTAATCAAATGGGCTACCAAAGCGTCTTGTTTTTTTTCTTACAAACATGCATCATATTTCGATAAAAAAAATTGTGCCTAGGTATCACCAACCACTTATGAGCCAGCATGTGATTGTCAAAATAATTTTATAAGATGCAGCTCAAGACACCCTGAAATTAACGTATACAATTTTTTTCTCGTATCTTTTACAATAACAATTATATTGAGCTTTAACGTAGAAATGCGTCACACTATATACATGTAAACAGATAAAAACTGAAACTAAACCCGGACATGGATTCTAGGAGGCCTAATTTGCGCTCCTTTGAAGAAATCTTTTTAGAATTCAAAAGTCCCGGTCTCCTCATTATAGAATTTTTTCTACGAAAATTACTTACAAATTATAGACCGTTAAACCATAAATTTAACTAAAACTACCGCCAAAGCATCAGAGAAAGGGTCTATTGGAAATGAATTTTCTGGAAATATTTCAGTAAAATGAAGGAGAATGACGGTTAAAGTTAAAACTTAAGAGTTTGCAGAAAACTTCTTGCGACATTTTCTTTACACAATCCGTATTTGTTTCAGATTATTTGTCTAAATTTTTACCAATTTTGACGTTTCAAATCGCGACTTTGACGTTTTGAGGAAAACCCCTTTTTTCAACACCCATAACTTTTCTGGCTTTAAACTTACACACCTTAATTTTGGTACATGGTTCAGTCTTTATAATACAAACCCGCGTACCAAATTTGGGTTCCCTTACTTTGTTATTTCCAGAGATTTATTTTTTTCCAAGAGAGAACACAAAATTTTTAGGGAAAACCTGAGCCGATTTTCCTGCCTAACGAACTTATCCAAGCCACTTGCAAAAGGAGGCAGCTTGTTAATTCTGGACTTGAAGGTTTGGAGGTTCGGAGGAGAAGGAAAAACATGTGCCGGCAAGGAATTCCACAACTTGGAAGTCCTCAGGACAAAAGAGCGGGCATAACAAGATGTTCTAAGTCTGATGACCTGGACAGATCTGTTCGGGGCAGCAGGTGGGGGAATTATAGAGGAAAGCTCCTCTGAGCAGTGCCCGTGCAGATATCTATAAAAGAGAGAGAGAGATCACCAACGGCACGTCGGTGGGCAAGGGATGGCAGCCTTTGAGTGAGGATAGGGTCACCGATGAGACGTATAGCTCTCTTTTGAATGGAATACAGGATAGCGAGTGTAGAAGCGGCAGCGGCACCCCAGATGTGGGAGCAGTATTCGAGGTTCGGCCTTATTTGTGAAGTATATAAGGTATAGAGATTAGCTGGTAAAAAGTATTTGCGAGCCCGGAAGAGGAAACCTAATTTCTTAGCAGCCGCTTCTGCAATTGATGTGACATGTTGGTGCCAATTAAGATTTCGATCCACAGAAAAGCCAACAAGAGAAAAGGACTCATTACTTTAAATAACTTGGTTGTTCATTGTGATGGTTCTAGGGCTGGTGTATCTCTTGTGAGAAAGAAAGCAAGACTTAGTTTTGGTGGGGTGGAATTGTACTTCCCCAGTCTAATATTATTTGGAGATCCACGGAGACAGAACTCTCCGTGTCCTCATCTAATTGGGATAAAGAGACAGGCTTAGAATATTGTATATTTGAATGGAGGGTGCTGTCGTCCGTATAGCTGTAAACTGGGTTGGATGTGCTAGAGAGGAGGTCATTGATATGGAGAAGAAACAAAGTAGGGGCTAAAGCTGAGCCTTGAGGAACTCCTGCATTAATTGGATACAGTTTAGAGGAATGGCCATCCACAACAACAGATATGTTCCTGTTGGAGAGGAAATGTGCTGTCCAGGTACAAAGTTTTGGTGGTAGGCCATAGGCCGGAAGTTTATTAAGCAGCGCTGCGTGCCAGACCTGGTCGAATGCTTTGGATATGTCTAGAGCAACAATTTGGGATTCACCGTGTTGTTCCATAGACTTGTTCCAAGAATGGGTGACAAAGGAAAGGAGGTCGGCAGTCGATCTGCGCTGACGGAATCCATACTACCTGTCGTGGATTAGACTGTGTTTTTCGAGAAATTTTAGTATTTCGGTGTTTATATACTTTTCCATCACTTTAGAGACGACTGAAAGGATGGAAATAGGCCTGTAGTTGCTAGGAAGCGCTTTGGATCCTTTCTTGGGGATGGGTTGTACTCGAGCAGTTTTCCAGTTACTAGGGAATATGCCTTTATTATAAGATATCTGAAACAGACGAGTCAGGACAGGAGCAAGCTCTGGTGCGCATTTTTTGAGAACAATAGCTGGGATCTCGTCAAGGCCAGAGGCTTTCCTGGTATTAAGAAAAGAGAGCATATTTCGTACCTTTTTAGTTTTGAAAATGATATCCGTCATTTTATGTGCGACATTGGGGACTGTTTGTGGTTGAACATTTGGAGGTGGGTTGAGAGTAGAATTGCCGGCGAACAACGAAGCAAAAAGTTCAGCCTTGCCCAGGGCGGTAGAAACAATTTCCTCCCCTGAGACAAGAGGTGGGAATGTGCTTTTGCAGAAATTATTCCCAATAGATTTAGCAAGAGTCCAGAAGGGTTTGCCGCCGTTGGAGCTTAAGAGGACTTTGTTTTTGATGTGGTTATTAAACGAGTTTTTTGCCTCAGAAAGAATGCGGACATAGCGGTTTCTTGCGTCGTTAAATGCTTGACGATTTTCTTGACTGGGATTGTGTAGAAGCGTTTTGTGAGCTTTGACCTTTTCAAGTCTGGCCTTGTCACAGTATTTAGAGAACCAGGGTTTTTGAGTGGCTAAAGAGGTTTTCTGTGTACGTGGGATAAATAATTCCATGCCAGCTTGGATAATTTCAGTGACGTTTTGTGAGATATCAGAGGGGTCAGGATGAGAGAAGCAGACAGACGCCCATGAAAATGAGGAAAAGTATTCCCGCATTCCACCAGTTTGCGGAGTTGTAGTGCCAAACGATACGTGGGTGTGATGACTGTGTGACCTCGGGTTGCATTGCGCAGGAAGCAGTGACTGATATCTTATAGCATTCAGGTTGTATTTTTTGAGTTATCGGTGTGACACACACACACACACACACACACACACACTATATATATATATATATATATATATATATATATATATATATATATATATATATATATATATATATATATATATATATGTATATGTATATATGTATATATGTATATATATATATATATATATATATATATATATATATATATACATTGAAACTTACCCTGGATCTGGGTTCTGAGGGCCCAGTTTGCGCTCATTTGATGAAATTTTTTCAAAATTCCGAAGTCGGGATCTCCGGATCTCCTCATTGATGAATTGTTTTTTAAAGAAAATTCACTAATATGGAAAATTACACTAATGACGAGTATGTTGATATGTTGCAAGCATTTTTGGAATGTTACAAGAATTGTGCTGCTGCCTTAAGAATTATCATGCCAGATATCCTAATCGCCGCGTCCCTAGCAGAAAAACTTTTGCGGCGATAGAAAGATGACTTAAAGAAAACGGACAAATTAAACCTCGACGTGAAGACACTGGAAGAAGATATCGCAATGAAGATGTTGTCATTGACAATTTAGATCACAATCCTGAGACAACTACACGGAAATTGTTGGCACAGTACAATCTTTCTCATACCACAATTTGGAAGATTCCTCTTGATATTCTTTTATACCCCTACCACCACCAGCCTGTGCAAGAATCGACTGCTGCGTATTTACCTAACAGAATAGATTTTTGTCAGTGGTATATGAATCTTTCAAGAGAAAGTGTTAATATTTTATCCAATATTCTGTTTTTTGATGAAGCATCATTTCGAAGACATGGTTAGTAAACCAATTACAATATTCACTCATGGTCTGATCAAAACACCCACCAAGTCTGTAATGTTTGTGTAAATGTGTAGGAATGAATTATAGGAGATTAACTTTTTGGTCCGTTTATACTTCCTCGGCGTCTCGGTACAGCGGAATATCTGAGATTTTTAAATGAGCAAATTTAAATATTGGTTGAGTAGGTGTCACTAGCTATCCGTGAAAACATGTGGTACGTGCACCACGGAGCTCCTGTCCATAGTACATTAGCTGTTAGGCAATGGTTAAAGTTAAAATTTCCTGGGAGATGGATATGTCGATGGAATGATACACCACTCAAATGGCCTGTGCGATCACCGGACCTTACATCCCTGGGCTACTTTTTATGTGGCTACCTAAAAAATATTGTTTATTCCAACCTTATTGATAGTGTGAAAATGCTTGCCGCAGATTTTTTTGCTGCTGAGGAAGTAGATTTTTGCAAAGGTACGTCGTAATTTTAATCGTACAATTGGACAAAAAATGGAGACTACTTCAAAAACATCCTTTAAGATTTTTAGTGAATTTTCTTTAAAAAAATTCACTAATGAGATGCCGACTTTTGAATTTAGAAAAAATTTCTTCAAATGAGCGCTAATTAGGCCCCACAGAACACATATCCGGGGTCAGTTTCGATTTATATATATATATATATATATATATATATATATATATATATATATATATATATATATATATATATATATATATATATATATATATATATATATATATATATATGTATGTATGTATGTATGTATGTATCACACCGATAACTCAAAAAAGAATGGGCCGATTTTGACAAAATTTGGTGAATACCTTCCCTTTGTAAGTGGCTTGGATAAGTTGGTTAGCCAGGAAAATCGACCGAGGTTTTCCCAGAAAATTTTGTGTTTTCTTTAGAAAAAAATTATAATAATAATAAAGTAAGGGCAACCAAATTTGGTACAAAGAAAATGTGTCAAGAAGAATGTTTTACAAACCCTGAAGTCTTAGTTTTAGCCGTCATTGTCCTTCATTTTACTAAAATGTTTCCAGAAAATCATTTCAAATAGACCCTTTCTCTGATGCTTGGCAGTAGTCTTAGCTATAGAGTTTATCGTTTAATGGTATATAACTTTTGTCGAATTTTCGTAAAAAAAATCAATAAAGCTCAATATATCCGTTATTCTACAAAATATGAAAAAAATGGTATAGATTAATTATAGGGTGTCTTGAGCTACATCTTAAAAAAATATTTCTACAATCACAGGATGGCCCATAAGTCGTTGGTGATACAAATAATTTTTTTTAGTCGAAAACGCCTTATGTTTTTGCATTTTCCATCGAAATATAATGCATATTTGTAAGTAAAGAAATTCTGGACGCAGAAAGTGCGTTATGGTAACGAATTTTGATTAAAGGCTTCATATTTGAAAAGCTCAATTTGCTATTTTAACCTATAAGGTTGACCAAGAAACGGATTTTTTTCGGTTACACTTTAAGTTTAGTTTCGGAAATTTTTTTACGTTTTCAAACAATAAAGTTATTTTGATAAAACATGGCACATTGTTTTTACTATATATGTTATACTGGTAATCAAATTTAATGCCTGCTTTCTGAAAAAAAACACATATTTGCTATTAAAAACATTTTTATGAAAATTCACTACCACAACGCACTTGCTGCGTCCAGAATTTTTTAAATTTTTTTAATTGTTAGTTGTTCTTTTAGATTATGTATTTATTGGTTTTATGTGACCCCTAGTGCTTATAGATTTGTTCTTTTCTTCAAATAGTTGCTGTTAAACTGACAATAAATATGTAGTTTGTGACCTGCTAAGTCCGAAGGGTGGAGTGGTCGGTCGGAAAAATGCGAATACAAGAGTCTTAAGCCTCACCACTTTCTAAAAATAAGGATACAGACGGTTTAGGGAGAAAGTGAAAGCCCTAAAGAAATAACGGCGGAATTGCGGAGACGGACCATCCTGTGGATACAGGATGCCTGGGTAGGATTCAGTGAAGAAGGTTGCTGTCCAGGGGTCGGAATTACTTTAGGTTCAGGGGAAACTTATACTAGTGAGTAAAAGCGGAATGTACAAAAATACAGATTTATTAACATAAGAAATATGTTTAGGATTCTAAATAAAACAAATAATAATAATTACTAAATTAAATGGATATTTTAAAGGTTCTCGCCAGGGTTGCAAGATTTAAAATAAGGTAAATAGAAACTGAGCGTTTACCCCTCTCGTTCCGCCCTTACCCAAGTATGGGATGATTTGTCACGAAATTATTCTGGTTCCAGCAGTTCCGTACCCTAAGGGGTTGTGGTTAACTTATTTGAAGAAAAAAAACGGCGATACCTTACGATATCCCACACCCCGCTGACCATCTAGCGGATCAAGTTGGGAGATGAAATATCGTAAGCTATATGTAGATCTTAAGCCCCAAATTCAATACTCTGGAATAGTCCCTCGGTTAAATAACAAATAGTTTAGATAAATGCAAAGAAACTCTAGCTGGAACGAGATATAATATACACAAAGCAAAATAAATGTTTCGGTTAATTGGGGTTGAGCACGTTATGGAAAGAAACACACCGGTTGAATGAACAGAGAACTCTGCAAATTTCCTTTTTATGAGGAAAACGGGTTAACGGGAGAGGACAGGGGCGAGCACCTGTATAGCGAAAACGGCAGGGCAAGAAAATCAGGGAACAGGCAATTAGGTTTCGAGAACAGATGAGCTTGGAAAACAACAGAACAGACGAAAGCCAAATGCAAAGATGAAAATAGCAATAATTATTAGTAAAATATTTCTTACCGTAGGTTCCAGACTACGGATTGGCGGTTTTGCTGCGGTGTGAAAATGTGGGCGTTTTTACGGTGACTTTATTCTGTACTGTGGACAACTTGGGCTGTGACGTAATATTATTAACTTTTGCGGTGAAGGCTATACTCAAACAGGAGATTCAGGCGGCGGAACTGAACTGGTTTTACCAGGTAGGCGAAGAGCCTTACATATTGGAAAATATATGTATCTCTCGGTAATTCTAGAAGCTTTGATGTCTCTGTTCCTCTTATGGTCGAAATAAATTGAATATTTTGTGCATCTACGAAGTTTGAGTATTATTTATCAGTAGATAACATTCCAATATTGATTTAATCTGGGTGGGCCGGTATTTTGTGCACCTTTTAGTGAATTTTCTTTAAAAAAAAATTCACTAATGAGGAGATCACGATTTTTCAATTTTGAATTTTTTTTTCAAATGAGCGCTATTTGGGACCCGTGAAACCCAAATCCGAGGTCGGTTTCAGACGTTATATGTTACACGTTCTAGATAGAGAATCTACATGAACGGGTTTGCAGCATAACTGTCGTAAGAAGTTAAAAAGTCTTAAGTTTGAGCTACAATCTTCATTGTTCTTTATTTTATTAAATTATTTGCAGAAAATTAATTTAAAATAGACCCTTTGTGATGCTTTGGTAGCAGTTTGTTATTTATTTAATTTTAAGGAATTAGATTACGCTTATTATTTAGCGTTTTTTTTTCAATTGGGCAACGTGATTTTTTATGGAGAAACGGTGTTGGTAAGTAGTTTCTCCTTTCTATGGACTTCTGTAAGGTAAATTTTTTACAGTTTACATTTCTAGCTCCGTTGTAGCATCTTTACCTTGCACAGAACCTCAAATTTACTTTAGGTCTCTTAATTGTATTGTGGAGTTGAGATCACAGCATTTGTCCGATGGTTAATGCATAAAGGGGTTCCTCTAAGCATGTTTATCAACTTTTTTCAAAAAACGAACAATACGCTAATCTGATACTTTACCTATAAATGTTATTAATATAAAAAAAAATGGACACAACGCTCGTGCCTCGAATAAAGTCCTCTTCGTCATTTTAACTTTAAATGAAATTTCCTTCTCCCGTTTCGCATCCGTTCAACACATTGAGCACAGAAAATATAGGAATTTACTTAAAATTGTCATTTATAATTCAATGAAAATAAAGCTAGGTATGTCACACAAAATAGAATAATTTCTAGATTCTAAAACCTACTGTGGCTCTATAATGAAACAACGTTAAATGGGACGAAAACCATTTCAGGTTAAGGGATCGAAAAATGTTATACAGTAAAATAAGCTTTCGTACTAAAAAAAAAACAAGGTCCTAATAAGGCGTAATACAATAGTCCATAATAGTCCACGGCAACAGTACATGTCATATTCAACTGACAAATTATTTTGATAAATGTCAGATCTATTTTCAAAGTGACATGTAAATAAGTATTTTGTTTTCTGACATTTGTAATAGAAATGTAGGCACGCTCTCCTTCTTACATTCATATTTATTTTTGGCCATCACAACTTTACTCACAGAGTTAGATACAATTTTAGTGACTTTTGAATTTTGAAAAGATTTCTTTAAATGAGCACGAACTAGGCCCCATAGAACCCATATCCGGGTTAGTTACAGTTTTTATCTGTTTTCATATATACAGGGTGACGGGTTTCTAGGGTAAAGCCCAATATATCCATTATTATACAAGATGTGAGATTTTTTTTATATGTTAATTATACGATGTCTAGAGCTGCATCTTATAAAATTAATTTTACAATCACAGTTGGCCCATAAGTCGCTGGTGATGCAAATTTTTTTCCTAATCGAACACGCCTTATATTATTGCAATTTTTGCATTTTCCATCGAAAGATAATGCATGTTTGTAAGAAAATAAATTCGGGACTCAGCAAGTGAGTTATGGTAGCGATTTTTCATTATATGTTTCTTACGATAGCTTAATTTACTATTAACCTAGTATGTTGTCACGCCAGCTCCAAATAACACAAAGTGTTCAAAAATAGAGACTGTATACAACCAACTAACATTTTAATAAATTGTCAGCCCTGGCTCATTTCTATCCTAATATAGGGACAAAGTATGTAAGGCTAGATGCATTCTCACAACAATAACAATTAGAACCGTCGACCGTCCCTATATTAGGGTAGAAATGGGCCAGGGCTGACAATTTATTAAATTGTTAATTGGTTGTATACAGTCTCTATTTTTTAACACTTTGTGTTATTTGGAACTGGCGTGACAACATACTACATGGTTCCGCAACTAGGTGGCGACACGCTCACCACTCACTTAAATGTTGAAAGGCTGGCTACTATAGCCGTATTACTTTATAGGTGTATTTTCGCTGCAATTAGTATGCCGTACTGACGGGCTCTAAGGAGAGCAAAACCGGTCTACGGTTCTAATTGTTGTGAGAATACATCTAGCCTTACATAATTTATAGAATTAAAAATTATTTCCCCAACGGTATTAAACGATTTTAAATGAGTATACCTTTTTTGTTCAAAAAAATCCCATATTGCGTTATCACAACACATATTTTGCTGAAGTTTTTTTGGAGCATCTTAATCCAAATGACTTGTTATTACCTACGCAAACCCTTAACAACTTTTTTATATTGTAATGGACGCTGTTCAGGCCCACCTCAAGCATTAAGAATTTTTTTAGGAAATGCATAAGTGATATTTCAAAAATCCTTATCTTCTAACGAATATTCTGAATTTCAAAAATTTGAGGGATGACACCCCCGCTTAGGAAGGTGAAGTTGGGCTATACTTTGCGTCAAAATCTTTCCCACTCACAAGCAAACTTGACGTGTTTCAGGTTTTTTTCGGTAAAATCTTTTCCTGTCAGTTATGGCTGCCAGCTCGTTTTCAATAGGCCACCCTACATATAATTGTTTGTTTATTATAATTAATGGACGTATAAATATTACTTACTAAATGGTCATTCCTGTCCTTAATTTATTTAACTTGAAGACTCACCTGAAAAAGAAAGTAACATGTTAAATATGTTTAACTAATAGAGCACGTCAGCATTTTACTTCCACCTAATCACAACGTGTGGAAATCGGCGACAAAAAAATCAAAAAAAAAAAATGTTTGTCCAAACGTCGTAAAAATTTTCAAAACATATAGAAAAGATGATTTAGTACTGAATTTTTTTTGTCTGTGTGTCTGTTTGTAGCCACGATAACGTTAGCACGAATTGAGATATCGTCTTCATATTTTGTATACCTACAGTTAGCACCCGATAAAGGAACGGTTCGAATTGTTTTTGGGTAAAATCGCTCCAGGCGATAAGGGATGAATGGGGGGTGATTTGGTGAAAATTGAATTTTTTTCGTTAAAACTCGAGTAATATAACGTTTTAGGGTTTGTTTATTAGAAAATTTTCAATTTCACCAAACATCTGGTAGTCTGTGCTGAAATTAAATTCAGGGTTGAATGTGTGGGGGTGGAATATCGGTGACAGAATTTTCGACATTTTTTTTTTGCTAAAACGGCGTAGAAAGTCTCAAAACATATAGAAAAGTGATCTGGTATTCTGTGGTGTAATTAAATGAGGGGTTGAATGTGTCGGGGTGGAATATCGGTGACAAAAATTTCGAATCTTTTGATCACCTAAAGTTTCTACTCCGCAAACATTTCTTTGCACGATAACCCTTCCAAAAATAAATACTTGGTAACTGACCGAAACCTTTCTTTTAAAAATCCTTAGTTTTTTTCTCTGAGACGTGCCGTTTTCAAAAATACACAGTTTTGTCACTACTCAACTTTTGGATGTTAAACTTTAGGAGTTTATATTGGAATCTGGCCAAACTTCAAAGGTGGCAAGTCTAGGTATCACGGGCGCTAGAGGTCTTGCTGATGCTGCCGCCGCTTTCCATCATCTCAGAAGGGAGATATGGCGTCATATCTCAGAATGCAAGACTCGGGAGGGGCGAGGAAGTAATCACAGGACATGCAAGAGTTGCCAAGGAGGTGGAAAAGCAAGTTTCAATTTCCACCATCAAGGTACTAAATGCAAAGTATTATATTAGGCTGACAGGACACATACCCTTAGAATGAGGAGAATGGATGAATGAGGAGGCTTTCCAGCCTGCTAGCCCGGTCTGTTTTACTGATGGGTGAAGCCACACTCCTCGGAGGGTGGGGGGGGGCGGGGGGTGGTGGTGCATATACGTCGATGGCTGGGGGAGGAAGACGCTCTGTGCGCATATACCACGGCATTCAAAAGGAAGGTATCCGCTATTCTGCCTGTAGTTATTCGCTCACGATGTGACTACGAATCCCGAGGAATGCGTATACATTTTATCGGATAGCCGGGCGGTCGGCGCGCCCGGGATTAGATCAATTATGATTTAGAAGTGCGCTGATGCGCTTGAGGAGCTGGTCAGGACAAAGCAGATGCAGATTATGTGGGCTCCCGGACACTGTGGTGTAGCGGGGAATGAGGTGGCGCACGGCTTTGTTGCAAGCCTACATTGGTAGGTGTCAACAGGAATCCTAGTTCCCAGGAATACGGTGAGACTGGGGGAAAGTCTTACCACTACATGTGTAAATGTGAGGGTTTTGGGAGTCTTATAACAGAAATGTTTGGATCAAGGACTCTACCCAGGATTCAAGTAAGATCCGTCCAACGGAAGACCGTCATTACCTTTATTTTGAGGTCGAGCAGATTTTGTGACGAAATGGGGGGGGAAGTAGGGCATGGTTGCTGGTTTGGAAAATATACCCTGATGTGGCCTACTTGCCTCCTCACCATTGCTACTTGACAGTTTATTTATAAAACATTATAATTGTTACCGTAGCAAGTGAATTCAATTTGGTTTACTCGAAAGTTTCCAGGCTAACTAGATATGAATATACCCGTCTACGTACCCACATTTTATTTTAGATTATTTCTATAAGGCAGATGGCGCTATATGTATCTGGTCATCGGAGCTATGGATGGTGGTCGTTGCTAAAGAGAAGTTATTAAAAAAAACTGCAAAAAAAATTGATTAAGTGCAAACGAATTGTTAACGAAACACGATCTGGGAAAAAGTTGTTTTTTGTTTTATGCTTGGAATTCGATTTTACATATGACACTTCATTTTGGTCCTCCACTTCCAATTGCCAAACAGCCTGTATAGGAGCGGTTTACATTAATGTTATTATTATTTAGTTGTTTTCTTATGACTGTTGTCATGGTAATCGTTATTATGATTATTTTATTTTAATGTTAGATATTGACATACATCACACAAATATATTTGCCGAACGTTAATCTGGTTGTTTCATTTGAATGAACTTATATATACATGTGGGTGCATCAAGTACTGGAGGAAATGATCAAGCAGGTAGACTTGCAAAAAGAGCAGCATCAACACCTTGATACTTGAGAGAGGAACCAAATGCTGCTATCCTGGAAGAAGACGCCAGGCTTAAGGTAGGCAAAACAGTTCATCGCCATATAAACAGAGAAGTCTGAACTATTACTTAAATTAAACAGGAACGAATTGAGAATAATCACAAGACTTTTCACAGGACACTCCCCAGTAAGGTATCACCTTATGAAGATGGGTAAGGCGGACAGCGAAAACTGCAGATACTGTACCGAAGCAGCAAAAACAACATAATCTCTGTTATGCGACTGCATGGCTCAGTTCCGCAAAAGGTTCAAAAACCTTGGAGGGGTGACAACACCCCAGGAAATAGGTAAAATAGCTCCCCAAAAGATATTAGACTGCATAAAAGTCTGAAATTTTGGGGCAACTATTAGAAAAAAGACTCATGCATTGGGGAAGCAGCGCTGAGAGGCCAAAGGCCCATGCGATTCATTAAACAATCTACAATCCACCTGTGGGTGCGTATAAATATGTTTAATTTTCGCCAGCCTGACGATGCCGTAGACGGCAAAACCAGTTAAAAGAAAGAAAATAAGTATTTGTGAAGTCAGAAAATAAAATATGTACGTCGGTATTAGGGAATAAATGGTTTCACGGAGTTATGGTTACAACAATCAATAAAATCAAAATGCCTACAGTTTTAATTGGTTATCACCAATTCTGAAACTTGTTGAACGCTCATTGCTAAAAAAACAAGTTGGGATTACTTTTAAATCATGTAGTCCTTTAGTCTTATCACACGCCTAAATTTAAAGCACATATGGATTCCATATAACCAAAAGAAACGTAATCAATTAAAAATTAAATAACTAAATACAACAATATAAACATGACAGATACGTGTTATCCGAATTATGTAATCATAAGTGTCATTAACATATAAATACTTTTTAATATTTTCTTCCATCTTAGTAGTTAAAAATTAGTAGTTAAAGAGCAAAATATGAGTTACACACTGGTAAGTTTCTGAAAACAATGTATTCTAAATATTATCTTTATTTCTAATTTTTCATATTTAACATGGTTTAACTAATTATAATTGTGCGGTGGTAAGCCAGGCACGCCCAAAGAGTTTAAAAATTCAATTGGATAGTTGGTGGCTTCATCTTCATTTGTGACGCAGTCAATAGATTTGAATGAATGCATTGTTCCAATGATCTTATTTTGAATTATGTAGTTTAGGTCATCTACATCTTTATTCTTAGCCGCTAAAATTGCTCGCTCACTCATCCATTCATAATTTTTGTAGTTAGAAATAATTTCTGGAAATACATTGTTGATAAGTTCGTCTTTTGATGAGACAAAATTACAGAAATTATTTGGAAATGATATTAATCCGCTCGATTCATCGACAGGTACTTGACCATTACCGATAGTCAGCAATTGCTCCGAGAAATCTTCAGCAGATGTATCATTCTTTAACTACATTCTATATAAATACAAAAATAAATACCTTAAATGTCGGATTAAATCCCCGTTCTTCGATAATATCTGCCCCAAATGACGTCATCTGGAAACAACCATTGTATTTTTGAGTATTTGCAAGAAAGTGGCGTGATTCTTGTGTTTCGCCACAAAGCAATGAATACAATGGCTCAGGTGGCGGAGTCAACAATGGCAATTTCACTTTACCATTAAGGCAGCATAATCCAGGCGTTTCTCCGGAAAACTTTAATGCACCACAATACTCGCAAACTACGTCCATTTGCCCAATGCAAACGCTAGGATGCAAGCTGTAATCATTGCTGCAATCGTATTGAAACGCTGCTCGATTCAAATCAGCACTTGATAAATATCTTGTTCTGCGTCGCAAATTATCTATTTGTTGACCTCTGTTGTTCGCTCGACGATTCTGCATTGCCAACCGAGCTGTTTCACGGGCTGCTTCACTTTGCTCTCGTGATTGAGAAGCACGAAGTCGAGCCATACTATCGCGGCGCTGTTCACGTGCAATTTCTTGTTCTTCTTCAGTCCTTTCATTTGCAGTATTTCGTATTCTTCTTGCATCACGGCTTTGTCGGGAAAGATTCGATCGTCTTGGTCGCGGCATTATTAATTAAACTTCACTTCACCTAAAAACTTAAATTTTCAACCATACCGAGTTTTATAGTTCACTTCACTGTTTATACGAATGGGCAATTGGGCAATAATATTAATTATTTATTTAATAGAAATAGTTTTATTATTGATTTCTTACAAATATCAAATTGTCATCCATACGTCATTACATAGCTGTCATTATACGTCAATTTTGTTATTCCAAGTCTGATTCTTTTTTGTTATACCACGTTTTATAGTGACTGACGTTACATGTCAAGTCACACGGGAATGATGTCGAACGGGATAAAAAGTATCCTATGTCCTTCTCCTGGCTCTAAACTACCTCCCTGCCAATTTTCAGCTAAATCGGTTCAGCCGTTCTTGAGTTATAAGTGAAGTAACTAACACCACTTTCTTTTATATATATAGATATCGTACCGATAACTCAAAAAATATTAGACCGATATTGATCAAATTTGGTGAGTACGTTCCTTTTGCAAGTGGCTTGGATAAGTCAGTTAGCCAGGAAAATCTGACTAGGTTTTCACGGAAAATTTTGTGTTTTCTTTCTAAAAAAAAAATTAGATCTCCGGAAATTACAAAGTAAGGGCAACCAAATTGGTACGCGTGTTTGTATTATAAAGAATGAACCATGTACAAAAATTTAGGTTTCTAAGTTTAAAGACAAAAAAGTTACGGGCAGCTAAAGAAACACATTTTGGTGTGTTCCTCAAAACGCTTAAACTCGCAATTCGAAACGTCAAAATTGGCAGTGTTTAGGCTAAGAACGTGAAACAAATACGGAATGTGAAAAGAAAATGTTGCAAGAAGAGTGTTCTGCGAACCCTTAAGTGTCAGATTCGACCGTCATTTGCCTTCATTTTACTAAAATATTTACAGACAATTCATTTCAAATAGACCCTTTCTCTGATGCTTTGGCTGTCGGTTTAGATAATCTATCCTAAAAATTTTTGAATAACTTGTAATCCGGTTGTCTTTTGTTTCCCTTCAGGGCTCATCTGCGGCTTTGCCGCCCCGATAGCACTGCAACCTTTGGCTTATTGTGCATGCCCTTAGTCTTTTTACTCCACCCATTCCAAAATCATTGTGCCTTCAACTATTCTGCACAGCGATTGGTAGGGTGAATTTTTATAATGCTCTGTCTCCGGTCTAGACTGACCGTAGATCGGTTGTCTTTTGCGGTCCAGTGCTTTACACTCGCACAAGATGTGCTGGGCTGATTCCTCCCCCTCGCCGCAGGGGTGAGGTCCCCCTCGAACCGCCCCATTTTATGCAGGTGTTTCTTGACGATCATGTGTCCCGTCAAGAGACCTGTTATGTTTCTGAGCTGTCCTCTGCTAAGATTTAGCAGCTACACAGCTCTCTTTGAACTGGGTTCGTCAATTATTGACTTCCCATATCTGAGCCCTGCACAGTCTGCCCAGTACACCTTGTGTTGGTTGCTGACCCAGGACTTAATGGCTCCCCTGGGAGTGCCCTTTGTCACGCCCAGAACCTCTCTTCGCGAGACCTCATTCTGCACAGCCAGGTCGCTCGTCTCTTCTCGGCACTCACTCACCAGCCAGGAATTTACCCGTACCGGTTGTCTTTGGTTTGAATGCTTTTCAGCATACAGGACGAACGCTTGCGTATAAACGCAAACCGTATCTCACATTTTTTCATTGCAAAAACAATTATGTCGTGAAGCAAAATTTTAAGACCAGGTTTTTTTTTTGACTTTTGGACTGACCTAAGTTTGGCCAAACAGGAATTTGATTTCAAGAGTGCACTGCTGCTCTGCATACCATTACTTTTACATTATAGGATAATTTCATAGCGCAACGATCGATATAACTAATAGAATCATTTTTGGCGCGAAAAATTTATGGTTTCTCGTCCTTCACCTTTTGCTAGTGGATAAATAGAATTGCTTTAAATAATTTAACAGAAGCATTGTAGCTGTCAACAGTCAACCCTCTGTATTCAGGGCAAAGCCTTCAGTTAAAGAGGTGTCTTAATTTATTCATCATCAAAAGATGTTGCTACACACTTGAGAAAAATTTAGATCTAGAATTTTTTGTATTGTAATAGATAATTTTCAAGGCAGTAGAAACTTATGACGCAAAAATATAACACTTATCTACTTATGTGCTGTTTGTTATCACAATATTTCGGTAGCTACGAAGTAAAAAATATCAATTCTGGACACTAATTTACGCCGGTCTTAATTACGGAATGTTTCTACAACAACATTTTGACACTTCCATTTAGATAACGAATAATGAAATGGAAAACATGTATGCTTGTTGTAAAGTGTAATAAAAATATAATTACTGAAAGTGAATAAATTGACTTTTGAATACATTTTACTCGACTCAGGCGAAAAATTCCGGACGCATGAAGTGCGTTATGGTAGCGAATTTTCTTAACAATGAAAAATTGCTAGTTAAATAAATAACACGTGCAAAAAATGCATATACCCGATGAAATAAAACAATGAAAACTGACAATCAACAACTAGTAGAACGCTTTTTTTTGCAATATTTGTTCTCCGTAAATTAAATTTTTCTCATAATTTTTGTTCCGAAATTATTAAATGTGACATTTCATCAGCACTATTCCAAACTGCTGCCAGAGCATTGCAGAAGAGGGTCAATTTAAAAAGCGTATTTTGCAAATATCTTAGTAAAGTTAACGAGAGTAACAGTTGATGCAGCCATATCTTGCTACAGACATTTTAATGCAATATTTTGCTCTTTATGAACCACATCAGTTACAGAATCATTGTTTAGTAGTCACCAATTTTGAGGCTTAAGTGCGAGAAAACAAACATTTATGTATGTATGTTTTGTTTCTTTAACGTCTGCCTATTTCCGCGACTATGGCCAATCACCGACGCCAGGGAACAGTTTCACCTCACTATCCTGAAAAATTTGCCGAACCTCTGCCTTTCTGTAAGGAGGGTAGGGATATTTAACGTACCCAACATCGCATGAACACGGCAGCGAAAAAAAGTGGACACAACGATACAAAAGTCTGGACGCAGCAAATGCATTACGGTAGTGAATTTTCATTAAAATGTTTTTAATAGCAAATATGTATTGTTTAATGCAAGCAGGCAACAACTTTGGTTACCAGTATAACCTAATTGGAAATACTTTTATTGGGTTTATTTTTCATATATTGTTTGAGGAAATTACGGCCGTCAAAAGGAATCATTATTTCATCCATTGAACTTTGTTCCTCTGGTTCTATTCTCAAAAAATTCTCTCGGAGCTTGTCTATCAGTGGCCTAACTTTCAATAGTTTGTCGTATTCTGGATGGGTTCATGGCTTACATTTTTTATTGTCATTTATATGAAAACTTGATTTCAGAACTTCACAACGATTACGAGACATTACGTCAGCTATGAGTAGATATCGAGTCTCTTGAGCCCAGTACATTTTATCACTAGGAATTCTGACAATGCCACTTATAATAGGTATTCCCAAAAAATTGGAAAGTTCATTCAATGTTGTATTCACACATACCCCAGTGTTCTGAATAGAATACTAGTTAGCTTGCTCAACAAGACCGTCCATGATCGCGTCATCGAAGACAATTTTGAAGTATTGTAGTAGAGTTGATATTTTATCTGATTTACTGAATGTTGCTGGACGTCTAATATCAACAGCTTCTATTTCCTTGCGCCTTCAATCTAGCTGCAAAGGCCGTCGCTGATTTTGCCCAGATTTTGTTTTAGTTATTTTGTTTTGTGGTGGAATATTATCGTCAATATCAAAAGCAAAATTTGTGGCATCATCTACAACCATGTTATACGGTTTGTATACTTCAAAATATTCTTCAATGAACCTTCTGTATTCGGATCTGCGATATTTTCAGTATTTTGAGATTGAATCTCATCCATTTAATCGGATGAATCATCGTCCATGCCTTCAATATTAGAGCCTTCGCCTTCAAGAAGTAATAGTATTGTTTTCTCTTCCTCGTGTGTGAGACCTACTCGTGCCATCTTCTGTGAGAAAAAAAAACCTGCAACCCAAAAACAATTCGGAGCGTTCATTTGTCGGGTGCTAACTGGATACCAAATTTGAAGATGATGTATCAACTCGTTCGACAGTTACTGCGCCCACTAACAGGCAGACGTACAGGTCGACAGACCAAAAAAAATTCGTTCCAAAATCAAGTTTTCTATGTGTATTGAGACTTGAGAGACAGAAATTCGAAATTTTACCGATATTCCAGCCCCACACATTCAATACCTAATTTAATTTTAGCACAGAATACCATATGTTTGATGAAATTGAAAGTTTTCTAATAAACAGATCCTAAAACGTTGTATTACTCGAGTTTTAACGAAAATATGTCAAGTTTCACCAAATAATCCCTCATTCATCCCCCACCCCCTGGAGCGAATTTACCTAAAACAATCGTTGGGTGCTAACTGTATACCAAATTTGAAGACGATATATCAATTCGGTCTACATTTATCATGGCTACAAACAGAAAGACATACAGACCGACAGGCACAAAAAATATTTGTTCCCAAATCATGTTTTCTATATGTTTTTTACGACGTTTATGCAAAAAAAAATATGTTTGTCGCCGATCCATACTTACACACGTATTGACGATGTGGAAGTAATAATAAAAAAAATTGCAATTACTTAACGATTAATGGATGCCTACTTAACTCAATTTATTTATTGTAAATGCATGTTTTGTATAACACATTAATTTAACTAATTAACTTTGTTGCAGTATTTAATGGTGATTATTTACATCACGTGTCAACATGCATTCAGCGCACCTACGCATCAGCATCAACGTCGAAGACACAACTTAGCAGCTAGAGATCCACCCGCTAATATAGCACAGAACGATGAACCACTAGAGACAAGATTCGAAACGGTACAAACAAATAGTGCTGAGTATCAAGATCAATACCAAAATTCACATCAAAATCAACGTCAACGCCAAAATCAACATCACCGTAGACATAATGCGCATATCCAAAGAAAAAATCTACAGGGTTCAACATTACGGGAAGGTAATTTTCCAACGAGCAGATTAGAAAGAAGTCAAGCAATAAATAATCATATACCACGTCAACAGATTAATCAAAACAACCGAAAAATACAAAAAGCGGAACACAGTAATCCAACAAGTCCTGTCGTTGACGAGGACAATTCAGCGAATAGAAGTTTTGAAACTGAGAGAGCAGAAATTGTACGTATAAAAAATCAACGTCAACGTGAACATAACAATCAACAGCAACACCGAAATCAGCAGCAAAACCAGCACAGTGTAGAGATACAACCAAACAATTCACCACATTCTAGAGTTCCCGTTGCTACATTTGAAAGAAGCCAGGGATTAAACGAGGACATACCATATCAAAAGCAAAAGCAACACAGCCCAAAAATACAAAAAGCGGCAACCAGTAACCCACGGAGTCCTGTAGTTGTGGAAGATAATTCAGAGAATGAAAGTTTTGAAACTGAGCGAGAAGAAAGTATAAGTTTAAAAAATCAACAGCAACAACGAAATCAACAGCAAAACCAACATAATGAGATACAACCAAACAATTCGCCACGTTCTAGAGTTCCCGTATTTGAGAGGAGCAAGCGATTAGATGAAGACATACCAAATCAGTCTAACCAAAAAATAGAAAAAGCAGCATCCAATAATCCACCAAGGCATGATACGTCGTACGATAAATTCGAAATCAAACAACTAAGAAATTTAGGCTTGCAAAATGAAGATCGGGATCAATATCAGCACCGACGTCAACATAAACAACATTTACAAAAACCAACATTAACTAATCCGCCAAGTTCTATATCACACCAGGAAGAATTATTGGCGAGTGATTTTGAAACTAATAGGCAGAGGAATCAGGTAAGAAATCAGGTAGCAAGAGGAAATTTACAGCGTCCACATTCACGACAACCTTCACAAAAAGCATCATATAGGAGTCAACAAGGACCTGAATCACCGGATGATGAAACGCTAAGGAAGCGATTCGAAAAGAAGCAGGCAGAAAGTGCGCAGTAAGTATGTAATCAATTTACCGCTTAGGGTTCAACTTTATAGATCAGCCAAGTTATGGACTTGTACAAGGCGTCCACTGTAACATGTGTAACCTTTTTCTGAGACTATGATACATACACAGGGCGATTCACGTGGCCCGTTTGATTTCCCAAAAGCGTATTATGATAAAATTTGGTAGGCGGCCACAATCGACTGCTGCATTTCCAAAATGGCGGCACCTACGTAATTACCGGAAATCGGCGCCATCTTGGTTAGGGAGATCGGGCGGGCTAAAGTGATGTGCTTCCTCTCCAACGAGCTTGATAAAGTCCCGTAATTTGGCGTTTACGGCTCTAGTTGAATGTACCGAAGCTCCGTCCATATGACACCAACAATTATAATTTCGGGACGCAACAAGTGGGTTATAGTAGCGAATTTTCATAAGAATTGTACACTATTATTATACGGAATATTAGTAAAGTTAATACTTTAAAGTTACACAGACCTTGAATATCGATTTTAGAGGTCCTAGTATGCGCACATTTGAATAATTCTTTCGAAAGTGTTACCACCGATATCTCTCTATTATCAAAAAAATCTTGCGTTCTAACTCCTTTTGAGCCCAAAACTCAATTTTCTATGAAGCTAAAGAACTGAATTTTGCTATATCGGTAGATAGTGTAAGTCTCTTTAAAAGAAACCTGTATTACAAATTTCATTAATGTTATACAAAAGCTTTCCAGAAGGAAACTTAATTCATATTTAGAAAAGTAAAGTATCTGCCAAGTTATAAACGTAGCAGTTATTTTTCCTTATTAATCGCCAGTATGATTTCGTTTTAGTCAACCTAATCAAACCGGTTTTTTCAATATCAACAATAACAAAATTATAATTTCAGACTTAAAGGTGACAAATTTGTTCAGGCGTTTTAAACAAAAATGAGATCTTGTTCAAAACGTATAAAATATGTGCGCTATTGTTTCTCCAAATGTGAAAATAAAACATAAAAAACATACATTCATCGAGCTGGATTCGATTGCGATTGCTTAGGAGGCAAGCGCGATGCCCCCTGCGCCATCTAGGCAATGTCAACTAACGTTTTATTTGCGTGATAGATTGGCTTTATGCCCGGGATATTATATCAAAAGTATAGGTAACAATTAATTATAGAATTAGTATAATTACCATTGAAACACATCCCACGACTGTTTCGGCCTCATATGACGTCTTATGCGACAGCATAATATATCTATGCTAAAACTGTATTTGAGGCTATTCATAAAGCTAAAAATATAGTGTCTTTTAATAATCGATTCAATCCCCCAGTTAAACAACAATCACTTGGCAAATTTTTAATTTCATGTCGTCTGTCGTTTTCAATAATTGCGGCCGAGATTTCACGAATGTTGGTCCGGACAGTATGTTTTATGTCTGGTATATACTTAGTTCGGTTACCGTTGATGCATGAATCAATCTACGCGTGGCAGTTAACGCATGTCTTTGGGATTTTATTTTTAATTTGGAAAAAATCTAAATATTTTGTACCATATTACTTAAAATTCACAACATAGGTTTATTTGCACTATTTCTAGCCGCATGTAAAGTCTCATTCCAGTTACACTGATACTTACAATAATATACCGTTTTCAAAAAGTTTTCCCCGATTTTCCATCGGAGAAACTTGATTATAAAGGCTGATTAACGAACTCGACCTCGGTTTTCGCCCAAACAATATTTTTGCCAAGTTTTATTAAAATCAGTAGTATGTTTTGAGTTATCGCTCGGCTACATACATATATACATATAAAAATGTTAGACAGCCAGCGAAGCTGGATGCGTACAAAAGTATTTATATTTCTAAGGCAATAAAAAACAAAAGTTCCTTAAACCAAGCCCCGCCACTAACTGATAGTCCTTTGTTTGCCCTCTGTCTCTGATACAGATAAAATATTCCGAAACTTGCCAGGTAAAGTTATAAAGGAATATCAAAAACCTCGTCTGGCAATAAAAATACAATATACAGAAAATTTTCCTGCGATGTAGCCTCCCTCGCGGTATCGGTCTCTACCCAAACCTCAGTATATAAGGTGATGTTTATTAGTGAGCAGTTTAGAATTTTCCATCCCCTGATGGCGCTAACCTTGTTAGTGAAACGATCGCCAGGTCTTTAAAAAGGTGTGCTGCGGTGATTTGGGTTCTCCTAGTGTACTTAAAGGCTAAAGTAACCAAATATTGTTAAATTTTAGAATGCTAAATGGCTTCAGGGCTGTTTCGCAATCGTAAAACTTATTTAATGTTTTTTAAATTTCAACAACACACCACGAGGGCCCACAGCCTAAATAATATTGTACCGTGGGTTTCGACAAGGAGGAAAGAGGCAACCTGTTAATTCTGGACTTGAAGGTTTGGAGGTTCGGAGGAGAAGAAAAAACATGTGCCGGCAAGGAATTCCACAACTTGGAAGTCCTCGGGACAAAAGAGCGGGCATAACAAAATGTTCCATGTCTGGTGACCTGAACACTAAAAGGGTGCATTCGCTCTGTTCCCCTGGTAGATCTGTTGGGGGCAGCAGGTGGAGGAACTATGGAAAAAAGCTCCTCTAACCAGTGCCCGTGCAGATATCTATAAAAGAGAAAAAAGTCACTAACGGCACATAGGTAGGCAAGGGATGGCAGCCTTTGGGTGAGGGTAGGGTCACCTATAAGACCTATAGCTCTCTTCTGAATGGAGTCCAGGAGAGCGAGTGTAGAAGAGGCAGCTGCACCCCAGATGTGGGAGCAGTATTCGATGTTTGGCCTTATTTGTGAAGTATATAAGGTGTTGAGATTAGCTGGTGAAAAGTATTTGCGAGCCCAGAAGAGGAAACCTAATTTCTTAGCAGCCGCTTCTGCAATTGATGTGACATTTTGGTGCCAATAGAGATTTCGATCCACAGAAATACCAACAAGTGAAAAAGCTTCATCACTTTGAATAACTTGATTGTTCATTGTGATGGGTCTAGGGCTGGTGTATCTCTTATGAGATAGAAAGCAAGACTGGGATTTGGTGGAGTTGAGTACAAGATTTCTACTTCCCTAGTCTAATATTTTTTGGAGATCCACAGAGACAGAACCCTCCATGAGTCTGCGATCCTCATCTAATTGGGCTAAAGAGACACGCTTAGAATTTTGTATATTTGAGTGGAGGGTGCTGCCGTCCGCGTAACTGTATACTGGGTGGGATGTGCTAGAGAGGAGGTCATTGCTGTGGAGAAGAAACAGAGTAGGGGCTAAAGCTAAACCTTGAGGGACTCCTGCATTAATTGGATGCCGTTTAGAAGAATGGCCATCCACGACAACAGAAATGCTCCGGTTGGAGAAAAAATTTGCTGTCCAGGTACAGAGTTTTGGGGGTAAGCCATAGGCTGAAAGTTTATTAAGCAGCGCTGCGTGCCAGACCTGGTCGAATGCTTTGGATATGTCTAGAGCGACAATTTGGGATTCACCGTGTAATTATATAGACTTGTTCCAAGAATAGGTGACAAAGGAAAGGAGGTCGGCACATGCGCTGACGGAATCCATACTGCCTGTCGTGAATTAGACTGTGTTTTTCAAAAAAAATTAGTAGTTCGGTGCTTATATACTTTTCCATCACTTTAGATACGACTGAAAGGAGATAAATAGGCCTGTAGTTGCTAGCAAGTGCTTTGAATCCCTTCTTGGGGACGGGTTGTAATCGAGCAGTTTTCCAGTTACTAGGGAATATGCCTCTATTGTAAGAGGTAAGATGAAACAGACGAGTCAGGACAGGAGCTGGTGCGCATTTTTGGAAAACAATTACTGGGATCTCGTCAAGGCCAGAGGCTCTCCTGGTACCAAGAGAAGACAGCATCTTTCGTACCTTTTTAGTTTTGAAAGTGATATCCATCATTTTAAGTGCGACATTGGGGACTGTTGGTGGTTGAAAATTTGGAGGTGGGTTGAGAGTAGAATTGCAGGCGAACAACGAGGCAAAAAGTTCAGTCTTGCCCAGGGCGGTAGAAACAATTTCATCCCCTGAAACAAAAGGTGGGAACGTGCTCTTACAGAAATTATTCCCAATAGATTTAGCAAGAGTCCAGAAGGGTTTGCTGCCGTTGGGGGCTGAGAGGACTTTGTTTTTGATGTGGTTATTAAACGAGTTTTTTGCCTCAGAAAGAATGCGGACATAGCGGTTTCTTGCGTCGTTAAATGCTTGACGGTTTTCTTGACTGGGATTGTGTAGAAGCGCTTTGTAAGCTTTGCCCTTTGGATTTAGAGAACCAGGGCTTTTGAGTGGCTTAAGAGGTTTTCTGTGTACGTGGAATAAATAATTCCATGCCAGCTTGGATAATTCCGGTGACGTTTTATGAGATATCACAGGGGTCAGGATGAGAGAAGCAGACATACGCCCATGGAAATGAGGAAAAGTAATCCCGCATTTCGTCTCAGTTCGCGGAGTTGTAGTGCCAAACGATACGTGGATGTGATGACAGCGTGACCTCGGGTTGCACTGCGCAGGAAGCAGTGACCATGCCGTGGTTTGAGCGACCAGGGAGGGGGGTGGGGTGGGGTGACTGATGTCTTATAGCATTCAGGTTTTGTAGTAAGAATAAGATCCAAGGGATTTGAGCTGTGTTTTGGGATGCGAGGAAAGTAAATAGGTTGCTGAACCATATTGGCTAAAGAATTGCTGAGTGCAAAGGCCTCCGCTGCTCTCCCTTGTGGATCGGTTTTTGAGGATCCTAGCCATTCCTTATTATGGACATTGAAGTCACCGAGAATAGTGACCTTGGAGGAAGAATATTCAGAAATCAGATGGTCGGTTTTTTTAGAAAGGTAGTCGAAGAGCTGAACAAAGTTGTTGTCAGAAGGTGGCCGGTAAATGGAACAGATGAATTTAGTTGCAGCCCCGAGAGAGAGTTTCATCCAAAGTATGTCTTTTCTTTCAGCTTCTACATTGGGGAGTCTGGTGCAGGGTAGATTGCTACGGACGTATGCGCACACATCTCCATGCAATCTAAAGGAAGCAAGGAGCTCATATTCCGGGAAATTAAGGTGATGAGTGGCTGTTTTGGCACTGATTTGGGGTTCAGTAAGGAAGAGGAGTTGGGGCCTATTAGCCTGGAGGAAATGGTAAACGGAGTTCAGGTTAGAATTTAAGCCACATATATTCGAGAAGGATATGTTAAATCTTGATGCCCCCCTCCCCATCCCCCGCATACCCCACTCCAGAGATCCGAATGGAGAGGTATTTTATCTCCGGAATCTTTTGTACAAGGAGGAGCCATCATCATTTTTGTTTATAAGGAAAGCCGGCTCATACACCAGAATCTGAAACGTCCGTTGGGACTTGGGATGTAAGGGGTGGTACCTCATCGGGCGTGAAAAAATCCTTTACTATCACGCAAAGGAAAAGTCCACTACCACCTGCTAAGGGGTTGCTAGTCGTTTCGCCAGGCGAAGCTGTTTTGCGTAAGAAATGTAATTTGTCTGTTTGCACCCTATTGAGAAAGCCTTCGGATTTTCTGTTCTAAAAAATATCTAACCATCGTGAGTGTATTTATATTCAAGGGCGGATTAATAGATTTACTAATTATATATATATATATATATATATATATATATATATATATATATATATATATATATATATATATATATATATATATATATATAATTGGGGTACGAAATCAAATGAAATTTTATTTTTTCAGATATGCATTCAGTACTGATATACAAGACCACATCAGTGATCTGTCCCATTCAAGAAAAGAAGTAAGAGATGGTCTCCGAGTTAGGGGGTCCTATTCATACAGTGACGGATATCTAAAGAGAAGAGTTCACTATGTAGCTGATGAAAACGGCTATAGGATAACTGGGTTAGTGGATGATAAAAAATTTAATGTTTTTTTAGTAACATCTTTAAATTTAGTTTTAGAGAACACAATGTATTACACTAGATTTAGGGGAAAGATGGCCGCGTGGAACTCACTGAGACCTGAGAGACGATATCTAGCGAGATTTGGGGAGTAAGCAGATTGACGACCCGTAATCTAGCTACAACAAACCAAACTCGACGTTTCGAGAGAGATCTCTCTGAGGCCTAGGGTTGAACACACTGAGACCTCACAGACGATCTCCGGCGAGATTTGGGGAGTAGACAGATTGAAGCCCCGTAATCTAGCTACAACAACCCAACCCACCTTTGTCCATCGCTCTAAGGAGTAGGCAGATTGAGGCCTTAGAGTGTCCTTACATATTTCCTTTACCTACCTTTGTCCACCGCTCTAAGGAGTAGGCAGATTGAGGCCTTAGAGTGTCCTTACATATTTCCTTTGCCTACCTTTGTCCACCACTCTGAGGAGTAGGCAGATTGAGGCCTTAGAGTGTCCTTGCATATTTCCTTTGCCCACCTTTATCCACCACTCTAAGGAGTAGGCAGATTGAGGCCTTAGAGTGTCCTTACATATTTCCTTTACCCACCTTTGGCCTCCACTCTAAGGAGTAGGCAGATTGAGGCCTTAGAGTGTCCTTACATATTTCCTTTACCCACCTTTGTCCACCGCTCTAAGCAGTAGGCAGATTTAGGCCTTAATAGTTAATTTCCTTTCATATTTCCTTAACCTTTTGAAAACGACTCCAAACAGGAACCTAAACGTCGAGTTCTAATAAATTCTAGACGCGGTTCAACCCGAGAACCAAGTATTTCTCATACACAGGGTGTCAGTGCGGGATCGGCCTATAACTCGAGAATTGATCAATATTTTTAAATAATTTAACCACCGTTGCATATAGTTACTCCAGGCGCACCATCTAGACTTATTTTGAACTATACAGGAGTGTCCGAGACTAGCAAACTCGGCACAATTTTCTTATTTTTAGATAATACTACCAATTTTGAATTTTATATTCGAATTCCGCATAAAATTATGCAAACAAAACCCCCTAGTTGTCATAACCAATCAGTCATAGTTGCTGACGTATGAAGCTTTTTAGGTGAAAAATCAGAGTTGCAGAGGTTTATTGAAAAACTCATATCTCGTAAACCCTTTCAAATAAATGGAATATTTTTTCTCTGTTACATAAGTGATTAACAAATGTTATTTATGACCCTCATTGCTTATCAGAGTATTTCAGGGCACGCTTTGGTGTTTCGAATATGTCATTCTTTTCAAATGGCACCACCTGTATATTATATCTTTGTTGAATTCGTTAGTTACAAGGCTTCAATTTTTGTAAGAAGTATCCTAGGCCTAAAATCACTAGTTTTACAAATATTCAATTTTTATGTGAAGAGTGCACCTGGAGATATTTTTCATGGCAGTTTGCCCTGGAACAATACATCCACTTGACATTTCGCAATTAAACGTCATTGTATCATTCATTTCTTGCCACAGCTGTTGAAAAAACTTTAAAAATTAATTTAATATTGGAGCAACAAATTAAAATGATTTATTGTCTTGGCGAAACTGAAAGAAATCCTCTGCTAGCGTCTATACTGTACGCGCAAAGATACCCTGGAGCACGTCCTTCTAAACGACTGGTATTTGAAAAACGGAGGAAGGATTTTGAACTTACTGAGCCGGACTTCCTTCTCAAAAATAATAAGACAATACAAATTTCATCCATATTATGTCCAACTGGTTCAAGAACTGGACGAAAATGACTTCGGGAAACGCCTAAATTTGTGCAATTGGGCTTTGAGAATGATAACAAAGTTCTTTGACTATGTATTACATATTTTCGGATGAGGCAACGTTCCACAAAAATGGCAATGTGATTCGTCATAATTTTTACTATTATGACACAAAAAATCCGGATTTCATAAGGCCAATTGATAGTCAGCACCGATGGTCACTAAATCTGTGGGGTGGTATCGTGTCCTTGAGCCGTACTTTTTGGAGGGAAGGTGAATGGAGGACGATATTTAACTTTTCTAAGGGAATATCTGCACAACTTTGAAAATCTACCGTTAAACTTGGTACGTAGAATGTGGTTTCAACACGATGATGCGCCCCCACACTACAGTCGTCAAGTAATAAGATATTTAGATAATTAATTTCCACAATGGTGGATATGTAGAGGTGGTGTCATCCATTGGCCGACCAGAAAAACCTTAGTTTCGTTTTATTGGGATATGTTAAACAATTGGTCTACAGAGAGACTCCAACAACAATATAAAACCTGAAGATAAACATCAGAACCGCCTTCCAAAACATCGGGAAACATAAGCCTCGTGATGTGAGAAAATAATTCGCTGGTAGAATAAGAATCTGTAGGCAAGAAAATGGACACCATATTGAACATCTCCTATAAATTATGCGGATGTTCTTAGTTTTTAAATTAGCTATTAATTATTGAAATAAATTGTTCTTGGTTCTTGTTCAATGTTACTGGATAGCATAAAGCTTATTCATTTCGAAATTTATCAATGATGCATACAGCAAATGTTTCATGGCACACTATTCGTGAAAAATGTCTATAGATAAACTCCTGGCAAAAAATATGAATATTTGAAAAACTATTGATTTTAGGCCTAGGATACCTCCTACAAAAATTGAATCCGTGTTATTAACGGTTTCAACAAAAACATAATATACAGAGGGTGCCGCTGGAAGGAAAATTGTTTTATAACATTTTAGAATAACATATACGAAACATCCTAGTGCGCCCTGGAATGGTTTGATAAGCGACCAGGGTCATAGATAACATTTGTCAATCCCTTATATATTTAACAGATAGAAAATAATTCATTCATCTTAAAGGGTTAAGAAGACATGCATTTTTTTAAATAGTCCTCTGCAACTCTCAGTTTTCAACTGAAAATATGTCAGAAACTATGACAGATGGGTTAACAAGTGTTCGCATAATTTTATGCGGAATTCAAATATGAAATTCAAAATGGACATTGTCTATAAAATAGGAAAGTTGTATCGCGTTTCGCTACTTTCGGACACCCTGTATAATTAGTATAGAAATCATTTTCAACGGCGGTTACATTATTTTTCTAACTTGAACGGTTTTCAAGTTATGGACCGATCCCACACTTTTGACTCACCCTGTGTGTATCTAAACATACAAGTTTCGAACTGACCTCGAATGTGGGTTCCGGAGCCTAGTTTATGCTCATTTGAAGACAGGTTTTCAAAAGTCGCGATCTCATTTGCGACCTTTTTTTAAATAAAATTGGAAAAAATAGAAAAATGCCATACTTTTAGACACACTATAATTTAGATTTTGCAAATGAATCACCGTGCTGACGTATGATTTTATTTTACAGAGAAGAAGAACTGCCACTAGAGAATGGACCACAGGTCGACTTGTCAGGAACGGCTTCAGTAAACACCGATGCTCACGGAACTAAAACTGCCTACAAGGTGCAAAGCGTACCTGTTCCAGGTCCTGTGCCTAAAGTCGTAAATGAAATACTAACTGTAGAGTAAATTTTCTTTTCTAATAAATTATTTATTTGAAAAGGTATAAGGAAAGAAGTAATGCACAATAGATTATTTACAAATTAGCCTTTTATTTTATATAGATAGATATAACTAATTTTAAACAATAAAATCAAAATTTTATTTTTTTAATGATAGATTATGAAAAATCGAGGCCTACGTGTCGCGAAGCCACCAACTTTACTGTTATGCCACAAAATGGATTATATTGTATTTTTTAAACTTATTTCTATTTCTGCGACTATGGCAAATCATCGACACCAGAAAGCAGTTTCCCCCCACCGTCATGAAATGACAAACAAAAAAGTCCAGGTGAAAATGGCATTACGGTCGAGAATGCTAAATATGGAGGAACTGTCTTGGTTACCATGATGTACAAACTGGTAAAGGAAATCTGGAAAAAAAAAGAAATGCCTCAAAAATGGAACATGGTAACCTTGTTTAAGATGGGGCAACTACTGAGGGATAGTTTTACCAGATGTGGCCTACAAAATTGTCACAGCATTAATTAAAAAAGACGATTGGAAAACTATGTAGACCTTCGCTAGACAAATGTCAAGCTGGTTTTTGAAAAAAAGAGATGTATAGTTGACCAGAGATATATGCTGAAACAATTTTTGACATATTGTTACGAGTATGAGAATCCAGCGCACATGAAAATAAACAAACTTGTTGAAATACTTAGAAACTTTAAACTATCAGAGTAGCGAAGCTAGTAACTATGGCACTATGTAACACTACATGCGCAGTTAGGGTATATGGACAGCTGTCAGACGAGCTTGAGGTGACAAGAGGAATAAGATGAGGCGATCCGCTGTCAACATTATTAGTGAATTTTCGTAGAATTTAGAAGACCCCTACTTTTGAATTTTGAATTTTTTTTCAAATGACCGCGAACTATGACCCTAGAATCCATATCCGGGGCCAGTTTCAATTTTTATATGTATATATATATATATATATATATATATATATATATATATATATATATATATATATATATATATATATATATATATATATATATATATATATACAGGGTGTTCAAATAAGGGCACGGACCGGCTATATCTCGAAAACCGTCACAGCTGCAACTTTCGGAAAAAAATTAGCATAAGTAAAGTGGCCATGAGAAAATGTTGGAAATTATTTTCAGCTTCCTAAATCTGCCGCTAGGTGGCGAAAATGCCATGGCATACCTAAAATCATTAATTTCTCGAAAATCTTGACGCATAACATAAACTGGTTTTAGGTAATTTGTAATGAACGTTCACTTATCTACAACTTCTGTTAAAAACAAATTTCCTTATAGACCAGTGGCGGAGGTAAGGGGCGAGGATTTTTTTTTATAAACAAATGCCTATAACTTGATAACCAGTAAAGATAATTTCAAGATTTTTGGCTTGTTGGAAAGAGATCTCATAAGAAATTCCACGTATTAGTATTTTAAATTCACAGTCACACATGCACAAAATATAGAGGGCGTTAGAGTAGACGAGTCTAGTTTTATTAAATTTTATGAAAAATTTCAAATGGCAGCATAGTATTATAATATAACTATCGAAAAGTATATGAAGTTAGAAAGAACTCAGTGAAAACCCAAAACGAATATGTTTTTCCGTTTCAGAGAAAACTCGAATTTTATGTATTTTGGTGCTTATTATGCAATTTCTCAAAATTAAATATGAATATAGAAAAATCTCTATAGAATATTTGTTTTCAGGCATCGTTATACAAATTAACATAGTTACCAATAACAATTAATCACTTTAATATGAAATATATTTATCACCTTATCACAAAACTAAGATACAAGAGCCAATAATCGAATTTAAGGTTATATTCGTAAATTAAGTGATTGTATTATGAAAACGAAACTATATGAATGTAAAACACCTAAAATTTAACTAACATATAATTATTTACAAATGTTCAAACTGCTGTCCGTTTTTATGTATACATTTAACTAATCTCTGACGAGTAGAGGCTACCGCCGTTTGAACTTCAGCCGTAGATATGCTATTAACAGCAACTTGTATCCATCATATTTTCTCTAGTCGTTTTTAGAGTTTGATATACCAAATCTTTCACTCTCCCCCATAAATAAAAATCTATGCAAGTCAAATCAGGTGATCTGGGTGGCCATGGAAATAAGCTTCCTCTTTCTATCCACCGATTTGAAAATTGAACATTAACATATTCGCGTACAATTTGCGCGAAGTGTGCTGGACACCCGTCATGTTGCAACCACATTATTAATCTTGTTTCTAGGCAAATGTCTTCCAATAACATTTTTAAGCTTTGAGTTAAAAAATTTAAATACAGATCTCCGTAAAAAAATATGGCCCAACAAATTTCCCTTCAGCTATACCACACCATACGTTTAGAGTCCATCGATTTTACCGATCTAATTCTCTCATCCAATGGGGATTACTGTCCGACCAATAGTGCATATTATGGAGATTTACTTATCCACAATTTGAAAATGTTGCTTCATCTGTCCATAGTATTTGGGATAGAAATCGTGGTGTTTCTTCTATGATGCTCAGCATCCAATGGCAATAATTCAGTCTGTGGTCACAATCAGCTTCATTTAGCGCCTGATGCAATACTATGTGATATGGGTGCATATTATGGTCTTTTAAAATATTGTATACAGATCCTACGGTCACACCTAAGTTTCTAGAAATTTGTCGTACACTAGTATGTGGATTTGTGGTAACAAGAGCAATTACATTAGTAATGTTTTCTTCATTTCTAATCCTACGAGCTCTGACTTATCTCCCGGTGTGCCTTACAGATCCAGTTTCCCGCATATATCTTGCAATGCGACTAGACACCTCTCTTGTGTAATGTCTCTATGGGGATACCTTAATACATATTCTCGTGATGCGATAACAGAATTCCGAAAACATTGTAAATAAATTTCAAACATATCAGATGCTTCCTCGTTGGAATAAGACATCCTGAAAACGTAAAATACTAACTATCAATAAAAAATACACAGAAACACGACAAATAATTAATAAGATCAGTAATAAATTGAACATAAGATTTTGACGTCTATAAAACAAATTCTTTCAATTGTCTTACCTTCGCTGACAACACATGCACCACATTAATTGAAGTACAAAACTGCATATGAATTTTACATGTGTATTAACAAGTGTTTAAATGATTGTAGACAATGCTTGTATTTATTACTATATTATGATAGAGACATGTATGGAATGAATTTTCAAAATAAATACTTAGCATTTTCTCTAAACGCCTAATGAAAAGTGTTTCGTTTTCATAATGTTAATTAATTTTTTCATGACTTCTCCATTACTTCTGTATTGTAATTTTAATAAAGTAATAAATTTATTTCATTTTAAAGTGATATAAATGCTATTGCTAAGTACGTTAATTTGTATAACGATTGTAATAAAGTTTGAGTTCATTCCGTGTCCGTGTCCACTTGGCAGACATGGTATTCTAATTTAAAGTAGATACCTTCAGGGATATAATCAAATAATATTTATCGTATTTTGCTTTAGTGCGTAGGGTGTACAGATGTTAGTTAAATTTTAGGTGTTTTACATTCATATAGTTTCGTTTTCATAATACAATCACTTAATTTACGAATATAACCTTAAATTCGATTATTGCCTCTTGTATCTTAGTTTTATGATAAGGTAATAAATATATTTCATATTAAAGTGATTAATTGTTATTGGTAACCATGTTAATTTGTATAACGATGCCTGAAAACAAATATTCTATAGAGATTTTGCTATATTCATATTTAATTTTGAGAAATGGCATAATAAGCACCAAAATACATAAAATTCGAGTTTTCCCTGAAACGGAAAAACATATTCGTTTTGGGTTTTCACTGAGTTATTTCTAACTTCATCTACTTTTCGATAGTTATATTATAATACTATGCTGCCATTTGAAATTTTTCATAAAATTTAATAAAACTAGACTCGTCTACTCTAACGCCCTCTATATTTTGTGCATGTGTGACTGTGAATTTAAAATACTAATACGTGGAATTTATTATGAGATCTCTTTCCAACAAGCCAAAAATCTTGAAATTATCTCTACTGGTTATCAAATTATAGGCATTTGTTTATAAAAAAAAATCCTCGCCCCTTACCTCCGCCACTGGTCTATAAGGAAATTTTTTTAACAGAAGTTGTAGGTAAGTGAACGTTCATTACAAATTACCTAAAACCAGTTTATGTTATGCGTCAAGATTTTCGAGAAATTAATGATTTTAGGTATGCCATGGCATTTTCGCCACCTAGCGGCAGATTTAGGAAGCTGAAAATAATTTCCAACATTTTCTCATGGCTACTTTACTTATGCTAATTTTTTTCCGAAAGCTGCAGCTGTGACGGTTTTCGAGATATAGCCGGTCCGTGCCCTTATTTGAACACCCTGTATATATATATATATATATATATATATATATATATATATATATATATATATATATATATATATATATATATATATATATATATATATATATATATATATATATATATACTGGGTTTGACATATCAAATTAAAACAAAAACCCGGGTTCTCAACTGTTAAGATGCTTCGAAATGACAGCAAAAAGCTTTGAAAAAAACTAATTCGCAAAAAATGTGACCCCAATGGTAAAATTTTGAATGACGCACTGTATATTCTCTCATAAATTTTTTTGGAATTTTCAATTCCCTATTCAATGCTTTTTCCCGATTGAAAATCGGTTAATAAATAGCTGAGAAAATTAATATTTATTCTTCATATAAAGTCATTACTTGATTCAACAAGAAGTGTCAAAAATTATTTGTTTTAGTTGAATCAACTAATGGCGTAACGCCGCCTCCAAAGGGCAAAACGTACAGACATTCAACGTGCTCAAACACAATGCCACAACCTCAGTTAATGTCAGTTTTACTGCATACACTAAAAAAAATGTTGTTTCTATTAGGAATCAAACGCAGAACCTTTGGTTTCAAAAAAACACATCCTAACTACTATACCACCGAGGCTGTTACAAATTATAGTACTTTGTATTATAGTACTTAGGACATAACTAATAATCTGTCGCACAGTGTAGATTGTATAATGCGTCATATAGACCTTTGGCCTCTGAGTACTGAGACCCTATTGGGTATTTTGTGCATGACCTGACCTGACTCTTACACTCCAGGAAATGACCTGAAGTGTTAGAGTCGCCCCTCCAAGGTATTTGAGCCTCTTGCAGAACTGAGCCATGCAGTTGTTTGTGCTGCTTCAGCGCACTATCTGCAGTTTTCACTGACCGACTTATCCATCTTCAAAAGGTAATACCTTATTGCGGAGTGTCCTGTGAAAAGTCCCGTGATTATTCTTAAGTCGTTCCTGTTCAATTCAAGAAACAGTTCAGATGTCTCTGTTGATATGGTGATGAACCATTTTGCCTGGCGTTTTCCTCCAGTATGGCAGCATTTAATTCCTCTCCCACATACCAAGTTCATTTCTTACATGGCCTTTTGTTATTCTACCTTAGGGCTCTGTCCTTTTAGCAAGACTGATTCCTCATTTGCTTCAATGCCTTGATGCCCTGGTACCCACATCAAACTTACTTTGTTGTCAGTAGCCAGTTGCGTCAAGGCCTTTTTGCAGTCCCATGTCAGTCACTTAATTTTGACCAGCATGTACAAATGCCAAAATAAAAGGCTGAAAGAAGAACGGTAGCACTAAAGAGGATAATGTCCAAAGTGGGAGGCCCAATAAGAGCAAAACGGCTACTGCTGTGCAGAGTAGTGCACTCATTTTTATTATACGGCGCACCGGTATGGCATCGAACCATAGAGATATAGAAATAAAAAAACCTCTGGACGCAGCAAGTGCGTTATGATAGTGATTTTTTATTAAATGCTTCAAATTTGAATAACTCAGTTTTCTATAAACTTAGAAAGTTTAATTTTGGTGTGTAGTTAGGCCTTTTCTAGGGCAAGATATTCACCAAATTTTATTAAAATAACTCTGTAATTTTTGGAGTAAAAAAATGTTTTCAAAAAAAATTTAAAATTTGAATAACTCAATTTTCTATAAACTTAGAATGTTGAATTTTGGTACTTAGTAAGGCCTCTTACAAGGCAACATATATAGTAAATTGCATTAAAACAGCTTTGTTATTTTCGGTGAAAAAATTTTTTTTGAAAGGAAACTCAACATTTTCCCGTTCAACTCCGTCCGATTTTCCTGGCTAACGAACTTGTCAAAGCCATTAATAAAAGAAAGGCACTTGCCGAGTTTCATTGAAATTAGTTAATTATTTTTTGAGTTATGAGACGGATACATACATACATACATATATATATATATATATATATATATATATATATATATATATATATATATATATATATATATATATATATATGTATATATATATGTATATATATATATATATATATATATATATATATATATATATATATATATATATATATATAAACATATAAAAATTGAAACTGATCCCGGATATGGGTTCTAGGGGTCCAAGTTCGCGCTCATTTGAAAACATTTTTGCAAAGTCTCACCATCGATATCCCTCTCTATTAGTGAATTTTTTAAAATAAAAATTGACTAATAATGATAGAGAGTATGCAGCGCATAGTGTTACTAAGGCTGTCGTACGGGTTCCGTACCTTCTATACGCAGGAAATTTAGGTTTTGACGGGCGTCGTACACATATACCTGTTAGTGAAGGAAATATGTTTCCTACAGGATGCGAGGAGAGTGAGAATAGAAGAGACTAAGCTGGCGGCCAAAAGCCAAACCACGGAGAAGTGACAGTAAAGATGGTCCCAAACACCACGATGGGACAATGGACAAAAAGAGTGATTCCAAATCTGACAGAGTGGACAAAAGGCAACCACAAGGAAATTAATTTCTGGCTCACAGAATTACTTACCGGCCACGGATATTTCAGATCCTACGCCAAACGCATGAGAAAGTCAGACGAGAACGACAGTAGCTGTATCTACTGCGGTGAAGAGAACACGCCAAGAACACTGCATTTTCGTATGGTCAAATTTCGACGACATGAGAAGTACCACACTGAACCCGGCAAAGATACATAATATCGACGGTCTTGTACCAGTAATGTTAAAAGACAAGGGCTCATGGAAAAGGCTCAGGGAATTCGCCCGACAAGCCATGACCATAAAAGAGAGACCCAAGAACTGGCGAAGCGAAGGAAACAACCAACTTAATTTCCCAAACTTCTAATCGCTCAAAGCGGACGGGGAAGTGGGGAAAGGGTTGAAGGAAAGGAAGAAAAGACATTTTTACACTCGTGAAGATATCTCGCCGATAATACCAGGGGATAATAGCGGTTCGGAGGAGCTTCTAGCTTGGTCAGCAGATGCGCCAACTATGCTCCACAAAAAAGGTCAGCAGACTCGTTTTTGAAAGATCTGAGGTCCTTTAGTACCGCCTTGACTGTCTGAGTAGTACATAGAAGCACCTGCTTGTGTATGTAAGGCTCAATTTAGTTATAGATAAGAGGCCTAATTAAATATCAAAAGGTATCTGGAATTGTAATGCAAACAAATTAAAAATATGATCAAGCAACAATAGACAATTTGCAGTTTTTTTCTTATCACATCTGATAGACATCCCACAAAGATGATTTTTAATAATTTTTTTCATTTCACATACTACAAAAATAACGACGAAAAAAATATTAGAAAATGCGAATTTCATAATTGATTTCAAACGCCACTAGTTTGCCGGCATAATCTGTGACGTCACTGGACGGTAATGTCACGATGACAATAAACTTGCTCCTCTGTGTTTACGTCACCACGATATTGAGAAACAAGTGATCGTACTTATCATACCATAAGGCAAATGTAAACACGTCATTTATTCACTGTCCAAGTACGTCACGACCAATAACAGAACGTTCCGGTCACATGATAATAAGTCGATATTTTTTTATTTTAATCTGTCCACTACATATGTTTTTGGGTATTTTCATACATGTAATAATGTTCTATGTATGAAAAACTATTAGGTAAATGTTAAATTTATGTAATAGAAAATCCATGCAAATTGTCTATTCAGGAAAACATAACAAAAATGGTTGCAAAAAAAATGTGTAGGAATCGAAAGTTACACAAAAAAAGAACAGTCAGATCAAGCTTACCAGCGGTGTAGGCTAGGCTCTGGCCATGCTTTTGTTCCTACCCATCTTTTTTTAGTAAATTTTCTTGAAAAAATTCACTGATGAGGAGATCCCGACTTTTGAATTTTGAAAAAATATCTTCAAATGAGCGCTAATTAGGCCCCCCAGAACACATATCCGGGGTAAGTTTCAATTTTTTATATATATATATATATATATATATATATATATATATATATATATATATCACACCGATAACTCAAAAAATAATGGGCCGACTTTGATTAAATTTGGTGAATACCTTCCTTTTGCAAATGGCTAAGTTCGTTCGCCAGGAAAATCGGCCCAGGTTTTCCCGGAAAATTTTGTGTTTTCTTTCGAAAAAAAATTATATCTCCCGAATTAACAAAGTAAGGACAACCATGATGATATAAACCAGGTACGCGGGTTTATATCATCATGTGTAAGTCACCCACCAAAATTTAGCTTTGTATGTCAAAAGACAAAAAAGTTATAGGCATTTAAAGAAAAATAAATTGGGGTTTTCCACAAAACGTCAAAGTTGCGATTTAAACGTCACAATTGGCAACATTTAAGCAAAGAGCTTGAATCTAATACGGGCTATGGAAATAAAATGTCTCAAGGAGAATGTTTTACAAACCCTGAAGTCTTAGTTTCAACCGTCATTGTCCTTCATTTTAATAAAATGTTTCCAGAAAATTCATTTCAAATAGACTCTTTCTCTGGTGCTTGACAGTAGCCTTAGCTTAGCTTATCGTTTAATGGTATATCATTTTTGTAGAATGTTCGTAAAAAATCAATAAAGCTCAATATAGCTGTTATTATACAAGATATGAAAAAAATGTATATATTAATTATTGGGTGCCTTGAGCTACATCTTAAAAAAATATTTCTACAATCACAAGGTGGCCCATAAGTCGTTGGTGATACAAATTTTCTTTTTTTTTTAAATCAAGCACGCCTTATGTTATTGCATTTTTGCATTTTCCATCGAAATATAATGCATGTTTGTAAGAAAAAAATTCTGGACGCAGTAAGTGCGTTATGGTAGCGAATTTTGATCAAATGCTTCATATTTGAATAGCTCATTGTGCTATTAACCTATAAGGTTGGCCAAGAGACGAGTTTTTTCGGGAACACTTTAAGTTTACTTTCGGAAATTTTTGTACATTTTCAAACAATACAGTTATTTTAATGAAACATGGCACACTGTTTTTACTATATAGGTTATACTGGTAACCAAATTCGATGCCTGCTTTTTTAAAAAAAACCACATTATTGCTATTAAAAAATATTTTTATGAAAATTCACTACCATAACGCACTTGCTGCGTCCAGAGTTTTTAAAACTTAATTTAAACACCGACACAAATTGTGATTGCCGTGAGTTTGGGAACACTGAGCATATAAATGTAAGAAAACAAACACAATTTGTTCTCCTATTAATTAGATTACCCAGCTAAACTATTCTCACTGTCCCTTTAACTTGTCGCAAATTCTTTGTATTAATAATGCTGGCATCTGTAAGGCTATATGCATTCTGACCAGAATTATAAACGATACAAATTTCGCCCCTGCTCTCATTAGAGCCCATCAGTGCGCTATCCTAATCACAGTCAGATTACACTAAAGTGGCTACCTTAGGTGTATTCTGACTCAGGAAACAGTATGACAGAGTCGCCATCTCGGTGAGTAACGAGATATTATCTTGTCACGGCAGCTCTAATGAACACATCATTTTATAAGTACATACTTCTAAGGTAAAACAGACAAGGCTACACTTCCAGACTGTATTTATTGACAAAAGCCCTACGCGTTTCGGCTCATATAACCTAAGCCATCTTAAGGGCTTCCTGAAACATTACAAAACGTGGTTGTGTCAGAAACTATGTTTCTGGTAGGTTGTCAAGTATCCCATGACATAGCAGTTACACAATTCTAAACAGTCTTACAAGCAAAGTCTACATAGGAATTAAATTCAAAGCTAAAATACTCTATAACTGTTACATTTATAAAATCAAAGCTAAAAAGCTGAAAACGTCCAAATGTCCAAAGCTTGGTCAGAGCACCTCCATGCAGTAAAAACAACGCAACAAAAGTGCCAAAAAGGAGAATTACAGGGCCGTTTACCCTATGAATCACGTCTTACCTCGCCTTTATGACGTTTCGAAGATTCATAAGGATGGTTGTCCTATTCGCCTATTCGTCTCCTTCGTGGGCTGTCTAGCTCATAAGCTGTCAGGTTATCTAGCAATCTTTCTGATTTCACAGGTAAATGTCAACTCCCTCGGTTGCTCTAGTCGAGAGACCCAATAAGTGACACTTAGGTGTTGGTTTCGTCTGATGTTTTCAATCTTTTCACCAGTCTTCCGGTAAAACAGACACTAACTTAAAAATCTATTTGCAACTTCTTAGATCAGCACAGATATGCAAAAAGCGTTGAATTCTCTAGTTAAAGTTTGTCTGGAACAGGACTTCTTTTTCTTCAATAACCAAGTATTCCTGCAGAAAGATGGCCTTCCTATGGGTAACCCTCTATCCCCCCTTGAGCAGAGATCTTCATGACCTTCTTCGAGAAGGATCTTATTTTCAAGGATTATAATCCGTTCAGAGACTTTATTTCGTCTTGGACACGTTACGTGGACGACGTACTTGTGGTCTGGTCTCACAGAGCAACTACATCATTTCTTGACTTGGCCAAACAGCTTACATGTCAACATTAACTTCGTTATGGAGTTGGGGGAGAATGGTTCCATTAGTTTCCTGAATTGACAAAATCCAGACAAGATCGAGTTTGAAATTTACAGAAAACCAACCCAAACTGACCATTTAATTCCATTCAGATCATATCACCACATCTCTCATAAATTGGCGTCCTTGAGGTTCCTGATTTTAGAATTTCCATGTCACAAATAAAGTTTGATAATAAGTTAAATATTATCAAGCAATTAGCCACTAACAACGATTATCCTATCAGCATTGTTGAGAAACTGATTGGGAGAAAAAGTCGCCAAATTCTAAAAGAAGAAAGTTCAGTCATCCCAGCATCTCAAACCGACAACGTTTGCAACTTACCGTTGACATATTGTGGACCCATTACTAGTGCCATCTCAAAATTCTTGAAGAGAGATAACGTAAAATTCGCTTACAAGTCGAAGAACACCCTGAATAAAATGTTAGTTCACAATAAAGACGACATCACCCTCCTGAAGGGGTCAGGAGTGTATTGCCTTAGCTGTGGAGATAATGACTACCACACTGTTTACATTGGTAGAACTGGGAGAGCTCTAAACACCCGAATTTCCGAACATCTCAGAAGCAGAAACAATGCTGATAACGTCACTTCAGCTTTTGGTTGCCACCTTAGAGAAACTGGCCATGCGTTTAATAAAGAAAACAATGTTAAAATCCTTCATCCATCCACTTTTGGAACTGAACAGTTCGTCCTTGAGGAGATGGAAATCTACAGATACACCTACAACTCCAACAACACTGTTCTAAATGCTTCCAATACCAGTGATATTAACTTGCCGCCAATCTATAGACATATCCTGAATTAGTGCCATCTAGAATGAAAAACCAAAGTATTCTGTGGAATCAAGGAGCCCGGAAATGTTTCTTGTTCTGTGCCTCTCGGTACGGTCCAACAAGTATCAACGTCACTCGTCTGTCACTTGTCATTTTTAGATAAAAGTCGTAGTTAATTCGTCTCCCCCTTCCCGTTCACTTCTGATTTTCGGCTTTTAACTGTCCTCCATTTCGATTGCGAAATTTTTATTTGTATTGCCGTGTGTCCATTGCTGTGGTTTGAAATCTTGATGCTTCTAATTCTGCCTTCGCCCATATAGTGCAAGTAAACAAAGACGATAGTCGATGAAAACAACAACTATGATATATTTCTTATAAAGTTTAGTTCGTGTTATAAAAAACAGAACGTAAGTATGTTTCGCCATTTTGGTTTTATTCTTTGTACATATCATAGGTTGAACTCAGTGTTTTTCTCTGAAAGTTCTGCTCTTATTGTGCAGCCTCCCTCAGCAGCGTCTCTACCTATCTGCTTAAAGACATTAGATTGTAGTGTGTCAGTGCACTTTAAGCTTAACTTATACGGGCTCTGACCCGTTTTTTGTCACTTTTGTATTGTTGTTTTTACTGCATGGAGGTGCTTTGACCAAGCTTTGGACATTTGGACGTTTTCAGCTTTTCAGCTTTCAGATTTGATTTTATAAATGTAACTGTTATATAGTATTTTAGCTTTGACTTTAATTTTTATGTAGACTTTGCTTGTAAGACTGTTTAGAACTGTGTAACTGCTTGTGTCATTGGATACTTGCCAACCTACCACCAACTTAGTTTCTGACACAACCACTTTTTGTAATATTTCAGGAAGTCCCTGAAGATGGCTTAAGTTATATGAGCCGAAACGCGTAGGGCGTTTGTCAATAAATACAGTCTGGAAGTGTAGCCTTGTCTGTTTTACCTTAGAAGTATGTCTACCTCAGACGTCGTGACGTTCAGAAGTTTATAGGTACAGACTGTGTATAACCAACCGACCTTTTTGGGGGACTTGAGGCTTTTGTCAATCGTCAGCACTGGTACCTTCTTCCCTAATACAGGGACAATGTATGAAAGTTGTGGTCTTTTTGCAGGACAACGCACCTGCTCACAAGTCGCTTATTGCATTGCAAACAACTGATACAATTGGTTGACCATTCACCCTATTCTGCGGATTTAGAACCAATAGACTATTATTAATTCTAAAGGCTAAGATTCGAAAGGTAAACGATTTTCGACAAACAACGAAAGTCATATGTTGACGAGTGGTTCAAAGACCAAGGTAAATATGTTGAAAGGGTTTAGAATAGGACTGGGAATTGAATACTAATTGTTCGAATATTCGAGTATTCGAATACGAATTATTTCAACGAGAGTGTATTCGAAGATTCGAATATATTCGAATATTTGAATATTCGAATATATATATATATATATATATATATATATATATATATATATATATATATATATATATATATATATATATATATTATGGCTGGGAATGATCCCCAGAAGATTCTTAGAAGCACTCACCGCAGGGAGCACTAGGAGAAAAAAGTAGATCCTTCAAATAAGTGATTATGAATAATTTGTTAGCTTTGCACTGTATTCTCACTGTAGACTCTCTTTGCTTGGTTTCAACTAAATATCTCTAAGAACCATATAATTTTGTCGAGTTTCTATGAATCTTTCCGTTAATTCAAAATCTGCATAGGAACAGCATATGTCAGATTACTAAGCGGAAGGTGTCGCAACACATTTTGAAACTTTGAATTGTAGGGCGCTTTTATCGAGTTGAAAGCGATAAATTATTGGGTTTCCAGATTGAGGTATAGTTTGTTTAAAGTTAGTTGAAAACACTTGAGTAAGTCGAAAGCTGTATTTGTCCTTTAACTCATAGGCGGCGCATAGAAGTTCATAAACACCAAAATGTAATCAAAATATGATGATAAAATTATTGTATTGTATATTGTCACAAATCGACTGGTGGTTATCCATATCGCGTTCGAATTAGGCAATGAAAACAAACATGAATTTACCCTTTAACACATAGAGGATCATAAATACGAAAATAGAAATGCAGGAGATTCTTAGATATACTAACAGCACGGCAATGATTACAAGTTCGTCTTGCAACCTACATTATAATAAAATATACCAATATTATAATCGTCATTAATTTTTCTAAAATAAACAATGAAACATTTTCGGAATTATTTGAAAGTTAAAAGCTAGTTAAATAGCTAATTTTCTAGGAAACAGAGGCAGATTCAAAAAATTATAACGAGACACATTCATGGGCTTAGGGAAGTGTTTTTTACTGTGCGAATATTCTAATACTCTCCGAATATTCGAATACTCGACGAATATTCGAATACTCCACGAATATTCGATTACTCCACGAATATTCGACTACTTGAATAATTCGAATAGTCGTGAAGCTTTCGGAACGAATATTCGAATACACAAACGGATAAATTCCCAGCACTAATTTAGAACTGCTAAATAAATGTTCAGCTAAATGTGTTGGTCTTGCAGATTATGTTGAATAAATGAAATTTTGTTTTAAAGAATATTAGGTTTCTTATTGTACGCTAAGTTCTTTTCAGTACCGCCTCGTATATTTTAAACCGATCTGATGTTAAATATTTTGTTTTTAAACAACATTCTTCCGCATATGCAACTTGATTCTTTTCAAGTTTATTAAACTTTAATGAGAAGACCTTGGAGTCTCGGTTTAAAACCATAAACCGTCCAATAATACCGAAACCCAATAAAAAACACAAAAAGCTCAATACAACGAACTCTCTTCAAACCGCCGTATATTATTAGGAATGGAAATCAGGTATGGCTTGCAAGAAACAAAGGATAAAAAAGAGTCAATATTTATAATTTAGTAGTCTTTGGCGTATAAGTCACAAGTTAACGTGTTTTCTTCTTTAGCCAACGACTTGGTTCTCAAGCAGATCGGGTCTTGTTTTGAAAACAAAAAACAGAAAACCAATTTACAACATTCCTCTGGAGAAAAATCAAGTTAGTAGAGGACGCGACTCTGGTAACGAAGAGGCAATTAAAAAAATATTTGATCGCCTGAACAGAACGAAACAACAGCGCAATCGGTCAAATTAAGCGTTGGAATTCACTCCGGGCTCAAATCAAGAAAATCGTTCAGTGAAATAAAGCTTATCTGTTTTGTGGTTTGTTATCGTAATTATTGATGTTTAAGTATTTGGAAATTTATAAATAGTTAAAAAGTGAACTGGAATAGATATAATAGTAGAATCAAGATGATCGTCAGAATAATAACGCTATTACTAGGTGTGCATTTGGTTTTGTGCAGCCCCCAAAGGCATTTTAAGTATTTTGGAGTTAAGGGTATGTAACTTACTAACTATAAACAATACTAGCTTTTACCCGTGGCCATGAGTAAGTAAATTACTTTGCGATTTGGTATTCAGTGCACACGCCCATATTAATTAGTTTAAGGTACCTATTTCTATAAATATTCGGTATGCAGCAAGTGCCTTATAGTAGTAAATTTCCGCAAGAATTGTACACTATTATGGTACCGGCATATTAATAAAATTAATATTAGTGAATTTTCTTAAAAAAAATTCACTAATGAGGAGATCCCGACTTTCGAATTTTGAAAAAATTTCTTCAAATGAGCGCTAATTGGGACCCCTGGAACCCAAATCCGAGGTCGGTTTCAGACTTTATATGTTTATATATATATATATATATATATATATATATATATATATATATATATATATATATATATATATATATATATATATATATATATATATATATGAATATTTATGTGTCACACCTATAACTAAAAAAATAATAGACCGATTTTGATAAAACTTGGTATGTACCTTCCTTTCACAAGTGGCTTGGATAAGTTCGTTAGCCAGGAAAATCCGCCGAGGTTTTCCCGAAAAATTTTGTGTTTTCTTTCGAAAAAAATCGAAAAAAAATTATTTCTCCGGAATTAACAAAGTAAGGGCAACCAAATTTCACACGCGGGTTTATATCATTATGGGTAAAATACATACGAAAATTTAGCTCTGTAGGTTAAAGGACAAAAAAGTTACAGGCATTTAAAGAACAATAAATTTGGGTTTTCCTCAAAACGTCAAAATCGCGACTTTAAACGTCAAAATTGGTGAGTACCTTCCTTTCGCAAGTGGCTTGAATAAGTTCGTTAGCCAGGAAAATCCGCCGAGGTTGACCTGACCTGACCTGACCTGACCTAAAAACGTTGGAGACAACCTAATAAAGCAGAAAAAACAAAACAAAAATGTTAGTTTAAACGTTTAAACTTATTGTATTTGACCAGCGAGGAACTAATAATGTCTAGTTGGCTCTTAATCACCGAAATCACCAACTCGACGCTTTCTAAAGTTTTCACATTTTTAAACTCGTTCTACATTCAACACATTTAAAAAATAAAAGTCGCCGAACGTTTTAAACGATTGGGTTTAGCTAAAAACCACAAGATATGTTATATTTAACTTTTCTTAAGCCCGTTGCAAAACGCATTTCGTAAAATCAATTGCTCAACTATACTCTATACTCTCTATACTCTACCTCTACAGCTGTTTCAATCTGGGTGGGTTTCTAATCTCTTTATTATGCGCTTTCAAGGGTTTGCATTTACTAAAAACAAAGTAGTTATCTTGAGACTTTCAAAACTTATCATGTTTACAAGATCGTACTAAGTATATAAAAATTGTTCTAAAACGGTTTCTTTGCAAAAAAAAAAAAATGCGCTACGATGATCCCCCATTATATTTTATTTATTTTGAGAAATTCCAATAGATATAATAACGAAATATGATTATTGACACTTTAGCTTGTTGAATAAAAAAGTGATGGTGAAAAAACCTGCCAGGTTACGCGGGTTTATATCATTATAGGCAAGTTACCTACCAAAATTTAGCTCCGTAGGTTAAAGGACAAAAAAGTTACAGGCATTCAAAGAAAAATACATTTGGCTTTTCCTCAAAACGTCAAAACCGCGATTTTAAACGTCAAAATTGGTAATATTTAGGCAATGAACCTGACATTAGTATGAGCTATGGAAGGAAAATGTCTCAAGAATAATATTTTACAAAGCCTGAAGTCTTAGTTTCAATCGTCATTGTCCTTCATTTTACTAAAATATTCCCAGAAAATTCATTTCAAATAGACCCTTTCTCTGATGTTTTGGCTGTCGGTTTAGTTAAGTTGATGCTTTCGCTGTAGGTTTAGTGAAGTTTATGGTTTAACGGTCTATAATTTTTAGCTAATTTTCGTAGAAAAAATTCGTTACTGCATTTTAGCATTTATAATCGAAATATGATGCGTTTGTAAGAAAAAATCTGGACACAGTAAGTGCGTTTTGGTAGCAAATTTTCATTAAATCCTCCAAATTTCAATAACTCATTTGCTATTAACGTAAGTTTTGTTGGTTAGGAAACCAACATTTAACTGTATTTTCGGAAAATTTTTGTATGAACGCAGCAAGGGCGTTTCGGTTGCGAATTTTCATTAAATGTTTCAAATTTCAATAACTTAATTTGCTATTAACCTAAGGTTCATTGGCTAGGAGACCAGTTTTCTCAGAAACATTTAAAGTTTATTTTCCGAAAAGTATTGTACTTTTTAAAATAATTATTTTGATAAAATATGATACATTGTTCCTACTATATAGGTTATACCGGTAACCAAATTGATGCCTGCTCGCATTAGAGCGATATATTTATAATTAAAAACATTTTTATGAAAATTCACTTCCATAACGCACTTGCTGCGTCCAGAGTTTTTTAAATTTAATTTAAACAAACCTTGACGATCGGTTTTAGAGGTCCTGATACGCGCTGATTTGAAGCATTTTTTCGAAAGTGTAGCTACCAATATTTCTATTATCTTAAAACAAAAAGTTCGGGACGCAACAATAGCATTATAGTAGTGAATTTTCAAAAGAAATGTACACTATTAGTAAAGTATATCATTAAAACTAATTCTTTAAACTTAAACGGATCTTGAAGATTGGTTTTAGAGGTCCCAGTTAGCGATCACTTGAAGAAATTTCTATTTTCTATGGAGCTAGAAAATTAAAATTTGGTACATATATGTAAATACTGCAAGACGCTTTAAAAAAGTTCGGGACGCAGCAAGTGCGTTATGGTAGTGAATTTTCATTAAAATGATTTTAATAGCAAATATGTGTGTTTTTTTTTTCAGGAAGCAGGCATCAAATTTGATTACCAGTATAACCTATATAGTAAAAACAATGTGCCATGTTTCATCAAAATAACTTTATTGTTTGAAAACGTACAAAAATTTTCGAAAGTAAACTTAAACTGTAACCGAAAAAAATCCGTTTTTTGGTCAACCTTATAGATTAATAGCAAATTGAGCTTTTCAAATATGAAGCATTTAATCAAAATTCGCTACAATAACGCACTGGCTGCGTCCAGGATTTCTTCACTTACAAACATGCATTATATTTCGATGGAAAATGCAAAAACATAAGGTGTTTTCCACTAAAAAAAGATTATTTGTATCACCAAAGACTTATGGGTCAACCTGTGATTGAAGAAATATTTTTTAAGATGTAGCTCAAGACACCCTATAATTAATGTATACAATTTTTTTATATCTTGTAGAATAACGGATATATTGAGCTTTATTGATTTTTTACGAAAATTCGACAAAAGTTATATACCATTAAACGATAAATTGTAGAGATGAAACTTGTGACATTAGGCAGTACCACCAACGCTAGTTCTTTAGTGGGAAATATGTTATGTGCTTAAAATCACCTTTTAGTGAATTTTCTTTAAAAAATCAAATGAGCGCTAATTAGGCCCACTAGAACACACATCCAGGGTCAGTTTATATATATATATATATATATATATATATATATATATATATATATATATATATATATATATATATAAATCAAAAAATAATGGACCGATTGTGATTAAATTTGGTGAATATCTTACTTTTGCAAGTGGCTTGGATAAGTTCGTTAGCCAGGAAAATCGGCCCAGGGTTTCCCGGAAAATTTTGGTGTTTTCTTTCGAAAAATTCATATCTCCGGAAAACAGAGCAAGGGCAACCAAATTTGGTACGCTGGTTTTCATCATCATTATAGGTAAATTACCTATATATTACCAAATTTAGCTCTGTAGGTTAAAAGACAAAAAAGTTATAGGCATTTAAAGAAAAATAAATTGAGATTTTCCTCAAAACGTCAAGGTCACGATTTAAAACGTCAAAATTGGCAACATTTAGGCAAAGAACCTGAAATTAATATAAGCTATGGAAAGAAAATGTCTCAAGAATAATGTTTTACAAAGCCTGAAGTCTTAACTTCAACCGTCACTGTCCTTCATTTTACTAAAATCTTTACAGAAAATTCATTTCAAATAAACACTTTCTGTGATGCCTTGGCAGTAGTGTTAGCTTCAGAGTTTATCGTTTAATGGTATATAATTTTTGGCGAATTTTCGTAAAGATACGAAAAAAAATTGTATACATTAAATATAGGGTGTCTTGAGCTACATCTTAAAAAAAAATACAATTACAGGTGGCCCATAAGTCGTTGGTGACCCAAATTTCTTTTTTTTTAATCGATCACGCTTTATGTTATTGTATTTTAGCATTTTCCATCGAAATAGAATGCATGTTTGTAAGAAAAGAAATTCGGGCGGCAGCAAGTGCGTTATGGTAGTGAATTTTCATTAAATGCTTCAAATTTTAATAGCTTAATTTGCTGTTAACCTATAAGGTTGACCAAGAAACCAGTTTTTTTCGGGAACACTTTAAGTTTACCTTCGGAAATTTGTGTACATTTTCAAACAATAAAGTTATTTTGATAAAACATGGCACATTGTGTCTAATGTATAAGTCATACTGGTAACTTGTGACGTCTGTATTGGAAACATGTTTTTCATCTCTATATAGTCAACTAGCAAATCACCAGCCCACACACCATCCAAGTGGACCGTGAAACAACTTAGTCAGTGGATCTGCTCCTTGGCTTCCAGACCTGCCATTTTGTTGTTTTTAGTGTCTGTATATTTTCGAGTCGATTTTCTCACGTCTGTCAGTTTGTTGATTGCCGTTTTCATTCTCGATCAGGAAGCCGACTTTACGTCAGGTCATTTTGGCCCACTCCGGACCTGTCCTTCGTTTTTAGCGTCTTTGTTTTCCGTGGTCGATACGTCACTTCTACCAAGTGTCAAATGTCACTTGTCATTTCCCTGTTTCAGTTTAATTATCGACCTTGCGCTGAGATGTTCTGTCGGCTTTTGTTCTCCATCACGTGTTATGCACGTTATATCTCACTTTTTAAATTTTAAAACAAAAATTCTTTCTTAATTTCCAAGAGTTGTGATTTTCCAATTTGTTGGCACTTATGATACCAATATAGATCAATCCTATAACAACAGATGAAGCGTGTTCCTTGGGCATTCAACTGTATAGTTTTTTAGTCCTGTTTAGCAAGACAAGTAAGTAAATTTCGCCATCTTGGCGCTTTTTTCATTTTTCATGTTTAAAACAACGGTAAAAACTCGCGTTGGTTTCAATTCCCATTCACTTGATTTTTCTCAGAAAGTTTCTTCTCGGCTGCATGGCTTGCTGATGTTTGTGCTGTCTGCTCTTACTCCGGTTGTTGTCTTCAGCTAGAACTTAAATTTTTGGAGAATTTTTAAGCTTTTAGTGAATTTTCTTAAAAAAAATTCACTAATGAGGAGATCCCGACTTTTGAATTTTGAAAAAATTTCTTCAAGTGAGCGCTAATTAGGCCCCCCAGAACACATATCCGGGGTCAGTTTCAATTTTTATATATATATATATATATATATATATATATATATATATATATATATATATATTATATATATATATATATATATATATATATATATATATATATATATATATATATATATATATATATATATATATGTATCACACCGATAACTCAAAAAATAATGGGCCGATTTTGATAAAATTTGGTGAATACCTTCCTTTTGCAAATGGCTTGGATAAGTTCGTTAGTCAGGAAAATCGGCCCAGGTTTTCCCGGAAAATTTTGGGTTTTCCTTCAAAAAAAATTTATGTCTCTGGAATTAACAAAGTAAGGGCAACCAAATTTGGTACGCTGGTTTATGTCATTATAGGTGAGGTGCGTACCAAAATTTAGCTCTGTAGGTCAAAAGACAAAAAAGTTATGGGCATTTAAAGAAAAATAAATTAGGGGTTTCCTCAAAACGTCAAAGTGACAATTTAAAACGTCGAAATTCGCAACATTTAGGCAAAGAACTTGAATCTAATACGGGCTATGGAAAGAAAATGTCTTAAGGAGAATGTTTTACAAACCCTGAAGTCTTAGTTTCAACCGTCATCGTCCTTTATTTTACTAAAATATTTCCAGAAAATTCATTTGAAATAGACCCTTTCTCTGATGCTTGGCAGTAGCCTTAGCTATAGAATTTATCTTTTATGGTATATAATTTTTGTAGAATTTTCGTAAAAAATCAATAAAGCTCAATATCTCCGTTATTATACAAGATATGAAAAAATATTGTATACATTAATTATACGGTGTCTTGAGCTACACCTTAAAAAATTATTGCTACCATCACAGGGTGGCCCATAAGTCGTTGGTGATACAAATAATATTTTTTTTAGTGGAAAACGCCTTATGTTTTTGCATTTTCCATCGAAATATAATGCATGTTTGTAAGTTAAGAAATTCTGGACGCAGCAAGTGCGTTATAGTATCGAATTTTGATTAAAGGCTTCATATTTGAAAAGCTCAATTTGCTATTAACCTATAAGGTTGACCAAGAAACGGATTTTTTCGGTTACATTTTAAGTTTACTTTCGGAAATTTCTGTACATTTTCAAACAATAAAGTTATTTTGATGAAACAAGGCACATTGTTTTTACTATATAGGTTATACTGGTAACCAAATTTGATGCCTGCTTTCTGAAAAAAAAAACACATATTTGCTATTAAAAACTTTTTTATGAAAATTCACTACCATAACGCACTTGCTGCGTCCAGAGTTTTTTAATATTAGACATATTGTAATTTTTGAAGATCTGGAGACAGATTATCCTTTTATTGTATTTTAATTGTTAACCTGTAGTTGTTTTCAATTTTATTGCATGTAGTAATTAGTGACCGTATACTTGTGTTCTTATAGCCTTTGTAGCTTGACATGTTAACTATTAACCTTTTTGACTTAGTGTTGGGGTTAGCTGTTGTTAACTCATTTTATCTTATATATTCCTGCGTTGTACCCTCGCAGAAGTAGCCTACCGGAAAACTCAGTTTTTCTGACAAGCCTTTTATAAATTATAGATTCCCCTGAGGATGACCTGTTAGGTAAGGTCGAAACGCGTCGGGACAAGGAATAAAGTATTTGTTTGGAAAGAAAAGGCCTTTTATTCATCACCCAAAGATGTCAACCTCAAACATTTTGACGTTTAGGAACAGAATGTTTTACAAAGCCTGAAGTCTTAGTTTCAATCGTCATTGTCCTTCATTTTACTAAAATATTCCCAAAAAAATTCATTTCAAATAGACCCGTTCTTTGATGCTTTGGCAGTAATGTTGGCTATATAGTTTATCGGTTAATAGTATATGATTTTCGTAAAAAAAATTAAAGCTCAATATATCCGTCATTATGCAAGATACGAAAAAAAAATGTATACATTAATTATAGGGTGTCTTGAGCTACATCTTAAAAAAATATTTCTACAATTACAGGATGGCCCATAAGTCGTTGGTAATTCAAATTTTCTTTTTTAGTGAATTTTCTTTAAAAAATTCACTAATGGGGAGATATGGTTACGGGCAGCTAAAGCAACAAATTTTGGAGTTATCCTCAAAACGTCAAACTCGCAATTTAAAATGTCAAAATTGGCAATGTTTAAGCAAAGAACGTGAAATAAATACGGATTGTGAAAAGAAAATGTTGCAAGAAGAGTGTTCTGCGAACCCTTAAGTTTCAGATTCAACCGTCATTGCCCTTCATTTTATTAAAATATTTACAGAAAATTCATTTCAAATAGACCCTTTCTCTGATGCTTTGGCTGTCGGTTTAGTTAAGTTTCTGCTTTCGCTGTGGGTTTAGTGAAGTTTATGGTTTAACGGTCTATAATTTTTAGCTAATTTTCGTAGAATAAATTCGTTACTGCATTTTAGCATTTTTTATCGAAATATGATGCATGTTTGTAAGAAAAAATCTGGACGCAGTAAATGCGTTTTGGTAGCAAATTTTCATTAAATCCTCCAAATTTCAATAACTCAATTTGCTAGTAACGTAAGTTTTGTTGGTTAGGAAACCAACATTTAACTTTATTTTCGGAAAATTTTTGTATGAACGCACCAATGGCCTTTTGATTGCGAATTTTTCAATTTGCTATTAACCTAAGGTTCATTGGCTAGGAGACCAATTTTCTCAGAAACATTTAAAGTTTATTTTCGGAAAATTTTTGTACATTTTCAAATAATTATTTTGATAAAATGTGGTACATTGTTCCTACTATATAGGCTATACCGGTAACCAAATTGATGCCTGCTCGCATTATAACAATATATTTGTAATTAAAAACATTTTTATGAAAATTCACTTTCATCACGCACTTGCTGCGCCCAGAGTTTTTCCTTTGGTGTTGACTTTTGGGCGGTCACTGTATAGACTGTTTGAAACTATCGCTAAAATAGACATCTACAATTTTTTTGGAGAGAAGGCAATTGTATAAGAACACCAAATTTACATAACACTTATTACATGGGGATACTCGTAAATTTTAACTATGCGAATTGTCGTCATACTGTTGAAACTGTCGTTAGCGAAGAGCTAAAACTACCAAACATTTTAAAATTTTATACACATTGCACACATTTCATTCAAACTCTCTTTTTTTCCAGATTTTTCCCATGGTGCATATGATAATGAGATCAATAAAATATCTGGAAATTTGGATACGAGAAGAATTTTTGAAGAAAGGGCAGATATACTCTCAGGAAGTGAATTGGAGAAGTTGATTGCTCAAGCCTTCAAAGAGAGCCAAAGAACGCGAAGACAAGCAGATTATGAGGTGAGCATTATATCATTTTTCTTATATTCGCTGCAAAACATCGACAATAGCCAAGTTCACCAGGCGCCAACCGTTGCAAACAGTTGCGCATAGTTGAATAGTTATGTAAACGTACACGTTCACCAGTCCCACTGGGTTTTTGCTGGAACTCAACTGTGACTGATTTATCGAAGCGGAGTGAAAGATAAATGTCACAAAAGTGTTTATCAGTCTCCAATTTCTGAAATGTATCAGTAGTGAGCAGATGAGCTTAAACTAAGCTGTTGGCGCCTGGTGAACTCATCCAATGTATTATGCTTATTATTTTTGCAAATTAAGAAATTCATCATTCTTATATTCGTTACAAAACATCAACAATGCGTTATTCTTATTACTTTTTAAAGGAACAAGTATACAGCCACTAACAATTACATTGAACATTCCACTAATAATCATCATTCAAAATAAAAATCTTAGCACCCTCGATGTTAGGGGGGTAAAAACATATTCCCCTGGACCCAAGAGTCCCAGACTCAATTCTCAGTAGAAGCGTCAAATTATTTTCATGTAAATTAACATCAACCGAGGTTACGGCATTGTTAAATGTCTAGACGTTTAGCCCTTCTGAGGGGGCGTTAAGCCGTCCATCCCTTGTACCATGGACATGTTAAATACCTCTACCATCCTTGCATAAAGAAAAGTATTCGCCAAAATTTGCAGAATAGTGGGGTGAAAGTGCTCCCTGAGTCGGTGATTGGCCATAGTCGTAGAAATACAGATCTACCAGGGGAACAGAGCGAATGCACCCTTTTACTGTCCAGGTCACCAGACATAGAACATCTTGTTATGCCCGCTCTTTTGTCCCGAGGACTTCCAAGTTGTGGAATGCCTTCCCGGCACATGTTTTTCCTTCTCCTCCGAACCTCCAAATCTTCAAGTCCAGAATTAACAAGTTACCTCTTTCCTCCTTGTCGACACCCACGGTGCGATACTATTTAGGCTGTAAGCCCTCGTGGTGTGTTGTTGAAATAAAAAATAAAATAAAAAGACGTTTAACAATTTTTTTAAATAATGAAAAAATTCAGGTTTGTTTGATTTTTATATGACAAGGCTACAGCTTATTTTCAATTTATAAAAATCATAAAGGCAAGGTACATTAATAGAAAGCGAACAACGTGTGCTAGAAGATGTGAGAGAAGTAACTGCTTGCTAAAAAGAATTGAGAAGAGGAAGGCAAAATTTTATCATGTATATTCTGATACATAATAATAACACATTATTTAAAAGACACACATTTGGAAGAAGGAAAAGAGGTAGTCCAAGAGGAAAACTTCTGGAAAATCTGGCACAATTTATGAAGTGGAGAAGCTACAATGAAAAAGATTGTGACAACAAGGTGACATTACCCTTAGATAGTAGTGATGATGATTTTCAAGTTTGTAATATTAGTGAATTTTTATTTAAAAAAATTAACTAATAGAGAGGTATCGATGGTGAGACTTTGCAAAAATGTTTTTAAATGAGCGCGAACTATAACCCCTAGAACCCATATCCGGGGTCAGTTTCAATTTTTATATGTATATATATATATATATATATATATATATATATATATATATATATATATATATATATATATATATATATATATATATATATATATATATATAAAACTTAAAAAATAATTAAGCGATTTTGATGAAACTCGGTAAGTGCCTTTCTTTTATTAATGGCTTGGACGAGTTCGTTATCCAAGAAAATCTGACAAGGTTTTCCGGGAAAATTTTGAGTTTTCTTTTGAAAAAATGTTTCCCTCCGAAAATTACCAAGTTATTTTAATGAAATTTTGTGGATATATTGCCTTGATAAAGACCTTACTACGTACAAAAACTCAACTTTGTAAGTTTATAGAAAATTAAGTTTTTCAAATTTTGAGTTTTCTTTCGAAAAAAAATTTTTCTCCGAAAATTGCAAAGTTATGTCATTTGGCAAATATGTTGCCTTGGATAAGGCCTTACTACATACCAAAATACAACTTTCTAAGTTTATCGAAAAGTGAGTGATCCAAGTTTGAAGGATTTAATAAAAATTCACTACCATTACGCACTTGCTGCGTCCGGAACTTTTCTTAAGTTCTCTTAATACTACAGAATTTTTTGCATGCGGTGCCATCTGTTAGTTCACGGTGCTTCGGAGCAGTGGCGGCTCGTTATTTCGAGAGTGGGTGAAGCAGAATCCCCGTGGCTCCAAAGGAGGGCGAAGAAGGCCGTAGTCCCCCTTGGCGCGGCAGACGATTTTTTTTTCAAGGTCACGCGTTCTTCTGGCACTACAAAATTTAAATGAAAAATCCATTTGTGAAAAAAGATAGACTTTCACAAGGCATAATTTTCGGAATAATGACCACGAATACTGGATGAGAGGACATAAATAAATAAATTTATTATTATTTACATTATTTTTTTCAAACCGTACGCGCACGCTACGGTAATATAATACTATTATAAAAATCTGTTTCTAGAGGAACGCGCTACGAGCATTTTTTCCGAATTCCAGGCCCATCTCTTTTTTTTATAACTTGACATTTTATATCAAATATTTTATTATTTTGAAATTATTCTTTGATTTATTTTTTCTATAACGGCAACATAATAAATGTCGGGACGCAGCAAGTGTGTTGTGGAAATGAATTTTCATAAACATGTTTTACTGGCAAATTAATGCAAGTAGGCATCAATTTGGTTACCGGTATAACCTATACAGTGTGTCCCAAACTGGATGGGAATGTATTGCTATCTCCGTTATTATTAGAGATAGGGAGACGGTTAAATTAGCAATGTTTTGTAGAATTTCATGCTCGTTCCAAATATGACTCGTGCCTGCCTTTTTTCGGCTTTCGAGTTATTTTTAAAAAAGAAAATTTGTTGATTTCTTTTTTCTTCAATATCTAAGTAGGCGTTGATCTGACATGTTTAAGACTTGCACATTATCAGGATACTTTTTACAGAATAATCTTTTTGTGCTATTCTCAACTTTGGATTGACATTTGTTTTTGAGCTACAGGTATCAACATTTGTTTTTATTATGGCAGCCATATTGGTTTTTTTGCCCATGTGATAGCCTATAGAAAGAGCTCTTAAATGATGTACAACATGCTAGAGAAATATTGTAATTGCACTGACAATTTTGAGAAAAACCGTTTCTATGATAATAGGCTATGAAATCCAATACCAGAAAACAAATGATATAAAAGAAGTGTTCAAAAAGCAGTAGGCCATGGAGTCTAACAATAGACTTCTACTTTTAACATAATTTTCTGTAATGATTCACGATAAAAAAATATTGTGATTTAATTGACAAGACTAGTGCCCAGTTTCACAAAGCTCGGTTATATATTTAACGGACGATTAGTTAATCATGGTTACAGACGACCAATCACAGACTATGTTCCGGGTTTTTGCCATGACAACCAACTATTTTGAAGCTGTGATTGGTTGCATTAAGCCTTGCTTAACTAACCGGCCGTTAAATGTTTAATCAAGCTTTGTGAAACTGGGCATTAATTAGGTAATAATGCTAGGTAATATTATGTGAAACAGTTTAATAACGAAACCCGGAAATAACAAATAGAAACTTAAACTCCACAAAACAACACAATTAGAAACAGAACTCAACAAATAATAAAATAGAAACTTAAAAATACACTAAATAGAAAATTGTTCAATATGACCACCATTTTGTTCAATGCACTTTATACACCTTTTTGTAACATGCCTGCAAACTCTGGTGAGGGTGTTTCGATTAATACAATTTATAGCTTCCGTGATTCTGTTTCGTAATTCATTGATATTTTGTGGTGGATCGAATTTATACACATAATTATTCAGAGTACCCCAAAAATAAAAATCCATGGGTGTTATATCAGGACTTCGAGCATATCAATAAACCGGCCCATTGTTACAAATGACACGATTATTAAAATTTTGGTACAAAAGTCCTTTGACGATCCTAGCATTGTGAGCTGGGCAACCATCTTGTTGGTACCAAATCTCGTCTAAATTATCATGAACTCTTCTAATTGTTGGTAATATATCATTTATCAATAGATTAAGATACCTTTCCCCAGTTAAATTAGTTTCAAAAAAAGAACGGACCACCAGTGAAGTTACCTGATTTTTTTTTTTAAATTAACTGTCTAATCTACAAATAAAAATAACAGTTTTTTACTTAAAAAGCCAAACATTAATACCCAATTTGTCTTGCAATCGTATTTCTTCATTTAGATGGGGATTTTTATTTGCCCAATAATGCCTATTATGGCGATTATACACACCACAATTTGTAAATCTGGATTCATCAGACCATATTATTTTCAAATGAAAATTTTCATCTTGCTGACATTGTCCTTGATACCATCTGCAGAATTGAAGTCACTTAGGAAATCGTCAACATTTAAGCCTTGTACCATTGTAGGTTTTGTATGGATGGTAATGACTTTGTTTTAATACACGATGTACCGTACTTTTTGGGACGTCAATTTGTTCACTATAAAACCGAACAGATTGCGGAGGGTTTTCGTTTGAAACCTGTAAGACGGCATTATTTCTTTCTTCATTTCTATGCATTGGTAGTTTCTTTGAGTGGAAGCTACCGTCGTTCAATAGATTGGTCACTATCCTGCGAAATATTTTGGTGTTTGGTTGTCGTCTTTCTGGGTAGTTGTTTTGATATGAATTTGCAGCTGCCTCAGTATTTCGTTCAGAACGAATATAACATTCCAACATGTCTAAATATTCTTCATTGAACATACTGTTGAATAATATTTAAAATAAACAGGAAACAAACTATTTAGTACAAAATTTAAATCAACGTAATAAATACACCTCAAATTGTTCAGATAATTATGAATGGCAGTATTCTTAATTTTAATTGACGCGATAGTGTTATATCCATAGCAATCTTCCTTCTGTTGCTTTTCAGTTGACACGTTTAAAAATCAAACAATTTTCAAAGATGTCTTCTAAATCATTAATCTTTTTATTGAGTTCCGTTAGTAAATTTAGTTATTTACTAGGTTTACCTATTTAATTAAATTATAACAATTTTTTTAGGATAATGTTGTAATGTAAAATGTCATTTGTAATAATGGGCCGATTCATTGGTGTGCTCAAAGTTCCTATTTTTTTATCATTAATAATTACGGAAAATTATGTTAAAAGTAGAAGTCTATTGTTAGACTCCATGGCTTACTGCTTTTTGAACACTTTTTTTGGCATTTGTTTTCTGGTATTAGATTTCATAGCCTACTATCCTCAAAAGCATGTTGTACATCATTGGAAAGCTCTTTTCACAAGCTATCACATGAGCAAAAAATCCAATATGACTTCCATAATAAAAACAAACGTTGATACCTGTAGCTCAAAAACAAGTGATAATCCAAAGTTGAGAATAGCACAAAAAGATTACTCTGTATAAAGTGTCCTAATAATGTGCAAGTCTTAGATATGTCAGATCAACGCCTACTTAGATATTGAAGAAAAAAGAAATCGACAATTTTTTTTTTCAAAATAACTCGAAAACGAAAAGAGGCAGGGCAAAATACAAGCCATATTTGGAACGAGCATGAAATTCTACAAAACATTGCTAATTTAACCGTCTCCCTATCTCTAATAATAACGGAGATAGTAATACATTCCCATCCAGTTTGGGACACTGTAGAGTAGAAGCAATGTACCATATTTTATCAAAATCACTTGTTTGAAAATTTACAAAAAGTCTCCGAAAATAAATTTAAAATGTTTCCGAGAAAACTGGTTTCCTAGCCAAACGAAACCTAGGTTAATAGCAAATTGAGTTATTGAAGTTTGAAGCATTTAATGAAATGCTACCAAAACGCACTTATTGCGTCTCGATCTTTTCTTACAAACATGCATCATATTTCGATTAAAATGCAAAAATGCTATAATATAAGCGATGTTCAAAAAAAATCACCAACGACTTATGGGCCCTCCTGTAATTGTCAAAATAATTTTATAAGATGCAACTCAAGACACCCTATAATTAACGTATAGAATTATGTTCAGCTTTACAATAGATATGTGTCACCCTGTAAACAGATTAAAACTAAAACTAAACACGGATATGGGATCTAGGGTGTCTAGATTGATCTCATTTGAAGAAATCTTTTTAAAATTCAAAAGTCGCCGTCTCCTACTTAACAAATGTTTTCTACGCAAATTAGCTAAAGATTGTAGACCGTTAAACCATAAACTTAACTAAACCTACAGCCAAAGCATCAGATAAAGGGTCTATTGGAAATGAATTTTGTGAAAATATTTTAGTAAAATGAAGGACAATGACGGTTGAAGCTGAAACTTAAGGGTTTGTAGAACACTATGCTTGCGACATTTTCTTTACATAACCCGTATTGCTGTAGGTTCCTTGCATAAATGTTGCCAATTTTGACGTTTCAAATCGCGACTTGGAATTTTGAGGAAAACCCCAAACTTTTTTTCTTTAAATGCCTATAACTTTTTTGTCTTTAAACTAACTTACAGACCTAAATTTTGGTACATGGTTCACTTTTGATAATAGAAATACGCGTTGGTTGCCCTCACTTTGTTATATCCGGAGATATAAACATTTTCCAAAAGAAAACCTGGGCCGATTTTCCTGGCTAACGAACTTACCCAAGCCACTTGCAAAAGGAAGGTACCTACCAAATTTTATCAAAATCGGCTCATTATTTTGAGTTGTCGGTGTGATACATATGTATGTATGTATGTATGTATGTATGTATGTATGTATGTATGTATGTACGTATGTATGTATGTATGTATGTATGTATGTATGTATGTATGTATCTATATATATATATATATATATATATATATATATATATATATATATATATATATATATATATATATATATATATATATATATATATATATATATATATATATATATATATATATATATACATACAGGGTGTTTCTGTCTGAGATACAGTGATAAAAAATATATATATTTTAATTTTCCTTTGTATCACTCGGAACAGCGATTGAATAATTTTATGAAACTTGATGGGGGTGAATTAGGTGTATTAATTTGTCAACAGCCAATTAATATGTACGATACCTAATTCAGTTCTGCTGGTTTTTAATTAAATTAGTTATTGGATGATGTTTTCTTATTTCCATAAATAATGAAAACGTTCCCCAAAATGTAAAAAAAATCGTTTTTATTTTCTTTCCATAAAAACGCTTATGAAAAACATTTAATCTGATCGCTTTGACGACCGCCTTACTGCCTGACAATAAACATTCGCTTTCGCTATTTAAATAAATATGCCTTTTTTGCTTCTTTAGCGCACTTTATTAGTGCAGAGACTTCTGCCTGGCATGTCTACCCCCGGGATAGGATATTTGATATTTCCATCGCCGGTATCACGCCGTATATACCCGACCCGTCACGTGTGTCGGTTCATTTCGTGTACCTGATCAGGTTTCCAAGACAAAATTGTCTTGACTTTCTGTGGCCCCCTGTCGATCCCTTATTATTGCAGTACAAATTATTGTTGGTTTTACATACCATCCTAGTATACAGGGTCGCTGATAAGTCTGGAAACGGTCGATTATCCGGGAAAATATACAAGGTGTCGAAAAAAGTTTTATACAAAAGTTTTTGGGTTCTTCAATGTCTACTAGGCGGTGATAATTTTATTTATACAGGCTTGGTCATACAGGCGTGGCACACCAATATTAATTTTTTTTTAATGGAACACCCTATATATTATTCGATATTTCAATCCTTCTCTTAATTTTGAGCAACATTTATGAGAAGCATAATGTACCTAAACTCAATCGTTTCCGGGTAAAAAAATAAATAAAAATAAACGCTACTGTTTTTAAAATCTATTGGATCAAGAACAAAAATAAATGAAAAGTAGAATATCTCTTGAAAACAATCTGTGAGTGTGAAAAGAACCGGTTGCGATGTTTTTAACATTGTTTGGAATCCCAAGATAAGATAAGATGCCCATAAGAAACGCAGTATTATTCTTTTGTTTTAAAATGTTTCCAGGACAACGAATGTCAAACATTCATTCAGTGTCAACAGTTTTGAAACATTAGTAATTTAGTGTCAACAGTTTTTGTGCAAAATGGCAAGTTTAAGTGAAACCGAACGTATCGAAATTTTAATGATGATAGGGTACGGTGATAGAACACGAAGTTTTGCCCAAGTGGTGATTATGTTCAATGAGTTGCATCCTGAGCGGGAATCGATCTCCAAATCCACAGTTTCGAAAACTTTGCATCGTTTTCACGAAACTGGCGGTATCAAGGATAAACCTAGAACTGGAAGGCCAGTAACCGTTACAAATGAAGAAAATTCTTTGAATGTAATATTGGATGTGGTGGAAAATCCGAAAACTTCGGCACAGCAATTGGCTTTAAATCACAATATGAGTCGATATTCAATTCAAAAGATTACGAAGCGGGAAAAGTTCCGTCCATATAAAATTCATTTATTGCAAGAACTGAGTGAAGACGATTTTGATCGCAGAATCGAGTTCTGTGAACTTATTATGGAGAAGTTACGCCAAAATTTTAACTTTGCCAACCACATTTTGTTTTCCGACGAATCTACATTTTGTTTGAATGGACAAGTCAACCGACACAACTGTAGGTACTGGTCAGACGAAAACCCACATTGGATGGAACAAATTCACACCCAAAGACCGCAAAAAGTAAATGTTTGGTGTGCTATTATTGGTGGACATATCATAGGACCTTATTTTATACACGGTAATTTGAACTCTGCTCGATATTTGACACTTTTGCAAGAATCAATTGTTCCAGACGTTAGTCGATTATTTCCGAACAATAACGACCCAAATCTACCAGCGGAAGAAATATTGTTTCAGCAGGATGGGGCACCCCCTCATTTTAGAATTGAGGTACGGGAATATCTGAATCAAACCTTTCCTGGCAGATGAATAGGGCGCAGGGGAACTATTGAATGGCCAGCTAGGTCTCCCGACATGACGCCGCTTGACTTTTTTTTTGTGGGGTCATGTAAAAAATTTAATTTACCAAAATAGACCGCAGAATATTGAAGAGTTGCAAGCAAGGATTGTGCATGAAATTAATAACATTCCTCAAAACGCTCTTGTAAATGCAGTGCAATGTTTTGTTAAGCGAATTCATTATTGTCAGGAGGTCAATGGAGAACACTTTGAACATCTTATAAAATAGGATTTCAAACAATGTTAAAAACATCGCAACCGGTTCTTTTCACACTCACAGATTATTTTCAAGAGATATTCTACTTTTCATTTATTTTTGTTCTTCATCCAATAGATTTTAAAAACAATAGCGTTTATTTTTATTTATTTTTTTACCCGGAAACGATTGAGTTTATGTACATCATGCTTCTGATAAATGTTGCTCAAAATTAAGAGAAGGATTGAAATATCGAATAATATATAGGGTGTTCCATTAAAAAAAATTAATATTGGTGTGCCACGCCTGTATGACCAACCCTGTATAAATGAAATTATCACCGCCTAGTAGACATTGAAGAACCCAAAAACTTTTGTATAAAACTTTTTTCGACCCCTTGTATATTTTCCAGGATAATCGACCGTTTCCAGACTTAACAGCGACCCTGTATAACCAATATACCATAGAGACTTTCAGACTTTACTTCTTTGACTCCATACGTCTTTCGCTTTCCACCATTTTGTTTCATGATATTTTTAATTTGTTTCTATTTATTGTACAATTTTTTTCGCTAACCTTACTCCACCTGTCACATTTTTGTATGAGCTTTAGTATATCTGTAATCTACGGTTTTATTGTTGCTAGTTGCTTCTTGCCTTGTACTTTTCCACTGTTCCCATCAAAGCGATTTTTATGTCTGTCCGCGCGGATATTCCACATATTTACCTTAATGGTTTCTTCTTTAAACTTTTCCAGTTCCTCTTCATTTTAGTGATTTTTCTTTAAAAAAAAATTAATAATGAGGAGATCCCGACTTTTGAATTTTGAAAAAATTTCTTCAAATAAGCGCTAATTGGGCCCCCCAGAACACATATCCGGGGTCAGTTTCAATTTATATATATATATATATATATATATATATATATATATATATATATATATATATATATATATATATATATATATATATATATATATATATATATATATATATATATATATATATATATATATATATATATATATCTGTGTGTGTGTGTGTGTGTGTGTGTGTGTGTGTGTGTGTGTGTGTGTGTGTGTGTGTGTGTGTGTGTGTGTGTGTGTGTGTGTGTGTGTGTGTGTGTGTGTGTGTGTGTGTGTGTGTGTGTGTGTGTGTGTGTGTGTGTGTGTGTGTGTGTGTGTGTGTGTGTGTGTGTGTGTGTGTGTGTGTGTGTGTGTGTGTGTGTGTGTGTGTGTGTGTGTGTGTGTGTGTGTGTGTGTGTGTGTGTGTGTGTGTGTGTGTGTGTGTGTGTGTGTGTGTGTGTGTGTGTGTGTGTGTGTGTGTGTGTGTGTGTGTGTGTGTGTGTGTGTGTGTGTGTGTGTGTGTGTGTGTGTGTGTGTGTGTGTGTGTGTGTGTGTGTGTGTGTGTGTGTGTGTGTGTGTGTGTGTGTGTGTGTGTGTGTGTGTGTGTGTGTGTGTGTATGTATGTGTGTATCACACCGATGATAACTCAAAAAATAATGGGCCGATTTTGATTAAATTTGGTGAATAAATCCTTTTTGCAAATGGCTTGGATAAGTTCGTTAGCCAGGAAAATCTGCCCAGGTTTTCCTGGAATATTTTGTGTTTTCTTTCGAAAAAATTTATATCTCCAAAATTAACAAAGCAAGGGCAACAAAATTTAGTACGCGGGTTTATACCCATTATAGGTAAGCTACCTACCAAAATTTAGCTATGTACGTCAAAAGACAAAAAATTTAAAGGCATTTAAAGAAAAATAAATTGGGGTTTTCCTCAAAACAACAAAGTTGCGATTTAAAACGTCAAAATCGGCAACATTTAGGCAAATAACTTGAATCTAATACGGGCTATGAAAATCAAATGTCTCAAGAAGAATGTTTAACAAACCCTGAAGTTTTAGTTTCAACCGTCATTGTCCTTCATTTTACTAAAATATTTGCAGAAAATTCATTTCAAATAGACGCTTTCTCTGATGTTTGGCAGTAGTCTTAGCTATAGAGTTTATCGTTTAATGGTATATAATTTTTGTGGAATTTTCGTAAAAAATCAATGAAGCTCAATATATCCGTTATTATACAAGATACGAATTTTTTATATATTAATTATAGGGTGTCTTGACCTACATCTTAAAAAAATATTTCTACAATCACAGGATGGCCCATAAGTCGTTGGTGATATAAATTTTCTTTTTTTTTAAACAAACACGCCTTATGTTATTGTATTTTTGCATTTTCCATCGAAATATAATTCATGTTTGTAAGAAAAGAAATTCTGAATGCAGCAAGTGCGTTATGGTAGCGAATTTTGATCAAATGCTTCCTATTTGAATAGCCCAATTTGCTATTAACCTATAAGGTTGACCAAGAAACGAGTTTTTCCGGGAACACATTAAGTTTACTTTTGGAAATTTTTGTACATTTTCACACAATAAAGTTATTTTTATGAAACATGGCATTGTTTTTACTATATAGGTTATACTGGTAACCAAAATTGATGCCTGCTTTCTTAAATAAAAATAAAACACACATATTTGCAATAAAAACATTTTAATGACAATTCACTACCATAACGCACTTGCTGCGTCCAGAGTTTTTAAGTATGTGTACATTACATTTAATTTTTGGATTTCTTTATATATAATTGTTCAAGCGCTTTAAAATTCAATTAATTTTATTTCTAACAATATTGCAGGATTATGAAGATGATTTAGCACCAGGTGTATTAGAGGATAAAGAAGACGATCAAAAATACAACAACCATCGAGTGGATGACACTTACAAACGTAGTGAAAATAAACCAACCCCTCGTCCAAGACCAGTTATATCTTTACGCAGATTTTCACCGACAACACTTAAACCAAGATCTTATCAAAAAAATAATCTACAAGATGTAAAAAGATTTCTCATTAAAGTTGTTACTAGACCACCTTTCAGACCAAAAAAGCTCGATTCCACGACGCCAAAATCAAAAACAAGTATACACCCACACGACGAAGACGTCAATGAAGAAGAAGCTTCACCAGTGAGGCAAAGATTTGGAGGAATTCAAAAACCAATAAAACCCGAATCACGCGATTACGCAGATGAAGATGAAGAAATCCAACAACGCAGACAAACAAATCCAAGCCGCAGAAACAGAAAAGGTAATAGAACGAAACCACGATATTCTGACGAGGAAAGTGGAGACGAGGAACTGATCGTCAAAGATGACATAGAACAAGTTTCAAACCGAAAAATACGACCATCTATACAGAGAAATAAACAATATGGAGATAGCAGCGTAGATAACAGTAAGACACCGGGAAGAAAAGCTCCCACTAACAAGCCAAAAACTGTACACAGTGGAGAATCAAAATCGTCGGAAGAGGCAGTTCCGCTAGCAAGAAAAGTACCAGAGGATAACGATGTAAAGGCAACAATTTACACTGAAAATAATGAAGGTGTTTTATCTAATGAAGATGTATACACAACAAATAATCAAACAGAAGAAAAACGCGATTCACCGCTACAAGAAAGCAAAGTTTCAGCTGAAGATGTAGCAACAGAAAATATAAACAACAAAGAGGAGAGAGGCAAGACGCTAAAAAATTCACAAGTTGTTGTGCCGGAAGACGATATTATTTACGAACACGAGACAGAGGAGGATCATTTAAGAGTAAAGCGAGATATTTTCACTACGATACCCACTAAAGACAGAGCTACTGTGGTAGAACCTAACGAAGGTAACAATGAAAACTTACAGGAATCTTCTTCGGAATTGTATGCGCTTTCGCCGGATAGCATAAACCAAAATTACCAAGACAGTACGGAATCAGATTATTATACAGAAACTGTTGAAAGTACAAGCGGAGAAGAATTATCCGCTGAAGTACCAACTAAATTGCCACTACAACAAGTCGTTGATGCTAAGAAAGCAAATAACGATAACGTTTTAATCACAGACTCAGCAGAAAGTTTTGTATCGCCCACGGCAGTACCTACTAGTAGTTTACAAACTGAAAGTGCACCTCAAGATGAAACACCAACAACATATCGACCAAAAAGAATACAGAGGCCAAAAATAGCAGAAACGTCAAATCAAATAAAAAATTTGAAAAATTCTAATATAAATGAGGAAGCTGTGTCCGATTCTGCGGAGATTGTGCAACAAACCACCCAAAACCCATTACCCAGAGTTACACCAATAAATAACGAAAAAGGTGTTAAGAATGTTCCAAAAACTATCAAAACGGAAGCAAATAAAGAAGCTAAATCTGTGAGTAATAGGGCCGCAAATACGAATCCTGATCAGGCTGGGACAGTCAGCCAACAAACATCGGAAGAAAGCACAGTAACAACGGCACGTCCAAAAAGAATTAACAGAAAAACTACGCATTCCACTACAACAGCAAAAGCCCCGGTAACTCAAAAACCTACTACAACGAAACCAATAACTCAACCAAGTCACCCGACAATAAAACAAGAACGTAAAGACTTGGAGTCTTATCCTCCACGAGCTAGACAAGTTCCACCGAGGGCTAGAAAAACTCCAGTCACAAATACCCAAACAACATTTACTACAACAACTACTACTACAACAACTGCCACTACTAAAGCACCACTAAAGTCAATATCTGAAGAAGAATATGAAAACAGTATTGAGGAGGCTGAAAGACAACCGGACCTATATTATACATCAAACAGCGAATCAAGTAACGAATCAGAACGCCGTCAATCAGAAAGCAGCAGCCAATTAGAACGCGATAGGCATTATAGTCCGGAACATAAAACGCCAAAAAACCCACCAAAGCCAAACTTATCAACGCAGCGTCCAAAGGGTAGAAGGATCGCAGAAAGGACTTATCAGCAATCACCAGATTCTTCGTCTAAAAAGCCTTCTATTATGGAAGATGAATTTAAAAGGCAAGCAGAAGGCGCACACTACTCATTTGGATCTAAAGTTGATGATACAATATCAGGCGCACATAACGCTAGAGAAGAAACAAGGGACGGTGTTAACGTCAAGGGAAAATATTCTTACAATGACGGCTATTTCCAGATTACTGTGCATTACGAAGCTGATGACAAAGGATTTAGAATTGTTAAGTAAGTACTAAACTTAAGGGTATATGTACATATATATATATATATATATATATATATATATATATATATATATATATATATATATATATATATATATATATATATATATATATATATATAAGAAAGAAAGAAAGAAAATGAAAATTTGACAGTAATTAAAACATTTTTTTTTAAATTGGGAAACCAACTAAGTGACCACATTTTATTTGCTTAAATTAGAGTTTATGATTTATTAGATAAGGAATCAATGATACTAAGTGATTTTTCTTCAGCCGACACTTGACCCCCTTCATGTGAATATGACCGATCACAGAAGCGCTGCCTATCAGGCACATGAATTGCTTACGAAATTTAAGTCCTGGAACTTTGCCCGTTTGATAGCATATAGTCAATGGCCCATAAAACATTTCTATACAAATATCTCATTTTTCGGCAAATTGGGAATTTTATTACTTTTTGAAGTAAAAGCAGTCGGACAATTTTTACTGATTTTTATTTTGGCCATATTCAAAAGGAAAATTAACAAATATGAATACCATAAACGGTATATGTTTAAAGATTTTCATAAATACCATCATTAACTTCAATGCATTTGTTTCCTATTTTATTCATGGTGCGACTAGCACGATTAGTGGCGTTGCGCTTACATGTTACTACAGAGGCTGCATTCCTAATTCGATCAAGTAATGCTTCCCTTGTGTCTATTTTAGTGGCGTACAGTACACCAAAGACTTCATCCACCCCCAAACAAAGTAATCCAGTGGTTTTAGGTCTGGAGATCTCGCTGGTCAGTTTATTGGAACCCCTCAACCAATCCAGCCTCCAAAATGATTGTTTTGAAACTTTTGTACCCGCAGAGTAAAGTTGTGACGGGCCCAATCATGTTGGAAGTATCACCGTTGTCGTACATTGAGAGGAACATCCTCCAAAATTTCTGCTAAATAAATTATCTACCAGGAACTGTAAATATCCTTCCCAGTAAGACGCCCACAAACTGACCCGCTAACTGGTCATTGATTAGGCCGCACCAAAAATGTACATCGATGCTGAAAATTGCATTCAAACGTAGCATGAGGGTTTTTTGCTAACCATCGGTATTAATTGTGAAAATTAATTATACCATCAGGAGTGAAGTAAGTCTCATCACTAAATAAAATACATTCACTTACTGTCGGATTTTGACGAATCCATTCACAAAATTGTAGTGATTTCCTATTTCAAAAATATTTACCCCAAAATTTCCTTTGTATAACGTAACATAAAAATTAAATCACCGTGTTGGCAATTGCATGAAGTATTAAGATTTGGAAAAGAAAGTGGGTGTTGCTATTTAAAAAGAAAACATCGCTGACGTCACCATTTTTAGCACGTCGCTCTGTATAATTGTATGTCAAAATGTGGGCCATTTTTTAACAAAGTTGACCTGTTTTTTAGTTTGCTAAAAAATCACTTTCTGTTTTATCGAATTTATTCCTTACTTTTGACGCGCCCTGTATATATATATATATATATATATATATATATATATATATATATATATATATATATTAGCATATATATTAGCATATAAAGTCTGGAACTGATATCGGATATCGGTTCCCAAAGCTCCAATTTGCGCTCATTTGAAGCAATTTTTCGAAAGGTTTAAAGCACAATTTTCTTTATGATAATGCGCTAAAAGAGGGAGGGGTAAAATATGATGTAGATTACCCCGTACATAATGATTTTCCTTAGCTTTAGTCCATAACATGATGCAACTAATTTATTTAAAAACCCTTAGAAATAGATAGTGAGCCCACTTTTTCAGCTTTACCATGGGGACTTCACTTATAACACAAAACATCTCAATAATCCAAGAAAAAAACTATTTTATATTTGTACCATCTATTTTTTTTACAGACAAGAAAAGATACCAGTAGGCAATGGACCAGAATTTAACCCTGATGGAGAGGCGATGGTTTCCTCTCATAATAATGGAAACGAACTTAAATATAAAGTGACGGAACATGAACTCGTGAAACAAAAACAAAGGAAAAAAACCATTAGAAGAGTTCACTTGATCAACCCCCACAGTTCCCCTAGGAATGCCAACGAACATCGTGTGGAGACACCCAAGAGAATTCCAGAAAGAAGAATTGCAGAGACAGTTCCTAGTAGCTCGGAAGAAAATTAAAATTGACTGATTAGCGCTAGTGTTAAGCTATAATATTTAGATAATACTGTTCCTCACGATCCTTCCTTTTCTTTGTACATATAAAGAAAAAATTAAAACATCGAAATTCGTTTCATACTTTTTTTCAAAATTTCAACAATTTTTTTGAAAGCTGTATACACTTAGCAGAGTTTCAAACTTCGAATAAAAAGTAACTCATTAACGTTTAGTGTTAAGTTAATAGTTTTCTAGGCTATACTGTTATCTTGATCCTATCTTTTGGTTGTACATATGAGGAGAAAAATAAAACAAGAAAAAAACGTTTTACCCCTTTTTTATTCAAAATTCAAACTATTTTACACTTGTATATAATCAGCAGAGTTTTACGTTTGGAATAAGGTACGCTATTTATGTTATGCATTAAATACGCATTAACTTTTTTCTCAGACCTCGTATATATCTTTTAGTAACAAAATATGAAATATTGAACTTTTTTGAGCAACAAATGTATACTTTATGAAAACGGTTCAAGTCAACCGTGTGTTTTGTTTCTTTAACGTCTGCCTATTTCCGCGACTATGGCCAATCACCGACGCCAGGGAGCAGTTTCACCTCACTATCCCGGAAATATTGCCGAACCCCTGCCTTTCTGTAAGGAGGGTAGGGATCTTTAACGTGCCCAACATCGCATGGACACGGGACCGACGGCTTTACGCCCCGTCCGAAGGGCGGAACGTGCAGACATTCAACTTGTTCAAATACAATGCCAGAACCTCGGTTGATGTTAATGTTACAGTTTGTACTGAAAAAGTGAAAGGAGTACCCTGGGATCGAACCCAGTACCCTTCGGTTCAGGGGCACACGTTCTTATCCCTGAAACACCGAGGTTCTCGAAGTCAACCGTCGGGAAGATATTTTTTATTTTATAAATTAGTATTTCGGATTTATACCTCCAGGAATATTAACACCCAAAACGGACTTTTTGTTCAGAAATTCAGAGCCCATTGCGTATCAGTATTTTAAAAATTATGTGTCCAAATGTGACCCAAAATATTCATTAAGCCTTTAATTGCCGAAAAGAAAAACCTTTTAGTTTTTTTGCATTAAAAAAAACAACTATAAAAATGATGCCGCTATGGCGACTTAATAGCAAAATGATCTAGTATATAAATCATTTGATAATTAATAGTAATAATTGAAAAACAGTTTAAGACATTATCAAGTGTTAATCGATTTAATTCGCTTTTTACTTCGATATAGATTTTTAAATTTGGAAGATTGTCCATGATAATCTTTTATACTCCTACAACCAACAACCTGTCCGAACCAAGAGTCGACTGCTGTGGATTTACCCAACAGGATAAATTTTTGTCAATGGTATATGAATATTTCAAGAGAAAATGTAAATATTTTATCCAATATTTTCGTCGTTGATGAAGCATCACTTCAAACACATTGTTTAGTAAACCATTAGAATATTCACTCATGGTCTGATCAAAACCCCCACCAAGTTTGTAAATAGAGATTTCAGCATAATTTTTGTGTAAATGTATGGGCAGAAATTACAGGAGATTATCTTATTGTTCCGTTTATTCTTCCTCGGCGTCCCGGTGCAGCGCAATATCTGAGATTTTCAAAACAGCAACTCTAAATATTGCTTGAAGAGGTTTCACTAGCTATCCGTGAAAACATGAGGTATGCGCACGACGGAGCTCCTGCCAATGGTACATTGGCGGTTAGGCAATAGTTCAATTTAAATTTTCCTGGGAGATGGATACGTCGAGGGAATGATTCACCCGTCAAATGGTCTGCGCTATCACGGGACCTCACACCCATGAGCTACTTTTTATGGGTTCACCTAAAAAATATTGTTTATTCCAACCCTATTCATAGTGTGGAAATCCTACGTCAAAGATTTTTTTAGTTCCTGTAAACTACCTCGAAACATCATTTGAGATCTTTTATTTTAGTGAATTTTCTTTTAAAAAAATTTTCTTCAAACGAGCGCTAATTATGCCCCCTAAGACACATATCCGGGGTCAGTTTCAATTTATTTATATATATATATATATATATATATATATATATATATATATATATATATATATATATATATATATATATATATATATTTGTGTGTGTGTGTGTACCTCACCGATAACTAAAAAAATAATGGGCTGATTTTGATTAAATGCAAAAAAAAAATATCTCCGGAAATAACACTTTATAGGTAAATTACATATCAAAATTCAGCTCTGTAGGTTAAAAGACAAAAAATTATAGGCATTTAAAGAAAAATTAATTGGGGTTTTCCTCAAAACGTCAAAGTCGCGATTTAAAACGTCAAAGTCGCGATTTAAAACGTCAAAATTGGCAACATTTAGGCAAATAACCTAAATCTAATACGGGCTATGGAAAGAAAATGTCTCAGGAAGAATGTTTTACAAACCCTGAAGTCTTAGTTTCAACCGTCATTCTCCTTTATTTTACTAAAATATTTCCATAAAATTAATTTCAAATAGACCCTTTCTCTGATGCCTTGGCAGTAGTCTTAGCTATAGAGTTTATCGTTTAATGGTAGGTATATAATTTTTGTCGAATTTTCGTAAAAAAATCAATAAAGCTCAATATATCCGTTACTATACAAGATATGAAAAAAATTGTATACATTAATTATAGGGTGTCTTGAGCTACATCTTAAAAAAATATTTCTACTAAAAAACAGCAAGTGCGTTATGGTAGCGAATTTTGATTAAATGCTTCATATTTGAATAGCTCAATTTGCTATTAACCTATAAGGTTGACCAAGAAACGAGTTTTTTCGGGAACACTTTAAGTTTACTTTCGGAAATTTTTGTACATTTTCAAACAATAAAGTTATTTTGATGAAACATGGCAATTTGTTTATACTATGTAGGTTATAGTGGTGACCAAATTTGATGCCTGCTTTCTTTAAAAAAACACATATTTGGTATTAAAAACAATTTAATGAAAATTTACTACCATAACCCATTTGCTGCCTCCAGACTTTTTATAATTGTCAGTTAATTGTTCTCTTAGATTATGTATTTATTGTTTTATGTGACTCTTCATTTTTCTAGTTTTGTTCTTTTCTTTAAATAATTGCTCTTAAACTGACAATAAATATGTATTTTGCAACAATTATTTTTTTCCTGGTATGACCGCAAAACAGATTTCTTTAGTGTTAGTGTAGAGCTGGAATATCTTCATACATAAGAAAACTCGGGACGCAGCAAGTGCGTTATGGTAGTGAATTTTCATTAAAATGTTTTTATTGCAAATATGTGTTTTTCTTTTAATTTAAGAAAAGAGGCATCAATTTCGGTTACCAGTATAACCTATATGGTAAAAACAATGTGCCATGTTTCATAAAAATAACCTTATTGTGTGAAAATGTACAAACATTTCCTAAAGTAAACTTAAAGTGTTCCCGGAAAAACTCGTTTCTTGGTCAACCTTATAGGTTAATAGCAAATTGGGCTATACAAATATGAAGCATTTGATCAAAATTCGCTACCATAACGCACTTGCTGCATCCGGAATTTCTTTTTTACAAACATGCATTATATTTCGATGGAAAATGCAAAAATGCAATAACATAAGGCGTGTTTGATTAAAAAAAAACTCTGGACGCAGCAAGTGCGTTATGATAGTGAATTTTCATAAAAATGTTTTTAATAACAAATATGTGTGTTTTTTTAAGAAAGCAGGCATCAAATTTGGTTACCAGTATAACCTATATAGTAAAAACAATGTGCCATGTTTCATCAAAATAACTTTATTGTGTGAAAATGTACAAAAATTTCCAAAAGTAAACTTAAAGTGTTCCCGAAAAAACACGTTTCTTGGTCAACCTTATAGGTTAATAGCAAATTGAGCTGTTCAAATATGAAACATTTGATCAAAATTAGCTACCATAACGCACTTGCTGCGTCCAGAATTTCTTTTCTTACAAACATGCATTATATTTCGATGGAAAATGCAAAAATGCAATAGCATAAGGCGTGTTTGATTTAAAAAAAAAAGGAAATTTGTATCACCAACGACTTATGGGCCACCCTGTGATTGTAGAAATATTATTTTAAGATGTAGCTCAAGACACCCTATAATTAATATATACAAAAATTTTTCATATCTTATATAATAACGGATATATTGAGCTTTATTGATATTTTACAAAAATTCGACAAAAATTATATATCATTAAACGATAAACTTTATAGCTAAGGCTACTGCCAAGCATCAGAGAAAGGGTCTATTTGAAATGAATCTTCTGGAAACATTTTAGTAAAATGAAGGACAATGACGGTTGAAACTAAGACTTCAGGGTTTGTAAAACATTCTTCTTGAGACATTTTATTTCTATAGCCCGTATTAGATTCAAGTTATTTGCCTAAATGTTGCCAATTTTGACGTTTTATATCGCAACTTTGACGTTTTGAAGAAAGCCCCAATTTATTTTTCTTTAAATGCCTATAACTTTTTTGTCTTTTGACCTACATAGCTAAATTTTGGTAGGCAACTTACCTATAAGGATGTAAACACGCGTACCAAATTTGGTTGCCCTTACTTTGTTAATTTCGGAGATATAATTTTTTTTCGAAAGAAAACAAAATTTTCCGGGAAAACCTGGGCAGATTTTTCTGGCTAACGAACTTATCCAAGCCATTTGCAAAAGGAATTTTTTCACCAATTTAATCAAAATCGGCCCATAATTTTTTGAGTTATCGGTGTGATATATATATATATATATATATATATATATATATATATATATATATATATATATATATATATATATATATATATATATATAAATATATATATATATAAACATATAAAAATTGAAACTGACCCCGGATATGTTTTCTGGGGGGCCTAATTAGCGCTCATTTGAAGAAATTTTTTCAAAATTCAAAAGTCGGGATCTCCTCATTAGTGATTTTTTTTAAAGAAAATTCACTAAAAAGAAAATTTGTATCACCGACGACTTTTGGGCCACGCTGTGATTGAAGAAATATTTTTTGAAGATGTAGCTCAAGACACCCTATAATTAATGTATAAAGATATTTTTCATATCTTGTATAATAACGGATATATTGAGCTTTATTGATTTTTTACGAAAATTCGACAAAAATTATATACCATTAAACGATAAACTCTATAGCTAAAACTACTGCCAAGCATCAGAGAAAGGGTCTATTTGAAATGAATTTTCTGGAAACATTTTTGTAAATTGAAGGACAATGACGGTTGAAACTAAGACTTCAGGGTTTGTAAAACATCCTTCTTGAGACATTTGATTCCCATAGCCCGTATTAGATTCACGTTATTTGCCTAAATGTTGCCGATTTTGACGTTTTATATCGCAACTTTGACGTTTTGAAGAAAGCCCCAATTTATTTTTCTTTAAATGCCTATAACTTTTTTGTCTTTTGACCTACATAGCTAAATTTTGGTAGGCAACTTACCTATAAGGATGTAAACTCGCGTACCAAATTTGGTTGCCCTTACTTTGTTAATTTCGGAGATATAATTTTTTTTCGAAAGAAAACACAAAATTTTCCGGGAAAACCTGGGCAGAATTTCCTGGCTAACGAACTTATCCAAGCTATTTGCAAAAGGAATTTATTCACCAAATTTAATCAAAATCGGACCATTATTTTTTGAGTTATCGGTGTGATACATATAAATATATATATATATATATATATATATATATATATATATATATATATATATATATATATATATATATATATATATATATATATATATATATATATATATATATATAAACATATAAAAATTGAAACTGACCCCGGATATGTGTTCTGAGGGGCCTAATTAGCGCTCATTTGAAGAAATTTTTTCAAAATTCAAAAGTCGGGATCTCCTCATTAGTGAATTTTTTTAAGAAAATTCACTAAAACGCAATTTTTATTGAAAGTAAAGACCCAAATAAACAGTAGTTACGGAAACTATCGAATTTAAACGAGTGTATGCTAGATCGCTTTGCTATTAAGTCGCCATAGCAGCATGATTTTAATAGTTTTTTTAGTGCAAAAAAACTAAAAGGTTTTTTCTGAAAACTAAAGGCTTAACAAAAATTTTTGGTCACATTTTTGAATTCTGAATTTCTTACAAAAAAGTCCGTTTTGGACGTTAATATTTCTAGAGGTATAAATCCGAAATATTGATTTATAAATTGAAAAATATCTCTCCAACGGTTGACTTAAACCATTTTCAATAAGTATACCTTTTTTTGTTAAAAAAAAGTCTAATACATCATATTTTACTACTAAAAGGTGTATACAAGTGCTGAGAAAAAAGTTTATGCATATTTAATGCATAACATTGCCCCAAACGCAACAGCCATAAATGATTATTATATCATTTTTTCCAGCCTGAAAAAACTCTCGCTATTAAATTTGAAACATGTCTAACTACAACTTTAGAAATTATTAATTATTCCCTTATAAGCAAAAATGATGATGGCTCCTCCTTGTACAAAAGACTCCGGAGGTAAAATACCACTCAAAAGCCCTGATTCTCTAAATCCTGTGACAAGGCCAGACTTGAAGAGGTCAAAGCTCACAAAAAGCTTTTACACAATCCCAGTCAAGAAAACCGTCACGCATTTAACGACGCAAGAAACCGCTATGTCCACATTCTTTCTGAGGCAAAAAACTCGTTTAATAACCACATCAAAAACAAAGTCCTCTTAAGCGCCAGCGGCAGCAAACCCTTCTGGACTCTTGCTAAATCTATTGAGAATAATTTCTGCAAGAGCACCTTCCCACCTCTTGTCTCAGGGGATGAAATTGTTTCTGCCGCCCTCGGCAAGGTTGAACGTTTTGCCTCGTTGTTCGTCGGCAATTCTACTCTCAACCCACCTCCAACAGTCCCCAATGTCGCGCATAAAATGACGGATATCATTTTCAAAACTAAAAAGGTACAAAAGATGCTTTCTTCTCTTAATACCAGGAAAGCCTCTGGTCTTGACGAGATCCCAGCAATTGTTCTCAAAAAATGCGCTCCAGAACTTGCTCCTGTCCTGACTCGTATGTTTCAGACATCTTACAATAGATGCATATTCACTAGTAACTGAAAAACTGCTCGAGTATAACCCGCCCCCAAGAAAGGATCCAAAGCGCTTCTTAGCAACTACAGGCCCATTTCTCTCCTTTCAGTCGTCTCTAAAGTGTTGGAAAAGTATATAAACACCGAATTACTAAAATTTCTTGGAAAACACAGTCTAATCCACGGCAGGCAGTATGGATCCCGTCAGCGCAGATCAACTGCCGACCTCCTTTCCCTTGTCACCCATTCTTGGAACAAGTCAATGAAACTACACGGTGTATCCCAGATTGTCGCTGTAGACATATCCAAAGCATTCGACCAGGTCTGGCACGCAGCACTGCTTAATAAACTACCGGCCCATGGCCTACCACCAAAACTCTGTACGTGGACAGCAAATTTCCTCTCCAACCGGAGCATTTCTGTTGTCGTGGATGGCCATTCCTCTAAACTGTATCCAATTAATGCAAGAGTTCCTCAAGGTTCAGCTTTAGCCCCTACTTTGTTTCTTCTCCACATCAATGACATCCTCTCTAGCACATCCAACCCAGTTCACAGTTACGCGGACGACAGCACCCTCCACTCAAATATACAATATTCTAAGCAGACTCATGGAGGGTTCTATCTCCGTGGATCTCCAAAAAATATTAGACTGGGGAAGTAGAAATCTTGTACAATTCAACCCCACCAAATCACAGTCTTGCTTTCTTTCTCATAAGAGATACACCAGCCCTAGACCCATCACAATAAACAACCAAGTTATTGAAAGTAATGAGTCATTTTCACTTGTTGGCATTTATGTGGACTGAAACCTCAATTGGCACCAACATGTCACATCATTTGCAGAAGCGGCTGTTAAGGAATTAGGTTTCCTCTTCCGAGCTCGCAAATACTTTTCACCAGCTAATCTCTATACCTTATATACTTCACAAATAAGACCAAACCTCGAATACTGATCTCAAATCTGGGGTGCTGCTGCCGCTTCTACACTCGCTATCCTGGACTTCATTCGGAAGAGAGCTATACGTCTCATCGGTGACCCTACCCTCACCCAAAGGCTGCCATCCCTTGCCCACCGACGTGCCGTTGATGACCTCTCTCTCTATTTTATAGGTATCTGCACAGGCACTGCTCAGAGGAGCTTTCTTCCATAGTTCCATCACCTGCTGCCCCCAACAGATCTACCAGGGGAACAGAGCGAATGCACCCTTTTACTGTCCAGGTCACCAGGCATAGAACATCTTGTTATGCCCGCTCTTTTATCCCGAGAACTTCCAAGTTGTGGAATTCCTTGCCGGCACATGTTTTTCCTTCTCCCCCGAACCTCCAAATCTTCAAGTCCAGAATTAACAAGTTGCCTCTTTCCTCTTTGTCGACACCCAGGGTACGATAGTATTTAGGCTGTGTGCGAAAGTTATTGCGCTTATTAGCAGATAAACGTACAGACCGACAAAAAAATTTCGTTCCAGAATCAAGCTTTCTATATATTTTAAGACTTTTTAAGCCGTTTTAGCAACAAACAAAAAATTAAAATTTATGTCACCGATATTCCACCCCCACACATTCTACCACCAATCTAATTTCAGCACAGGATACCAGATGTTTAATGAAATTGAAACTTTTCTAATAAACAAACCTTAAAACGTTATATTACCCGACTTTTAACGAAAACATGTCAATTTTCACCAAAGCACCCTCGATTCATCCCCTATCCCTTGCGGCGATTTTACCCAAAAACAATTCGAACCGTTCGTTTGTCGGGTGCTAACTGTATACCTAATTTGAAGACGATATCTCAATTTGTTAAGTACACTTGGAAAACCCAAATCACCACAACACGTGTTTTTTTAAAGACCTCTTTTTCATCCTCTGGTGATGCTGACGTGGTCAGTGAAACGATAGTAGGGTCTTTAAAAAAATTAGTGCTATGGTGATTTGGGTTCTACAAGTGTACTTATCAGTGCGCATCACAGGTTCCAGTTTGCACATAGTGATCTCAATTTGTTCTGAAGTGATCGTGGCTACTAACAGACAGACATACAGACCGGCAGACAAAAAAATATTCGTTCCCAAATCACTTTGTCCGCTATTTAAGCGAATTTTTTTTTTTTTTTGATACCAAACTTCCACACGTACTGACGATGTGGAAGTAAAAATATTGTGTGTGGTTTGTATCATATAAACGTGATTTCTAATTGTTTTTCCAAAAATTGTATTAAACTCAAAAGGAAATTCGCTACAAATCTTACATACGTACTTATCAGTTTTGTCCAACCCAAAAAAAGTTATGATGATAAAATTTCAGGTCAATTCCCTGTACTCGCAATCAAAATATTAACAGATCTGAAAACCTGTATAACTAGCAGTAGTTAAATAAAGTAACACACAAAATTAGCGATAAATATTACATTAATATCCAACGATTCCAATCCAATCACGCTAAACAAAACAACATCAACCTCGCCAGAGCGGGCCATTGATCTGATGCCCAGAGAGGTGGTATAACCCACCCATATATGTTCATTCTGTGGAAGGGTCAAAAGGTTCGTGACCTTGCGCAGTTGTGAGATTTCAAGGACGATGGACAAGAAAACAGGTGATCAGTGATACAGTGACAATGATACATCGAGCTAAAGAACTGAAAGAGTAAATCAGACTGATTTTTTGTGATTCTTGGGACAATATATCAATCAAGATGAAGGTAAGTCAGTAAATTGGATTGCTTGTAACTTACTTAACATATTTTTTACATTCTGCAGTCAACACGTATATACTAACAATACAATTAAAATGGAATAATTATCAGGCATCTTCCTGATAATTTAAAGGGCTATTAATTTTTGTTTGCAGATCCTGAGATAACTGCTATGAATACACATAAAGAAAATGTTTTCCAATATTGACTAGAATTAATTCAAAAACATCAGTAATTCAAAATTATCCACCTACTAAAGAAACGCGCTTTTTGATAGGTACTACCTTAAGAAAATTTAATTAATTCCTAAAGAATGTTTACTAAAATGTCTTCATGAAAGTTTGGTTTTCAACTTTCGTTTTTGTCCGAACATGATTTATAGATTATATCAATTCACACCAGCTTAAGATACAGGCGGTGCGTTAGATTAGCGACTTTTCAAAATAATTATTCGATAAATAACCTATAAAGAAAATAAGAAATTGTAACTATGCATATTTCACAATTACCTATGAAAACCAACGTATCTTTAGATATAATTTGTTCAGCCCGGGCCATATTATAGACTTGTCCATCGGTTTCTGTAATTTTCTAAAATCTGCTGTAAACTACGCGTCAATTAAAGTGGAACACTTTAAATTTTGGATGCTGTTTGATCGTTTGTGGCTGAAAAACAAGTTCGCCGAATCTGAACTAATTTTCACAGCTTGACAGATGTTTCTTGGGGCTTCTGATTAGTAGACAATAACAAAATTTGCACTCACGTGATAAGATACAGAGTGGAATATAAGTAAATATTTTTTCGGCAACATTTTAAATGTAGGCCATTAGTCTACGAGGAGGAGACCATTTTATTTTTGAGGTAAAATTTGACTTTTAACCACATTATTTTTTTGCAAAATGTGCCTCCAATAGTCAAGGTCCGTTTGAATTTTTCAGTTTATATATAGAATATTCACTCATGGTCTGATAAAAACCTTCATCAAGTTTGTAAATAGATATTTCAGCATAATTTTTGTGTTAATGTATGGGCAGAAATTACAGGAGATAATCTTATTGGTCCGTTTATTCTTCCTCGGCGTACCGGTGCAGCGCAATATCTGAGGTTTTCAAAACAGCAACTCCAAATAATGGTTGAAGAGGTTTCACTAGCTATCCGTGAAAACATGAGGTACGCGCACGACGGAGCTCCTGCCAATAAGTACAATAGCTGTTAGGCAATAGTTAAATTTAAATTTTCCTGGGAGATGGATACGTCGAGGGAATGATTCACCCGTCAAATGGCCTGCCCTATCACGGGACCTCACACCCATAGGCTACTTTTTATAGGTTCACCTAAAAAATATTGTTTATTCCAACCCTATTGATAGTGTGGAAATCCCACGTCAAAGATTTTTTAGTTGCTGTAAACTACCTCGAAAACATCATTTGAGATATCTTTTATTTTAGTGAATTTTCTTTTTAAAAAAATCACTATTGAGGAGATCCCGACTTTTGAATTTTGAACAAATTTCTTCAAACGAGCGCCAATTAGGCCCCCTAGGACACATATCCGGGGTCAGTTTCAAATTATATATATGTTTATATATATATATATATATATATATATATATATATATATATATATATATATATATATATATATACATATATATGTATACGTATATATATATATATATATATATATATATATATATATATATATATATATATATATATATATATATATATATATATATATGTGTGTGTGTGTGTGTGTGTGTGTGTGTGTGTGTGTGTGTGTGTGTGTGTACGCATCCAAGCGATAACTCAAAAATATTCGACTTTGAACGAAACTGAGCACATATCTTCATTTTGTTAAGACCGCGGACGAGTTCTTAAATCAGCTATAACGGAGATTTTACCCCAAAAAATATAATTTTTTTTTCGAAAAGAGTGACTTAAATGACACTTTGCATGTAGCTAGAAATGGTGTAAATAAACCTCTGTTGTAAATTCGAAGTAATTTGGTTCACAAAACTTGGAACTTTTTCCAAACTAAATATACAACTTGAAATACATGAATTGAAACCACTAAGTGATTAAAGTTCAATGCCTGACAAAGACGGACTAGTTATCTACCATGCGTAAATTCATACATACCACAGGACCAGATTGTCAACTAGCACTCGGCAAATCTCGGCTACTAAAATCCCGAACACTGGAACACCGCTGTCACCGCAAGACCAGGCCACTGCCACAGCATTCGACATAATAAACAATTGGTTATTATGCTGTGACCATGCCGTTACGCAAAAGTACAGATAACATGAAATTATAATCATGTGATTGTAAAAGTTATTCTCTTTTAAGTGGGAGAGAATCAATACATTTTTAAAATGCACTATATTTGTCGCTTGATGAACAGCCCCAATTAAAGTTTCAGACTGAAAATGTAGCTTGGAAACATCAAGGTTTAGGGACGGCAATAATACCGGGTGAACAAACACTTGTTACGCAACTCTCGTGGCTAAGGGGTAATGTGTTTAACTCATAACTAAACTTGACGGCCGGTGCGTGTTCTATTCTAGCGCGATCCACGTTACTGTTTTGTTTTATTTCACAAACTTTAATATTTGGTAAAAACAATATTGTCCAAGTTTGATACGTTTGGATAACTTTGTCACCTTTAAGTCTAAAATTAGAAATTTCAGCAGACACGTTTAATTGTTTATCAGAAAAGAGAATCTGTTTTGGAAAAACTTTTTTATTGTTGAAAAAATACATGCCACGTTTATAATTTGGCAGATACTTTCTTTTTCCAAATATGAATTAAGTTTTCGTTTAGAAAGCTTTTGTAGCTTTAATAAAATTTGTAATTTAATCTCATCTTTAAGGTGTGATTAAATTGAAAGTGTTAATTCTAATAATATTCGTGCTCATACACGAACGTGTACAATTCTGCCGAAAATTCACTACGATAATGCACTTGCTGGGTCCCGGAACTTTTGAGATTTTGTTCGTATCGCATTTGACTACGTTGCTGTCAGCAAGTTTACTTCCTAATTTTCTAGCAAAACGCACATCGCAATAGTCAGGGATTTGGGTTAGGTGAATTTTGGGTATGCAGTTGAGAAACATTCAATACATCGGGAAGTTTCTGAGATTTTTTGCTATCGCAGCCTACTAGGGTGATATCATTAGTTTTGCTTCCTAGCAGTAAAACGAAGGAAAATTTATTTTATTCGTTACACAAGGCATGACTAACACATAGATAAATTAATGAATAAATTACACCACAGTTATGAAGGAACAAAAAGACAGTATCTTGTGTGTTCACCACGATTGCTGAACAGATCTTCGACTCATCTGGGCACACTATCCACCAAACTTCTCAACAAATCTTGGGGAGTAGCTTCCCACTCTTGCCTAATGGCAGTAGCCAATAAATTTAAGTCACGAAAACCACTCGCTCGCTCACTTAATTTAATGCTACTTCATATATGCTCAATCGGATTCATATCAGGTGATCTGGCAAACCACTCCATTATCTCTATATTGTTAACCCTAAGCATGCCCGAAATTAATGGCATAGGGGATGAGAATATCTCTCACATGCAAATCTCCTTTCTGCATTCATACTTTCCCTCATCACGACTACTAAGTCAGTTCTCCAATTGCGACATATACCACCTCCATCGAAAGCCTCTCGTACTTCCATACATTCCTCTCTATTTCTTTCACCAGTTTCACTCCATACCAATGCATGCCCATCATTTCTATATAAAATTAATCTTAATTCATCAACAAATAAACATATCTGCCAGTCTGATACTCCCCAGTGACTCTGCTGATGAACCCAGTTTCTGTGCCCAGTGCAAGGTATATTTTTCAAGAGTGGCCATGGCGCTCGTCGTCTGGCTCTCAATTTTCTGGCGTGGAGTCGTCTGCGAATTGTCGACTTCGAGGCTGCAATTGATCTGATTGCCGAGGAACGTACTTTCCTGTTGCTGCGTACTGTTATCGCCAAGTCTGTTGTCTTCTCACATAGTAATAACTCTTCCTCTGCCACCTCCATGCCTTAGCATACCGAAGATTCGGCTCTCCTTGACTATGAAAGTGCGCATTTTGCTAAAAAGCAATATGGTTATAAGTCAAATTTAACTTCGAAAAGAAAATTGATGACACTAACGTAGCGGAACACGATATCAACAAAATCTCAAAAATGTCCCGAGGTGTATAAATATTCTTCAGCACTGAATACCAAAGGCGAACACAACTGGCCTCATCAACTAATGGGGTTCGCTTGGGCTGGATTTGACCTAAAATACAAAATTGATTATAGTGGGCTGCGATATTAATAAAATCTCAAAAACCTCCAGAGGTATCAAGGTATACTTCTAAATTGCATACCATATATATATATATATATATATATATATATATATATATATATATATATATATATATATATATATATATATATATATATATATATATATATATATATATATATATATATATATATATATAACGATCAAACAGCATCCAAAATTTAAGGTGTTCCACCTCAATTGGCGTAGTTTAGTTTTCTCTCTAGCAAACACTATACATCTTCTTTTTTGATATTTAGATTAAATTAATTATATTAATTATTAAAAAAAATCCAATATTTTATAAAACGATAAGGATATTTCGGAACTTTTTTCAAGTTTTGTCGAAAGAACTGGTTCCCCAACAAACTTATTACAGTTATTCGCCAAAGGTTGTTTTACTGATACAGCCCAATTATTTTTGATAATATATACAGTGTGAACCATAAGTTTAATGAATAAATTCATTTTCTCAGTTAATATGTTAGATAACAACCTATTTTTTTAACGATTTTGCTAGTACTTTTTATTATCTTTTCAACGGTCTAAAATTTTTAATATCTTGTATTTTTAAAAAAATTCTAAAGGTTAAAATATTAAAAAAAATATATTTTGAACAATGAATCTATTTACCACATAACACATATAACCATGGTGAAAACTTTCAAAAGTCAACGATAAATAAATGTTATTTGCTTACTCTACAGTAGGATATACGTTTATCTCATTAACATGGTTCAATTGAACGAGAAACAGAGAATTGAAGCGTCAATGATGATTGGATACAGCGATAGTCAGAACACATCAAGAAGTATGTCAACTCGTTAGGGGAAAATACCCGGATAAGCGGATAAGTCAATCAAATGTTAGTAGGATTAAAAACAAATTTCGTGAACATGGCGTTGTAAAGAATCTACCAAAAAGTGGACGCCGGATGATATTAAGTGATATTCTATAAGAAGTCGAAAACAATCCACATGCAACTAGTAGAAGTACTTCTTTGGATCACGGCGTAAGTCACACTTCGGTTTAAAAAAAATAATTAAAGTTCAAAAATGACACCCATATGAGGCACAATTAGTTCATGAGTTGACAAAGATGACTTTGATCTTAGACAAGAATTCTGCGAAAAGATGATGGAATATTGTCTGCAAGATCCAATGTTTTCCCAGCATTTTCTATTTTCAGATGAAGCAACATTTTGTTTAAACGAAACGGTTAATACAAATAATCCTCATTGGATGCGGAAAGTTCACACACAGCTTACTCAAAGGCTTTATGTATGGGCGGGAATTATTGACTACCATATTATAGGCTCATTCTTTTTTGGAAAAAAAATTAATATAAAAAAGGTGCCTGCAATTTTTACAGTTGCCAGTGATGCCTGACCTGGTTGCATTATTTCCCACTGCAGACAGTCCTGACTTACTAAACAATAACGTTTGGTTACAACATGATGGTGTTCCGCCACATTATGCAATTAATGTTCGAAGATATTTGGACAAAGTTCTACCGGGAAGATGGATAGGAAAAGGAGGTCCAATAGAATGCAGGGCTAGGTCTCCCAGTTGTTAAATCTCTTTATTTGATGGTACTTGAAAAGTAGAATTTATAAAAATTGACCCAATAATTTAGAAGATCTCAAGGAAAAAATTAAACATGAGATTAGGTTGATATCACCGCAAACTTTGCATAACGTGAGAATTGAATTTTACAATCGTCTTGGGTACTGTCAGTTGGTACAAGGTCATCAGTTTGAACATCTAGTGTTGTAAAATTTGTTGTTCTCTGCATATTTTTGTAATTAATGTTGGTGTTAATAAAATAAAGAATTGTTTTAATATTTTAACTTTAAGGCCTCTTATCTCCTCTTTTTTTGTTAAATGTAACATATAAAAAACATATAAAAGTTCGGGACGCAGCAAGTGCGTTATGGTAGCGAATTTTCATTAAATGCTTCAAATTTGAGTAACTCCATTTTCTATAAACCTGGAAAGTTGAATTTTGGTATGTAGTAAGGCAACATATCCGCTAAATTTCATCAAAATAGCTTTGTAATTTTCGGAGATAAAATTTTTTTTCGAAAGAAAACTCAACATTTTCCCGGAAAATCTTGTCCGATTCTCCTGGCTTACGAACTCATTCAAGCTATTAATAAAAGAAAAGTACTTGCCGAGTTTCATCAAAATCAGTTAATTGCTTATATAAACCGATACCTCTCTATTAGTGATTTAAAAAAAATCACTAAAAATTTAAAAGCGTTGAAAGAGAGTGAAGTCTGGACGCAGCAAGTGCGTTATGGTAGTAAATTTACATAGAAATGATCTGACACCAAACATTTTTATAACTAATAGTTATAACATTTTTCTCTTGTAACATAGAGATCGAAACTTTGGTATGCAGTTTACTTTTCATAACGTAAACCTACGTATCAAATATACCATACCTATTATTTTATAAATTTGGTTGAAAACAAAACCCAAAATTTTCGCTGAAAACCTGTTCAGTTTTTCCTGGCTAACAAACATATCCAAGCCACTTACAAAAGGAAGGTAATATATATATATATATATATATATATATATATATATATATATATATATATATATATATATATATATATATATATATATATATATATATATATATATATATATATATATATATATATATATACATGTATATATATGTGTGTGTGTGTGTAACATATAAAAATTAAAACCGACCCCGGATATGTGTTCTAGCGGTCCTAGTTCGCGCTCATTTAAAGACTTTTTTTTAAATTAAAAAGTCGGGATCTCCCCATTAGTGAATTTTTACAACCAAAATTCGCTAAAAGGTACTATCAAAATTAATATTAAAAAAGGTTGTCATTTAAGAAAATATCGATCATGGCATAACAAATGAGGTAACAAGATGAAAATAATGTAGTATAACGTTAAATTAGTAGAATCGTTACACCCCTTAGAGACAATTATTTTTAACGAAGTAATCGAATTTATCCGTTACTCCATTTCCACACTGTATATATATATATATATATATATATATATATATATATATATATATATATATATATATATATATATATATATATATATATATATATATATATATATATATATATATATATATATATATATATTTCCACACACCACGAGGGCTCCGAGTACCGTGGGTGTCTACAAGGAGGAAAGAGGTAACTTGTTAACTCTGGACTTGGAGGTTTGGAGGAGAAGCAAAAACATGTGCCGGCAAGGAGTTCCACAACTTGGAAATCCTCGGGACAAAAGAGCGGGCATAACAAGATGTTCTATGTCTGGTGACCTGAACAGTAAAAGAGTGCATTCGCTCTGTTCCCCTGGTAGATCTGTTGGGGGCAGCAAGTGGAGGAACTATGGAAGAAAGCTCCTCTGAGCAGTGCCCGTGCAGATATCTATAAGAGAGAGAGAGAGAGAGAGAGAGAGAGAGAGAGAGAGAGAGAGAGAGAGAGAGAGAGAGAGAGAGAGAGAGGTCACCAACGGCACGTCGGTGGGCAAGGGATGGCAGCCTTTGGGTGAGAGTAGGGTCACCGATGAGACGTATAGCTCTCTTCTGAATGTAGTCCAGGATAGCGAGTGTAGAAGCGGCAGCGGCACCCCAGATGTGGGAGCAGTATTCGAGGTTTGGCCTTATTTGGGTATAGAGATTAGCTGGTGAAAAGTATTTGCGAGCCCGGAAGAGAAAACCTAATTTCTTAGCAGCCGCTTCGGCAATTGATGTGACATGTTGGTGCCAATTGAGATTTCGATCCACAGAAATGCCAACAAGTGAAGAGGACTCATTACTTTGAATAACTTGGTTGTTCATTTTGATGGGTCTAGGGCTGGTGTATCTCTTATAAAAAAGCAAGACTGAGATTTGGTGGAGTTGAATTGTACAAGATTTATACTTGCCCAGCCTAATATTTTTTTGGAGATCCACAGAGACAGAACCATCCATGAGTCTGCGATCCTAATATAATTGGGCTAAAGAAAGAGGCTTAGCATATTGTATATTCGAGTGGAGGGTGCTGTCGTCCGCGTAACTGTGAACTGGGTTGGATGTGCTAGAGAGGAGTGTTAATTGGATACAGTTCAGGGGAATGGCCATCCACGACAACATAAATGCTCCGGTTGGAGAGGGAATTTGCTGTCCAGGTTCAGAGTTTTGGTGGTAGGCCATACGCCGAAAGTTTATTAAGCAACGCTGCGTGACAGACCTGGTCGAATGCTTTGGATATGTCTAGAGCGGCAATCTGGGATTCATCGTGTAGTTCCATAAACTTGTTCCAAGAATGGGTGACAAAGGAAAGGAGGTCGGTAGTTGATCTGCGCTGACGGAATCCATACTGCCTGTCGTGGATTAGGCTGTCTTTTTTGTATATATATATATATATATATATATATATATATATATATATATATATATATATATATATATATATATATATATATATATATATATATATATATATATATATATATATATATATATATATATATATGTGTGTGTGTGTGTGTGTGTGTGTGTGTGTGTGTGTGTGTGTGTGTGTGTGTGTGTGTGTGTGTGTGTGTGTGTGTGTGTGTGTGTGTGTGTGTGTGTGTGTGTGTGTGTGTGTGATGAAAAGAATACGATACATAATACTATTATTTGGTTGTCTAAGTAAACTGGATTTAAATTTTCCTATCAATTATAAGTATACATTATTTATTGCGGCAATTTTCGGTGCATCCTCTTTTATTTTTTCACACTCTGTCCCGCACGGTCAAGATCATATTAAATTATATTTTGGTGATGTAATATTCCGTTTATTATGGCAATACCTGTATAACCCTAGCTGTTAAAATTGGTGTATTTCTGATAATAAACATTATTATTATTACTACTATTATATTCCAACTGTTAATTATAACGCAGGTAGCTGGATTGAGCAAACAGGACTTCAAATGAGTTGTGGGTTCTAGGGGCTTTAATTCAATTTCGTTTGAAGAAATTTTCAGAAAGTTTGAAAGTCGTGACCTCTCTAACAGCAAATCTTTTTCATAATAATTTACTGACAGAATTATTAACAAGTCAAAGAATTTTCTTAATCGACACTTATTTATCTTAATATGTAAGAATTAACACCAAACAATTTGATTGCAGCCAATATTACGTAACCTACTCATTGCAACGTTGGTTATTGCTATGTCGTCAGTATCACCACAACATGAAGACGTCGCCGAAGTATTGGACAGAATGCAAAACATCTATCAGAATTCAAGTCGAAGACTAGGAAGATTCTTATACCTGCACTACAACAATTATGCCTCCGGTTATGGTATGTACGCGTTTAGAATTCTTATTGTCTTAAGAACGTTGATATAACTACCTGGATAAACAAAAAAATTCTTTAAAATCTACTAAAAATGGTAAAATAGGTGTCTTCATCTGCTCTTAAAAGTTATTTTCAGTATTTTTCAGAGTTTTTGTTCTATTGACTGAATATTTATAAATTAGATTCAAGGTAAGATAACTCAGGATAATGAATGACCCACGCATTCATCACCAATCATATGAACCCACAAAAATGTTTCGCCACAAAAGTAGAAGAGGGTTGGTTAGTATCCGACACAAGTTTTCTTGCCATAATTTTTACAAAAAAAAACCTAGGCCAAATCGATCACATAAAATAAAAGTTTTAACAAATTCCGGACGCGGTTCGGTCCGAGAACCAAGTAGTTGTTAATACCATACGAGGGGGTAGCCTAAAGAAACCAAACTTTTTTTAAATTGATTTATATAATTTTTGAACAAAAAATCTCCAATCCCATTCAGAGTACATATATCATCATGCTTGTAGGCCTTTTTAACATTTCATGAGTTTCTGCGCCAGTTTTTCCAAGCAGGAAGCAAAACTTTACAGCCGCGCGCTATTTACGAGAATAAGCCATAGCATTGGGTCGGTTAATCTATATATTTTTAGCAAAAATAAAAACGTTGTGGAAGATTATATTTTTTAAAGTCTGGACGCAGCAAGTGCGTCATGGAAGTGAATTTTCATAAAAATGTTTTCAATAGCAAATACACACACACAATATATATATATATATATATATATATATATATATATATATATATATATATATATATATATATATATATATATATATATATATATATATATATATATATATATATATATATATGTGTGTGTGTGTGTGTGTGTAATGGTAGTAGGAGACAATCTGGTTACCGGTATAACCTATATAGTAGAAACAATGTACCATATTTTATCAAAATAACTTATTGTTTGAAAATGTACAACAATTTTCGTAAAATAAACTTAAAATGTTTGAAAACGGGTTTCCTAGCCAACAAACCTTGGGTTAATAGCAAATTGAGTTATTGAAATTCGAAGCGTGTAATGAAATTCGCTACCAAAACGCACTTACTGCGTCTAGATTTTTTTCTTACAAATATGCATCATATTTCGATAACAAATGCAAAAATGCAATAATGTAAAAATAAAAAGAAATTGTAGTTATTACCAGCGACTTACTCTATGATTGTCAAAATAATATTATAATACGCAACTCAAGTCACCCTATAATTAACCTATACTACTTTTTCTCGTATCTTGTATACTAACAATTATATTGAACGTTACCCTAGAAATGCGTCACTCTGTATATATGTAAACAGATAAAAACTGAAACTAAACCCGGATATGGATTCTAGGGGGCCTAGTTTGCGCTCATTTGAATAAATCTTTTTAAAATTCAGAAGTCGCAGTCTCCTCATTAGCGATTTTTTATTCGAAAATTAGCTGAAAATTATAGACCGTTATACGATAAACTTAACTAAAGCCACCACCGAAGCCACAGAGAGAAGGTCAAAAATCAAAATATTTTATATGAAACACGCACCCCCCTCCACCCATAATTATGTGCCATTAAAAAAAACTCGTTATCATTTTCTCTTGTCTTGGGAGAGAGAGAGTGTGTGTCCCTCTACATAGTTAAATATAGAAAACAGGTCTATAAAATTAACCAACATAACAAACGGAGGTGGAACACATAGCATAAAATAAAGTATGGTTTAAACAATTTTTAGTTTAAGTGAAAGAATGAAAGCTATATATATATATATATATATATATATATATATATATATATATATATATATATATATATATATATATATATATATATTTATTATAACAGGTCTAATTCGGGATAAGGTTACTTTTCCCTAGTATGGGGAATTTCTGCAGTAACCTTATCAATACGGTTCTCCTACGGGACTATGCTCAGGCGCCAGCATCGATTGAGTGTTTTAGGAGGTAGATGCGCTCCATCAGGACTATGCCTCTTTTCTAAGTCGCTGTCAAAAGCTACTTAGACCCAGGGTAAGCTACAGTGAAGACAGGGTTCTCCTAAGTCTTAAGGCAAAGTCACTGGTGATTTCTAGTTATGGCCTACATATTAGAGATCAAACTGTTATAAATCATGTTGGGGTGTATTCGTTAGGAAGTGCTAAATGAAATGCCGAATAAAATCAATAATCTATTTACAGACGTGTATATATATATATATATATATATATATATATATATATATATATATATATATATATATATATATATATATATACAATATAGGTTTTCGAATGTGTTTATTTTGCTTTGTTCGTTACATTTTATTATCTGTCTCCTGCTTCGCAGAAAACCCACCCACAGGGCTGGAAGAAACCTACGATTTTGTTGTTATTGGTTCTGGATCATCAGGTGCCGTCATCGCTAACAGACTGTCCGAGATAAGTGGCTGGAACATACTACTTCTTGAAGTTGGTGAAGAAGCCAGTTACCTGACTGACATTGCACCGATAGCACCTTTGTTTCAGTTTAGCAAATACAATTGGAACTATCTCATGGAAAAACAAGACAATGTCTGCTTAGGTAAGTAGGTATTTACAAATTTGCAATAAAAGTGTTCATTAAATATTTTTAATAAGTACGATGGACTGCAGAGCCTCGGCGGTCCAATGGTGAGAACGTGTGCCTCTGGACCCAAGGGTAATGCGTTCGATTCCCAGGTTTCCCATTTCACTTTTTCAGTAAATACTGTAAAATTAACATCAACCGACGTTGTGGACTTGTGTTTGAGCAAATTGAATCTCTGCACGTTCCGCCGTTGGAGAGAGAGAGGGTGGGTAAAGTCGTCGGTCCCGTGTACCATGCAATGTTGGGCACTTTGAAGATCCCTACCCTCCTTGCAGGGAGGCAGGGGTTCGGCAAATTTCAGGATGGTGAGGCGAAACTGCAATGTCAATCAAGGGTATTACTGATGTTTTATCAATCTTGCTTTCGCTCGATCTTTGACTATGACTGTGTCCTATATGCTTCAGAATCTGCAGCTTATTTAATCAAGGTTGATAGGTTGCAATATAAAGCACTGATGTGGTCGTTACCATGCTGGGCAATTATGGTGGAGGAACAAGAACCTCAACTCAAGCTACGGAGACTTATCTTAGATAAAAAAAATTGTTATGAAAGTTATGGCATTCAGTTCAGATGACCTGATAAATAGGATTCATATAATCTACATTAAAGACCTCACCAACAAATACTGGTGCATTAAAAACAGTCCTCTATGGGCGCTCGCTATAACCAACACCATGTACTATATTATACAACTTTACAAAGTACCAATTTTTTAACAACGTCACAGTTGTCTGCTTTACAGGCCGTATGTCATTTCCCCTTCAGACATTTCTTCAAAAAAACAGAAATATTGTCTGTGTTGTCATCTGTACTAATGGATCAAAAAAAAATTTCTGGCACTCTTTGCTTCGGATATTAATCAGACTTTTAATTGCCATTTTTCAGACCAATGTTCCACATCAACTGCTAAACCGTTTGCCATTCTCAAAGCCAACATTTTTTAGACTCCCAAATCAGTTTTGTTGGCAATAACAAATTTTCATAAACCAAAATCCAAGCATTGCTTAAATTGTAATATTGTTGTGGCTCCCCACGAAATGTCCAAAACATCACGTTCGGTTACTTTAGTATAGATCATTTAGAATAGAATGCAATGATATTGCTAACAACGAGGCTAAGCAGGCAACCCTTTTACCAGTGCTTACTAATGTTTGCACAACAAAAGATATTGTTAGGGTGCTACGTCGAATTAGTACACTTGGAGAACCCAAATCACCCCAACACATCTTCCAAAGACCTGACCATCCTTCCATTAACAAAGTTAACTTCATCAGAGAATGAAAAATTCTCACTTTGTTAGTGAAACGATCGTCAGGTCTGAAAGATGTGTTCTGGTGATTTGGGTTCTCCAAGTGTACTTATCAGTGCTAATCACAGGTTTCAATCTTCACTTAGTGCTACTTCAAAATATACCACGTCTCTGGCAACATGAATGGAATGAACATGTTTCTGTTTCATTAAATCCATTCACTTCAATACACCTATCTTTACCTTATATTATTCCACACATCACAGCCTTTTTCTGTAGACATTCGACTCTAATCTCCGGATCGCTTTCATACACACCTATACAAACTACAAACCATGTGTAATACATTTCGTTCACACTTACCTTGTATAAATATTGTTGTTAATTTCCATAAAGTTACTATCAAACCTAAATGCTATATTTTTTCAGACATACTTATTGCACGCAATTTCGAAACCTCCTTTAAGTAATTCCTCCCCAAAATCAATTATACTAAGCAAATGTATAGTAAATAATCTTATGTATAAAAATTGCAGGTCTTGTCGATCAACGTATGGCCTGGCCACGTGGCCGTGCTTTGGGCGGGACAACAATTATCAACTACATGATCAACGTAAGAGGTAACCGAGATGATTACGATAGATGGGCGGCAATGGGCAACCCAGGGTGGTCCTACAAGGATGTCTTCAAGTACTTCCTGAAGATGGAGGATGTCCATGTGAAAAAACGAGATGAACAATATCACAACAAGGGTGGTTACCTTGGTGTACAAGACGTACCTTTTAGAACAGAATCCGCTAGGGTTTTTATTGACGCTGCTCAAGAAGTAGGGTATAAATATGTTGACTACAATGGAAAGACACAAATGGGAGTGTCATATGTACAAGCAGCTATGAGAAAGGGATTCAGGTTAGTTACTAATTTAATTTTAATAAGTACTAAGGCAGCGAGCGTGTTATGAAATCAAATCTTCATTAAAAAAAATCCAAACAAATAATTGTTACACAGTTAAGGAACGTCACCTGGCACCCATATACCCAGACCAAGGACAACCTGATCTTTCAGCAACTTCTTTTTCTAGCAGGATTCAGTACCTCCGTAATATGCAGCTCCAGACAGGACTTAGATCATAAGTGTACGAACTAGTTGATTGAAAGATGATCTAGAGTGGCCACTAATGTCTCCTGATCTCACCACTATAGAATAAATAATGTTCAGGAGACTTTGTCGCTCGAGTTGGACATTGTCAGGAATAAAATGGATATTATTTCTGTTGGAGAAACAAATTGGTACGCCCCTATCTCTTTACTTTCATTCGGTTGCACTATCATTTAAGTTTCTGCCTGGAATTATGTATCTCTGGATTTCACAATCCTTTCCAATTTGCTGGTAATCTTTACTCTCTAGACGTCTGTATCGCATTAGGTTTACGCATGAGCAATGCCATACAAAGAATACTTATATACCGTTAAGTCCTTTGTTGTAAATAGCTTTAGCCGCCTTTGACGTATTAAGATGCACCCAGTGGATTTTCTTCACTAGGAATAATGTTTCTACCTGGTTGGCCATTATGTATTACTGACATTATGTTATGTCAACTACGTCACCTAGCGTTACGCGAAAGCTCGATAAAAGCAAGCCTTTCGCAAGGTACAAGTCAGTTCTACGATAGATCTCATCTTCTTCGCTTCGTGGAGCCCCGAGTTCCTAATTTTCTACTTAAGCACCGCTCGCGTGTCTAAGCCAGTTCAGTGCTACAGTTCTACGTTCGATCTTCTCTTCTTAAATTCTTGGGACTCCGAGTTCCCAATTTTCTACTTAAACATCGCTCGTGTGTTCAAGCCAGCTCAATTCTACAGTGCCGTTCTATAACGAATCTCATCTTCATCGCTTTTGGGACTTCTAAGATCCCGATCTTCTACCTAATCATCGCTAGTGTGAATACACCACTTCAGTTCAAGCTCCAATGTTCCTACAGAAATTCTCTTCGTACAGTACTACAGTGAAAAGTCAGTGTTTTCTTCGAAATTAGAAAGTATACGCGCAGTTAAATGCAATAGCAAGTAGCTAATAAGATTGTGAAATCTCCTGAATAACCCATTAAATCAAGTGTAAAACCGCAAATTGTAAATAAATGTTAAGTTCAAAGTGTATATAGTAACAATACAACATATATAAATACAAAAAAAGTGTATGATTGACATCTTCTGGAATCCAGTGCACCTAGAGTTATAAATACAGTCCACATCTTCAACATATTCTTCTTCCAACGCTAATTAGCAAAGCCCACTAGTTAGCGAGGGTGGGATCAATCCACCTGCAAAATATTGGGGTAAGAAAACAAGCTCTTTCTGCCCCAATTTCGACCGTATGATTTAGTATGTTTTAAATTCTCTTAACAAACTTTGTTACCGATTTTATTCATTGCCTTGTGAGTCATTTATTTGTTCGCGTATATTGAGCACAATTGAAAATATTTTATAGTGCTGGGTAGCGAATTAATTATCCTTTAAAAAGAGGTATCACATAATTACCATTTAAAAATTTTGTGAAGATAATAAGGGGGTTGAGGTGGGTGGACATCTGTTTTCTTAAAAAATAAACATAAAAAAAATTTTACTTAACCCCTTTCAGCGTTTCTCTTAATAAACAATGACAGAAAAAAATATTTATTCCTTATTTTTGCAACGCTATGTATGTATAGTAATATTATGTTTATATATTACAGGTGTAGTTCAGAAAAGGCCTACCTCAGGCCAATACGATCCCGAAAAAATTTGAAAATTTTAACCAAAAGCAGAGCAGTGAAAATTTTAATAAACCCTGACACTAAAACTGCATATGGAGTGCATTACGTGAAAGACAGAAAATACCATGTTGCCAAAGTGACTAAAGAAGTGATATTATCTGCCGGAGCTTTTAATTCACCACAATTACTAATGCTGTCTGGAATAGGTCCTAGAGAACACATGCAGGAGCTAGGTAAAACAATATTGATTATAATATTACACAAGTGTCCCTAAGAAATGGGACAACGTCACGCCACAGATTTCTGAACCAAAAATGTAATGACTTGAGGTAACTAAAGCTAACCCTGAAAATTACAATGCATCAACCTTGGTTGATCTGGGCAATTCTGACCAATGACTTATTTCCGCAACAAAGTGGCAACTTCTTACAAGAATACACTCCACAAATCTGGCATTATTCCTCTAAATATAACGACTTGAGCAATTTTTATTTTTGGTTTCCCTGGGCAGATGTCTGTTTTTGAAATAATGATGCCGATTCAGGAATGCTATTCTTACATGCATCATTCGGCTTTAAAGTATATTTATAAGCAAAAATGATGATGGCTCCTCCTTGTACAAAAGACTCCGGAGGCAAAATACCCCTCCATTCGGATCTCCGGGAGAGGGGTGTACAGGGGGCGCCAACATGAAGATTTAACATATCCTTTTCAAATATATGTGGCCTAAATTCTAACCTGAAATCCGTCCACCATTTCCTCCAGGCTAACAGGCTCCAACTCCTCTTCTTCACCGGAACCCAAATCAGTGCCAAAACAGCCACTAATCACCTTAATTTCCCGGGGTATGAGCTCATAACTTCCTTTAGATTGCATGGAGGCGTGTGCGCATGCGTCCGTAGCAATCGACCCTGCACCAGACTCCCCAATTTAGAAGCTGGAAGAAAAGACATACTATGGATAAAACTCTCTCTCAGGGCTGCAACTAAATTCATCTGTTGCATTTACCGGTCACCTTCTGACAACAACTTTGTCCAGAACTTTGACTACCTTTCTGAAAAAACCGACCATCTGATTTCTAAATATCCTTCCTCCGGGGTCACTATTCTTGGTGACTTCAATGTCTATAATAAGGAATGGCTAGGATCCTTAAAAACCGATCCACAAGGAAGAGCAGCGGAGGCCTTTGCAGTCAGCAATTCTTTAGCCAATATGGTTCAGCAACCCACTTACTTTCCTCACATGCCAACACACAGCTCAAATCCCTTGGATCTCCTTCTTACTACAAATCCTGACTGCTATAAGATATCAGTCACCGCCCCCCTTGGTCGCCCAGACCACGGCATGATCACTGCTTCCTGCGCGATGCAACCCGAGATCACAGTCATCACACCCACGTATCGTTTGGCACTACAACTCCGCAAACTGGGACGAAATGCGGGATTACTTTTCCTCATTTCCATGGGCGTCTGTCTGCTTCGCTCATCCTGACCCCTCTGATATCTCACAAAACGTCATCGAAATTATACAAGCTGGCATGGAGTTTTTTATTCCACGTACACAGAAAACCTCTTCAGCCACTCAAAAGCCCTGGTTCTCTAAATCCTGCGAGAAGGCCAGACTTGAAAAGGTCAAAGCTCACAAAATGCTTCTACACAATCCCAGTCAAGAAAACCGTCAAGCATTTAACGACGCAAGAAACCGCTATGTCCGCATTCTTTCTGAGGCAAAAAACTCGTTTAATAACCACATCAAAAACAAAGTCCTATTAAGCTCCAACGGCGGCAAACCCTTCTGGACTCTTGCTAAATCTATTGAGAATAATTTCTGCAAAAGCACGTTCCCACCTATTGTCTCAGGAGATGAAATTGTTTCTACCGCCCTGGGCAAGGCTGAACTTTTTGCTTCGTTGTTCGCCAGCAATTATACTCTCAACCCACCTCCAAATGTTCAACCACCAACAGTCCCCAATGTCGCGCATAAAATGACGGATATCATTTTCAAAACTAAAAAGGTACGAAATATGCTCTCTTCTCTTAATACCACGAGAACCTCTGTCCTTGATGAGATCCCAGCAATTGTTCTCAAAAAATGCGCACCAGAACTTGCTCCTGTCCTGACTCGTCTATTTCAGATATCTTACAATAAAGGCATATTCCCTAGTAACTGGAAAACTGCTCGAGTACAACCCATCCCCAAGAAAGGATCCAAAGCGCTTCCTAGCAACTACAGGCCTATTTCTCTCCTTTCAGTCATCTCTAAAGTGATGAAAAAGTATATAAACACCGAATTACTAAAATTTCTTGAAAAACACAGTCTAATCCACGACAGGCAGTATGGATTCCGTCAGCGCAGATCGACTGCCGACCTCCTTTCTTTTGTCACCCATTCTTGGAACAAGTCTATGAAACTACACGGTGAATCCCAGATTGTCGCTCTAGACATATCCAAAGCATTCGACCAGATCTGGCACGCAGCGCTGCTTAATAAACTTCCGGTCTATGGCCTACCACCAAAACTCTGTACCTGGACATCAAATTTCCTCTCCAACCGGAGCATTTCTGTTGTCGTGGATGGCCATTCCCCTAAACTGTATCCAATTAATGCAGGAGTTCCTCAAGGTTCAGCTTTAGCCCCTACTTTGTTTCTTCTCTACATCAATGACCTATCTAGCACATCCAACCCAGTTCACAGTTACGCGGACGACAGCACCCTCCACTCAAATATACAATATTCTAAACCTGTCTCTTTAGCCCAATTAGATGAGGATCGCAGACTCATGGAGGGTTCTATCTCCGTGGATCTCCAAAAATATTAGACTGGGGAAGTAGAAATCTTGTACAATTTAACCCCACCAAATCACAGTTTTGCTTTCTCATAAGAGATACACAAGCCCTAGACCCATCACAATGAACAACCAAGTTATTCAAAGTAATGAGTCCTTTTTGCTTGTTGGCATTTCTGTGGATCGGAATTTGAATTGGCATCAACATGTCACATCAATTGCAGAAGCGGCTGCTAAGAAATTAGGTTTCCTCTTCCGGGCTCGCAATTAATTTTCACCAGCTTATCTCTATACGTTATATACTTCACAAATAAGATCAAACCTTGAATACTGCTCCCACATCTGGGGTGCTGCTGCCGCTTCTACACTCGCTATCCTGGACTCCATTCAGAAGAGAGCTATACGTCTCATCGGTGACCCTACCCTCACCCAAAGGCTGCCATCCCTTGCCCACCGACGTGCCGTTGGTGGCCTCTCTCTCTCTTTTATAGATATCTGCACGGGCAGTGCTCAGATGAGTTTTCTTCCATAGTTCCTCCACCTGCTGCCCCCAACAGATCTACCAGGGGAACAGAGCGAATGCACCCTTTTACTGTGCAGGTCACCAGATATATAACATCTTGTTATGCCCGCTCTTTTGTCCCGATGACTTTCAAGTTGTGGAATTCCTTGCCGACACATGTTTTTCCTTCTCCCCCGAACCTCCAAACCTTCAAGTCCAGAATTAACAAGTTGCCTCTTTCCTCCTTCTCGACACCCACGGTACGATAGTATTTAGGCTGTAAGCCCTCGTGGTGTGTTGTTGAAATAATAAATAAAAAAGTGTCGTGTTAATATGCCTACTATTATTTGAAACACATTTCAGCTCCTTTCTAGAAGGGCTTTTGTGAATTTAGGCGAAGGTTATTTTATAAACTATTCAATCAATCTCCGTCGTGGGTAAATTCCAGTGCTTTGTTTCGGGTCTATTCATTAACGCCCAGCATGGCTAGAATTTTAGGACCTATCAGGAGCCTGGGCGCATCTTCCTTGCTCAATGCGTTCTGCTTATCGTTTCCGTTATGAATCTCGTGGGGTGGAACCCATCCTAGTGCCACTAGCTGACTCTATTAGGGTTATCAGACAATGCCACTAGCTAACTCTATTAGGGTTATAAGACAGTCACCATACTATCTTTGAATTGACCTCCATGGAACCTAGTGACTAGCGCCGTTTGTCTAACTTTTGTGATAAAATTCCACTATCTGACATGATGTGATGCACCTATTATTTACGGTGGTTCTCATACCACGATATTTAACACAATCACTTTTTTCGTTAATTTTACAATATTCCAAATGCTAAGTTAAGTGTAATGTTTTGTCATTTCAGGAATACCAGTACTCCGAGATTTACCTGTGGGGCAGAAAATGTATGACCATATAACATTTACGGGCCTGACCTTTACATTCGACAAAAAACTCGCACCCCCAAATATGGTTAATAAACAAGAACAGCTCTACAATATCAGCAACTTTGTTGAACTTGTCACTCGTGGTACGGGTCCTCTAACTATCCTAGGAGGAGTGGAAGCTTTAGCTTACGTCAAGACCAACGTATCCAAAGACCCAAAACCGTACCCAGACATAGAACTCATCTTTATTGGTGGAGGATTACACACAGATAGGGGAGAATTTTACCGCAAGACCTTCAGGATCACAGATGAGATCTACAACACAGTTTGGAAGCCTCTAGAAGATGAATATGCTGTACAGATTTGGCCAATGTTACTCCATCCAAAATCATATGGATATTTAAGACTTAAATCTAAGAATCCTTACCACTGGCCAAAGTTTTACGGAAACTACTTCACTGATCCAAATAACATGGATATAAAAACCTTCATAGCTTCGATCAGAGAAGTGCAGAAGATAATGTTCTCACAAACTATGAAAAAGTATGGGGTAAAACAAGTAAACACTCCTATACCTGGATGTGAGCGGTACGTTTTTGACTCTGATCAATATTGGGAATGCGCATTACGGCATATAACACCAACACTGCATCACCAAATAACCACGTGTAAGATGGGGCCTTCCAATGATCCAGAGGCTGTCGTAGATAGTAAGCTTAGGGTGTATGGAATAAAGAATTTAAGGGTGGCTGATACTAGTATAATCCCACTTACTCTATCAGCTCATACGAGTACACCAGCTTATATGATCGGCGAGAAAGCGTCTGATCTTATTAAAGAAGAGTGGCTAGATTTGTCTCTACAACACGTTAAACACGAAAATATAAGAAGGCATGTGGAGAACAAACATTGACTATTATTTTTGTGAACACAAAATTAGTTTATATAAAATTAAATATAGTTTAATTGAAAATAACAGAAATTATCATATGTTGACTAAAATAAAGAAATGCGTCTTGTTATGTTTTACCTCATTTATTTACATTTAAAATGATACAATTTGTATCTTTAGTATCCTCACTAATTCAGTTCTAAAAGGTCTGGACGCTGAAACGCGTTATGGTAGCGAATTTTCATAGAAATGATCTACACATTTTTACGAATATATATATATATATATATATATATATATATATATATATATATATATATATATATATATATATATATATATATATATATATATATATATATATATATATATATATATATATATATATATATATATATATATATATATATATATATATATATATATGTATATATATATATATATAAACATTGATACTGGCCTCGGAAATCCTACCGTTTTGCTCTCCTTACCGGCCAGATTCTTTCTCACATGAGTGACGCGGTGTTTCCACTCACTTTATCTTTTTTTTAACGTCGGTCTATTTCCGCGACTATGGCCATGGACGACGTCAGGGAGCAGTTTCACCTCACTATCCTGGAAATTTTGCCGAACCCCTGTCTTACCGTAAAAGGGTAGGTATCTTTAACGTGCCGAACATCACATGGGCACGGGACCGACGGCTTTACGCCCCCTCCAAAGGGCGGAGCGTGCAGTCGTTCAACTTGCTTAATGCCACAATCTCGGTTGATGTTAATTGTACGGTATGTACTGAAAAAGTGAAAGAGAAACCCTGGCAAACGAACCCTTCGGTTCAGAGGTCTACGTCCTTACAACTAAACCTCCGAGGCTCTCTCCCTTTACCTTTATCAACTTAAAAAGGTACTGCAATTCATTAATTAATAGTCTCCACGTCTGCATTTAGTATGGTACTAAAGACGTATTATGCTTAAAAAATAATTTTATGGCAGTGAACTATATAGAGTTCACTGTTTTATGGCTCTAACCACTTTCTGTCATAAAAAAACATTGACGCAGCAAGTGCGTTATGGTAACGAATAAGGTATATTAAATTGTACCTTCCTTTTGTAATCTGCTTCGACTATTTCGTCAGCAGGAAAATCGGACCGGTTTTTCGGGGAAAATGTTGGATTTTCTTTCAGAAGACTTTTATATCTCCGACAATTATGGCAACCAAGTTTCTGCTATAAAACGTATCCTACATACCAAAATTGAGATCTCCAAGTTAAAAAAATAGGCATTTAAAAAAATTTGGGTGCCATTGGTGATCAGAAAAACGCATTTGACCAAAATATGCCACTAAGAGTTTAATTTGACATGTGTGAAAACAAATTTTCAAATACTTACATATTATAAAAATGTAAACGTAGATAATCCAATAAAATAATCATTTCTTCGTCCCAAAGTTAGTTTAACTATTTCAATATTTTTCTTCGAAAATTCGCTAAATAATGACATTCTAAAAGTAAATAGTTCCCAAAGATCTGTAAGTATAGGGAGTGGTATACAAAACTCGAGGGCATGCCTTTCGTTTCTGAAACACAAAATACAGGCAGTTCCATTTGTAAAAATTGACTTATGGCAGTTTATATATATATATATATATATATATATATATATATATATATATATATATATATATATATATATATATATATATATATATATATATATATATATATATATAGTTTTCGCGGGCCTGAGCTTCTTTTTTGTGAAAGGAAAGATAACGCCGACTCGACAGGTACCTTTATTTTATTAATAGCTTGAATGAGTTCGTTAGCCAGGAAAATGTGACAGGGTTTTCTGGGAAACCTTTTAGTTTTCTTTCGAAAAAAATTTAACTCCGAAAATTACAAAGCTATTTTGATGAAATTTGGTGGATATGTTGCCTTGGGAAAGAGTTTGCTATACATCAAAATTCAACTTTCTAGGTTTATAGAAAGTTGAGGTATTCAAATTTGAAGCATTTAATAAAATGAAAAACCGGGCCCATTTTCCTGGCTAACAAATTTAACCAAGCCACTTGCTAAGGAAGGTGCTTACCAAATTTGATAAAAAACGGCCAAATAGTTTTTGAGTTATCGGTGTAATACATACATATATATACACATCTCTCTCTCTCTCTCTCTCTATATATATATATATATATATATATATATATATATATATATATATATATATATATATATATATATATATAAATAAATTGAAACTGACCCCGGATATGTGTTCTAGGGGGCCTAGTTCGTGCCTATTAAAAAATGTTTTCAAAATTCAGAAATCGGGATCTTCTCATTAGTACCTACATTTTTGCTGCCTCCACTTCGTCCAATCTCTTCCTTGGTCTGCCTCTATGCGTTTTTCGAACACTTCTTGCCTGCCACATTTTCTTCACTTGTCTCATCTCCCATCCGTACCAAGTGTCCAAACCACTTGAGTTGTTGCCCCTCTATACTGTCCTCTATCGGTTCTATCTGCAACTCGTTTCGTAGTATACCTCTCTTCGTTACTCCCTTGATCCTTCTCAGATACTTCATATCGATCCCCTGTATTCTACTCTTCTGCTGTCTGTTTAGTACCCAATTTTCACATCCATATACCAAGGTGGGCTTAAATACTGTTCGATACACAGTTGTTTTCTTCTGTCTTATATATCTCTATTCCTTATAAATTCGTTGTTCAATGCATCGTACAGCTTTGTTGAATTTTCTGTTCTTTCCTGATCTCCTTCGTTCCCTCCATCCTGTAGTATTTTCACTCCCAAATACTTAGAAATATTCGTTTGTTCTATTGCTGTATTATCCAATACCACCGTTGCCGTTGCATTGTTTTTCTCATCACCATTATTTTGGATTTTCTTATGTTAATTTTCTGTATTTGTTCTCGATTGCATACCTGTAGATTTTGCTGTAGTTCAATTCCATTTTTTGGCACAAATCGCTGGGTCATCGGCAAAGGCACACTCTGTCAACGATATTGTTTCCATGTTTCTGTATCCCCCTATTCGTTTCTTTATTTTACCCTTTACCTCAATCAATACTATGTGGAACAGAGTCGGGCTTAACACGCCCCCTTGTCTTAATCCCTCCTTGATCGCAAATTCCTCCGAATGCATATTTGTGTGCACGTAATTTCTAGTGTTCTTGTATATACTGGCTATGTTCTTAGCCAGTATTCTATCCAGCCCTCTTCTTCTTATACTATCCCATATATATATATATATATATATATATATATATATATATATATATATATATATATATATATATATATATCTGCAAAGTGAAAATAATAGGACGGCCTGGTCTTTGGCTAATAGATTTGGCATTATTACAAAAAAAGACAATATGTTACCATCACATTTGAGTGGCGCAAACAGAATAAATCAATACCTCACGTCTATTAACAGTAGTAAGGCTGATATTAGAGGATTAAAAACATATTACAATAGTAATATTTACAAAAATGCAAATAACTTCCATTTTAAGCTTGTCAATGAGACAGATATTATGAGGCATATAGCCTCAATAAAAACAAAAGCTAAAGGTTTTTATGGTGTGAGTATCAACATGATTCACCTATGTTTCCCAGAAATTCTCCCTCAGCTGCTTCATCTTGTAAACTTTTGTATTGAGACAAAGTGTTTTCCCAAAGTTTGGAAAGTGGCAAAGGTTTTCATGTTTCCAAAAGGAAATAATCCAACTGAGTTGAATCATTTAAGACCTATAAGCATTTTCCCAGTTCTTTCAAAGTTATTGGAGAAAGTGATGTCCGAGCAGAAAGCTGCTTACCTTGGGGACAACAACATCTTGCCAAATGTACAGTCCGGATTTGTTAGGGGCTGGTCCACCACAACAGCATTAGCAAATATTAGTGATGACATCCTCACAGCTAACGATAAAGTTACAGCTTTGGTATTGCTAGACTACAGTAAAGCTTTTGATACGATCATTGGTTTCAATCATGACGCCGTTCAGTTTATAGAGAGTTACTTTTCAGATAGGGCACAGAGGGTTGCCTGCGGGTCGGATGTATCCGATTCTTTGAATTTATTAAAAGGAGTTCTACAGAGCTCTATCTTTGGCCCCCTTTTATTCAATATTTATACGTTTGATTTTCAAGAACAAATAATCTCGAGCAAAGTACACTTCTATGCCAATGATACCCAGCTTTACAAATCCTTTCCTGTCGAAAATGCCTTAGACGATATAGCAAGTTTAAATGCAGACCTTGATAGGTTAGTCACGACAGCAAAGAAGCATGATCTTGCGATAAATGTGAATAAGTGTTGCGTACTTTATTTTGGCAGGAAGGTCAGTAGGGATAGGGTTTGTTTTCAAAATATTGATATTGTGATAGATGGGAGTCGCTTGGAAGCAAAACAATCTGCAAAGAATCTTGGTCTCATAATAGATAACAATTTAAAATTTTCTGATCACGTCACTAATCTTCGTAGAGCTAGCTTTGGCCTATTGAAATCTTTTTATAGCCACCGAAATTGCCTTCCAGTGAAAGTAAAAGCTCTCTTGGTAAACTCGATGATTCTTTCGCGCTTTAACCATGCTGATGTTGTGTATGGACCTGCCCTTGACAGTTGGGATCGGCAAAGAATAGAAAAGGTTCAGAAGTCATGTTTACGGTTCATCTTTAATCTAAAGAGAACAGATCGTGTTTCTTATAAGTAAAAAGAATTAGATTGGCTGAATATGAAGAATCGCTGGAAAGTACATCTTCTTTGCTTAGCTCACAAGATTGTCCTCGGGGCGGGGCCTGATTACCTACATCAGAAGCTCTGTTTTCGGAGACAAATACATTCGCTCAATACAAGACTCTATCACTTGTTTGCCATACCTAAATATTATACGAGCCAATATCGGGGCTCTTTTTCCTATGTTGCACCACATCTGTATAATAAAATACCTTTTAAACATACTTTATGTTCTCTGGCAGGGTTTCGGAGATATGTTACAGATTTTTATAAAAATAGTCAGTTTGCGTAGTGTAGTTATAATAAATCATATTCATATTTAAGAATTCCTTTCTTTCAGCTAAATTTAAGGCGCACAATTGTCAATGTTTTATTGTTACATTGTTTTGTTATTTTGGATACTAAGGCATTTATAATTTGCTTACTTTGTAATTCCTACATTTTAAGTTATCTTTTAAGGGTTAAGTGGAAGAAAATTGTAAAATTAACTTCGCCCTAATAAAGACCTCTTATTACTATCATTATTATTATATATATATATATATATATATATATATATATATATATATATATATATATATATATTGAAACTGACCCCGGATATGTGTTCCAGGAGTTCTTATTCGCGCTCATTTAAAGAAATATTATTTTCAAAATTCAAATGTAGCGATCCCATTAGTGAATTTTTTCTACGAAACTACGGACTAAAAAGTAAGGAATCATTCATGTACAAAAACCTCCATCAAATCGACTGTGTTAAATATAATCACAAACAAGCCACTTGGCTCATTATGCTAATTATTTAACAAAGTTCGATAACAATGCCTGGGAAGTCCACGTAAGCAGTTATCAGTAACGTACGGTATTCTATTTTAGGAATAAAATAATTTGTTTTAATTTGTTTCTCATATGTAAACGTCACTTCCACCATTGTTTATAAAGAGTTGATGAAACAGCGAGTCGCAGGTAATTGAAATCACCTGTACGGTTGCCTAGATGTGAAAAATACCGCTTTCAGTAACAAACTTTCAAAATGTGGCTCAGGAACCAAAAACTTCAGTTGTTTTTAGGACTATTTATTCTATTTGTTCGTTCTACATGTAAGGTTTGCAATGCTATTTAATTTATTATTCCTTTAACTGGAAAATCTTTGTAGAAAAAATTGCTACTTTGGAGTTTTGAATTTTTTTAGATTGCGAGCGAACTAGGACCCCTAGTAGCTATATTCAGAGTCGGCTTTCGTGACAGTAATATTAATATATTTTATTTAATTGTGAGAGATAGCCGTCAGTTGTATTTTTTCTATGTAAATTGTAATTTTTTTCTTTTCATGTTGTAGCCTTGATAATGGCATAATTCATTCCGAATGCTCGGCAATTTAATATAGTTTTTATTTTGCAACTCACGACTATCCCACTATTATATATAGATAGATAGATACATTTATTTGACCACTGTTTACACTTAAAAATACAATAATTGTGGCAGGTCGAAATACACCAGTAAAAAATCCAAGTTGTTAAAAAGTACAGAGCAAAATACACAGACATATAAATTAGTTAAAATTAACTATACAATAAATGAACCTTGTAAAATACAAATTACTATATGTGAACATACAGACTAAAACACATAAAAACGAAAAGAACAAAAGACAAAAATACAAAGCTGTATATATACGCGGACATATATACAGCGTTATCTAAAATTCACACAAACGGCGAGATACAAACACTATAGTACTTGGAGGCATCCATGTACTCACGGACTGAATAGTAAGCGTTTTGCTTAAAGTAATGCTTTATAGCATTTTTAAATTTCCCATAATCTAAGGACTTTATGTGAACCGGTAGCTTATTATATAAGGCGATATGCAAAGAATTATTTACCAATTTTTGTAGTCTAAATCTCTGCGGTCGTATTAAACTAGCAGATCTTGTACTATAGTTATGGTATGCAGAATTTAGCTGATAATCAAATTTATCCCTGTGTATATTCAATAACTGACTAAAGATGTATATCGTGGGAAGAGTCATAATTCCCAGACTAATAAAGTACGGCTTACAGTGTTCACGGCAGCCAACTCCAGCAATCAACCTAACCACCTTTTTTGGAGCCTAAAGATTTGTATGGAATTTGATTAATTGCCCCACAAATGATTGCCATACGATAGATGGCCGTGAAATAGGGCGAAATAGGCTGCCATAAGTGAACTTATGTCAACCGAATTCCTCAACCTCCTGATCACAAAAATTGAGCTCGACAACGTTCTCTTCAACAGATAAACATGAGCATCCCACTTAAGGGCTCCATCTATAGTAATGCCAAGAAGGTTAGCACCATTTTTCAGTGACACTTCCGGAGTTGTGGAAAATATTACCGTAACAGTTTTTTCTGTGTTCAATTTTAAGTTGTTCTGTGTAAACCACAGTTCTGCCAACTTCCCACTATAGATCATTTCAACATTCAGCTTTTCTGGGTCGCAGCTTTGGCATATAAGCGATATATATATATATATATATATATATATATATATATATATATATATATATATATATATATATATATATATATATGTATATTCGATTATTACACCGATAACTCAAAAAATAATGAGCCGATTTTGATGAAACTTGGCAGGTCTATTTCTTCTGTAAGTGACTTCGATAAGTTCGTTAGCCCAGGAAAATCGGACCAGGGTTTCCAGGCAAATTTGGGTGTTCTTTTGAAAGAAACATTTATCTCCGAATGTAATAAAGCTACGTTATAAATAGTAAACTATATACCAAAATTTAGGTCTCTATGTTACAAGGGAAAAGTTATAAGCATTTAATATTTTAAAAAATTGGTGCCAGATAATTTATATGAAAATTCACTACCATAACGCACTTGCTGCGTCCACACTTTTATGTTGATTGACTAATTGTCGACTAAGCACACATAGTAACCATTATACTTAGGTACGTTCCTAATGTATTCCAGTTCTCTGTCGTATTTATTTAAGCAAAACTGTATCAATCTCTAAACCAGAAAATTCAAGCTATTACCTGTTTTTTTTTTTGCAAAACTATAGTGTGAGTCAATCAAAATGTAACTCAAAAAAGCACGGGGCGCAGCAAGTGCGTTAAGGAAGTGAATTTTCATAAAAATGTCTTTAATTACAAATATATCGCTCTAATGCGAGCAGGCATCAATTTGGTTACCGGTATAACATTTATAGTAGAAACAATGTACCATATTTTATCAAAATAACTTGTTTGAAAATGTACAAAAAATTTTCAAAAATAAACTTTAAATGTTTCCGACAAAACTGGTCTCCTAGCCAATGAACCTTAATTGAGTTATTGAAATTTAAAACATTTAATGAAAATTCGCTACCAAAACGCCATTGCTGAGTCCATACAAAAATTTTCCGAAAATAAAGTTAAATGTTGGTTTCCTAACCAACAAAACTTACGTGAATAGCAAACTGAGTTATTGAAATTTGAAGGATTTAATAAAAATTCGCTACCAAAACGCACTTACTGCGTCCAGATTTTTTTCTTACAAACATGCATCATATTTCCATTAAAAAAAATGGAAAAATGCATTAACGAATTTGTTCTACGAAAATTAGCTAAAAATTGTAGATCGTTAAACCATAAACTTCCTTAAACCTACAGCGAAAGCATCAACTAAACTACAGCCAAAGCATCAGAGAAAGGGTCTATTTGAAATGAATTTTCTGTAAACATTTTAGTAAAATGAAGGGCAACAACGGTTGAATCTGAAACTTAAGGGTTCGCAGAACACTCTTATTCTAACATTTTCTTTTCACAACCCGAATTTGTTTCACGTTCTTTGCCTAAACATTGCCAATTTTGACGTTTCAAATTGCGAGTTGGACGTTTTGAGGAAAACTCCAAATTTTGTTTCTTTAGCTGCCCGTAACTTTTTTGTCTTTAAATTTAAAGACCTAAATTTTGGTACATGGTTCACACTTTATAATACAAATACGCGTACCAAATTTGGTTGCCCTCACTTTGTTATTTCCAAAGATATAAATTTTTTTAGAAAGAAAACACAAAATTTTCCGGGAAAACCTGGTCCGATTTTCCTGGCTAACGAACTTATCCACGCCACTTGTAAAATGAAGGTATTCGCCAAATTTGATCAAGATCGGTTCATTATTTTTTGAGTTATCGGTACGATATATATCATCATCATCATCACATCTAGTGTCTCTATTTTTGAGGACTAATACATCTAGTTAATGCGTAAATTTAATGGAATCAAATTTACTGTTTAATTTGGCAATAAAATCATCTACTTTGTATAGATTTGTATGGAACACTGCGACAATGTCGTCCACATAACGAAATGATACTCTTAGGAAGATATTAATTTCCATTGGCTGGGTCTACTTCAAATCTATACGTGAAAAAGTTTGAAATGAATAGGGAAATGAGTTGCAATTTGCTGTGCCATGGGATTGTTCAAAACAATCATTATTAAATTGAAAAATATTCTGATGTATGCAAAGATTTGTTAAGTTTATATGTTCTTTGCAGACCTCTTCATCTAGGTTGTTCATTTTTAATGAATGGTCTAAATACGCTGGCGTTTATTTTATCGGGACACTGGAAAACAACAAGGTATGTCAGATCCGGTCAGGTCAGGTCAGATCAGGTCAGGTCGGGTAAAAACATGTTTCTATAAATATCGGATTGTTTTGTCACATGTTGTATGTATTATAGAATGAAATGCCATGAAGCATGTCATTATTAAAATTTAACTATTAGTGCATCAATAATAAACCGTCTGTGCGTTCTTTAGCAAAAATGTGTTTTGAAGAGGATCGAAGTGGAAGGCAATACCCATTCAAAGGAAGTTTTAATGAAACTGTTTATTCTTCATATTAAATGTGATCAAATTATAGCAAGAACGTGCAGAAGGTCCAATGAAATGTATCCCGATTTACAACCAATGAAACTTGCTTTTATTTCGGAAACCCGACTATTTAGGTATAGGAACATGATACACTATTAGAAATGAACTTAGATTGTCTTTCAGGATATTTGATAAAATACACGGTGTTCCACCATATTTGTATCTATCGGTAAAATCACAAATTTTGAACGACCCTGTATAATGGAAAACAAATTCCCTTACATAATTAATACACAGTACATTGGTACACTGCACCCAAAATTTTAGCTTTCTACGAATCCAAATACCGCAGTAATAAACATTTAATTGAAGCTCTGTTTTGCACAAAAAAAATAAGGAAAACAATTAAAAGTAACATACAAAAATAATCGTAAAGCAATAGCGATGCGAAAATGTACTAATATACAGGTGGCTCAGTTAAAATATCAAAGTTGTTGCTTTTCAATATAAGCGGCAGCAGTGCTGGAAATATTTTAGATCGATAGAGCAGAAATTACCCAAGAAACCAAATTTTAAAAATAATCCTACGTCCCATTATCCTTAAACGGTTAACCTTCCATCGACCGTGATATATATATATAAATCAAGCGGACCTTGGATATGGGTTCTAGGCGCCCTGATTGGCGCTCATTTGAAAAAAAAATCCTAAAGTCTCACCATCGTTACCTCTCTATTAGTGAATTTTCTTAATGTCTACTCACCATTTGAACCGCGAATCACGAAAGGTTTTAATGGCAATAATAATGATTTTGCTATGTAGTAAAGTATTTACGAATGCACAATAAGCCAAAGGTTGCAGTGCTATCGGGGCGGCAAAGCCGCGAACGAGCCCTGAGGGAGGAAAGAAAAAGTATTTACGAGGGCAACATATCAACCAAATTTCATCAAAAGAACTTTGTTATTGTTTGAAATACATTTTTTTTGTGGAAAAATGAATTTCTTTTTAGATAAGCTGGCCCGATAGGGATGGCTAACGAACTCATCCAGGCTATTAAATAAAGAAAAATCCTTGACGAGTTTCATCAAAATCGGTTAATAACTTTTTGAGTTATCGCTTGGATTTTAATATATATATATATATATATATATATATATATATATATATATATATATATATATATATATATATATATATATATATATATATATATATATATATATATATATATATATATATATATATATATAAATTCAAATGGACCTTGATTTCGGTTTCTAGGGGCCCAAATTCGCACTGATTTGAATTTTTTTGTAAAGTCTCTTTATAAGCGATTTAAAAAAAAATCGCTAAAAAACAATTTACAGCTAATATTTTCTACAAAAATTCCTGTAGGGAATCCTAAGCAAACAAATAAATTAAAAGTGCGCTAATGAAATGCCTTATGTTTTATGCTTATTTGTTACATTGTAATATTATGATTTCCAGATATATCCGCTAGCGATGACAAAGAATACGACTTCATAGTAATTGGTGCTGGATCAGCAGGATCAGTTGTAGCTAATCGTCTTTCCGAAAGTGGTGAGCACTCGGTTCTTCTTCTGGAAGCAGGAGGGGGAGCCAATATTTTAACCGAAGTGCCCGCCTTATTACCTCTTATGTTTTTCACGCAAAACACTTACCATTATAAAATGGAAAAGCAACCAAATATGTCGCTAGGTACGTAAAAAATATAACTTTATCAACAAACATGCGTTGAATACACAATAGAGAATACTGATCTCGTCAAAGAGCAGGTGTAAACAAATACCCGATCATGCTAAAAATGATTATCGTCCAATACTGATTTATTTGCCCGTTCATTTAAAATAAATAACCCACTATTTGCCCCAACTGGACAGAAATGTTTTCAGACCGTACTGTTAGGCGCCTTAAAAAACCTAAGATTAAAAAGACATCAGGTCTCGATGGTATTCCAGATTTTTTAATGAGGTTTCCCTCGAACTGACTCCAACCTAACGCCACCTCTTTTAGATGCTATATGTGTGTGTGTGTGTGTGTGTGTGTTTTGTTTCTCTAACGTCGGCCTATTTCCGCGACTATGGCCAATCACCGACGCAAGGGAGCAGTTTCACCTAACCATCCTGGAAATTTTGCCGAACCCCAGCCTTTTTGTAAGGGGGGTAGGGATCTTTAACGTGCCAAACATTGCATGGACACGGGACCGACGGCTTTACGCCCCCTCCGAAGGGCGGAACGTGCAGACATTCAACTTGCTCAAATACAATGCCAGAACCTCGGTTGATGTTAATTGTACAGTATGTACTGAAAAAGTGAAAGGACTACCCTGTAATCGAACCCAGTACCCTTCGGTTCAGAGGCACACGTTCTTACCTCTGAACCACCGAGGCTCTTTCGATGCTATATGAGATGGGAGAAATCTTCCTGAAGACAAGTCCAATTCTAGGTTGTCCCTATAGAGAGATATGCCCGATGTGGGCAACTATCGTTAAATTTTTATTCTACCAGTCTTATCCATTGTGATGGAAAAAGTTATTAACACAACGCTTATGGAGTACCTGGGAAAATGAAACATTTTCAGTTTTTGCTAATATGGCTTTTATCAACACCGATTCATGGGTGACATTCTCACATGCACCATCCGTTTTTCAAATTCTGCTATTAAAAACTTTCTTTTGGTTCTTCTACAGCGTTTCATCGGATTTGATGTACGGACTCCTAAATAAAACTCCACCGTGAAGTCAGTTTTTTTTTATTTTGCTTAGCATAATCTTGCAATTCGTTCCTAATGACGTTTCGTTGGGTGTTATTAAAATCTAGTGATGTGTGTTAGATGAGTTAGTATTCTGCAAACCCGCTAACAATTTGTTTTAATCACGTCAGTTATTTACATTACGTGCAGTACATATACAGTGTGATGATAAAGTTTGGAACATAGTTCATAAATGCGTTATTTAATGTTTTCAAGAAACACGCTCTTGTTATTTTATCTTTTTAATTGCCAACTGATGACGTAAAAATTACATTTAATGATGACGTAATCATAAGTTTCTTTAAATGACAACCATATTTTTTGCTGTCTTTTCATATACCTGCTTACTACTTAAATGATGATGAAAAAAAAGTTGGTACCTTACATAACAAAATCGAAAAAATAGCGTTATTCACTTAAAAAAATAGAAACGTAAGTTTAATGGAAAAAAATATTGAACCAAGGAAAACAAACAAAATTAAGCGCAAATGTTCATGGCATTGACCGATACGGGTGCAAACACTTTGTACACTGCGCTCAAAAATGACGGGGACAATTTGCTCCACTACAGCGCGAATGTAGCTCCTCTGAATTATTGGTGCTGTTGAAATAAAGTTTCGATTTAAAATAACCCCATAGCAAAAAACAAGGGAGTCAAATCTGCGGATCACGGTGGCCACTCACTTGTTCCTCGACGCCCTATCCATCTTTCAGGATATGTTGCACCTAGATATTGACAAACGTCTACACAAAGGGCACATCTGCCTCGCGGTTATTTAGAAAAATTACTGCCAAAGCTGGCATTACATCCAATCGCAAGAAATTTAGGTAACGTGCTGCTATAAGATTTCCTTGAAAAGAGTAAGGCCACGTAAAATGTCGTCCGATTATTCCTATCCATATATTCACTTTGCTATGACGTAGACTATGGGAGTCTTGAGCCCAATGAGGATTTTCCCGTGACCAGTATCTGGAGTTGTGACGACTTACTGTCCCATTCAAGCAAAAAGTGGCTTCATCAGAAAAAATAATGTTATTCAGAAAATTGAGATCTTCATCGCAGAGTAACATTAATTGTTCACAAAACTGTAAACGACGGTCTGAATCATCATCGTTTAACTTGTGTATCAAATGCGCTTTGTAAGGATGATACTTCTCTTCTTTAAAAAATTTGACCACTACAAATTGTTCCACGTTGTTATATAAGGCTAGTTGCCTTGTAGAATGGTAAGGATTTTATTCAGATTCAAGGAATGTATCCAATCTGACTTCTTCACTTACCCGTGGTCGACCTTGTCGAGGCAAATCTTTTACGGATCCCGTTTCTGTGAATTTGGTAACCAATTTACATACTGTAGATCTTCCAATTGGCGGTCTATCAGGATGTTGTTGGTTAAATAACTCGCATGCTTCCTGATGACTTCTAAGCCTATCGTCATCTCCAATCATCATTGATATTTCTATTCTTCCCTTTCTGTTAAATGTGCCATTTTTGTAAAAATAGAATTAGAATTGATTACTTTTAGCACTTTTACACTTTCACCACTTAGACTTCTAATTAATTTAAACGGCCGGTAATAATTGAAATTAATTCATCATTTAAGATTATTGTCTTTCTTCACTGAATTCCAAATCCATACTGCAATAAAAAGTCGATAACTAAATACTGATAACAGCAAATAATCAATAAATTTTCACGAGTGTTGTTAAAAACTAATTTTCATTTTACTTTTTGTTCCACCCGTCAAATAGTTACATGACAACGTATCAAAAATCACACACTTTAGAAAAGCAAAGGAAAGCCTCATTATTCTAAAAGAAAACCGGCCCTAAATATAAACGGTGAGAAATATTTCTTATTTATTAAAAAATTCATGTTTCCATTTTTTAAGTATATAATGCAGTTTTTTCAACAAAAAAATTATGTACGATTCCAATTTTTGTCATCATCATTTAAGTAATAAGCAAGCCTATGGAAAAATAGCAAAAAATATATGGTTGTTGTTTTAAAAAACTCATGATGACATCATGATTCAGAAATAGGTGACGTTATGGATGTAATTTTTACGTCATAAGTTGGCAATTGCAGAGATAAAATTGACCTGTCCCAGGGTTTTCTTGGAAAAAATTAAATAACGCATTTATGAATTATGTTTCAAACTTTATCATCACACTGTATGTTCACAGTTGGAATATTACCTCCACTCCTGGGGTGCTGCGCCAAACCAAAACATTGTCATTTTCCCATTTCCGCTTCTAGCGCCTTGTCAACGAGAATGGAAATAACAAACTTTTTACATAATCGCCTGGCTAAGATTCCTTAGCTTGTGCTCTGCAAATCTAGTTACGTTTCATGCCTCAAAACACAGAATTGCAACTTATCTAGGAAAAGTGACCTACAAGGCACAGACATCCAGATAGCTAGTAAATACTGCCCAAAAAATCTACTCTCTCTGCAATGGATATATCAGTTGCACAGATCTTTAGTGGCATTCATATGTATTTAATATTGCAAAGAAGCATGTTTCTGTTTCGAATTAAAAGTTTATTTTCATCATAGCACGTTCTTATGCTGTGTAAAGGACAGATATGTCCACAATTGGAATATTCTTTTTATGCCTGGGGTGGCACTCCAAAGATAACCTTGTCCGTTTTATATTCCTCTCAAAAACGAGCTGTTCGCATTATACGATATTCATCTAGCACGCAAGCTTACTTCTATAAACCACAGGAAAAGGTTGGAGATCTATTCTAGCAAAACAATCATTGGTCTTGCTCCTCAAAAATTGCGTGGTCAGTAGCCCCGCTTAAAACACAGTCTAAGCTGACCTGGCAATACAAACAATTCTTGAAGCAACTGGCTACGAACAACAAAGTAACTTTAATGTGGGTACTAGGGTATCAAGGCATTAAAGAAAATAAGGACGCAGATATGCAGCCAGGCGCACCATAACCTAATGCAGTTCACTCAAACCCCTGTTCCCTCAGCCGACGTCCAGAGTGTTTAACTGACAATGCTTCGCACCATTCTACAGTCGCATTGCAGCAACCACCCTGTATATATTTCTTCTTGATAATAATGCACGCGAAATGGCCTATTCCCTAACTCAGTTAATTTACGACCAAATTATTTTCCGAAAATAAATTTTAAATGTTTCCGAGAAAACTGGTTTCCCAGCCAACAAACCTTAGGTAAGTAGCAAATTGAGTTATTTAAATTTGACGCATTTAATGAAAATTCACCACCAAAACGCACTTACTCCGCCTTGATTTTTTTCTTACAAACATGCGCCATATTTTGATAAAAAAATGCAAAAAGTCAAAAATATAAGGGTATTAGAAAAATATTGTTGGTATCACCAACGACTTTTGGGCCACCCTGTCATTGTCGAAATAATTTTATAAAATGCAGCTCGAGACACCATATAATTAACGTATAAAATCGTTCTCGTATCTTGTATAATAACAATTATTATAATGAGCTTTACCGTAGAAATGCGTCACCCAGTATACATGTAAACAGATAAAAACTGAAACTAAACTCGGATATGGACTCTATAGGGGGCTAATTGGCATTCATTTGAATAAATCTTTTTAAAATTCAAAAGTCGCGATCTCCACATTAACGAATTTTTTCTACGAAAATTTGCTAAAAATTATAGACTGTTAACCCATACATTCAACTATAACTACTGCCAAAGCATCAGAGAAATGGTATATTTGAAATGAATTTTCTCGAAATATTTTGGTAAAATGAAGGACAATGACGGTTGAAGCTGAAACTTAAGGGTTTGCAGAACGCTCTTCTTGAGACATTTTCTTTACATAATTCGTATGTGTTTCAGGTTCCTTGCCTAAATGTTGTCAATTTTGACGTTTCAAATCGCGACTTTGACGTTTTGAGGGAAACCCCAATTTTTTTTCTTTAAATGCCTATAACTTTTTGTCTTTAAGCTTACAGACCTAAATGTTGGTACACGGTTCACTCTTTATATTACAAACACGCGTACCGCACTTGGTTGCCCTTACTTTGTAATTTCCGGACATAAAAATTTTTTCCGAAAGAAATCACAAAATTTTTCGGGAAAACCTGGATCGATTTTTCTGGCTAACGAACTTATCCAAGCCACTTTCAAAAGGAAGATACTCATATACAAATTCAGAGTGATCCTGGGATCCCCTCATTAGTTTTTTTTTATTTAAAGAAAATTCCTTAAAAGTCATGCCCAAAGACCCATCGCGGTTGCCGCTCTGAGAGGACAAAGTCCTATGCGACTCATTAAACAATCTACAATCTACCCCTGCTTGCAATCTTTAATCAGCAAAATCGTTTAAGTCAAAAAACGCACGTCCCAAGTATCAAACTACCCTCTTTCCAAACAGTTCTTTACGGATCGTCGTTCTTTTCTAAGACATCCAATCTTTGGAATGCTCTTACAAGAGACATATAATCTCAAGATATTTAAGAAACAAGTAAACAACCATCTTGTTGCACAATAATTAAAGTTCAGGGTATTTTAGTGTTTTATCTTTTATGAAGTATTTTATAAAAAACTTTTATGATGTCTTGTTTTGCAATCCATTCAAACTACTTGATTAAAAATTCCTTGATGTAATATAAGTATCTCGATCACATGCCTCAATTTCTAACTTTGATATTTATTTTTAGGCTTTGAAAATGAGGAAATGCTTTGGACACGTGGCAAAGGTCTTGGAGCCACGTCACTTATTAACTACATGATCTATACCCGGGGCCATGAAGAAGATTTTAACAGATGGGAAGCTCTTGGCAACCCAGGTTGGTCTTTCAAAGATGTCGTGCCTTATTACATTAAACAAGAGGATGCAACCCTACCCAACGTCAACCTAGACATGCGTGGTACATCCGGAGAAATAAGTGTAACAGAAGTACCCTATAAGTCAGAATCAGTGTACGCCTTTATGAAAAGTTGCGAACAAGCCGGTATTACACGCATTAACGACTACAATTTGGGAAAACCCTTCGGGGTTGGTTTGCTGCAATCAAACATGATTAACGGACGACGCTGTCATGCAAAAAAAGCTTTTATAGATCCAGCAAGAAACAGAAAAAACCTTAAAATATTAACACACGCTAAAGTGACAAAGCTAATTATTAACGAAGATACAAAAGAAGTTGAAGAGGTAGAATATGAGCTCTCTGGGCTTTTAAGCAAAACGAAAGAGACAGTGCGGGTAAAAAAGGAAGTAATTGTTTCAGCTGGAACGTTTAGTTCAGCTCAAATATTAATGTTATCTGGAATAGGTCCCAAAAAACATTTGCAGGAATTAAATATAAAAGTCATAAAAGATGCACCAGTGGGGGAGGTTATATACGATCACATAAATTATCCAGGTTTACTATTTAAACTCAATGCAAGTATAACACCAATGTTCCATGACCTGCTAAATCCTCTAAACTGGGTAAAGTTTTTGTTTGAAGGAAAGGGACACCTGACTGTTCCGGCACTAGTCGTAGAATCATTAGCTTTCATCAAGACTCCAGTTTCCAATGAGTCCATCAATTATCCTGACATTGAAATGATCTATGCTAGCGGATCTTTTAATACAGATTATGGCCTCTTCTTTAAAAAGGAATTTGGTGTTACCGATGAAGCATACAACCCCATCTGGGGACCACTGAAAGGCAAACACGTCTGGTCACCCTTATTAATGTTGTACCATCCTGTTTCAAAGGGCTACATGAAGCTTAGGTCAACAAATCCATACGATCAACCCAAGTTTTATGGCAATTATTTTACAGATCCTGAAGGAAAAGATATGAAGACCATGATTGCAGCGATTCGAATTTCTCAGGACATATCCAAAAGTCCTGCTCTGGCTAAGTACGGATCAGAGCTTCACATGGGTGTAGTTCCTGGGTGCGAAGGGCACGTTGTGGATTCAGATGGATTTTGGGAGTGTCAGATAAGACATCTTGCTTGCAGTCTTTGGCATCAGCTGGGTACATGCAAAATGGGCCCAGCAGATGATCCTGAAGCTGTTGTTGACAACAAACTCAGAGTGTACGGGATTAAGAAGTTAAGGGTTGCCGATCCTAGTGTTATCCCACTACCTTTATCTGCTCACACTAATGGACCGTCAATGATGATAGGGGAGAAAGCATCAGCATTTATTCTTGAAGAGTATTCCTAGTAACTATGTTATCCAGTTTAGATGAAATAAAAACATTCCAAAACTTATCTTTTAAGCATTAAATTCACATCTTAAGCTATCATCTTTTGTATCCAAAGCTTCCAAAACGCAATTTCCTACGGTATTGATTTTCATTTTTATTTATTATTAACCGCCAAGAACCGAATATATACACTTTAATAAATTGGTATTAAAGAAACTGCCTATATAATTATTTTATCCCTTAACGGAACATATTCACGACAATCACCTTGTTTCGAATATTATAAAATAATAGTTTAGTTCATGAATTTATACATGTCCCAAATAAAAGCGATTTGTGTTGGATATTGTTAAATCCTTTTCTATGAGAGTTAAGTTTATGAACTCTAAAGAGCATATTACTTCTATAGCCACAAGCAACTTGTAGAGCGTGTTGGTAGCAGCGAACACTATGCAATTATATTTCTAGAAGGAACGATAAGTGACAGATATGGAACAATGTAGACATGCCTGGAACAATCATATACTATCATCAAATACTATATAATGACAATACGGGACACTCCTATGCTTTAGCATTGGTGATATTTGTGACAAGTACACTAACGCCACCTCGCGTGAAGTACTGACAACTGAGCAGGTAATTTGAATTGTATGTTTACCTGCATATTCTTAATTTAGACAATTGGTTTATTGTAGATGAATAGAAAAACTTGTACATGACAAAACACTGACAATTTTCTTATTATATAGTTATAAATAGAATTTGTATCAACAATAAGCTTGAAACCTAAATGAATTCAGCATGAATAATTCTGCAAATTTCTCTTACCCATAATCTTATTTCATCATAATTTAAAGTACTTACCTTGAAACCGTCGTTAAACTACTGTTTCAAGGGTATGTATAGGAATATACTGAAAGCTGTTTCTGAGGATATTAAGGTACAATCTGTACTTACCTATAAATAATTGTTCTAGGTATAAATGGTAGCACAGTACTCAATTTGCTATATCTCTACATGAAAACTGTCTTATTAATCTAATATTTTAAAATATGTAACCGATATACTTAGTACATAATTAATCAATTGTGCAGATGAAAGGTGAGACTAACTCTTACTTCCGTGAATAAATCTATTATAGGGCTGAATCTGCTATTTCTACTTGTCTTTTTAAAAAGTTGTCTTGGGAAGATAATTAAAAGCCTTTACCTAGTAAAATAGTTTTAAATGTGAAAAAATGTGACAAATTATGCCATACTGAAATAAAAAAGGACACAGAAGAATATAGAAAAAGTCTGGACGCAGCAAGTGCGTTATGGTAATGAATTTTCATTAAAAAAAATTTAATAGCAAATATGTTTTTTTAAAGAAAGCAGGCATCAAATTTGGTTACCAGTATAACCTATATAGTAGAAACAATGTGCCATGTTTCATCAAAATAACTTTATTGTTCGAAAATGTACAAAAATTTCCGCAAGTAAACCTTAAGTGTTCCCGAAAAAACTGGTTTCTTGGTCAATCTTATAGGTTAATAGCAAATTGAGCTATGCAAATTTGAAGCATTTAATGAAAATTCGCTACCATAACGCACTTGCTGCGTCCCGAATTTCTTTTCTTACAAAGATGTATTATATTCTGATGCAAAAATGCAATAACATAAGGCGTGTTCGATTAAAAAAAAAAAGAAAATTTGAATCACCAACGACTTATGGGTCACTCTGTAATCGTAGAAATATTTTTTTAATATTTAGCTCAATACACTCTATAATTAATGTATACAATTTTTTTCGTATCTTGCATAATAACCGATATATTTAGCTTGAAAGATTTTTTACGAAAATTCAACAAAAATGATATACCATTAACCGATAAACTCTATAGCCAACACTACTGCCGAAGCATCAGAGAAAGGGTCTATTTGAAATGAATTTTCTGGGAATATTTTAGTAAAATGAAGGACAATGACGATTGAAACTAAGACTTCAGACTTTGTAAAACATTCTTCTTGAGACATTTTCCTTCCATAGCTCATATTAGTTTCAGATTCATTGCCTAAATATTACCAATTTTGACGTTTTAAATCGCGACATTTGACGTTTTGAGGAAAACCCAAATTTATTGTTTTTAAATGCCTGTAACTTTTTTGTCCTTTAACCTACATAGCTAAATTTTGGTATGTAACTTACCCATAATGATATAAACTTGCGTACCTAATATGGTTGCCCTTACTTTGTTAATTCCTTAGATATATATTTTTTTCGAAAGAAAACACAAAATTTTCCGGGAACTTTGGCGGATTTTCCTGGCTAACGAACTTATCCAAGCCACTTGCGAAAGGAAGGTCTGAAACCTACCTCAGATTTGGGTTCCAGGGGTCCTAAATAGCGCCCATTTGAAGAAATTTTTTCAAAATTCAAAAGTCTGGATCTCCTCAATAGTGATTTTTTTTAAAAGAAAATTCACTAAATCAGTTTTCTTATACCATTTACTATTAATGCAAAACTTTTTTTGCATTCATATTTTTTTTACTTTTTTTTTGATGCAGTGGAAGACAAGTTATGATTGAAGCCTTTCAACCACCAGTTTACGAAGTTTATCTATAAGTAGGTACATGATGGTAAATATTACACAATAAATATCTTCTGCGAACTGTACACATTGGCATAAAAGTTATTCTGAATTTGTCTTCTGCTTCAAATCATATTCACGTTTCGCTTTCCTTTGGAAACCTATGAAATGTCTTTGATAGATTTAGCACGTTATAATTCGAACAATTATAGATTGCACACACCCAACCACCAACATTCACTTCTGGCACAGCTGAGATACTATAGATAAGACATGCGTGGCCCGGCATATTTGAGAAAATAATCACCACATAGATTAAGAAAACATTAAGCCTATCAAAAATGGTAAACAACCGGTGATATTAGACGCCTACGAGGGTATTTGTATCTCTAAGAGCATAAACAACAAAGTTTGTTTGAACCGAACTCCGCCACTTCTTAATAGTTTACTGTTCCCACTGTCTCTTTGATAAAAAAAAAGAATGCAGAAACTGCGTGGGAACAAGTAAAACAAAATTTTCAACCCTTTCGGTCCCAATACCGTACATGTACGACATGACATAAAGTGTCTCTCAGTCCCACCGCCGTGTGTATATATATATATATATATATATATATATATATATATATATATATATATATATATATATATATATATATATATATATAAACATATAAAAATTGAAACTGACTGCGGATACGGATTCTCAGGGGCCCAGTACAGAGAAAAATACTCATGTTCTCATGCCACAAGCTGTTAGAAATAAGAACGTTATTTGAGTCTGTCACTTTTAAGTTTCATTTGACATTTGTGAAAACAATTTATCAATTTATATATTGTGAAAATGTAAATATAGGTAATATTAACAAATTAATTCTCACCTTTTATGTACCAAGGTTAATTTAAATATTTAAATATTTTTCTTTAAAAAATAATCCCATAATCTGATCGGTGAATAGAATTAAATAAAAAACTGAATGCATTTTTTTTAACTGATCCATACATGAATCATGGTATGCGATTATAAATGTAAATATTTCTAAAACTAGGCTTCAGGTATAGGGAGAGTATTATACAAGAGTTGAAGCAGAGGATGTTCCTTCGCTTCTGAAACACAAACTAATAATATAAACTAAAACCTCCCTGAATGCGTCATTTTCATGTAACCACGATTTTTATTAGTAAAAACACCGCATCACAATCTCTGAGATGTGCCAGAAATGTGAAAAGTTGCAAAACAATTGCAATAACTCAAGAACAATGAACGATACCATTTTTTTCACGCTTGCATTATGATTCGATGGAAAATGAAAAATGCATGAAGGGGTGTTCCATTTAAAAAAAATGGTATTATAAACGGCTTATGGGTCACCTGTGATTGTCAAAATAATTTTATAGGATGCAGCTCAAAACACCCTGTCCTTAACCAATATAATTTTTGCTCGTATTTTTTAGCTTTACCGTAGAAATTCGCCACCCTGTATATATGTATACATGTAAAAATTGAAATTAATCCCGAATATTTGTTCTATGGGACCTAGTTTGCATTTATTTAAAGACATCTTTCCAAAATTCAAATGTCGCCGTCTCCTCAAATACGATTTTATTTTCTGCGAAAATTCGCTAAAAATTATAGACTATTAAACCATCAACTCTAAGGGACGGTCCTGGTCATTTACAAAAGGAAGGTACTCACCGAATTTTATTAATTTTAGGGTTATTGATACGATATATATATATATATATATATATATATATATATATATATATATATATATATATATATATATATATATAAACATATAAAAATTGAAACTGACCCAGGACATGTGTTTTAGGGGGCCTAATTAGCGCTCATTTGGAGTTTTTTTAAGTTCAAATGTCGTGATCACCTCACTATTGATTTTTTAAGAAAATTCAACAAAACAAAAGTTAGTGTCATCACGGGATGAATAATTCTAAGTATCTTATATCCACAACTCTATTTACCTGCAGAAGAATATAAAAAGTCTGGACGCAGCAAGTGCGTTATGGAGGTATATAGTAGGAACAATGTACCATATTTTACCAACATAAGTTGTTTGAAAATGTACAAACATTTTCCGAAAATAAACTTAAAACATTTCCGAGAAAACTCATTTCCTAGCTGACGAACCTTAGGTTAATACCAAATTGCGTTATTCAATTTTGAAGCGTTTAATGAAAATTCGCTACTAAAACGCACTTACTGTGTCTCGATTTTTTCGATGAAAAATGCAAAAGGAATGTTCAAAAAAACATGTAGGTATCACCAACGACTTATGGGCCATTCTGTGGTTGTCAAAGTAATTGTATAAGATGCAGCTCAAAACACCCTATAGGAAACGTATACAATTTTTTCTCGTATCTTGCATAATAACAATTATATTGAGCTTTACCGTAGAAATGCGTCACACTGTATATATGTAAACAGAAAGTAAACCCGGATATGGATTCTAGGGGGACTAGTTTGCACTCATTTGAAGAAACCTTCTTAGAATTCAAAAGTCACGGTCTCCTCAAAAACAATTTTTTTCTATGAAAATTAGCTAAAAATTATAGACCGTTAAACCATAAATTTAACTAAAACTACTTCCAAAGCATCAGAGAAAGTGTCTATTTGAAATGAATTTTCTGGAAATATTTTATGAAAATGAAGAGCAGTGATGGTTTAAGGTGAAACTTAAGGGTTTGCAGAAAACTCTTTACATAATTCGTATTTCTGCCAAGTTCTTTACCTAAATGTTGCTAATTTCGACGTTTCAAATCGCGACTTTTTACGTTTTGAGGAAAACCCCAACTTTTTCTTTAAATGCCTCTAACTTTTTTGTCTTTAAACTTACAGACCAAAAATTTGATAAATTGTTCACCCTTTATATATATATATATATATATATATATATATATATATATATATATATATATATATATATATATATATATATATATATATATATAATTGAAACTGACCCTGGATATGGGTTCTAGGAGGCCTAGTTCGTGCTCATTTTAAGAAATTTTTTCTAAATTTAAAAGTCCTCGTTGGTCACTTTTTTTTAAAGAAAATTCACTAAAACAAGCACTTGTGAAGCTACGGGAAAAGTCTACGACTGTATTAAATATGAAAGGGTTTCACTAAGTTAGGGCAAGAACAAACAACCAGATATGCTATTCAAATTGAATTATGTCTTAAAACTTTCATCTCCTCTTTATCAAATTATTTTTGATACACAAACTCGCTAAAAAATTCATCGGAACAACAACAATCAGATTAGATAACTGTAAAGTGAAATGAACTAAAAAAGTCTGGGCGCAGCAAGTGCGTTATGGTAGGGAATTTTTTTAAACATATTTTTAATAGCAAATGTCTTTCTTTGATATAAGGAGGCATCCAATCCACATGAATTTTCTGTAAATATTTTAGTAAAATGAAGGGCAGTGACGGTTGAATCTGAAACTTAAGGGTTCGCACAACACTCTTCTTGCAACATTTTCTTTACACAAACCGTATTTGTTTCGAGTTCTTTGCCTAACATTGCCAATTTTGACTTTTAAAATTGCGAGTTTGACGTTTTGAGGAAAACTTCAAAATTTGTTTCTTTAACTGCCCATAACTTATTTCCCTTTAAAGCTATAGACCTAAATTTTGGTACAGAGTTCACTCTCTATAATACAAACACGCGTACCAAATATAATCCGACAGGCACACGACGTATGAAATACAACCTTAAATATTTGACCAAAGTACCAGGTACTAATAGATAGAATTATATTACAAAAATAAGGAATCATTCACAGACATCACCATCAAAAAAGTTCATAAACTGTGTTGAATATAATCACAAACAATCTACGTGACTAATTATGTAAATTATTTTAAAAACGCATCGTAGCTAAAGACACATAAGCGTTTTATAATAAGGTCCAGTAATTCCACGGGAATAATTATCGGTAACAAATTCTAATTTTTAAGATAAAATAATTTGTAAATTAGTAATATATAGAGTTATTTTCACCGTTGTTTATAAAGAGCTAATACAGCAGCTAGTATCAGGTAGCTGCAATCACTTGTTCGGTTGCCTAGATGTGAAAAATATTGGTAACGAGCTTTCAATATGTGGGCCAGTAACCAAACCCTTCAGTTGCTTTTAGGATTCTTTATTCTATTCATTCGCCCCACACGTAAGTTGTTTTGTTTGATTTATTTAATTAGACAGAAGAATTTCCAAGAAATCGGGTTGCTCATTTAAAACGAGGTGGCTATTGTCGTGTATGTGCTTTTTAGTGAATTTTTATTAAAAAAATTCACTAATAGAGAGGTATCGATGGTGAGACTTTGCAAAAATTCTTTCAAATGAGCGCGAATTAGGACCCCTAGAACCCATATCCGGGGTCAGTTTGAATTTTTATATCCTTATATATATATATATATATATATATATATATATATATATATATATATATATATATATATATATATATATATATATATATATATATATATATATATATATATATATATATATATATATATATATATATATATATATATATATATATATATATATATATATATATATATATATGTATCCGTCTGATAACTCAAAAAATAATTAACCGATTTAGATGAAACTCGGCAAGTGCCTTTCTTTTATTAATGGCTTGGATGAGTTCGTTGGCCAGGAAAATCGAACGGGGTTTTCGGGGAAAATTTTGAGTTTTCTTTCAAAAAAAATTTTTTTTCCGAAAATTTCGATAAAATTTGGTCTACATATTGCTTTGGGAAATACCTAACTATGTGCCAAAATTCAGCTTTCTAGGGTTACAGAAAATTGAGCTATTCAAATTTGAAACATGTTTAAATCATAAGTATGTGGTTGCTGTTGGTTAGTCAATGCTTTTCTTATTGACTCATGAGATTCATTCATCAACCTTCCATTGACTTCTGCTTCTGCCGCTGTTACAGTCCTTTTATTTAGATCTAGAGTTGTAAAGTTTTCTGTATCATTTGGGATATAATTTGTTTGCTTTTGTTACTGACCAACAAAAGATATGATAAAATTGGACAAAGAAAGGGAATATGATATATTAACAAGGCTATTTTTGGCTCAACAGCATTTATTAGTTTTCGTAATTGTTTTTTTATCGGGTTTTGTTACTTTGACTAGACATATTTTTATTATGATTGGTACTACTAAAAGTAATTAAAGTTTGTCTCATTCAATATTAAATTTATTTTAGTGTTAAAATAGAAGACGATGTGATATGGTCCAAAATCTGATTGATATTTTCTTGGTATGTACTGTAAAAAAGCAAATTGCAGTTCAAAAAATCTAGACGCAGCAAGTGCGTTATGGTAGCCAATTTTCATAAAAACATCTGAAATCTCAAAAAATAACAAATAATAATAATAATTTTTATTGACAAAAGACTGAGACTGGACATTGTGGCTGGAAACTGAAACAAAAAGTAGAATAACCCCAAAAACTACAACAATAATAACAGAGTTATGCGCTATCTTTTTTGATACGTATTTCGACAACGAAGTTGTCTTCATCAGTAGCTGTAATTAACCGATTTCGATGAAACTTGGCAACTGCCTGTCTTTTATTAATGGCTTGGCTGAGTTCGTTATCCAGAAAAATCAGACGGGGTTTTCCGGAAAAATTTTGAGTTTTCTTTCGAAAAAATTTTTTTTCTCCGAAAGTAACAAAGCTGTTTCAATGAAATTTACTATATATGTTGCCTCAACCTTACTACGTACCAAAATTCAACTTTCTAAGTTTAGAGAAAATTGAGTTACTCAAGTTTTAAATTTTCTTTCGAAAAAAATTTTTTTCTCCGAAAATTACAAAGTTATTTTAATGAAATTTTGTGGATATCTTGCCTTAGGAAAAACCTTACTACGTATTGAAATTAAACTCTCTAAGTTTATAGAAAATTGAGTTATTTAAATTTGAAGCATTTAATAAAAATTCACTACCATAACGCACTTGCTGCGTCCCGAGTTTTTCATCTAATCTAATGCTTTTAAAAAGTTAAGTTTGCGCTTGTCATTACCAAAATGTAGTGGCTCTATGCGGTTATTTACTGCGGGACTATGTTGAGTATCAATCATATTTTTGCAAATGTAGATTTGTCAGCGTGGTTATGCAGCAATATGTTCCTTATATCTGGTATTTAAATTTCTAGAATTTGACCTATGTAGATTGCGTTACAGTGTGTACAAGCTAATTTATAAACTCCAGCTTTCTTCAAGAATTATGATTTTTTTTTCGCGTTAAATAACAAATAACGTGTCGTGTTGTAAGGTTGAAAAATTACATTTGTATGTGTACATGGATTTAAAATTTTTGAAATGTTTCTAAGATAAGTAATCGAAACATAATTGTTATCTTTTGTGTCTCTAATATTTGGATAAATGAAATTAGGAGCTACTTTGTATTCTTTTGTCTATTATTTTAACCGAGTAGCCATACCAAAATGCTATTTGCCTAATAATTGAAATGTCTTTTTCAAAACGGGTCATGGGTATTGCAAATCCACGATCTATCATTGACATGATAGGCTGACCAAATTTTTGTGAAAAGGGGTGACATGAATCATATGTTATAGTTGTGTCTGTATAAGTAGAGTAAATTTCCCCATTGCAATATATCATTTTATCAAAGTCAAATAAATATAATAATCGATTTTACGTTAACCTAGAAACTTAATTTTTATCATAATCGTCCAACTTCTTACAAACTCGATTCTTTTTTAATAAAATTTAATCAGATGTTTCTTTAATTAGTAGCTTGGATGAGTTCATTGGCCAGCCCAGTCAACACAGATTTTAAGTTTTTAGTGAATTTTCTTTAAAAAATTCACTAATAAGGAGATCACTTTTGAATTTTGGCCCCCTAGAACCCATATCCGGGGTCAGTCTGTCTTTTGGTTTGCCTTTTATCTATCAATACATGGATGATTTACTTCTTGCCATCCCGATTAATACGGAGGAAGAGGTCTTACGAATTTTTAATGGCTTTGATGATCACATTAAATTTACTGTTGAGAGAGAGACAGATAGAAGTGTTCATTTCCTCAATACTAGAGTATATAGAAGTACCGACAATACCATCAAGTTGGATTGGTATAGCAAGCCTTCCAGTTCCGGAAGAGACATAAACTGTGCATCATATCATGATGAAAAAAATAATTTAAATGTTATATTGGGCATGAAGGGGCGGATTTTGGATATTGCCCACCCCTCCTTTCAACATGGAGCTTTATGTCGTTTTGTAGATATGATGGTGAAGAATGGCTATAAGAGAAGTTACATGATGAAGCTACTTTTTAACGTTCCATCCGAAACTGCAACTCACCGAGCAAGTGTTAGGCCTTCTCCGTCCTTACAGGGTGGGAGGCACACCTCTGACCCAAGTTTGAACGTCAAATATGCGGTGTTGCCGTACATCAGTGGACTGACACAAAGACTTATGAAACTTTTTAAAGATTTTACAGACATCAAAGTGGTTAAATACAATGTTTTGACAAACAAAAACTTTTTCACTAATAACAAGGATAAAATTCCGGTGTATAAACAACGTGATGTAGTCTACAAGTTGGACTGTAAAAATTGTTCGCTTTCTTATATAGGTCAGACCTCACAGTCTGTTGGTAGGAGGATTAGCCAACATAGGAGTGACTCCAGACTTAGACCCGATTGATGTGCATTGGCACATCATGTGTCATCCTTGGGTCATAGCATATATTTTGAAAATGTCAAAATATTGGATAGAGAAACCAATTTTAAAAAACGTTCCCTTCTTGAAATGTGTCACATTCTTGAAAATTACAGTATGAACTCTAAATCAGATATTCAAAATTTAAGTAACATATATAGTCATGTAATACTATTTGATAAGTCTGAGGGCACCTCTGTGTTGGCCGGTTCCATAATTTAGAATTATATATATATATATATATATATATATATATATATATATATATATATATATATATATATATATACATATATATATATATATATATATATATATATATATATATATATATATATATATATATATATATATATATATAAACATTGAAACTGACCCCGGATATGGGTTCTAGGGGTCCTAGTTCGCGCTCATTTGAAAAATGTGCAAAGTCTAACCGTCGATACCTCTCTATTGGTGATTTTTTTATATAAAAATACACTAAAAACCGGTTTGATTAGGTTGACTAAAACGAAATCAGTCGGCGATTAATAAGGAAAAATAACTGCTACGTTTATACTTTGGCAGATGTTTTACTTTTCTAAATATTAACTAAGTTTCCTCCTGGAAATCTCTTGTATAACTTTAATGAAATTTGTAATACAAGTTTCTTTTAAAGAGACCTACACTTTCTACAGATATAGCAAAATTTAATTCTTTAGCTTCATAGAAAATTTAGTTTTGGGCGTTTTTCTCAAAAGAAGTTAGAACACAAGATTTGTTTGTTAATAGAGAGATCGATGGTAACACTTTTGAGAAAATCTTTCAAATGTGCGCGTACTAGGACCTCTAAAATCGATCTTCAAGGTCTGTGTAAGTTTAAAGTATTAACTTTACTAATATGCCGTATCGTAAGAGTGTACAATTTTTTGAAAATCCACTAGTATAAGAAACTTGCTGCGTCCCGAAATTTTTTACATTGCAATATTTCCCTTCCAGATATATCCAGTAGCGTTGACACAGGATACGACTTCATAGTAATTGGTGCTGGATCGGCAGGATCAGTTGTAGCTAATCGTCTTTCAGAAAGCGGTAAACACACGGTTCTTCTTCTAGAAGCAGGAGGAGAAGCCAATGCGTTAACCGAAGTGCCTGCTTTAACACCTCTTATGTATTTCACAAAAAACGTTTACCGTTACAAAATGGAGAAGCAACCAAATATGTCACTAGGTAAGTAAAAATATTAATTTATCCACAAGCATGCGTTGACTATACGATAGTCAGTACGTGTCTCATCAAAAACAGGTGAAACAAATAAGCGACCAGGCTAAAAATGATTCTCGTCCAATACTGTATCATCAGAAAACAACTAATTATTTGCCCATTTATTTGCAATAAGAGAACCCACCATTTGTTTCAACTATAAAATAAAATTGCAGATAAATGTTTTTCAGTCTCTCTTTCTGTTTGGCGCATTAAAAATAATATTAAAAAGCATCAGATCCCGACGGTATTCCAGAGTTCTTAAGGATGTGCTATTCGAGCATTGCTGAGCCCATTAAACAATTCTATTTAAAAAAATCAGGTCCCAATTGTATTCCAGAATTCTTAAGGATGTGTGTCATATGAGATGAGGGAAATCGGGAGCGAACACATGTTCGAGTTTAGGCAGTCCATAAAAAGAGAAATAAGTCCAATTCCCATTCTCTCAGTTTCGTCCAAAGCTTATGAAACACTTGGAAAAATCAAACGTTGTCAGATTTTGCTAATATTGCTTTCAACAATATGCCAATATGGCTCTCAACAACAACCGAGTGATATTCTCACATGTGTCACCCTTTTTCTAAATTCTTGTCTTCAAATTTTTCTTTGAATTTTTCTACAGCGTTTCATTGGGCCTGACATGCTACGCTCTTGAATAAAACTCCACCGTGGATGGATTTCCTTCAAAACGTTGCCTGAAGATAATTGCATAATCTTGTGTGTGGTTGTCGATAAAGTTTCCTTGGGTATTCTCAATATCTAGTGACGTGTCTTAAGTTATTAGTTGGTATCTGCAGACCTGCATAAAAATTTATTTTCATGATCGTCATTTGTTTACATTATATGAAGCACATATATGTTTACAGTTGAAATTTTACCCTCATTTGCTGGGTGCTGTCTTTAAGCCAAACTATGTTATTTTTAGATTCTATTTAAAAACAAGGTGTTCGTCTTGTCGAAGATTCAACCATAACTAACAATCTTACTTTTTGTAGTCACAGAGTGAAGCTGGTAGTTTTGCATTTTCCCGATACTAGGTACTATTAACGCTGCTTTTTAAAAATCGCTCTGTTTGCTCCTTCGCTCGTGATCTTCATTCTATAAACCCGTTGTAGTCAAAACACGCACAAATCTAATGCCCAACTACCCACTTGACGAAAAACACGACACAAATTTTTCTTTCCTTAAACATCCAAAATACGAAATGCCCTTACGGCTGATAAATTTTCAGATGCATTTAATTTTTAGATCTTTTCAAAGCTGGCAAACAAGTATTCTGTAACAAAACAAATAGCAGGTTGGCATGGGATACTTCTCAATGGAGTGTTATCATACGAATTGCTTATGGATATCTAGTTTTCTGAAGGAACGTGCCTTGCAAGTTGTATTCGAAAGTTTTTCATTAGGTAAAAAAAAATTATGCGGGTGTTTCACAGGGTTCGGTTTTAGCCCCACACTATTTCTTTTGCATATAGATGATCTCGTAACAACCCGCAATTCTTGAAACTTTCTGATTTTCATCTATTATCCTCAATGTGTGCTGTGCGCGAGTTTAAACAGCGTAAATGATTTTAAATAACTGCAAAAAGTACTTCCCTCTACAAATTTTCCGAATAACCACAGGTCAGACAAACAATCACCTTGACACAGCTATGCGGTCAACATGAGGACACTGCATACCTTAAGCATAATATGTCAAAATCACCACATAGCGCTCATCATGTACGTTCTCATAGAGTTGCCCACCATATGCTTCGGGTTCCTGATGAATGATGGTCGAAATAACCTCCTTAAACGATGACCGGTCTAATATTCTTAATTGGGGCTCTGCAAATCTGATTTCTTAATGCCTTAACAGACAGAATTGCAACAGAGGTAGGAAAAAATACCTGCAACGCCCAGTCGTTCAGATAGGTAGTAAAATACTGCCCAGAGTCCAGGTTCTCTGCAATTAGTATAACAGTGACAGTCATCATTTGCTGGCATTTATATATACCCAATGTTGGAAAGGCAGTAGCAAGAAAGCTTGAGTTTCTTGCGCTGCCCAAAGGATATTTACGTCCACACATGAAATATTCTCATGCCTGAGATGCTACCCCAAAGATAAACTTCTTCATTTTAAATTCCATTCAAAAACGAGATGTTCGCATTATAGGATATTTATATATCACAGTCAATTTTACTTCTCACATGAGAAAGTCTGAAGATATCTTCTATCAATACTGTCATTAACATTGCTCCCCAGAAATTGCTTCATTAGTACTTCCGATTGCACATTCGACATGCAAAATCGTTTAAATAAAAACACACACATCTTTACTATAAAATTATCCGCTTGTCAGACGGTTGTTTACGAATCATCGTTCTTTCCTAGAGCGCCTAAACTTTAGAATGCCCTCCCGACAGACATATTTCTTTAGACATATTCCAGAAGAGAATAAACATCCATCTTGTGATACAGTAATCAAGTACATGACGTATGGGAGACACATAGGTTTCGTCTGTCATAAAAGAAGGTTTAAAATTACTTTTGTTTTGCTTTTCATTCACACAACCTAATTAAAAATTAAGTCTTGTAATATAGGTATGTTGACAACATGACTAGATTTGTAACATTGATATTTATTTTAGGCTTTGAAAATGAAAATATGCCTTGGACACGTGGCAAAGGTCTTGGAGCCACGTCGCTTATTAACTACATGATCTACACCCGCGGCCATGAAGAAGATTTTAACAGATGGGAAGCTCTTGGTAACCCAGGTTGGTCTTTCAAAGATGTCTTGCCTTATTACATTAAACAAGAGAATGCAGCCATACCCAACGTTAACCTAGAAATGCGAGGTACATCCGGAGAAATAGGTGTAACAGAAGTACCGTATAAGTCAGAATCAGTGTACGCCTTTATAGAAGGTTGCGAACAAGCCGGTATTAAACACATTAGCGACTACAACGCAGGAAAACCCTTTGGAGTTGGTTTGGTGCAATCAAACATGATTGACGGAAGACGGTGCCATGCAAAAAAAGCTTTCATAGACCCAGCAAAAAACAGAAGAAACATTAAAATATTAACACATGCTAAAGTAACAAAGCTAATTATAGACAATGATACAAAAGAAGTTAGAGGGGTAGAGTATGAGGTACCTGGACCTTTCAGGAAAACAAAAAAGACAGTATGGGTAAAAAAGGAAGTAGTACTTTCTGCTGGAACGTTTAGTTCAGCTCAAATACTAATGTTATCTGGAATAGGCCCCAAAAAACATTTGCAGGACTTAAATATAAAAGTCATAAAAGATGCACCAGTGGGGGAGGTTATATATGATCATATATCTTATCCAGGTTTACTATTTCAAGTCAACGCAAGCATAACACCAATGTTCCATGACCTGCTAGATCCTCTAAACTGGGCAAAGTTTTTGTTTGAAGGAAAGGGACCCCTAACTGTGCCCGCACTAGTCGTAGAATCCTTGGCTTTTCTTAAAACTCCAGTGTCCAATGAGTCCATCAACTATCCTGATATTGAGCTCATCTATATTAGCGGATCTTTTAATACAGATTATGGCCTCTTCTTTAAAAAGGAATTTAGTATTGCTGATAAAGCATACGACCCCATCTGGGGACCAATGAAGGGCAAACACGTCTGGTCACCAGTAATAATGTTGTACCACCCTGTTTCAAAGGGCTACATGAAGCTAAGGTCAACAAATCCATACGATCAACCCAAGTTTTATGGAAATTATTTTACAGATCCTGAAGGAAGAGATATGAAGACCATTATTGCAGCGATTCGAATTACTCAGAAAATAGCAAAAAGTCCTGCTCTGGCTCGGTATGGATCGAACCTTCACATGGGCGTAATTCCTGAGTGTAAAGGGCATGCCGTTGACTCGGATGGCTTCTGGGAGTGCCATATTCGACATATTGCTGTCAGTCTTTGGCATCAATTGGGTACATGCAAAATGGGTCCGGAAGATGATCCTGAGGCTGTGGTTGATAACAAACTCAAAGTATATGGGATTAAAAAGTTAAGGGTTGCCGATCCTAGTGTTATCCCATTACCTATATCTGCTCATACTAATGGACCATCAATGCTGATAGGGGAGAAAGCCGCAGCATTTATTCTTGAGGAGTATTCCTAGTAACTATGTCACTCAGCTTAAATTGAATAAAAGTATTATTTATAAGTCATTAAAATCACATCCTTATCGTCTTTTGTATACAAAGCTTCGGCTCTTGATTTCCAGTTGTCTAATCAACTGTCAACAACTAAATTGATACACTTTAATAAACTGTTATAAAAAAAATGCCCTATATTATTTTTTCACTTCTTAACAACTATATTATATACTTTTTTTTTCATCAAAATGTATCATGTGCAAATTTATATATTTACCTCTAAAAGGTGAAAATTTTGTTTTGTTGGAGTTTTGTCACAAAAGTGAGGTAAGATGAGAATATTAATACTGACCATTATTTCAGTTTTAAATAACACTTCGGTGTTTCTGCATGTTTTGTTAATTTTTTAAGACTAAGTGGCGGGGAACCTCAGCGGTTTTTTCCCCATCATTCTTCAATGCGTCGGTATAAAAAAGGTAAAAGCAGGGTACTGCTCCCTTAATTCCAATAACTAAATACAGATGTAGAAATTTCTCTGTCTTCACAGTTGCTTGTTTCTTCTCTGTAACCGGTTTCCCCTTTTACGGCATCTTTTACAGAGAAGAAAACAACCAATTGTGCCAGAGAGAAGAAGTCTCTAAATTGCTGGAGGATGTAATTATGTTTCCAATTTCGAGGCACACTTGCAAATGTGGCATACGTGTAGTAGAATATTCAAAGTCATAAAAACAAATCTGTGGCCGATGAAATGTAAGTTCCCAACTCATATTTACTGATAGCACCACCACCCACGTCTCTACATCTGTATTTAGTATGCAAAGGTTTTACCAAGGGAATAACAATTAATATATCCATTTTAGTGGTATCAGATATCGCGGTAGATTTTGTAGACTCACAGAGATAAGTACACTTTGAGAACCCAAATTACAACAACACATTTCAAAAAGACGTGACGATCGTTTCATTAGGCATGTTCGCGACATCAAAGGAAAACAAATCTAAACATTTTCCAACACCAACTGTGTAACTCTACTCAGTTTAATAGGTCTAAACAAAAAGCTGGGGTACATTGTATTGAACTAATAGAAAAAACTATCGACATCCATATCTAATATGGATGTAACACAGTTTCAAGTTTGTATATATTGCCACACCCGTCTATGAGATTTATGTTTATGAGCTTTGTTACTTCTATGATCTGCGGTCGGTTGTAGTGTGTTGGTAACAGCGAACGCTCTGGAATTATATTTCTAGAAGGGATTAGAAGTGACAGGCATAAAACAGTATAGAAGGTCTAGAATCTCTATGAAGGGTATAAATAGACTAACGGCACATAGAGTGAGTTAGTTCAGTATTGAGTTAGTGTGGTGTAGAATAAGTGATTATAGAGTATTAAGCGAGCCAGCAGTAAGTGTTGGTGTATAAAAAGCGATCATAGAGGCGAATAGTGGAATATAGTTCTATAGACATTTAGTAAGAGAGAGAAATATTTTAGTTGATACTGGTGTTGGAAAATAGTTGGTTATAATAAATTAGTGGTTTGAAAAGCTGTGTTTTGTTAGTCAACAATTCCAGAACCCCGCAGAACGTAACAACTGGTGTCAGAAGTGGGATTTTAAAGCTGCTAGCGGAAATATTTTCCAGAATATTCGTTGAACAACGTGGAAATTTCTAGAATCCCTGGAAGATCAGTGTCAGCAGTAATTCATAACTGGGTGTTTGAAACAGAATAAGCTGTGTACTGTCTTTAAGTACGTCTATGCCTAAGGCACGTAGCCAATATGGACACCCAGCTATTGGAATTGATTAAAGAAATGAATTAGGAGGCCAGAAAAAGAGACGAAGAAGCCAAATAAGAAATGAGAAAAAGAGACGAAGAAGCCAAAGAAGAAATGAGAAGAAGAGATAAGGAAGTCAGAAAAAGTGATGAAGAAACAAAGAAAATTCTGCAAGATCAAGCAAGCAGAATTGAGAATATTACTTTATGTGTGGACGAACGTATGAAGCAGGTAAAGGACGACATCTTCCAGCAAGTAGAAAGCCAAGGAAGGGGTATCAGCGACGATGTACATTACAAACTGACGAGTATACAAGAAGAAGTTCAGCACAAAATGCAATCACTAGAAAAGAGGTGTGATACTCTAGCCAAGGGAAACATTAGACTCGAAGATAGCCCGGTCGTAAGAATTAAGGTCCCCACATTTGATGGCTCAGTCCCATGGGGCATTTATCTACGCCAGTTTGAAGCCGCTGCTACAGCAAATGGTTGGGGCGAGGGGGAGAAAGCGACTTCGCTCATTGTAGCTCTCAGAGGAGATTCTCGAGATATGCTCCAAGGTATCCCCCGGGAAGAACAGGGCAGTTTCGACAGCATTATATATTACCTAGAAATTATATTTGGCGACCAGCTGTACCAAACTCAGTTGAAAAGTCGCTATTAGAAATCGGGCGAAACTCTGCAACAATTTGAAGCCGACGATGCCAGACAAACACGATCCGCTTACCCCACAACTCCGGTGGAATTTTTGAACCAGCTGTCGCTGCAAACATTCATTGACAGCATCGGGGATACCGACACTCAACAGGCGCTGAGGATGCAGAGACACAAAAACTTAAACGATGCTTTGGCACATTCATTAGTATTTGAAGCTGACAAGCAAACCTCTAAATGCAATGTGAGGGTTCGCAGTCTTCAAGTCCCAGAAGAGGAAAATAAAACAGGTTTATCCAAGGTTGTGCAGCGACTGGAGAAACTAGAAGAACAGATGAAGCACACGACTCATAAGGAGCCAACGCAAGCTCATCGTGCAAGTGCTATACGCTGTGGGAACTGTGACAAGGTGGAACACATAAGTGAATGCCGGGTCCCAAGATAATCTTTAATTAATGCACAGGAAAACTAAATGCAGCTAGTTTTAGCGGGCGAGAGCTAGCTGCCCACCACAATGCCCCGAAGTCGACAACTATTTCACTGGTCAACGATTCTGGCAAAACGCTCGCCGTAGACGAATACATCAGCGACAAGAAGGCTCAAGTGGTTGTAGATACTGGCGCATCCAGAACGATTATCCATCGTGATATGGTACCATTATGACGGGTAAGAGAGCCAGAAAAAGTCTACGAAGTGGCCGCAGCTGGTGGCGAACCGATTCGTGTATTTGGTGAGACCCACGTGAAGCTACAAATTGGAATTTGGAAGACCAAACAGCGAGTTATTGTTGCCGCCATATCAGACCCCATTATACTTGGACAAGATATTCTCTAAGGTCACGGTGTCAAATTAGATCTCGAGAACAATGTTTCAAATATCGGTGATGAGGAAGTAGTTATGTGGACTGTCAATAACCTTGCCATTCAAAAAGTCATGGCCAAAGAAGATATCATTGTGAGAGCCCAGAGTGAGAGTATTGTCCCAGTGAAGATAGTTGGAGATATTTTGGGGCAAGTGGTGGGCATCATAGAACCAGAAGACAATGATATTTTTAAGAAAGCTCTAGTAGTCGGTAAAACTCTTGTTCAAGCAAGAGAACTGGCAGCTTTCAGAATAGCAATTCTTAAAAGCTTTGATCAGAAGATTCCCAAAAACTCCGAAATCGGAACATTCTCGCCGGTAACCATCATACGGCGTTGTCACGATCAAGAAGAACCAGCTTCGTCCATCCCGAATGAACCACTTCCAGAACATCTACGCGACGTCTTAGCAGAAGCCAGTGGAAATGTTTCCCCACAACAGAAGCAACCAGGGGCTAAATTACTGTCAAAATATCGCAACGTTTTCGTAACCGACAAGAACGATTTTGGAAGAACAGACATCGTACGCCATCGCATTGAGACTGCAACATCTGCACCAATTAAGCAACCACCGAGAAGGGTCCATTGGCAAAACAGCACGAAGTTGACACCATGCTAAGGAACATGGAGCAGGCACGAGTTATAGAACCATCCCAAAGCCCTTGGGCCTCTCCAGTAGTGTTAGTTAAAAAGAAAGATCGCTCCACGAGGTTTTGTGTAGATTACCGCCGGTTAAATGATGCCACTAAGAAAGACAGCTATCCACTTCTTAGAATTGACGATACACTTGATACACTAGCAGATGCTAAATGGTTTTCGACATTGGACTTAAAAAGTGGCTACTGGAAAGTCGTGATTGAGCCCAAAGACAAAGAAAAGACTGCGTTTACCACTGGTAGTGGACTGTGAAAAGTCAGCGTCATGCCATTTGGGTTGTGTAATGGTCCAGTCACGTTCGAGCGTCTAATGGAGACAGTTCTAAGAGGTCTACACTGGAAAACATGAAAAATATGACACCATTATCTTAGGGAAGTCGTTCGAGGATCACATGAAGAATGTCGAACAAGTCACTATGTGAAAACTGTAACCTGTGATTAGCACTGATAAGTACACTTGGAGAGCCCAAATCACCACAACACATATTTTTTAAAGACCTTACGATCGTTTTACTAACAACGTTAGCATCACCAGAGGATGTACAATTCTGAATTCAGAATTTTTCATCCTCTGATGATGCTAAAGTGGTTAGTGAAACGATCGTAAGGTCTCTAAAAATATGTGTTGTAGTGATTTGGGTTTTCCAAGTGTACTTGTCTAACAAGTGTTTCAGAATCTACAGGGAGCCAATTTAAAATTAAATCCGAAGAAATGCTGTCTCTTTCTAAAAGCAGTCAAGTATTTAGGCCACATTATCACCCCAGATGGAGTCGAAACCGACCCAGAGAGGACAGACTATTATGAACTGGCACATTCCAACCAATGTATATCAACTGCGAAGTTTTCTGGGCCTCTTCACATATTACCGCCGTTTTGTAGAGGGGTTTGCTTACATCGCGAAACCCTTGCATAAACTGACGGAAGAAAAGACACCAACATTTGGACCAATGATTGTGAAAGAGCATTCGATACACTAAAACAGGCTCCCTGTTCATCCTCCATTCTGACATACTCCCAGCCTGATCACAGGTTTATTGTGGACACAGACGCGAGCAGTGTTGGTATTGGAGGTGTTTTTTCCCAGGAACAGGGAGGCCAAGAGAAGGTGGTAGGGTATTTCAGCAAAGCCCTGTCCAAAGCAGAAAAGAACTATTGCGTGACGAGTAAATAACTTCCAGCCATTATCAAGACGTTGGAGCATTTTCGCAAATATCTATATGGTCAAGAATTTCTCCTGAGAACCGACCACGCTTCGCTACTCTGGCTTCTTAAATTTAAAAATCGAAAGGGACAGATGGCGAGGTGGCTTTAACGCCTTCAAGTCTACAATTTTACCATCGAACACCGCCCTGGACGACGGCACGGAAATGCCGACGCCCTATCTAGGAGACGTTGCCCACCAAAATGCATCTCTGCCGAAAACAAAGAAGGGTTGAATCTCGGAGTGTGTAGGGGGACAAAGGTGCAACCAGTTAACCGATGGGACCCACAGAGGCTAATGCAGGACCAAAAAGAAGACACTGATATCTAGCCAGTCTACAGATGGAAGGAGACTTGCCACGAAAGGCCGACTTGATCCGAAGTTAGTGATAAAAGCATTGCCACCAAAAGTTAATGGGCCCAGTGTGACTATTGAAATCAAAGATGGTCGTCTGGTAAGAAATTGGGACTCAGGTGATGGAACCCACATATTGGAGCAAATAGTCCTTCCGCGGCCAAGAGTTAAAGAGGTAATCGCGGAGATCCATGGCGAAGCAGGTGGAAGCCATTTAGGGGTGGAGAAAACTTTGGAGGTCAGAGAACGTTTTACTGGTTAAGATGTAGAGCTGATGTGGAGTAATGGTGCAAAACCTGCCAAGAGTGTGCATCCAGTAGGAGGCCTAAATCAAACACCAGGGGGCGAAAGAAGCAGTACAACGTTGGAGTCCCATTCGAAAGAATTGCAAACGACATCGTTGGTCCTTTCCCTAGAACAGACGCAGGAAATCGCTATATGCAGATTTGGCGCACCGCTAGAGTTCCATTCTGACCAACGACACAACTTCGAGTCAGCTGTGTTTCAGAAGGTTTGTGAGCTGATGACAATCAGAAAAACGAGAACTACGCACATGCACCCTCAATCTGTCGGAATGGTGAAAAGATTCAATGCTACATTGGAGTCCCATTTAAGAATATTTGGCATCGAATACCAAACGGATTGGGACAAGGATATTCCACTATTTCTTCTGGAATGCCCCTCGGGCGTACATGAGACTACCGGATATACCCCAGCCAGCGTGGTTTTTGAGCGAGATTCAACTGATGAAAACATCAAAGATTTGGAAAGAAGACTATAAGCCATCCACTCTACTGTGAGAATGCATATACGGGTAGAAAGCGACCGCATGAAGGCCCGTTATGAGATGCGAGCTAATTCAGCTGGTTTTACCAAGAAATATCAGAATTCGACCGAGACGATCGAATGTAAGAGGGGGGCAGTGTGACACCCGTCTATAAGATTTATGTTTATGAACTTTGTTACTTCTATGATCAGAGACCGATTGTGGTGTGTTGGTAACAGCGAACGCTCTGGAATTATATTTCTAGAAGGGACCAGAAGTGACAGGTGTAGAACAGTGTAGAAGTTATAGAATCTCTGTGGAGAGTATAAATAGACGAACGGCACAGAGAGTGAGTTAGTTCAGTATTGAGTTAGTGTGGTGTAGAATAAGTAATAATAGAGTAATAAGCAAGTCAGCAGTAAGTGTTGGTGTATAAAAAGCGATCATAGAAAGCGAATAGTGGAATATAATTCTATGGACATTTAGTAATAGAGAGAAATATTTTAGTTGACAGTGGTGTTGGAAAATAGTTGGTTATAATAAATTAGTAGTTTGATAATCTGTGTTTTGTTAGTCAGAAAATCCAGAACCCCGTAGAACGTAACAATATTTAGTCTCCAGAAGCAGGAAACGTTCTTAAAACTATCCAAGTAACTTAATTACAAGAGTATAGTTTTTCTAACCATGCCTATGCGAGAATATTCATTCAATTGCAGTTTTTAAGGTTATACAAAGCAATATGATTCTACCTACCCTTGTCGAAGTTTCATCACAAACTTCCTTAATCTGGAAAACAACATTATTTTCATTTTTCTCTGGTTTGGTATGTGTAATTTTCTGGCAGATTGTTTTCCAGCATTGAAATTAGTGTAGCAATATAATAATTAATAATTAATACTAAGAACTTAAGTTATGTCAACATCCGACACCTAACGTATTTATTCGCATGCCGACTAAATTAGCCAATCATAAACCCTCAAAATCCAGGTACATGCACAATTCATTGCGATCCGCGAAGATGCGCTGACACACCAGTAGTTAATGTCTAACCGGCTTATCTATCTTGTACGTGTGATATTAGAATCGTATTATTTAACACTATATCCAATTAGCAGTTCGTTATAAATATTAGCAATAGAAAATTAATCCAAAAAACAGGTCACCGAACCGAAAAAACTTGCTAAAATTCAGAGGAGTTAGAAACACGTCATACATCGGTTCACATTAAAGCCAAAACCCAACCTTTATTAAATAAAAAAAAACACAACGCTAAAGCGTTCTACGTTTTGTCATGCATGAAACGTATCTCAAACTACCACAACAAACTACCTAAAAACGTTTTTAATACATTGTACATATCTTTACCCCTTCAAATTAAAACATTTCGAGTGAAGATGGTAGATTATTAACATAAAAATGCCTAAAATGTTTTATCTTCGAACAAGTTGCTTACCGAATCACTAGATGACCTAAAAAATTTTTAAAACAGCTCACCTGAAAAGAAGAAAGAAATTCGTATTAGTAGTACAATGACTACATAGATAATTTGCCTAACATAAAATGATTGATGTAAAATTCCAAACGCAGAAAATGCGTTTCATAACTAATTTTCATTAAAGTTTTCTTTAACTAAGATACACCATACTTGGTAGATACCTCGTATAGTTGTTATGGTAAAAATCAGTTGACCAAATTTTATCGAAATATGAAATCTATATATATATATATATATATATATATATATATATATATATATATATATATATATATATATATATATATATATATATATATATATATATATATATATATATATATATATTAAAGAGAGATCTCTCTTAAGTCTGGGGTTAAACACACTGGGACCTTAGAGATACCTCCAGTGACATTTGGTTAGTAGACAGACTGAGGCCTCGAACTCGAACTACAACAACCCAACCTACCCTTATCCACCGCTTTGGAGTGGGCAAATTGAGTCTTTAAAGTTCATTTCCTTTAATGTATCCTTAACCTCCTGAAAATGGCTCCGGGACAGGAGCCGAAAAGTCAAATAACAAATTTTGAACGCGGTTCAACCCGACAACCAAGTAATTCTCACATATACATACACACACACACATATATATATATATATATATATATATATATATATATATATATATATATATATATATATATATATATATATATATATATATACTTATGCTAATATTTGCATTTGTGATTATTTTATATATGCTTTTATATCTTATGTAGTAATTTGTGTAATCAATAACAAAATTCCTTTAAAAATTCGTACGGCTTACCCGTAAAGTTAAGTCGCGTATTCTTGCAGTATGATTAATCGAACAATTCACAAAAGTAATAATCATAAAATCTTTATTATCAAACGGGATAAACCCAATCACAGAAAAAATATACATTTAATTAACAAACGTACCCCTTTACATATATTAATATTAAAAATTAAATGCATGAATTAGACAAAATTAAACTGTAAAACTTTAATAAAACCCATTAAATAAATTATTTTGCCTACGTAAAATATTATATTAAATTACACAGGTACATGTTCTTCTATAGATATGCACATAGCCAGACGCACACACACATACATTAAACACACTCCCGCGCGCGCACACACACACACATGCGCGCGCACAAACGCGCATCACGTATAGGAACACACATCCTTTGTGTGCACAGCCTGTCACAAAGCTCATTGTAATAACAAATTCACCAAATACAATAAACCGAATACGCCTCTGATATCACAGACTTACTCTTACTAAACGTTCGAGTCTACTAAGAGACTGTAAGCTGGCCGTAGGCTGACACACGAAATCTAAATGTCTGAAAATATTTCATAGAGTAACCTTGCTGTATGTATGTATATATATATATATATATATATATATATATATATATATATATATATATATATATATATATATATATATATATATATATATACATATATACATACTAAGTGAGATATAAGACACGAAGCACGTGCCGCCACCTCGTTGCGGAACCAAGTAGTATGTTGTCGCGGCAGCTCCAAATAACACAAAGTGTTAAATATTAAAGACTGTATACAACCAACTAATAATTTAGTAAATTATTATAATCCAGGGGCAAAGTATGTAAGGCTAGATGCATTCTCACCACAATTAGAACCGTAGACCGGTTTTGCTATAATTAGAGCTCGTCAGTACGGCATATTAGATGCATTCTCACCACAATTAGAACCGTAGACCGGTTTCGCTCTAATTAAAGCTCGTCAGTACGGCATACCAATTAGTATGCCGTAAAGAATTAGTATATAACCGGTCTACTCTCCATTTGTTTAGTCTCGTCTGTATACCATATGGATGAGTTGTTTGTCGGCCATTCACTGTATCTGTACCATGCCTGGTGGCCACTTATAACCACGTCAAATGGGGTTATGAAGGCCAGTTTAGCTGGCATTTGATTTGCTGGTTGGACGAGTGACTCCAATTAAATAATTTCCAGGATCTTTAAGTGGCAAATCTCGAGGCACTTAGTGCTGTTTCCCTCTTCACGCATATCTGCAGTAGAGTAAGATTTAGCATTGTCTCTATTGCAGTTGAAGGGCAGGACGCTATAACTCCCGTTATTCCAAGATAGATCAGCATCTGCCGTTTTGCAATTTCCTTTGAGGCTTGTTCCGTTTTTGGCCATACCATAGATGCATATGTGACTATGGTTTTAACCACAGTTTGGTATATCCAATAAACCATCCTGCGATTCAGCCCCCACGTCTTTACTACGAGTCTACGGCAAGTCGAGACTGCCATTGTGGCTCCCCAAAGAGTTTTCCAAGTGTGTGTTCCACTTAAGTTTTTGGTTTAAGAAGATCCCTAAATGTTTAACTCTGTGGGATATTTTAAATTAGGTGCTGTGAATGGGACAAAAGCTGTCTTATGAGGACTGACATTAAGCCCCCCTGTCTCACACCAGTTCCTTACCACATTTAGGTCTGCTTGCAATACGCTGGATATTATAGCATCAAGCTTACCCTTTACTGTTAAGGCAATCTCACCTGCGTATCCTTGGACAGTAGATCCTATTCAATGTAGTCATAAGTTTATCATAAATTAATCAACAACGATCGATTACAGCCGAGGTGATAACATTCCCCCCTGAGGATACCCTTTGCCGCAACTGTAAAACGAAATTCAGTTTAGTCCATATTGGAACAGTTATGGTGTTCCTATGGTGCTTTACTTTAAAGTACAACGTCATTTAAAACATATAAAAGATTTTGGCTTACATTTTTTTATCCAATTATGCATGCATTTGTTGATTCAGACTTCGCAAGTAAAATTCTTGGTATTCTAATAAATGCGCGATCAGGCTTTTGCTGGAATTGATGAAGGATCAGACTAAATATTACCCTATACCTGTTCTGAATATAGCTTTTGCTTGGTCTTAAATAAGCTCTTAACTATTTACCCCTAGCGCTTGAAGTCTGCATAAGATTGTGCACCGTTAGTTGCTTTGAAAATTTTCCAAGATGTACGGTTGATATTATTAATCAGCTGCTGAATAGTTACGACGGGCCTGAGAATAATTTTTGGGAACACCCACTTAATTTGAATAGGAAAGGTCGACTGACACCTTTTTGGACAGCTTTTTTCATTATTTTTTCAAAGCTGCAATTTTAAAGTCTACCAGTTAATTTTTTATATATTTACAATCACAATTTAAGCTGCAATTTTTAAATATACTGATTAGTTTTTTTAGACATTCGCTTTCAAAACTTAAGCTGCAATTTTTACATCTACCGTTTAGTTTTTTAGATATTTGCTTGTAAAACTTCAAAATAAAACTTCTAAAATAATAGCAGCCTTGGACACAAAATTTATACATTTGTTTAGACTTTTATTTTGTGGTTTTTAAAGGAAATGTCTAAAAAACTAATCGGTAGATTTAAAATTGGAGCTTTGAATAGAGAATTGAAAGAGCTTTTTAAAACTGTGCAATTAGACCTACCTTCCTTATTCACACGAAGGTGGTGAAAGTCACCTCCACTAAGGGTTGAATGCCACAAATTGTGTTAGGGTTAAAAAAGTGTTTCCCTGCAAGCAACATCGAAGTGTTTAGGGTTATTTGAAATTTTCAGCAGTTCTCAGGAAAATCCTGATGAAACATTTTACAATAACCACCTGTATATACTGTCTCTATAAAGTAAGGCATAAATTCACTGAAATTGAAAGTGACCATTATTAAGGGAAATTAATTATTGTGTCCTAGGTAAAGGTATACTGGCAGTCACACAACGTATGAAAAAGGTACAACGTTAAATATTTGTTCAGAAGCACCATCAAAAAAAGTCCACAAACTGGGTTGAATATAATCACAAACGATCCACGTGACTAATCATGTAATTTACTTAACAAATACATTGTGGCTAAAAACACATAAGCATTTGATAATAATGTCCAGTACCTCTACGTGACAAATTGTATCATTCCATTTTTAAGATAAAATAGTTTGTCAACTAAAAATATTTTCCAAGCTGTAGACGTTACTTTCATCATTGTTTATAAAGAGTTAATAAAACGTAGAATCTCATGCGACTGCAATTCCTTGTTCGGTTGCCTAGATTTGACAGAGGCCCCCTTCAGTGACGAGATTTCAAAATGTGGCCCAGTAACCAAAAACTTCAGTTGCTTTTAGGATTTTTTATTATATTTATTAGCCCTACATGTAAGTTGTGAAATAGCATTTAGTTTTTACATTTCTTTGTCAAATTTTAAAAAATGCTGGTTGCATCCGACGTTGCGGAATTCCGAATATCTATCATTTTCGGGTCTACTTATATATTAAAGATTTTTTAAAATAAATGTCTGTCATTTTGAATCAAATGACCTGTGTAAGAGTTCACAACATAGGACTATATTTCAGTTTCTTTTCAGAGTAAAACGTATTCTATATAGTGTTTGACTGAATCAATCCGAAAAGTAAATATTTTGTTAATTTAAAAATAATAAACAGAAAAAGCATCGTGAAGTAATTTAATGTGTTTGGTTTGCCGCAACTTTTTTAAAGAAAAAAGCCACATCAACATTTTAGGTTATTAGCGGAAATACAGTCTATAACTGTTGATAATCATAAAAATTAAAATAAACAATGTAAAAGAATAAAATAAATAGAAGTATAAGTAAATGAACTAAACAATATTATCCTAAATTATATAAAAAATGACAATAACTGTTTAAAATCTCTGAAGTGAATGTTTTTTTTTATAAATTGAATTAACTTAATTGAGATTGTAGCCATAAAGAGCTGGAAGTTCTCATGCTCTTCTTGTACGTTGATTATGTGTTTCATGGTGGATGGAATTTTACTGTTCTTAAGATGACTTTCTTGGAGGCATATTATCGATGGTAGAAGCTCGTTTATTATAAGTTTGAGTGATTCTGTATAGGTAGTTATTATAGCCGGTTAGGTTCTAATGCAAAAATATTATATTTGTGTTTCTCAAAGTGTATTACAAAACATATGCTATATAACAATTTCTTATACCACTATATAATCCATATACTATTATTTTTCAACAATTTTGGAGAAAGTGCAATCAAAATTTTCTACTAATATATTTGACAGCTACAAGGAATGTATCATCCAAAACTCAAACCGTTGGCTCAATCCTTTCTGAAATTATCATACCCACAAACTCATTCTAGATACAAACATATTGGCCGCCATTTTAAAATGTTTGGACAAAAAAATTCATTAAGTCTACAAATTGGGTATTTTTCAAGTCTATTTAAAAGTACTTTTCATCTTCACATTTGGTGGTAACCTTATTTAATAAAAAGTGGACGCCATCTTGAAATAAGTAGGTTTAGCAACAAATCACAAAAAGTTTGAGTTTTCTTAAAATTAAATACAAAACCTATTCCGTTATCAGAGATAAAAATAAAAAAAGCAAAAAGTACCGATCCCGCTGGATTTTTATTCAATACATTTGAGTTTCACAACGATTCCAAGTAGCAAAACTAAAGTTACTAGCTAAGGTTGAAATATTCGATGGGGACTCAAACTCAAGAACGGTGACGAGAACGATAACGTTAATGATCCTTTTTGATTCGGTACAGGCCACTAAGCCTAACGTAATATAAAAGTACAGACTTGGAGATTGTATTTAGTATGGAACAGTTTCACCAAGTAAGTGCAACAAAAATCAATCATTGAACTAATATAGAAGACATAACCGATGACATGAGCACTATTTAAGTTCACTCAATCAAAAAAAAGGGGGGGGGGGGGGGAACGGCACATGACAGATGTACCACGACATGCTCTTGTAAATCCAGAAAACCAAAGAGGCAGATTTTACTCATCTTCTCAAGATTAAGACGCTACTCCCTCTCATTGTTCAAGATTATCTATCAGCGGCCAATGCCACGTCCTGGACTAGAGAATTACAAAGCTTCAAATTGGAGGATTGAATATAGACAAATTTCCATCGAGTGACCTGAAAATACCCAGGAGTCCGGGAGTGCACATATACAATGGTTCTCTCTTTCCTTGTGAACAACAGATGGTTACACGCAAGACATATTTGCGCGAGGTGGGTTGCGTACCGTTAACAAGATACAATATTATTTTCACTATTTATAAAGATACTGGGTGTTTTTAAATTGCAGTTTTAATATAAAAAAGTCCATAACTTTTAAAACACCGTGTATAAAGTAATAAAACCCTACGTTCGGTTTTAGTAAAAATGAGCTGAGCCCATATGTAAAATAATATATGTGTCCCTGAAAATATGGAACACTGTATAGTTGACATATATTGACTTTTTTTTCAAAAGCATTTTTAAGGGTTAGAATTTTTTAATACAAAATAATATCACGAAATTTATGTGCAATGCACATAGTAAGCTTTTCCGATTAAGTTGAATTTATTTTTTTGCACTCTTTTAAACATCACGTATAATATATATATATATATATATATATATATATATATATATATATATATATATATATATATATATATATATATATATATATATTGAATATATGTATATGTAAGAAATACTATATAAAGAAACTACAAGTTCGTTAATTAAATGCCTTTTGTTTTGTGTTTATTTGCTGCGTTGCAGTATTATCATTTCCAGATATAAGTACACTTGGAGAACACCCAAATCACCACAACACATATTTCAGAGACCTTACGATCGTTTTATTTAAGTTTTTATTTTTTAATTCCGTCTCAAATCTACTCATAAACAAATCTGCAATAAAAGGCGATAATAGATTGCCCATAGCAGTGCCTTCAGTTTGTTCAAAAAACTCATTGTTTAATTGGAAAATATTTATATTTTATTCAATATAAATACTTTCACGAAGAATTAAAATCAATATAAATATAGTTTTTATGTAGTATTTGATTCAATTATTTATTCTTTGTTAGAGTTAACATGGCAAGACAGACACTCCGGGTTTTAGTTTTCTATTTAAAAGAGATGAGTTGAGTTGATGTTGTTTATCTCACCAGATGTCTTTGGCGGCATGTTCCAATATCCACATAGTAAATTTCTAGATCGAAAGAAAACGTGCTGATCCCTTGAATAACTCGGGTCGTTTGGACCTAAATTAGATAAGGGTAATAAATTTGTCGACCAGAAGATTCAAGCAGGTCTTAGACCTCTTACTTTTATTACACAATGAACAAACGATCGTTCTTGGACGACAACTTTACTTCGGACTAATTCGTTTACTTTGACGCGATATAAATACACAATAGCTAGTGGTTTAGTTTATAATTTTTCTTCCTCTGAAGATGTTGACATGGTCAACGAAACGATCGTAAGGTCTCTGAAATATGTGTTGTGGTGATTTCGGTGTTTTCCAAGTGTACTTATTAGTGCTTATCACAGGTTCCAGTTTTCACATAGTGAATTTCCAGATATATCCGCTAGCGATGGCACAGGATACGACTTCATAGTAATTGGTGCTGGATCAGCAGGATCAGTTGTAGCTAATCGTCTTTCAGAAAGCGGTAAACACACGGTTCTTCTTCTAGAAGCAGGAGGAGAGGCCAATATATTAACCGAAGTGCCTGCTTTAACACCTCTTATGTATTTCACAAAAAACGTTTACCGTTACAAAATGGAGAAGCAACCAAATATGTCACTAGGTAAGTAAAAATATTAATTTATCCACAAGCATGCGTTGACTATACGATAGAAAGTACATGTCTCATCAAAAACAGGTGAAACAAATAAGCGACCAGGCTAAAAAACGATTCTCGTCCAAAATTGTATCATCAGAAAAAAACAAATTATTTGCGCATTTATTTGCAACAAAAGAACGCACCATTTGTTTCAACTGTAACATAAAATCTCAGACCAATGTTTTGGGCTGTACTGTTGAGCGCATTAAATAATTCAATTAAAAAAAATCAGGCCCCAATGGTATTCCTTAAGGATGTGTGTCATGAGATGAGGGAAATCGGGAAGATAAGAGATAAGTCCGACCACTTGAATTTCCATTCTCTCAAGTGACGGAAAAAGCTATTAAGACTAAGCTTATGAAACACTTGGAAAAATCAAACACCGTCAGTTTTTGCCAATATACCGATTCACGGGTGATATTCTCACATGCATCACACTGTTTCTAAATTCTGCTCTGGAATTTTTTCTTTGGGTTTTTTACAGCGTTTCATTGGGTCTGACATGCTACGCTCTTGAATAAGACTCCATCGTGGATGCATTTCCTTCAAAACTTTGCCTAAAGATAATTGCATAATCTTGCATGCGATGGTCGATAAAGGTTCCTTGGGTATTATCGAAATCTAGTGACTTGTCTTATATTATTAATTGGTATCTGCAGACCTGCATAAAAATTTATTTTCATGATCGTCATTTATTTACATTATATGAAGCACATATATGTTTACAGTTGAAATATTACCCTCATTTGCTGGGTGCTGTCTTAAAGCCAAACTATGTTATTTTTAGATTCCACTTAAAAACAAGCTGTTCGCCTTGTCGAAGATTCAACCATAACCGACAATCTCACTTTTTGTAGTCACAGAGTGAAGCTGGTAGTTGTGCATTTTCCCGATACTAGGTACTGTTAACGCTGCTTCTTAAAAATCGCTTCGTTTGCTCCTTCCCTCGTGACCTTTATTCGATAAACCCGTTCTAGTCAAAACACACACATGCCCAACTACCCACTTGTCAAAAAAAACGACATAAATACTCCTTTCCATAACCATCAAAATTACGAAACGCCCTTACGGCTGATGAATTTTCAGACGCATTACATTTTTAGACCTTTTCAAAACTAGCAAACAATTATTCTGTAACGAAACAAATAGCACGCTGGCATGCGATACTCCTCAATAAAGTTCTAAAATACGGATTGCTCTCCAAACTTTGCTTATGGATATCTAGTTTTCTGAAGAAGCGCTCCTTGCATGTTGTCTTTGAAAGCTTTTCATTAGGTATACCAGAATTTATTGCTGGTGTTCCGCAGGGTTCGGTTTTGGCCCCCACACTTTTTCTTCTGCATATAGATGATCTCGTAACAACCCGCAATTCTCGAAACAACCTTGTGATTTTCATTTATTATCCTCAATGTGTACTGTGCAGGAGTTCAAAGAGCATAAATGATTTTAAATAACTAAAAAAAGTACTTCCCTTTACAAATTTTCCGAATAAACACAGTTCAGAACAAACAATTGCCTTGACACAGCTATGCGGCCAATTTGAGGACACTCCACACCTTATGCATAATATGTCAAAATCACCACATAGCGCTCATCATAGCACGTTCTCATCAAGTTTCCCAACATATGCTTCTGGTTCGTTGTCAGTGATAGTCGGAATAACCTCCTTAAACGATGACCGGTCTAATATTCTTAATTGGGGCTCTGCAAATCTGATTACTTAATGCCTTAAAAATCTCGGGACGCAGCAAGTGCGTTATGGTAGTGAATTTTCATAGAAATGATCTGGCACAAAATATTTTATTATAACTTTTTTTTCTTGTAACATAGAAATCTAAATTTTGGTGTATAGTTTACTTTTTATGTCGTAAACCTACCTACCAAATTTGGTTATCATAGATTTTTTATTTTTTAAGATAAAAATTTTTTTCAAATGAAAACTCAAAATTTTCTCGGAAAACCTTGTCCAATTTTTCTGAGTAACGAACTTGTCAAAGCCATTTACAATAGGAAGGTACATGCCAAATTTTATTAAAATCGGCTTATTACTTTTTGAGGTATGAATTTTTTTCAAATGAAAACTCAAAATATTCCCGGAAAACCTCGTCCGATTTTCTTGACTAACAAATATGTCAAAGCCATTTACAAAAGGAAGGTATGTGCCAAATTTTATTAAAATCGGCTTATTACTTTTTGAGATATGAATTTTTTTCGAATGAAAACTCAAAATTTTCCCGGAAAACCTCGTCCGATTTTCCTGACTAACGAACTTATCCAAGCTATTAACAAAAGAAAGGTACGTGCCAAATTTTATCAAAATCGGCCCATTATTTTTTGAGTTATCGGTGTGATACATATATATATATATATATATATATATATATATATATATATATATATATATATATATATATATATATATATATATATATATATATATATATATATATAAATATATATATATAAACATATAAAAATTGAAACTGACCCCGGATATGGGTTCTAGGGGTCCTAGTTCGCGCTCATTTGCAAAAATTTTTTCAAAATTCAAAAGTCGGGATCTCCCCATTAGTGAATTTTTTCTACGAAAATTCACTAAAAGACAAAGTTGCATCTGAGAAAATGACTTGCAATGCCCAGTCGGTCAGATGGGTAGTAAAATACTGCTGAAAGAGTCCAGGTTCTCTGCAATTAGTATAACAGTGACAATCATCATTTGCTGGCAATTATACGTTGTCAATATTGGAAAGGCAGCAGCAAGAAAGCTGGAGTTTCTTGCGCTGCCCAAATGATATTTACGTCCACAGTTGGAATATTCTCATGCCTCAGATGCTACCCCAAAGAAAACTTGCTCAGTTTTAAACTCCATTCAAAAACGAGATGTTCGCATTATAGGATATTTATATATTACGGTCAATCTTACTTCCCATAGATCACAGGATAAAGTCTGTGGATATCTTCTATCGATATTGTCATTAACATTGCTCCTCAGAAATTGCTTCATTAGTACTTCCGATGGCACTTTCAACATGCAAAATCGATGAAATAAAAAACACACATCTTTACTATCAAATTACCGGTTTGTCAAACGGTTGTTTACGAACCATCGTTCTTTCCTAGAGCCGCTAAACTTTAAAATGACCTCCCGGCAGACATATTTCTTTAGACATATTCAAGAAGAGAATAAACATCCATCTTGTGATACAACAATCAAGTTTCTGATGTTTTCATAGGTTTCGTCTTTCATAAAAGAAGGTGTAAAATGACTTTTGTTTTGCTTTCTATTCACACTACCTACTCCTGTAATACAGGTATGTTGACCACATGACTGAATTTCTAACATTGATATTTATTTTAGGCTTTGAAAATGAAAATATGCCTTGGACACGTGGCAGAGGTCTTGGAGCCACGTCGCTTATTAACTACATGATCTACACCCGCGGACATGAAGAAGATTTTAACAGATGGGAAGCTCTTGGTAACCCAGGTTGGTCTTTCAAAAATGTCTTGCCTTATTACATTAAACAAGAGGATGCAGCAATACCCAACGTTAACCTAGAAATGCGAGGTAGATCCGGAGAAGTAAGTGTAACAGAAGTACCGTATAAGTCAGAATCAGTGTATGCCTTTATAGAAGGTTGCGAACAAGCCGGTATTAAACACATTAGCGACTACAACGCAGGAAAACCATTTGGAGTTGGTTTGCTACAATCAAACATGATTAACGGAAGACGGTTCCATGCAAAAAAAGCTTTCATAGACCCAGCAAGAAACAGAAGAAACCTTAAAATACGAACGCACGCTAAAGTAACAAAGCTAATTATAGACAACGATACAAAAGAAGTTAGAGGGGTAGAATATGAGGTACCTGGACCTTTCAGGAAAACAAAAAAGACAGTATGGGTAAAAAAGGAAGTAGTACTTTCTGCTGGAACTTTTAGTTCAGCTCAAATACTAATGTTATCTGGAATAGGCCCCAAAAAACATTTGCAGGACTTAAATATAAAAGTAATAAAAAATGCACCAGTGGGGGAGGTTATATATGATCATATATGTTATCCAGGTTTACTATTCCAAGTCAACGCAAGCATAACACCAATGTTCCATGACCTGCTAGATCCTCTAAACTGGGCAAAGTTTTTGTTTGAAGGAAAGGGACCCCTAACTGTGCCCGCACTAGTCGTAGAATCATTGGCTTTCATTAAAACTCCAGTGTCCAATGAGTCCATCAACTATCCTGATATTGAGTTCATCTATATTAGCGGATCTTTTAATACAGATTATGGCCTCTTCTTTAAAAAGGAATTTAGTATTGCTGATAAAGCATACGACCCCATATGGGGACCATTGAAGGGCAAACACGTCTGGTCACCCATAATAATGTTGTACCATCCTGTTTCAAAGGGCTACATGAAGCTAAGGTCAACAAATCCGTACGATCAACCCAAGTTTTATGGAAATTATTTTACAGATCCTGAAGGAAGAGATATGAAGACCATTATTGCAGCGATTCGAATTACTCAGAAAATAGCAAAAAGTCCTGCTCTGGCTCGGTATGGATCGAAGCTTCACATGGGCGTAATTCCTGAGTGTAAAGGGCATGCCGTTGACTCGGATGGCTTCTGGGAGTGCCATATTCGACATATTGCTGTCAGTCTTTGGCATCAATTAGGTACATGCAAAATGGGCCCGGCAGGTGATCCTGAGGCTGTGGTTGATAACAAACTCAAAGTATATGGGATTAAAAAGTTAAGGGTTGCCGATCCTAGTGTCATTCCATTGCCTATATCTGCTCATACTCATGGACCATCAATGATGATAGGGGAGAAAGCAGCAGCATTTATTCTTGAAGAGTATTCCTAGTAACTGTGTCATTCGGTTTAAATTAACTAAAAGTATAATAAAAAGCTTATTTTTAACTCATTAAAATCATATCCTTATCGTGTTTTGTATCCAAAGTTTCAAAGTCTCAATCCCTTATGGTATTGATTTCCATTGTTTCTAATCAACTGTCAAGAACTGAATTGATACACTTTAATAAACTGTTATAAAAAGAAATGCGCTATATTATTTTTTCCTTTCTTAACAACAGAACTGGATTGTATACTTTTTTTCATCAAAATTTATCATGTGCAAATTTATATATTTACCTCTACAAGGTGAAAACTTGGTTTCTTTGCAGTTTCATCACAAAAAAAGAGGCAAGATTCTTCGGTGTTTCTGCATGTTTTGTTAATTTTTTAAGACTAAGTGGCGGGGAACCACAACGGTTTTTGCCCATCATTCCTCAATGCGTCGGTATAAAAAATTTAAAAACAGGGTACTGCTCCCTTAATTCCAAGTACTAAATACAGATGTAGAAACGTCTTCTCTGTCTTCATGTCTTCACAGTTGCTTGTTCTGTTCTCTGTAACCGGTTTCCTCTTTTACGGTATCTTTTGCAGAGAAGAAAACAACAAATTTTGGAGCCAGAGAAGAAGTCTCTAAATTGCTGGAGGATGTAATTATGTTTCCAATTTCCAGGCACATTTGCAAATGTGGCGTACGTGTAGTAGAATATTCAAACTAATAAAAAAATCCATGGCCGATGGAATGTAAGTTCTGAAGTCATATTTAACGATAACAGCACCACGCAACTCTACATCTGTAGTTAGTATGCAAAGGTTTCACCAAGTAAGGGAATAACAATTAATATATCCCAGAACTTAATTTTAGTAGTATCGGGTATCGCGCTAGATTTTGTAAACTCACAGAGGCAAGTACACTTTGAGAACCCAAATTATCACAAAACATTTCAAAAAGACGTGACGATCGTTTCACTAACCATGTTCGCGTCACCAGAGTATGAAAAATTCTAAACGTTTTGCAACTACAACTGTGTTTGTATTCGGTGCAGGTGCTGGGTTAAGATGCTTGAGGGTGGTTCAAACAAACAAACTTTCACTGTCTGTTCGACGGAAAGTCCTTCTATCAGAATTCCGTTATCTTTGCTGCAACGTTTTTGTCGGCATCTTTTGTAAAGTGGCCGATCAATAAACTATACATAGACGGAGGTGCTGAATTCATACAATCTTTATTATTACTATATATAGTAATATATATATATATATATATATATATATATATATAGATATATATATATATATATATATATATATATATATATATATATATATATATATATATATATACTTTTGAAAGCGGTTAGTTGTCCTAGTTGTTTAACATTTTCTATCTACGTGGTGATTATTATCCCAGATATGTCGGGCCACCAATGATCTATCTATACTACTAATTAAAAGCAAAAAAAGTTATGCGTTTAATCAAAAATAGATTGGTTGCTGCTTGAGGTCAGAGCACTGCAGTTGACCAAATTTTGTACGTAGTAAACAAACAGTACAGGCAATTTTTAATTTTTCTTGGCGCATATACAAAATTCGTAAAAAATTACGCAGATCATTTCTATGGAAATTCACTACCATAACGCACTTGCTGCGTCCACACACTTTTAGTATTGCTTCATTTTTTATCCAACCTATACCCACGTGAACGTAATTATTACCGTATTGTATCTTAAAAATCATTATATATATATATATATATATATATATATATATATATATATATATATATATATATATATATATATATATATATATATATATATATATAAATATTATGTTCAGAAAGATTTCCGCGGTCTTTAATGTGAGACATACTTGGTTCTCGGGTTAAACCGCGTCCAGAATTTATGAAAACTCGACGTTTCTGCTCCTGTTTTGGAGCCATTTTCAAGAGGTAAAGGAAATATGTAAGGACAGTCTAAGGCCTCAATCTGCCTACTCCTTAGATTAGTGGACAAAGGTGGGTAAATCAAAGATGTAAGCATACTCTAAGGCCTCAATCTGACTATTCCTTAGAGTGGTGGACAAATGTGGGTAAAGGAAATATGTGAGGACACTCTAAGGCCTCAATCTACCTACTCCTTAGAGTGGTGGACAAGGGTGGGTAAAGGAAATATGTAAGGACACCACACCAAATCACATAACGTCTCCAACATTTTAAAACGAACAGGCTCTGCTCTCCTTAGACATTCCATACACGAGACAAGACGACACCTTAACACTACCAACACACTGCTTTACGAAACGTACATAAAAATACACATATTCAAAATACACCCTACGCTTTGGGACACTCTAGACAGACTCTCACATAGTAAAGCAGAACATGTTACACAGCAAAAGACCGACGTACAAAAAGAAAATTACAGCATCTTCTAGACAACAAAAATCTCACACAACACAACACATAATGCTAATCCTACTATAGTAGTTCACAACCTTTCAAATTCCAACATAAGTGACGTCGCCATCAAAGTCCTATCCAAAGGTTTTTATTTTGCACCAACCCCTAAATTAATCACAATAGAAAAGATAATTTCTCAATTAGAAGATGCGATAACACACTTACCGACTGACGAAGCTGAAATTACGAGACAGGACATTGCCGGGATATTACGTTCTGCCAAACCTCCACCTTTCGACCTTTCTTCTCACGAACGACAGTCAATCAGAGACCTAAACCGAAACACAGAAATTATAATCCTACCAGCAGACAAAGGCAACGCTACAGTCATACTCGACAGAACAGACTATATACCAAAGGTGGATAATATACTAAACAACACAGACTACAAACAAATCCCTAACGACAATACAACTTATCTTGAAAAGAAAACCAAAACTATCATCAACAACTCCCAGCTCAGTCCTGACCTCAAAAAAGAACTAATCCCCCGCGAAAAATCATCTCGCATCGCTAGAAAATACGGTCTCCCGAAAATCCATAAGCCTGATATTCCCCTTCACCCTATCACAAGTGTCCACCGTTCACCCACACAAAAACTTGCAAAACGTCTAGCCAAAACTCTCCAACCATTAGTAGAAAACGCTACATCATATGTCTAACACTCCACCCATTTCATTGACCTTCTTCAAAACAACACCATTTCTCAAAACGACACCCTAGTTAGCTTTGATATAGTTTCATTATTCACCAATACACCTGTATCTGAAACCCTTAACATTCTCAAAAATAAACACAAAATTTTCCGCGATACCTTAGCTCTTGTAGAACACTGCAGATCTAACACTGATTTCCTTTTTCAAAACAAATTTTACAAACAAGTTCGAGGTGCTCCAATGGGTTCACCCCTCTCTCCTGCATTGGCTAAGGTTTTCATGGAAAACTTCGAGACACAATCCCTCAATTCATCCCAACTTAAACCAACCTGTCGGTTAAGATACCTTGACGACATTTTCGCTGTCTGGCCACACGTCAAAGAATCTCTACACGAATTCCTTTCTTACCTAAATAACATCAACGCCCAAATCCAGTTCACCATGTAAATAGAACATAATTTTTCTTTGCCTTTCTTAGATGTACGCATCACTAAAAACCCAGTCAGATGATTTTCTTACACTGTCTACCGAAAACCAACCCACACTAATCGTTATCTTAACGCCCAATCTCACCATCACCCATCGAAACTAAATTCCGTGGTTCGAACACTAGTAACACTATCCCTTAGTTTAACGGACAACAACAACAAACAGACAGAATTAAGACAGACATTGCTACAAAACGGATACGACAACAATCACATACTAGTAAACATTAGAAACGCACAACAACAAACCACTACACCACAACAAGAACAAACAGAGTCCACACAACAACACACAGCGTTTTTACCATACATTGAAGGTGTCACTGACAAAATCAGCAGAATTTTTAGAACCCATAGTATCAAAACCGTATTCACAACAGAGCAAAAACTGTCAAATCTGATAACAGAAAACAGACTATATCCCCGTAATCGAGCTACAACAACCCAACCCACCTTTGTCCACCGCTCTAAGGAGTTGGCAGATTGAGGCCTTAGAGTGTCCTTACATATTTCCTTTACCACCTTTGTACACCGCGCTAAGGAGTAGGCAGATTGAGGCCTTAGAGTGTCCTTACATATTTCCTTTACCCACCTTTGTCCACCACTCTAAGGAGTAGGCAGATTTAGGCCTTAGAGTGTCCTTACATATTTCCTTTACCCACCTTTGTCCACCACTCAAAGGAGTAGGCAGATTGAGGCCTAAGAGTGTCCTTACATATTTCCAAAACAGGAGCCGAAACGCCAAGTTTTCGTAAATTCTGGACGCGGTTTAACCCGAGAACCAAGTATGTCTCATATATATATATATATATATATATATATATATATATATATATATATATATATATATATATATATATATATATATATATATATATATATATATAACATACACACACACACACACACGGTGTGATGACAAAGTTTGGAACATCATTCATAAAAGCGTTATTTACTTTTTTCGAGAAAAACGCTGGGACAGGTTCATTTTAACTTTTCAATTACCAACTTATGACGTAAAAGGTTCATTTAGACGTCACTGATTTCTGAATGGTACCGCCATCATAAGTTTTTTAAATAACAACCCTATTTTTTCTGTGTTTCCATAGACCCAGTTATTACTTAAATGATGATAAAAAAAATGGTACCTGACATAACTATTTTTTGTTGTTGAAAAAACTGAATTATCTAAGCCCTTTCAAAAATGGAAACGTAAATTTAATAATAGATAAGAAATAGTTTTCACGGTTTTTATTTAGGATGAGTTTTCTTTGAAATAAGGAGGTTTTCCTTCACTTTTCTAAAGTAAAGAACACTTGATTTAGTGATTTTTCATACGTTGTCAAGTAACTATTTGACAGGTAGAACAAAAAGTAAGTATTTGGTTAACGGACCTTTATCGCAGTATGGATTTGGAGTTCCGTGAATAAAGACAATGATGTTAAATTGTGAATTAATTTCAAATATAACCTGCCGTTTACATTAATTAATAATCTTAGTGGTGAAAGTGTATAAATGCTAAACGTAATCAATTCTAATTCGAATTTAACAAAAATGGTAAGTTTAACGAAAGGGAAAGAATAGAGATATTATGATGATTGAATATGGCGACAGGTTTAGAAGTCATCAGGAAGCATGTGAGTTACTTAACCAACAACATCCTGATAGACCGCCAATTGCAAGATCTACAGTAAGTAAATTCGTTGCCAAATTTACTGAAACGTGATCCGTAAAAGATTTGCCTGTGAAGAAGTCACATTGGATATACTGCTTGAATCTGAAGAAAATCCTCACGATTATACAAGGAAACTAGCCCTAAATAACGACGTGGACGAATCTTTAGTGGTAAAATTATTCAAAGAAGAGAAGTATCATCTTTACAAAATGCAATTGATACACAAGTAAACGATGATGACTCAGACCGCCGTTTGCAGTTTTGTGAAGAATTAATGTTGCGGTAAGATGAAGATCACAATTTTCTTAATCATATTATCTTTTTGTTGAAGCCACTTTTTGCCTGAATGGTACATACAGTAAATCGTCACAACTCAATATATTAGTCACGGGAAAATCCTCATTGGACACAAGACTGCCACAGTGAAGGTCATGACAAAGTGAATGTATGAATGGAAATACTCGGACGGCGTTTCATAGGACCCTACTTTTTTCAAGGAAATTTTACAGCAGCAGGTTACCTAAGTTTTCTGCGATGGGATTTAGTGCCAGCTCTGGCAGTAATTTTTCCACTGGCCATTCCTCTAAACTGTATCTAATTAATGCAGGAATCCCTCAAGGTTCAGCTTTAGCCGCTATTTTGTTTCTTCTCCACATCAATGACCTCCTCTCTAGCACATTCAACCCAGTTTACAGTTACGCAGACGACAGCACCCTCCACTCAAATATACAATATTCTAAGCCTGTCTCTTTAGCCCAATTAGATGAGATTCGCAGACTCATGGAGGGTTCTGTCTGTGTGGATCTCCAAAAAATATTAGACTGGGGAAGTAGAAATCTTGTACAATTCAACTCCACCAAATCTCAGTCTTGCTTTCTATCTCATAAGAGATACACCAGCCCTAGACCCATCACAATGAACAACCAAGTTATTCAACTTCATACAGACTTGGAGAATACTTCTCTGGCTTCACTGTTGGTTTTTAGTGGTGAAGGACGTAGCCAGCGCGTGAGCTAACTGGAGCAAGTGGCCCTTCGAATTCTGGAAGTTCTAGGATGTTCTTCAATGATTCTGTGACTATAGTTTCGCTGCTTGACAGCATTTTCAGACAGATTAAAATTGAATTAGTACGAAATCATGACAACTACAAATAAATATCTGTTGCTATGTTACGATATGATGTTTTGATCAAAAAAATTTTATCAAATTGAAAATAAAATGAAACACAGATGACAGATGAGGTTTTCAAAATGTCTATGTGATGTATGTCAATATTTAACATAAAAACTAGAACTAGCCTATAATAACTATGATAACAGTTACAACAATAAAATAACTAAACAATAACAGTATAAAAGTAGTCTCTATACAACGAAAATATCGACATACATCAACTCATTATTTTATTACAACTTTTTTGAAATAATAGTTAAATTTATTTTCTTTGGCATATTTACTTATAAAGAAGAATATCCAAGAAAGGGGAATTCATTAAATCAGTTTGCTCGTTTAAAAACCAACAGTGAAGCTAGAGAAGTATTCTCCAAGTCTGTATGCAGTATGGACAAGTTTCACCAAGTAAGGGCAACAACAATCAATGAATTCAAGTTATTCAAAGTAATGAGTCCTTTTCACTTGTTGGCATTTCTGTGGATATAAATCTCAATTGGCACCAACCTGTCACATCAATTGCAGAAGCGGCTGCTAAGAAATTAGATTTCCTCTTCCGGGCTCGCAAATACTTTTCACCAGCTAATCTCTATACCTTATATACTACACAAATAAGGCCAAACCTCGAATACTGCTCCCACATCTGGGGTGCCGCTGCCGCTTCTACACTCGCTATCCTGGACTCCATTCAGAAGAGAGCTATACGTCTCATCGGTGACCCTACCGTCACCCAAAGGCTGCCATCCCTTGCCCACCGACGTGCCGTTGGTGAGACACCCCCCCCCCCCTCTCTCTCTCTCTCTCTCTCTCTCTCTCTCTCTCTCATAGATATCTGCACGGGCACTGCTCAGAGGAGCTTGCTGCCCTAGTTCCTCCACCTGCTCCTCCACCCAACAGATCTACCAGGGGAACAGAACGAATGTACCCTTTTACTGTCCAGGTCACCAGACATAGAACATCTTGTTATGCCCGCTCTTTTGTCCCGAGGACTTTCAAGTTGTGGAATTCCTTGCCGGCACATGTTTTTCCTTCTCCTCCGAACCTTCAAGTCCAGAATTAACAAGTTGCCTCTTTCCCCCTTTTCGACACCCACGGTACGATAGTATTTAGGCAGTGGTGTGTTGTTGAAATATTTTTAAAAAATGATTCAATAATTTTTTCCATTAAACTTACGTTTCCATTCCATAATTAAGTCATCCCTAAGAACAATAGTGCTACGCCCGAGGTGAAACCTTATAATTAGACCACTCGCCTTCAACGGGGAGTTCATTCCTGTTTCTTATATAGACTGTGCACTTCGCGTGCTAACGTTAATATATCACACTTATGCTAATATTTGTATTTTTGATTATTTTATATATGCTTTTATATCTTATGTAGTAATTTGTGTAACCAATAACAAAATTGCTTTAAAAATTCGTACGGCTTACCCGTAAAGTTAAGTCGCGTATTGTTGCAGTATGATTAATCGAAAAATTCACAATAGTAATAATCATAAAATCTTTATTATCAAACAGGATAAACCCAATCACAGAAAAAATATACATTGAATTAACAAACGTACTCATTTACCTATATTAATACTAAAAATTTAATGCATGAATTAGACACAATTAAACTGTAAAACCTTAATAAAACCCATTATATAAATAATTTTGCCTAGGCAAAATATTATATTAAATTACACAGGTACCTGTTCTTCTATAGATATGCACATACCCAGACCCCACGCATAGGAACACAGATCCTCCGTGTGCACAGCCAGTCACAAAGCTCATTGTAATAACAAATTCACCAAATACAATAAACCGAATACCGAAAACCGATATCACAGACTTAATCTTACTAAACGCTCGAGTCTACTAAGAGACTGTAAGTTGGCAGTAGGTTGACACGAAATCTAAATGTCTGAAAATATTTCATAGAGTAACTCTGCTGTATATATATATATATATATATATATATATATATATATATATATATATATATATATATATATATATATATATATATATATATATATATATATATATACAGGGTGCTTCACGGTGAGTGGCCTATTAGACGTCTCTGGAGAACTATATCTATTTAAATTCTGAAAATTGGTATCCGCACGATTTTGATACTGATCTTTCTAACTAAAGTATTTTCAATTAGCCTGCACTTCCGGTCATACCGGAAGTCGACACAAACTTTATTTTTTTTTAATGGAACACCTGTATATTATTAACTTTTTGAAGTACACGTTTAATTTAAGGGCCACTTTGATCACAACATATTCGGGCTAGTTCGTACCGTTTCGGATTTATTCGCCATTTTGTAGAAAAAAATACGATTGGAGCGCTTTAGAAAAATCCTGATATCTTTAAAGACATGCAAGATAAAAACATGCGGTTTTCACTATCCCATAGAGCGTAAAAATTCCCACATACTGTTATAAACACAATACGATTTTAAGATAACTGTTATTTATAACATACATTTGAATTTGAAAATTTTCAATCATAGATAACTTGATTTTTCTTAATGGAACGGTACCCATATGTCCCCAGCATCTGATTCAGCGTTAAATTTCCTATCTTTTAAATATACATTACCCTATACCTATATCATACAGTTTTATTTGAAAATTGATTTGAAATAGTAATTGTTAGCGGGGCGAAGTCATTTTTTGTTGTTGTACGTAACACAAAAAAAAACAGTAGAAACAAAAATATTTCATGTTCAAGTTAAAAATTATAATAAAGAAATATTGTTACTGTGTTTGAAAATTATGTATTTAAAATATTTTTAAAAAATTTTAAAAAATGCTAAGGATAACAACAGTGATATTATTACCTTACACAATCTTATTAATCCTCGAAGTGTTATTACAACACGAGTAACAAAACAACTCACACCTAAACTAGTAACTGCCCAAATGTTGTTCATTAACACTCAAACATTTTAATATTCGTGTCGTAATGCCGCTAGTGGTTGTTGGCAGAATCTCATTCCTAACTCTTCAAACGCCCTTCTTACTCTGATCTCTAATTTTTCGCGTGAATTGACGGGCGTTTCATATACTTTGGTTTTTATCTTTCCCCAAAGATGGAAATCAAGCGGAGTAAGATCTGGACTTATTGCGGGCCATATCCAGGGACCGCACTTTCCAATCCCTATATCTTCAAATAGATCGGCGAGTGTGTTAGATATTTCTCGTCTAGAGTGAGCAGGAGCTCCGTCATGTTCATACCAACAAGTTCGATATTCTGTAAGACTAGATGCATTCTCGCAACAATTAGAACCGTAGACCGGTTTCGCTCTCATTAGAGCTCTTCAGTACGGCATACTAATTGCAGCAAAAATGCACCAAAAATAACATGGCTATCGTATAGCCAGTCTTAAAACACTAAGTGAGTGGTGAACGTGTCGCCACCTAGTTCGGAACCAAGTACTTTGTTGTCACGCCCGCTCCAAATAACACAGAATGTTAAAAATAGAGACAGTATACAACTAACTAACAATTTAAAAAATTGTTAGCCCTGGCCCATTTCTACCCCAATATAGGGACAAAGTATGTAAGACTAGATGCATTCTCGCAACAATTAGAACCGTAGACCGGTTTCACTCTCATTAGAGCTCTTCAGTACGGCATACTAATTGCAGCAAAAATGCACCAAAAATAACACGGCTATCGTATAGCCAGTCTTAAAACACTAAGTGAGTGGTGAACGTGTCGCCACCTAGTTCGGAACCAAGTACTATGTTGTCACGCCCGCTCCAAATAACACAGAATGTTAAAAATAGAGACAGTATACAACTAACTAACAATTTAAAAAATTGTTAGCCCTGGCCCATTTCTACCCCAATATAGGGACAAAGTATGTAAGACTAGATGCATTCTCGCAACAATTAGAACCGTAGACCGGTTTCGCTCTCATTAGAGCTCTTCAGTACGGCATACTAATTGCAGCAAAAATGCACCAAAAATAACACGGCTATCGTATAGCCAGTCTTAAAACACTAAGTGAGTGGTGAACGTGTCGCCACCTAGTTCGGAACCAAGTACTATGTTGTCACGCCCGCTCCAAATAACACAGAATGTTAAAAATAGAGACAGTATACAACTAACTAACAATTTAAAAAATTGTTAGCCCTGGCCCATTTCTACCCCAATATAGGAACAAAGTATGTAATACTAGATGCATTCTCGCAACAATTAGAACCGTAGACCGGTTTCGCTCTCATTAGAGCTCTTCAGTACGGCATACTAATTGCAGCAAAAATGCACCAAAAATAACACGGCTATCGTATAGCCGTTGTATACTGTCTCTATTTTTAACATTCTGTGTTATTTGGAGCGGGCGTGACAACATAGTACTTGGTTCCGAACTAGGTGGCGACACGTTCACCACTCACTTAGTGTTTCGATATTCTGATAATAGTAAATTGTCTAAAAAGTCTGTAACTATTGTTCTTAATATTTCCAAGTGACGATTAGAAGTTAAGGTTCCATCATAAATATGATAATAAAAGTTATTACCTTTCAATAAAGAAAACACTTTGAAACTAAATTTTACTTGAAATCCCCTTTTCCTAATAGCATGGGGGTTTTGATTTGCCCGAACATGACTCTTATGTCTATTGAAAACTCCTTTATGAGAAAATTTCGATTCATCAGCCCATATATATATATATATATATATATATATATATATATATATATATATATATATATATATATATATATATATATATATATATATATATATATATATATATATATATATATATATATATATATATATATATATATATATATATATAAGTCATCATCTCCTAGAATATGAATTAACATCGTTTCACATAACCCTTTTGTTGTGCATTTTGTGCTTCCACAAGAATCTTTCTACAGTGGAGTAAGGAATACGTATGTCGTTCACTGCAGTGTAAATAGAGGCATGTGGATATGCTTCGAAATAAGCCAGGACAGTTATTTCGTTATCTTCATCTCTAGTCACTGGACTGGGATTAACTTTGGGTGCTTTAAAGGTACCAAATTCTAGGAAATTTAACTCAATCCTTCTAAACTTCTTTTCACTCATGGGTGGCAGATTAAGATTTAAGTCATTAAACCTTCTACATGTTCTACTAAAAATTCGATTACATTCTCCATGGATGTAAAATAAACTTAAATAATCTGCATTGGAATAATGATTTTCCATGTTAACTGTGAACATTAGTACATTGACATTTATCGAATAATTTAGAATGACAAGTATGTAATATAAATTGTTCATCATGGCACACTTGCCATAACGTTGACGTTCAACCACAGTATAAGGAAAAATTATGCTGTGTTATGTTTTTGAATGTCTCTAAATACCTCAAAAACTGTCCTTTTTAGCTATAGGAAATACCCAATATAGGTCGGAAAGTTATCAAAAAAGAAATCAGTTGGAACTGCAAGTTACTGTGTGTCCCTTTTAAAATAAGACACTCATTGAAGGCAGAAGTAAGTAAGTATATATATATATATATATATATATATATATATATATATATATATATATATATATATATATATATATATATATATATATATATATATATATATATATATACTAAGTAAGATATAAGACACGAAGCACGTGCCGCGACCTCTTTGCGGAACCAAGTAGTATGTTGTCGCGGCAGCTCCAAATAACACAAAGTGCTAAATATTAAAGACTGTATACAGCCAATTAATAATTTAGTAAATTATTATAATCTAGGGACAAAGTATGTAAGGCTAGATGCATTTTCACCACAATTAGAACCGTAGACCGGTTTCGCTCTAATCAGAGCTCGTCAGTACGGCATACTAATTAGTATGCCGTACAGAATTAGTGTAGAACCGGTCTATGGTTCTAATTGTGGTGAGAATGCATCTAGCCATATATATATATATATATATATATATATATATATATATATATATATATATATATATATATATATATATATATATATATATATATATATATATATATATATATATATATATATACCTTTTGCTGCAACTGTAAAACGAAATTCAGTTTAGTCCATATTGGAACGGTTATGGTGCTTTTCATTGAAAATACTTTAAAGTACAACGTCATTTAAAACATATAAAAGATTTTGGTTTACATTTTTTTATCCAATTATGCATGCATTTGTTGATTAGGACTTCGCAAGTAAAATTCTTGGTATTCTAATAAATGCGCGATCAGGCTTTTGCTGGAATTGATGAAGGATCAGACTAAATATTACCCTATACCTGTTCTGAATATAGCTTTTGCTTGGTCTTGAATAAGCTCTTAACTATTTACTCCTAGCGCTTGAAGTCTGCATAAGATTGGGCACCGTTAGTTGCTTTGAAAATTTTCCAAGATGTACTGTTGATAATATTTATCAGCTGCTGCATAGTTACGACAGGCCTGAGAATAAGTTTTGGGAACACCCAATGAGTTGTGTCCTAGGTAAAGGTATACAGGCAGTCACACAACGTATGAAATAGGTACAACGTTAAATCTTTGTTCAGAAGCACCATCAAAAAAGTCCACAAACTGGGTTGAATATAATCACAAACGATCCACGTGACTAATCATGTAATTTACTTAACAAATACATTGTGGCTAAAAACACATAAGCATTTGATAATAATGTCCAGTACCTCTACGTGACAAATTGTATAATTCAATTTTTAAGATAAAATAGTTTGTCAACTAAAAATATTTTCCAAGCTGTAGACGTTATTTTCATCATTGTTTATAAAGAGTTAATAAAACGTAGAATCTCATGTGACTGCAATTCCTTGTTCGGTTGCCTAGATGTAAAAGAGACCCCCTTCAGTGACGAGATTTCCAAATGTGGTCCAGTAACCAAAAACTTCAGTTGCTTTTAGGATTTTTTATTATATTTATTAGCCCTACATGTAAGTTGTGAAATAGTATTTAGTTGTTATATTTCTTTGTCAAATTTTAAAAAATAATGGTTGCATCCGACGTTGCGGAATTCCGAATATCTATCATTTTCGGGTCTACTTATATAATAAAGATTTTTAAAAAATAAATGTCTGTCATTTTGAATCAAATGACCTGTGTAAGAGTTCACAACATAGGACTATATTTCAGTTTCTTTTCAGAGTAAAACGTATTCTATATAGTGTTTGACTGAATCAATCCGAAAAGTAAATATTTTGTTAATTTAAAAATAATAAACAGAAAAAGCATCGTGAACTAATTTAATGTGTTTGGTTTGCCGCAACTTTTTTAAGAAAAAAGCCACATCAACATTTTAGGTTATTAGCGGAAATACAGTCTATAACTGTTGATAATCATAAAAATTAAAATATAAAATGTAAAAGAATAAAATAAATAGAAGTATAAGTAAATTAACTAAACAATATTATCCTAAATTATATAGAAAATGACGATAACTATTTAAAATCTCTGAAGTGAATGTTTTTTATACATTGAATTAGCTTAATTGATATTGTAGTCATAAAGAGCTGGAAGTTCTCATGTTCTTCTTGTATGTTGATTATGTATTTTATGGTGGATGGAATTTTACTCTTCTTAAGATGAGTTTCTTGGAGGCATATTATCAATGGTAGAAGCTCGTTTATTAGAAGTTTGAGTGATTCTGTATAGGTAGTTATTATAGCCGGATAGGTTCCAATGCAAAAATATTATATTTGTGTTTCTCAAAGTGTATTACAAAACATATGCTATATAACAATTTCTTATACCATTATATAACCCATATACTTTATTATTTTTCAACAATTTTGGAAAAAGTGAAATCAAAATTTTCTACTAATATATTTGACAGCTACAAGGATTGTATCATCCAAAACTCAAACCGTTGGCTCAATAGATTTTTTATTTTATTTCAACAACACACCACGAGGGCTTACAGCCTAAATACTATCGTACCGTGGGTGTCGACAAGGAGGAAAGAGGCAACTTGTTAATTTTGGACTTGAAGGTTTAGACATGTGCCGGCAAGGAATTCCGCAACTTGGAAGTCCTCGGGACAAAAGAGCGGACATAGCAAGATGTCCTATCTCTGGTGACCTGGACAGTAAAAGGGTGCATTCGCTCTGTTCCCCTGGTAGATCTGTTGGGGGCAGCAGGTGGAGGAACTATGGAAGAAAGCTCCTCTGAGCAGTGCCCGTGCAAATATCTATAAGAGAGAGAGAGAGAGAGAGAGAGAGAGAGAGAGAGAGAGAGAGAGAGAGAGAGAGGTCACCAACGGCACGTCGGTGGGCAAGGGTTGGCAGCATTTGGATGAGGGTAGGGTCACCGATGAGATATAGCTCTCTTCTGAATGAAGTCCAGGATAGAGAGTGTAGAAGCGGCAGCGGCACCCCAGATGTGGGAGCAGTATTCGAGGTTTGGCCTTATTTGTGAAGTATATAAGGTATAGAGATTAGCTGGTGAAAAGTATTTGCGAGCCCGGAAGAGGAAACCTAATTTCTTAGCAGCCGCTTCTGCAATTGATGTGACATGTTGGTGCCAATTGAGATTTCGATCCACAGAAATGCCAACAAGTGAAAAGGACTCATATATTTGAATAACTTGGTTGTTTATTGTGATGGGTCTAGGGCTGGTGTATCTCTTGTGAGAAAGAAATCAAGACTATAATTTGGTGGGGTTGAATTGTACAAGATTTCTACTTCCGCAGCCTAATATTTTTTGGAGATCCACGTAGACAGAACACTCCATGAGTCTGCGATCCTCATCTAATTGAGCTAACGAGATAGGCTTAGAATATTGTATATTTGAGTCGATAGTGCTGTCGTCCGCGTAACTGTGAACTGGGTTGGATGTGCTGGAGAGGAAGTCATTGATGTGGAGAATAAACAAAGTGGTTGATTGCCTTTGCCAGCTTTGAATTAAGAAACTTCAAATGACAAGAATTGTGCGATGAAGCGGAATGAGAAGCAACGTTTGTAGCAGTTTACTTAATTCCGAAAGACAGTTCAACTGGAAGACCGTTTATGCTGTGGCTAGAGAGGAGGTCATTGATGTGGAGAAGAAACAAAGTAGGGGCTAAAGCTGAACCTTGAGGAACTCCTGCATTAATTGGATACAGTTTAGAGGAATGGCCATCCACAACAGAAATGCTCCGGTTGGAGAGGAAATTTGCTGTCCACGTACAGAGTTTTGGTGGTAGGCCATAGGCCGGTAGTTTATTAAGCAGCGCTGCGTGCCAGACCTGGTCGAATGCTTTGGAGGTCGGCAGTTGATCTGCGCTGACGGAATCCATACCGCCTGTCGTGGATTAGACTGTGTTTTTCAAGAAATTTTTGTAATTCGGTCTTTATATACTTTTCCATCACTTTAGAGACGACTGAAAGGAGAGAAATAGGCCTGTAGTTGCTAGGAAGCGCTTTGGATCCTTTCTTGGGGACGGGATGTACTCCAGCAGTTTTTCAGTTACTAGGGAATATGCCTCTATTGTAAGATGTCTGAAACAGACGAGTCAGGACAGGAGAAAGTTCTGGTGCGCATTTTTTGAGAACAATTGCTGGGATCTCGTCAAGGCCAGAGGCTTTCCTGGTATTAAGAGAAGAGAGCATCTTTCGTACCTTTTTAGTTTTGAAAGTGATATCCGTCACTTTATGCGCGACATTGGGGACTATTGATGGTTGAACATTTGGAGGTGGGTTGAGAGTAGAATTGCCGGCGAACAACGAGGCAAAAAGTTCAGCCTTGCCCAGGGCGGTAGAAACAATTTCATCCCCTGAGACAAGAGGTGGGAACGTGCTCTTGCAGAAATTATTCCCAATAGATTTAGCAAGAGTCTAGAAGGGTTTGCTGCCGCTGGAGCTTAACGGGATTTTGTTTTTGATGTGGTTATTAAACGAGGTTTTTATCTCGGAAAGAATGCGGACATAGCAGGTTCTTGCGTCGTTAAATGATTGACGGTTTTCTTGACTGAGATTGTGTAGAAGCTTTTTGTGAGCTTTGAACTTTTCAAGTCTGGCCTTGCCACAGGATTTAGAGAACCAGGGCTTTTGAGTGGCTGCAGAGGTTTTCTGTGTACGTGGAATAAATAATTCCAAGCCAGCTTGGATAATTTCGGTGACGTTTTGTGAGATATCAGAGGGGTCAGGATGAGAGAAGCAGACAGACGCCCATGGAAATGAGGAAAAGTAATCTCGCATTTTATCCCAGTTCGCGGAGTTGTGTGACCTCGGGTTGCATTGCACAGGAAGCAGTGACCATGCCGTGGTCTGAGTGACATCTTATAGCAGTCAGGATTTGTAGTAAGAAGGAGATCCAAGTAGGTTGCTGAACCATATTGGCTAAAGAATTGCTGACTGCAAATGCCTCCGCTGCTCTTCCTTGTGGATCGGTTTTTGAAGATCCTAACCATTCCTTATTATGGACATTGAAGTCACCAAGAACAGTGACCTCGGAGGAAGGATATTCAGAAATCAGATAGTCGGTTTTTTCAGAAATGTAGTCAAAGAGCTGGACAAAATTGTTGTCAGAAGGTGACCGGTAAATGCAACAGATAAATTTAGTTGCAGCCCTGAGAGAGAGTTTTATCCATAGTATGCCTTTTCTTGCAGCTTCTAAATTGGGGAGTCTGATGCAGGGTAGATTGCTACGGACGTACGCGCACACGCCTCCATGCAATCTAAAGGAAGTAAGGAGCTCATACTCCGGGAAATTAAGGTGATTAGTGGCTGTTTTGGCACTGATTTAAGTTTCGGTGAGAAAGAGGAGTTGGGGCCTATTAGCCTGAAGGAAATGGTGGACGGAGTTCAGGTTAGAATTTAGGCCACATATATTCGAGAAGGATATGTTAAATCTTGATGCTGGCGCCCCCTGTACACCCCTCTCCCGGAGATCCGAATGGAGGGCTATTTTACCTCCGGAATCTTTTGTACAAGGAGGAGCCATCATCATTTTTGCTTATAAGGGAAACCAACAGGTACAAGCACATTGGCCGACATTTTGAAATGATTGGACTTAACAAAAAAATTAATAAAGTCTAAAAATTGGGTATTTTTCAAGTCTATTTAAAAGTACTTTTCATCTTCACATTTGGTGGTAACATTATTTAATAAAAAGTGGACGCCATCTTGAAATAAGTAGGTTTAGCAACAAATCACAAAAAGTTTAAATTTTCTTAAAATTAAATACAAAACCTATTCCGTTATCAGAGATAAAAATTAAAAAAAAAGCAAAAAGTATCGATCCTGCTGGATTTTTATTCAATACATTTGAGTTTCACAACGATTCCAAGTAGCAAAACTAAAGTTACTAGCTAAGGTTGAAATATTCGATGGGGACTCAAACTCAAGAACGGTGACGAGAACGATAACGTTAATGATCCTTTTTGATTCAGTACAGGCCACCAAGCCTAACGTAATATAAAAGTACAGACTTGGAGATTGTATTTAGTATGGAACAGTTTCACCAAGTAAGTGCAACAAAAATCAATCATTGAACTAATATAGAAGATGACATGAGCACTATTTAATTTCACTCAATCAGAAAAAAATGGGAACGGCACATGACAGATGTACCACGACATGCTCTTGTAAATCCAGAAAACCAAAGAGGCAGATTTTACTCATCTTCCCAAGATTAAGACGCTACTCCCTCTCATTGTTCAAGATTATTTATCAGCGGCCAATGGCACGTCCTGGACTACAGAGTTACAAAGCTTCAAATAGGAGGACTGAATATAGACAAATTTCCATCTAGTGACCTGAAAATACCCAGGAGTCCGGGAGTGCACATATACAATGGTTCTCTCTTTCCTTGTGAACAACAGATGGTTACACGCAAGACATATTTGCGCGAGGTGGGTTGCGTACCGTTAACAAGATATAATATTATTTTCACTATTTATAAAGATACTGGGTGTTTTTAAATTGCAGTTTTAATATAAAAAAGTCCATAACTTTAAAAACACCGTGTATAATGTAATAGAACCCAAAGTTCGGGTTTTAGTCAAAATGAGCTGAGCCCATGTGTAAAATAATATATGTGTCCGTGAAAATATGGAACATATGAAAATAATATATGTATCCCTGAAAATATGGAACACTGTAAGTTGACATATATTGACATATTTTTTTAAACCCTTTTTTAAGGGTTAGAAGCTTTTTAATACAAAATAATATCAAGAAATGTATGTGCAATGCACGTAGTAAGCTTTTCCAATCAAGTTGAATTAATTTTTTTGCACTCTTTTAAACATCACGTATATAATTGTATAGTTGACATATATTGACATATTTTTTGCAAAACCCTTTACAAGGGTTCGAAACTTTTTAATACAAAATAATATCAAGAAATGTATGTGCAATGTACATAGTAAGCTTTTCCAATTAAGTTGAATTTAATTTTTTGTACTCTTTTAAACATCACCTATATAATATAAATATATTTTATATATATATATATATATATATATATATATATATATATATATATATATATATATATATATATATACACACATATATATATATATATATATATATATATATATATATATATATATATATATATATATATATATATATATATATACATATATATATATATATATATATATATATATATATATATATATATATATATATATATATATATATATATATATATATGTTGTGTCCTGGTATCTTTCAATCCCCACCCTTAGTGAGACTATCCCCGTGAGAGTTGGCGGCCAGCGTCACTTGTTACCAGTTGTTGTGACAACAAAAACTGTCATGAAAAATTAGAACTGTCATATCAAAAAGACATTAGACCAGATTATCAATCAAGTATCATCGAGCGTCACGAATCAAGCGCAGTAGCGACAAGAGAGCTCAACATTTCATCACTTTTGCATCGGACGGCGACCAGTCAAGACCGTAACCAGAGTGGTTCCGACCGGGTCCCGGCGATAATTAGTCACCAGTCCAAATAGTTTCCGGGGCATTGTAGCGGTACGTAGCCTCATTGTAGGGAGAACCAACCTCCCAATGAGCGACGGACCCGTGGCCTGAAGTCAGTATGTGCGCCTCGCGTGCAGGAACCCCTCGTGCAGCGAGCGACGAACCCGTAGCCGGAAGAGCACCACGTGCTTGTGAATCCGCATTGTTAATTAGACAAGTGCCTCACTGAGGACGACGCCAGCAGCTATCAGCCTACCCGTCTCAGTCTCCCATTGTGTGTCACCTTTTGTTGTATTGTTATTGGGTCACAACACCCGCATTTATTTTGTATCTAAATTTCTAAATTGGTAATATTGTGGAATTAAATTGTTTTAACACGTGTAGTTATTACAAATCTGTACCTACAAAGAACAGTTCCTCTGGTCCTTCATGCTAACCCATCTGAACCGAACAATATATATATATATATATATATATATATATATATATATATATATATATATATATATATATATATATATATATATATATATATATATATATATATATATATATATATATATATAATGAATATATGTATATGTAAGAAATACTATATAAAGAAAAGAAACTACAAGCTCGTTAATTTGCTGCATTGCAGTATTATCATTTCCAGATATATCCGCTAGCGATGGCATAGGATACGACTTCATAATAATTGGTGCTGGATCAGCAGGATCAGTTATAGCTAATCGTCTTTCAGAAAGCGGTAAATACACGGTTCTTCTTCTAGAAGCAGGAGGAGGAGCAAACCTTTTAACGGAAGTGCCTGCCTTTGCAGCTATTATGTATTTCACAAAAAACGTTTACCGTTACAAAATGGAGAAGCAACCAAATATGTCACTAGGTAAGTAAAAATATTAATTTATCCACAAGCATGCGTTGACTATACGATAGAAAGTACGCGTCTCATCAAAACAGGTGAAACAAATAAGCGATCAGGCTAAAACATGATTCTCGTCCAATACTGTATCATCAGAAAACAACTAATTATATGCGCATTTATTTGCAACAAGAGAACGCACCATTTGTTTCAACTGTAAAATAAAATCGCAGACCTATGTTTTGGGCTGTACTGTTGAGCGCATTAAATAACTATATTTTAAAAAATCAGGTCCCAGTGGTATTCCAGAACTCTTAAGGATGTGTGTCATATGAGATGAGGGAAATCGGGAACGAAGACAAGTTCGAGTTTAGACTGTCCATAAAAAGAGACATAAGTCCGATCTCTTGAATTTCCATTCTCACAGTTTTGTCCAAAGTGACGGAAAAAGCTATTAACACAAAGCTTATGAAAAACATCGTCAGTTTTTGCCAATACGGCTTTTAACAAAACCGATTCGCGGGTGATATTCTCACACGCATCACACTTTTTCCAAATTCTGGTCTGCAATTTTTCTTTGGGTTTGTTTACAGCGTTTCATTGGGCCCGACATGCTACGCTCTTGAATAAGACTCCATCGTGGATGCATTTCCTTCAAAACTTTGCCTAAAGATAATTGCATAATCTTGCATGCGATGGTCAATAAAGTTTCCTTGGGTATTATCGAAATCTAGTGACTTGTCTTATATTATTAATTGGTATCTGCAGACCTGCATAAACATTATTTTCATGATCGTCATTTATTTACATTATATGAAGCACATATATGTTTATAGTTGAAATATTACCCTCATTTGCTGGGTGCTGTCTTAAAACGAAACTATGTTCTTTTTAGATTCCACTTAAAAACAAGCTGTTCGCCTTGTCGAAGATTCAACCATAACCGACAATCTCACTTTTTGTAGTCACAGAGTGAAGTTGGTAGTTGTGCATTTTCCCGATACTAGGTACTGTTGACGCTGCTTCTTAAAAATAGCTTCGTTTGCTCCTTCCCTCGTGACCTTTATTCGATAAACCCGTTCCAGTCAAAACACACTTGTCCAAAAAAAAGGACATAAATATTCCTTTCCTTAAACATCAAAATTACGAAACGTCCTTACGGCTGATAAATTTTCAGACGCATTACATTTTTAGATCTTTTCAAAACTAGCAAACAATTATTCTGTAACGAAACAAATAGCACGCTGGCATGCGATACATCTCAATAAAGTTCTAAAATACGGATTGCTCTCCAAACTTTGCTTATGGATATCTAGTTTTCTGAAGAAGCGCTCCTTGCATGTTGTCTTTGAAAGCTTTTCATTAGGTATACCAGAATTTAATGCGGGTGTTCCGCAGGGTTCGGTTTTGGCCCCCACACTTTTTCTTTTGCATATAGATGATCTCGTAACAACCCGCAATTCTGGAAACAACCTTGTGATTTTCATTTATTATCCTCAATGTGTACTGTGCAGGAGTTCAAAGAGCATAAATGATTTTAAATAACTGAAAAACGTACTTCCCTTTACAAATTTTCCGAATAAACACAGGTCAGAATAAACAATCGCCTTGACATAGCTATGCGGTCAATTTGAGGACACTGCACACCTTAAGCATAATAGGTCAAAATCACCACATAGCGCTCATCATAGCACGTTCTCATCGAGTTGCCCAACATATGCTTCTGGTTCCTGATCAGTGATGGTCTGAATAACCTCCTTAAACGATAACCGGTCTAATATTCTTAATTGGGGCTCTGCAAATCTGATTACTTAATTAATAAAAGACAGAATTGCATCTAAGTTAGGAAAAATGACTTGCAACGCCCAGTCGGTCAGATGGGTAGTAAAATACTGCCCAAAGAGTCCAGGTTCTCTGCAATTAGTATAACAGTGACAGTCATCATTTGCTGGCAATTATATGTAGCCAATTGGAAATCCAGCAGCAAAAAAGCTAGAGTTTCTTGCGCTATCCAAATGATATTTACGTCCACAGTTGTAATATTCTCATGCCTGAGATGCTACTCCAAAGAAAACTTGTTCACTTTTAAACTCCATTCAAAAACGAGATGTTCGCATTATAGGATATTTATATATCACGGTCATTCTTACTTCCCATATATCACAGGATAAAGTCTGTGGATATCTTCTATCGATACTGTCATTAACATTGCTCCTCAGAAATTGCTTCATTAGTACTTCCGATGGCACTTTCAACATGCAAAATCGATTAAATAAAAAACACACATCTCTACTGTCAAATTACCGGTTTGTCAAACGGTTGTTTACGAATCATCGTTCTTTCCTAGAGCGCCTGAACTTTAAAATGTCCTCCTGACATGACATATTTCTTTAGACATATTCAAAAAAAATCTGGACGCAGCAAGTGCGTTATGGTAGTGACTTTTTATTAAATGCTTTAAACTTGGATAACTCAATTTTCTATAAACTTAGAAAGTTGAATTTCTATATATACCTTTCCCAAGGCAACATATCCACCAAATGTCATTAAAATAACTTTGTAAGTTTCGGAGAAAAAAAAAATTCTGCAGAAAATTAAAATTTTGAAAAACCCAATTTTCTATAAACTTAGAAACTTGAATTTTGGTACCTAGTAAGGCCTTTTTCAAGGCAACATATACACCAAATTTCATTACAAAAAAAATTTTTTTCGAAAGCAAACTCAAAAAACCTTTAATTTTTGAGTTATCGGTTGGATACATACATACATATATACATACATACACACACACAGATATATATATATATATATATATATATATATATATATATATATATATATATATATATATATATATATATATATATATATATATATATATATATATATATATATATATATATATATATATATATATATATATATATATATATACATTGAAACTGACCCCGGATATGCGTTCTATGGGTCCTAGTTCGCGCTCATTTGAAAAATATAAACACCCATCTTGTGATACAACAATCAAGTTCCTGACGTTTTGAAGACACATAGGTTTCGTCTTTCATAAAAGAAGGTGTAAAATGACTTTTGTTTTGCTTTCCATTCACACTACCCACTCCTCTAATACAGGTATGTTGACCACATGACTGGATTTCTAACATTGATATTTATTTTAGGCTTTGAAAATGAAAATATGCCTTGGGCACGTGGCAGAGGTCTTGGAGGTACGTCGCTTATTAACTACATGATCTACACCCGCGGCCATGAAGAAGACTTTAACAGATGGGAAGCTCTTGGTAACCCAGGTTGGTCTTTCAAAGATGTCTTGCCTTATTACATTAAACAAGAGGATGCAGCAATACCCAACGTTAACCTAGAAATGCGAGGTAGATCCGGAGAAGTAAGTGTAACAGAAGTACCGTATAAGTCAGAATCAGTGCATGCCTTTATAGAAGGTTGTGAACAAGCCGGTATTAAACACATTAGCGACTACAACGCAGGAAAACCATTTGGAGTTGGTTTGGTGCAATCAAACATGATTAACGGAAGACGGTGCCATGCAAAAAAAGCTTTCATAGACCCAGCAAAAAACAGAAAAAACCTTAAAATATTAACACACGCTAAAGTAACAAAGCTAATTATAGACAACGATACAAAAGAAGTTAGAGGGGTAGAGTATGAGGTACCTGGACCTTTCAGGAAAACAAAAAAGACAGTATGGGTAAAAAAGGAAGTAGTACTTTCTGCTGGAACGTTTAGTTCAGCTCAAATACTAATGTTATCTGGAATAGGTCCTAAAAAACATTTGCAGGACTTAAATATAAAAGTCATAAAAAATGCACCAGTGGGGGAGGTTATATACGATCATATATCTTATTCAGCTTTACTATTCCAAGTCAACGCAAGCATAACACCAATGTTCCATGACGTGCTAAATCCTCTAAACTGGGCAAAGTTTCTGGTTGAAGGAAAGGGACCCCTAACTCTCCCCGCACTAGTCGTAGAATCATTGGCTTTCATTAAAACTAAAGTGTCCAATGAGTCCATCAACTATCCTGATATTGAGCTCGTCTATATTAGCGGATCTTTAAATACAGATTATGGCCTCTTCTTAAAAACGGAATTTGGTATTGCCGATAAAGCATACAACCCCATCTGGGGACCAATGAAGGGCAAACACGTCTGGTCACCAGTAATAATGTTATACCACCCTGTTTCAAAGGGCTACATGAAGCTAAGGTCAACGAATCCATACGATCAACCCAAGTTTTATGGAAATTATTTTACAGATCCTGAAGGAAGAGATATGAAGACCATTATTGCAGCGATTCGAATTACTCAGAAAATAGCAAAAAGCCCTGCTTTGGCTAAGTATGGATCGAAGCTTCACATGGGCGTAGTTCCTGGGTGTAAAAGACATGTCGTTGACTCGGATGGCTTCTGGGAGTGTCAGATTCGACATATTGCTATCAGTCTTTGGCATCATATGAGTACTTGCAAAATGGGCCCGGCAGATGATCCTGAGGCTGTGGTTGATAACAAACTCAAAGTATATGGAATTAAAAAGTTAAGGGTTGCCGATCCTAGTGTCATTCCATTACCTATATCTGCTCATACTCATGGACCATCAATGATGATAGGGGAGAAAGCAGCAGCATTTATTCTTGAAGCGTATTCCTAGTAACTGTGTCATTCGGTTTAAATTAACTAAAAGTATAATAAAAAGCTTATTTTTAACTCATTAAAATCACATCTTTATCGTGTTTTGTATCCAAAGCTTCAAAATCTCAATCCCTTATGGTATTGATTTCCATTGTTTCTAATCAACTGTCAAGAACTGAATTGATACACTTTAATAAACTGTTATAAAAAGAAATGCGTTATATTATTTTTCCCTTCTTAACAACAGAACTGGATTATATACTTTTTTCATCAAAATTTCTCATGTGCAAATTTATGTATTTACCTCTACAAGGTGAAAATTTAGTTTCATTGCAGTTTCATCACAAAAAAAGAGGCAAGATTCTTCGGTGTTTCTGCATGTTTTGTCAATTTTTCAACAGTAAGTGGCGGGGAAACACAACGGTTTTTGCCCATCATTCCTCAATGCGTCGGTATAAAAAATGTAAAAACAGGGTACTGCTCCCTTAATTCCAAGTACTAAATACAGATGTAGAAACGTCTTCTCTGTCTTCATGTCTTCACAGTTGCTTGTTTTGTTCTCTGTAACCGGTTTCCTCTTTTACGGTATCTTTTGCAGAGAAGAAAACAACAAATTTTGGAGCCAAAGAAGAAGTCTCTAAATTGCTGGGGGATTTAATTATGTTTCCAATTTCCAGGCACATTTGCAAATGTGGCGTACGTGTAGTAGAATATTCAAACTAATAAAAAAATCCATGGCCGATGGAATGTAAGTTCTGAAGTCATAGTTAACGATAACAGCACCACGCTAGTCTACATCTGTAGTTAGTATGCAAAGGTTTCACCAAGTAAGGAAATAACAATTAATATATCCCAGAACTTAATTTTAGTAGTATCGGGTATCGCGCTAGATTTTGTAAACTCACAGAGGCAAGTACACTTTGAGAACCCAAATTATCACAAAACATATCAAAAAGACGTGACGATCGTTTCACTAACCATGTTCGCGTCACCAGAGTATGAAAAATTCTAAACGTTTTGCAACTACAACTGTGTTTGTATTCGGTGCAGGTGCTGGGTTAAGATGCTTGAGGGTCGTTCAAACAAACAAACTTTCACTGTCTGTTCGACGTAAAGTCCTTCAGAATTCCGTTATCTTTACTGCAACGTTTTTGTCGGCATCTTTTGTAAAGTGGCCGATCAATAAACTATACATAGACGGAGGTGCTGAATTCATACAATCTTTATTATTACTATATATAGTAATATAGCGATATATATATATATATATATATATATATATATATATATATATATATATATATATATATATATATATATATATACACTTTCGACATCGGTTAGCTGTTCTAGTTGTAACATTTTCTAGCTACATGGTGATTATTATCCCAGATATGTCGGGCCACCAATGATCTATGTATACTACCGTATCTCAACACAAATAAGTTAAAAGCAATAAAGTTATGCGTTTAATCAAAAATAGATTGGTTGCCGCTTGAGGTCAGAGCACTGCAGTTGACCAAATTTTGTACGTAGTAAACAAACAGTACAGGCAAATTTTAATTTTTCTTGGCGCCTATACAAAATTCGTAAAAAATCATTTCTATGGAAATTCACTGTCATAACGCACTTGCTGCGTCCACACACTTTTAGTATTGCTTCATTTTTTTATCCAACCTATACCCACGTGAACGTAATTATTACCGTATTGTATCTTAAAAATTATTATATATATATATATATATATATATATATATATATATATATATATATATATATATATATATATATATATATATATATATATATATATATATATATATATATATAAACATACACACACACGGTGTGATGACAAAGTTTGGAACATAATTCAGAAAAGCGTTATTAACTTTTTTCGAGAGAAACGCTCGGACAGGTTCATTTTAACTTTTCAATTACCAACTTATGACGTAAAAAGTTCATTTAGACGTCACCTATTTCTGAATGGTAACGTCATCATAAGTTTTTTAAATGACAACCCTATTTTTTGCTGTTTTTCCATAGACCTAGTTATTACTTAGATGATAAAAAAATTGGTACCTGACAACTTTTTTTTGTTGAAAAAACTGGAATCTCTAGGTCCTTTCAAAGATGGAGACGTAAATTTAATAATAAATAATAAATAGTTTTCACGGTTTTTATTTAGGACGAGTTTTCTTTGAAATAATGAGCTTTTCCTTCACTTTTCTAAAGTAATGAACACTTGATTTAGTAATTTTTCATACGTTGTCATGTAACTAATTGACAGGTAGAACAAACAGTAAGTATTTAGTTATCGGACCTTTATCGCAGTATGGATTTGGAGTTCCGTGAATAAAGACAATAATGTTAAATTGTGAATTAATTTCAAATATAACCTGCCGTTTACATTAATTGATAGTCTTAGTGGTGAAAGTGTATAAATGCTAAACGTAATCAATTCTAATTCGAATTTAACAAAAATGGTAAGTTTAACGAAAGGGAAAGAATAGAGATGTTATGATGATTGAATATCGCGACAGGTTTAGAAGTCATCAGGAAGCATGCGAGTTATTTAACCAACAACATCCTGATAGACCGCCAATTGCAAGATCTACAGTAAGTAAATTCGTTGTCAAATTCACAGAAACGTGATCCGTAAAAGATTTGCCTGTGAAGAAGTCACATTTGATATATTGCTTGAATTTGAAGAAAATCCTCACGATTCTACAAGGCAACTAGCCCTAAATAATGACGTGGACGAATCTTTAGTGGTAAAATTATTCAAAGAAGATAAGTATTATCCTTACAAAATGCAATTGACACACAAGTAAACGATGATGACTCAGACCGCCGTTTGCAGTTTTGTGAACAAATAATGTTGCGGTAAGATGAAGATCACAATTTTCTTACTAATATTATCTTTTTGTTGAAGCCACTTTTTGCCTGAATGGTACATACAGTAAATCGTCACAACTCAATATATTAGTCACCGGAAAATCCTCATTAGACACAAGACTGCCACAGTGAAGGTCATAACAAAGTGAATGTATGAATGGAAATACTCGGACGGCGTTTCATAGGACCCTACTTTTTTTAAGGATATCTTACAGCAGCAGGTTACCTAAATTTTCTGCGATGGAATTTAGTGCCAGCTCTGGCAGTAATTTTTCCACTGGCCATTCCTCTAAACTGTATCCAATTAATGCCGGAATCCCTCAAGGTTCAGCCTTAGCCGCTACTTTGTTTTTTCTCCACATCAATGATCTCCTCTCTAGCACATCCAACCTAGTTCAAAGTTACGCGAACGACAGCACCCTCCACTCAAATATACAATATTCTAGGCCTGTCTCTTTAGCCCAATTAGATGAGGTTCGCAGACTCATGCGGGATTCTGTCTCTTTGGATCTCCAAAAAATATTAGACTGGGAAAGTAGAAATATTGTGCAATTCAACTCCACCAAATCTCAGTCTTGCTTTCTATCTCATAAGAAATACACCAGCCCTAGACCCATCACAATGAAAACCAAGTTATTCAAAGTAATGAGTCCCTTTCACTTGTTGGCATTTCTGTAGACTGAAATCTCAATTGGCACCAACATGTCACATCAATTGCAGAAGCGGCTGCTAAGAAATTAGGTTTCCTCTTCCGGGCTCGCAAATACTTTTCACCAGCTAATCTCTATACCTTATATACTTCACAAATAAGGCCAAACCTCGAATACTGCTCCCACATCTGGGGTGCCGCTGCCGCTGCCGCTTCTACACTCGCTATCCTGGACTCCATTCAGAAGAGAGCTATACGCCTCATCAGTGACCCTACCGTCACCCAAAGGCTGCCATCCCTTGCCCACCGACGTGCCGTTGGTGACACCTCTCTCTCTCTCTCTCTCTATCTATATATATATATATATATATATATATATATATATATATATATATATATATATATATATATATATATATATATATATATATATCTTTTATAGATATCTGCACGGGCACTGCTCAGAGGAGCTTTCTTCCATAGTTCCTCCACCTGCTGCCCCCAACAGATCTACCAGGGGAACAGAGCGAATGCACCATTTTACTGTCCAGGTCACCAGACATATAACATCTTGTTATGCCTGCTCTTTTGTCCCGAGGACTTTCAAGTTGTGGAATTCCTTGCCGGCACATGTTGTTCCTTCTCCTCCGAACTTCCAAATCTTCAAGCCCAGAATTAACAAGTTGCCTCTTTCCCCCTTGTCGACACCCACTGTAGGATACTATTTAGTCTGTAAGCCCTCGTGGTGTGTTGTTGGAACATAAAAAAAAGATTCAATATTTTTTCCATTAAACTGACGTGTCCATTTCTTAAAGTAAATAATTCTATTTAAAAAAAATATATTATGTAAGATTCCAATTTTTTTTCGTCTCATCATTTCATTGATTGTTGTTGCCCTTACTTGGTGAAACTTGTCCATACTGCATACAGACTTGGAGAATACTTCTCTGGCTTCACTGTTGGTTTTTAGTGGTGACATACATGTATGTCACCACTAAAAGAGAAGTATTCTCCAAGTCTGTATGCACTCATCATTTCATTTAAGTAGTAAGCCGGTCTATGACAAAACACACAAAAAATGTGCTTCTCATTTAAAGAGACATGATGACGTCACCATTCAGAAATAGGTGACGTCATATATGTAGATTTTACGTCATAGGTTGGCAACGCATTTATGAAGTATGTTCCAAACGTTGTCATCACACTATATATATATATATATATATATATATATATATATATATATATATATATATATATATATATATATATATATATATATATATAGATCGTCGAAACGTGTATGGTATCGGTGGTAGATATTAAACAAAAGGCTTAAACGTCGTAAAAAGTGTCAAAACATCTAGAAAACATGATTTGGGCATAATGTTTTTGCCTGTCGGTCTGGTTTTTTTTGCCTGTCGGTTGGTAGCCACGATAGCTTTAGAACGAATAGAGATATTGTTTTCAAATTTCGTATACAGTTAGCACCCGACAAACGAACGGTTCGGATTGTTTTTCGGTAAAAAATTTACATTTGTTCGTTAAAACTCGAGTTATATAACATTTTAGGGTTAGTTTATTATAAAACTTTCAATTTCATCAAACATCTGGTATTCTGTGCTAAAATTAAATTAGGGGTAGAATGTGTTGGGGTGGAATATCGGTAACAGAGATTTAGAAATTTGTTTGTGCTAAAACGGCGTAAATGTTCCATAACATATAGAAAGCTTGACAGGGACGAAATTTTGTTTGTTTGTCGGTTGATCTGTCGGCCTGTACGTCTGCCTGTTAGTAGGCGCGATAACTTTACAACGAGTTGAGATATCATCTTCAAGTTTGGTATACAGTTAGCAGCCGATAAAGGAACTTTTGGAATTGTTTTTGAGTAACATTGCTTCAGGGGGAGTGACTATTCGAAGTCATCTGCATATCAAACGCTCATATACAAAAAGCTGCCATAATTACTCCGAAAGTTCGAGTTATAATTAAGAAATGTCAAGCGCAAGGCGCCGGATTTTCCGTGGCTATCTGACGGTGACCTTGAATTTGAGCTTGGCAATGATCTTTAAGGTCAAATCAAGGTCAACTTCATATTTTCCATGAAATTCAAGTAGGGGTTGATGATGTAGAGGTGAAATATTAAATTGTTTTGTAATTAAGCAATCGACATTTGGCTCATATCTAGCTGTTCACAACCTGAGAGTCTGGACTATTTGTGTGTAAGACCGCTTCAGAAAAAAGGGAAGAAATAGTGGGTTGATTTCGAAAACTGATACTTTACTATTAAAAATCGAGTAATAATCATTTTAAAAGTTTATGTGTACAGGAATACGAATATTTTCTTTGTGGTCAAATCATAGACCCTAAATTCATTTCATGAGAATGTCTTTCTGAGGATAGTAAATCATCACAGCTATGTGGAAGTTATGATTCAATTTGCAGCACTATTTTTTGTTTTGTTGGTGCAACAAGGACAATTATTTAGAGAAGTCGCGCGACTAATTAATGTGACTTATAGGGTTATTAATAGGGCCATGGTAAGTTACAATGAAATCAATGAGGTCGGCTTTAAACACGGCGAAGAGTGTCCAAGAGCTGTAACAGTACTTCAGAACCATTATATTAGACTCACGGTCTGTCGATCTCCAATAAAAGCTATTTCTCAGCTTAATAACTACCGGTGTTGAAACTTAGACTCAAACAATAAGAAGAATATTGCACGGATATGTTTTGAGATTTACCAGGCATGTCATATTTAGAGAGCTAACGATGACTCGCCAAGTTTCTCGAAGAATATGGGGGAAACACTTGAATTGGGGTGAGCATCAAGATGTTCTAGGAAAACATTTTTTTGATGATGATGATGATGAGCTCTTAAATATTAACTTCAGGCGCTTGGACTCGGTATCAGATTGAGGATCGTCGATTGCTTTTAAACGTTTCCAAGCTCTAGGTTTAAGATTGATATTCTTTATCAGCTGCAAATCAAATGGTTAATTATTAAGATGGACATGAAAAGAAAAAAGTCCATAAACTGTGTTAAATATAATCGCGAACGATCCACGTGACTAATTATGTAAATTATTTAACAAACACATTGTGACTAAAAACACATAAGCGTTTTATAATGTCAAGTAACTGTACGTGACAAATGGTATAATTCTGTTTTAAGATAAATTTATTGGTGGATAAAAATTTTGTTCTAATATGTAGACGTCATTTTCACCGTGGTTTGTAAAGAGCTGATAAAACGGCGAGCCACAGGTAGCCGCGATATTTTATTTGGTTGTCTAAATGTGAAAAGACGGCTTTCAGTAATGCGCTTGCAAAATGTGGTCCAGTAACAAAAAACTGCAGTTGTTTTTAGGATTCCTTGTTCTATTTATTCGCCTTACGCGTAAGTTGTGAAATGCTATTTAATTATTTATTAGTTTATTTATTCCACAAATCGAGGAGCTTCAGAAAAATTCACAGCAATAACATACCGCAACACTTTAGTAATCGAGGGGTTGTCTTAAAACTGTGAAAACGTTATTGCAGAAAATGTTTATAGTTCTTCGTAAAATTTAATTAAAAGTTGTTGGTTGCATTCTACCTTACCAATTAGTCCACATTTATTTGATTTTTTTGCGGTCTAGAACCATACTTTGTGTTTTAGCGATTTTTTTAATAGGTACAGTAAAAAGTTTGTTAAGTAAGACTCACAACATGAGACTATATTTCAGTCTTTTTGTTGAGTAAAACATATTCGTGTTAGAATGAACCAATAAGAAAGGTAATCTGATGTTTATATTAAAAGGATACACACAAAAAACCATCTTGGAGTATTTTAATGTGTTTGGTTTTCTTGGCCATTTATTTTACACTACAAATTAGCACAAGTCTTTCAAAAATTATTATGTTTACCAAACCGTTCTGTTGTGTTGTATGTTTTGTTTCTTTAGCGTCGGCCTATTTCCGCATAAAATGGGGCGGTTCGAAGGGGACCTCGCATGCAGGCTCTGCGGCGAGGGGGAGGAATCAGCCCAGCACATCTTGTGTGAGTGTATAGCTCTGGACCGGAAAAGACAACTGATCTACGGTCACTCTAGACCGGAGACAGAGCAATATAAAACTTCACCCTACCAATCGCTGTGCAGACTAGTTCAAGGCACAGTGATTTTGGAATGGGTGGAGTAAGACTAAGGGTATGCACAATCAACCAAGGGTTGCGGTGCTATCGGGGCGGCAAGGCCGCGGACGAGCCCTGAGGGAACAAAAAAAAATGGCCAATCGCCGACGCCAGGGAGCATTTTCACCTCACTATCCTGGAAATTTTGCCGAACCCCTGTCTTTCTGTAAGGAGGGTAGGGATCTTTAACGTGCCCAACATCGCATGGACACGGGACCGACGGCTTTACGCCCCCTCTGAAGGGCGGAAAGTGCAGACATTCAACTTGCTCAAATACAATGCCTGAACCTCGGTTGATGTTAATGTTACAGTTTGTACTGAAAAAGTAAAAGGAGTACGCCGGGATCGAACCCAGTACCCTTCGGTTCAAAGGCACACGTACTTACCTCTGAACCACCGAGGTCCTACCAAACCGTTCTAAACAAGTAAACTGACTGTCATCTTTGAATACTTAACGTTTAGTCCAATCAATGGCGGAGAAATGGATCGATTAAATCATATACTTCTGGATTTTTGCATTGAGGTAAAGGAGAGTGTCCTGAACAACCTTCAATAAATTCCCAATGGATTTCGGTGACGCAGGGGGTGGGGGCGGCGTTCAAAGCACTTTTCCCAGTGTTTTGCAATTATCTCGAAAAGTTTTGGTCCTATCGAAAAAATGTTTGTGAACAAAATTAATCGGCATAAAGTTACCCCAAAAAGTGGTTCTATTCATTTTTTTCGTAGGATCAATGGTTCAAAAGATAATGGGGAAAGAAAAATGAATATTTGGGAAATTTCCGTTGTATCAAGTTTATTCATCAGGAAGACTTATCCTACTACCAAAATAGTGTTTTGGTATAAATACCAGTAATTTCGGAACAAGTAATGGAACTGAACTCAAACATAAAAATATTTACGGATGTGGTGAAACACGTAGTAAAATAAGTGTCGGTTACTTATAACTAAAAAAGAATTACAAAAGAGTAATACGTAACTTTCACGATTACAATAGATCGTATTCTTCTACATACTCATACTCCCGTTCTTTGTCCTCTAATGGTGGACGGTTGAAAAGATGCCACAGATACATTGGCATTGTATGCTAGCTTTTCGGCACACACATCTCTCCACAACCAGCAGATCAACGACAAAATATGGTCTTCAGTATAGTTTGAGGAGCTGCTAGTACCTTAGTTCTTCCTGAGATGAGCAATCAGTCCTCTTCGAGCCCAGCCCCACGTTCTGAGGCTAACGAGTGCTTGTCAAGCCACTGTTGTACCTCTGTAAGTGCACTTACTCTGCTGCGCCTTTGGTGGGTGAAAGTGAAGTGGTGGGAATTTCTTCACCGATCCCTTCTTTTCTCTGGAAAAAGATACTCCATAAAAGCCTTGGGTGTTTCAGGAACCATCTTCCCAGCTCTATTCAAGAAGTCATGACTTGGTGTGTACTGGGTTGTGTCGTTGCCTGTGACTGTATCTTTCCTTATGATTTCAGCTGCCGTTTGAGCGATTCTTATGCGTTCTTCTTTTCTTCTATTCGTTGGCACGTCTGGAAGCGTACCAATTATCGCTCAAAGTTGTCTCGCCAACATCACGAATGCAGAAAACATTTTTTCGTTTGCGGATCTTGCTGAAAACGACTCTTCACCAAATTTTTCCACCATTCTTCGGATCACTATTTCTACTCATAGTTTTTCTCCTGAAATCTGCTCCAGAAACTCATCTAAGGAATATTGGGAAACATCATGTTCATCTAGATAGCCATTGCTTCTGAAATAGAGTCTTCGTTTGATGTACCTCCTTTCTTCCCGGTTGATTATTTGAACAGAAAATTTTTTAGCATTCTTCGTGGTATATAGCATCCGCAGCATGTAAATCTCCAACAATGCAAACGAGTCTCAAAACTGCTTCCCTCATTCGTCCCTTCGCGCATTTGCTTGCTTAGAAATGAGTGGTTGGAATCAGTTGATCGTATATGGGACACGTTTCGACGTTGTTTCAAGTTTTTCCTTACTTTCTTTGGCATAAAATGTGCCATCAATAGTTTCTGTACACAAGAAACAATTAGTTTTAAATTCAAATTGTGGTTGCGTTAAACGCAAGCAAAGGGCAAAACGTGAAGTTGAATGCTGTGCAGTAGCCACTTTAACAGATCGAGCAAATTTCTGAAGGTCTTGTGTCCAGTTTTCTGCACTCCACATTAACAATACCTCTTTTTCTCACTCTAAAAACTCCGTCTTTCCTATATCTTCTTGCTACACTGGCACTTAACAACATCTTTATTCCTTTTTACTCAGCTGGCTTGCACCACTTGAAGCTGACTTATCACATAACAAACTCTTTTCATCTATATTGTAGTCTACAGCTCTGAAACAAGCAAGATTTATTATTGTTATTTCTCAACTGAGAAAAAAGTTTATGGTTTATCACGTACCTCCAACGTAATGCACAAACAATTTATGTAACGTGTTACTTACCAACATGGTTCGATATGTTACACTATGATATAAACACTACACTATAACCTGAAATTTGGTATAACGTATAACAAACATGCAGCTCAACTAGTACTGACGAGTACAAAATGCAATGCGTAATGCGTGGTAGCTTACGATTTTGAGTGGGGGAAAGGACAATAAGTAAGCTGATAGGTGATGTAAGTTTAGAGCCGGCGGCGCACATTCGCTTACATAATCGCATCAGCAAACTCTTCAATTTGGGCTAGTGCCAGAACATCTGATAAAGGGTATATTTCAAACAAATGAAGAACTATAGCTGTTGAAACAGAAACATAAGACTGTTAAACATACTTCTCCTAATCTGTGTTGTCCGTAACCCGCATTCGTTTCAGAATATTTGTTTAAAAACACTAATTTTGACGTTTCATTTCGCCACTTTGGCCACTTCCTGCGTTTTTGCAGCGTAAAACCGAGGAGAGATTACCTGGTGATTTATGGTGTACAGCCTGAGTGATTAAGGGTGATTTACCAAGGATGTATGATGATTTAGGTGATTTATTCAAGAATTACAAGGATTTAGATTATATACTGAGGATTTGCGAGGATCTGCGATGATTTACTAGGGATTTAACGCAGTTAGTAACAAAAATTGCAGATGCACCCAACGCTAGTTACGTTTACAATCGCGTAGATATTGGTGGTATTTGCAGGGAAAGTGTTATTTTGTGTTTGCTTTTGCCATTGTCATGCTAGTATATTTATTTATTTGTTGCTTTTGTTTATTATTTTACATAAAACTAATGCCCAGTTTCCCAGCTTCAAAATATTTGGTTGTCATGGCAAAAACCCGAATCATAGTCTTGGATTGGTCATCTGAAGCCTTGATTAACAAACCGTCCGTTAAATATTCAGGGTACCCAGCAGAAATTAAAAATCAAATTCCCTGACATTTCCACGCTCCTCGAGTGGAGTTTTCATGATACTCGGAATGAACGACACAGATCTCTGATTACTTTTTTTTTAACAAAATAATAAAAGTTCTGAACAAATTTTTTTTCCAAGACACACATTATCAAAAACACAAAGGTGCGTAACTCTAAACTAATACAGAAAAGTGATAACCTTCTACCTCTTAAATGACGACTTTGTTACACATTTTTGCAGTAGGTACTTAACAAAGTTTCCTCATTTTAATCTAAATGAGCCTTAAGAACCATATTCTAACTACTGTTCAAGCATTGGAATAAATTATCTAGGTAAAGAATTTAAATTAGAACAGTAACTTAAGCGCGTATTCTTATACTCAATAAAATAAAGTAAAAAAAAACCAAGAAAAATCAGATCTCAAATGTTTACTATAAAAAAGGCCAAGAGAAATTACCACATTGAGAAGATATTAGAAATTATTCATACATATTTTCTCAATGTAGTATTTTTAGAGTTTAAAACTTCAGTTTCGTATTTTGCATTTTCTATAATGCGTTTTTAGTGAATTTTCTTTAAAAAATTCACCAAGGAGGAGATCTCGACTTTTGAATAATTTTCTTCAAATGAGCGCTAATTAGGCCCCCTAGAACACATATCCGGTGTCAGTTTCGATTTTTATGTTTATATATATATATATATATATATATATATATATATATATATATATATATATATATATATATATATATATATATATATATATATATATATATATCTTAAGCTCCAGCGGCAGCAAACCCTTATTGACTCTTGCTAAATCCATTGGGAATAATTTCTGCAAGAGCACGTTCCCACCTCTTGTCTCAGGGAATGAAATTGTTTCTACCGCCCTGGGCAAGGCTGAACTTTTTGCCTCGTTGTTCGCCGGCAATTCTACTCTCAACCCACCTCCAAATGTTCAACCACCAACAGTCCCCAATATCGCGCATAAAATGACGGATATCATTTTCAAAACTAAAAAGGTACGAAAGATGCTCTCTTCTCTTAATACCAGGAAAGCCTCTGGCCTTGACGAGATCCCAGCAATTGTTCTCAAAAAATGCGCACCAGAACTTGCTCCTGTCCTGACTCGTCTGTTTCAAACATCTTACAATAGAGGCATATTCCCTAGTAACTGGAAAACTGCTCGAGTACAACCCGTCCCCAAGAAAGGATTGAAAGCGCTTCCTAGCAACTACAGGCGTATTTCTCTCCTTTCAGTCGTCTCTAAAGTGATGGAAAAGTATATAAACACCGAATTACTAAAATTTCTTGAAAAACACAGTATAATCCATGACAGGCAGTATGGATTCCGTCAGCACATATCAACTGCCGACTTCCTTTCCTTTGTCACCCATTCTTGGAACAAGCCTATGGAACTACACGGCGAATCCCAGATTGTCGCTCTAGACATATCCAAAGCATTCGACCAGGTCTGGCACGCAGCACTGCTTAATAAACTACCGGCATATGGCCTACCACCAAAACTCTGTACGTTTACAGCAGATTTCATCTCCAACCGGAGCATTTCTGTTGTCGTGGATGGCCATTACTCTAAACTGTATCCAATAAATGCAGGAGTTCCTCAAGGTTCAGCTTTAGCCCCTACTTTGTTTCTTCTCCACATCAATGACCTCCTCTCTAGCACATCCAACCCAGTTCACAGCTACGCGGACGACAGCACCCTCCACTCAAATATACAATATTCTAAGCCTGTCTCTTTAGCCCAATTAGATGAGGATCGCAGACTCATGGAGGGTTCTATCTCTGTGGATCTCCAAAAAATATTAGACTGGGGAAGTAGAAATCTTGTGCGATTCAACACCACCAAATCACAGTCTTGCTTTCTTTCTCATAAGAGATACACCAGCCCTAGACCCATCACAATAAACAACCAAGTTATTCAAAGTAATGAATCCTTTTCACTTGTTGGCATCTCTGTGGATTGAAATCTCAATTGGCACCAATATGTCGCTCGCAAATACTTTTCACCAGCTAATCTCTATACCTTATATACTTCACAAATAAGGCCAAACCTCGAATACTGCTCCCACATCTAGGGTGCCGCTGCCGCTTTTACACTCGCTATCCTGGACTCCATTCAGAAGAGATCTATACGTCTCATCGGTGACCCTACCCTCATCCAAAGGCTGCCATCCCTTGCCCAGCGACGTGCCGTCGGTGACCTCTCTTTTATAGATATCTGCACGGACACTGCTCAGAGGAGCTTTCTTCCATAGTCCCTCCACCTGCTGCCCCCAACAGATCTACCAGGGGAACAGAGCGAATGCACCCTTTTACTGTCCAGGTCACCAGACATCTTGTTATGCCCGCTCTTTTGTCCCGAGGACTTCCAAGTTGTGTAATTCCTTGGCGGCACAAGTTTTTCCTTCTCCCCGAACCTCCAAACCTTCAAGTCCAGAATTAACAAGTTGCCTCTTTCCTCCTTGTCCACACCCACGGTACGATAGTATTTAGGCTGTAAGCCCTCGTGGTGTGGTGTTGAAATTATATATATATATATATATATATATATATATATATATATATATATATATATATATATATATATATATATATATATATATATATATATATATATATATATATATATATATATATATATATATATATATATATATATATATATATATATATGTATGTATGTATGTATGTATGTATCACACCTATAACTCAAAAAATACCCAGTAAGTTTTTCCTTTTGCAAGTGGTTTGGATAAGTTCGTTAGCCAGGAAAATCGGCCTAGGTTTTCCCGGAAAATTTTGTATTTTGTTTTCGAAAAAAAATTATATCTCAGGAAATAACAAAGTAAGGGCAACCAAACACGGGTTCATATCACTATATGTAAATTGCCTACCAAAATTTAGCTCTGTAGGTCAAAATACAAAAAAGTTACAGGCATTTAAAGAAAAATAAATTGGGGTTTTTCTCAAAACGTCAAAGTCGCGATTTAAAACGTCAAAATTGGCAACATTTAGGCAAAGAACTTGAATCTAATACGGGCTATGGAAAGAAAATGTCTCAAGAAGGATGTTTTACAGACCCTGAAGTCTTAGTTTCAACCGTCATTGTCCTTCATTTTACTAAAATGTTTCCCGAAAATTCATTTCAAATAGACCCTTTCTCTGATGCTTGTCAGTAGCCTTAGCTATAGAGTTTATCGTTTAATGGTATATAATTTTTGTCGAATTTTCGTAAAAAATCAATAAAGTTCAATATATCCGTTATTATACAAGATATGAAAAAAAGTTGTATACATTAATTATAGGGTGTCTTGAGCTACATCTTAAAACATTATTTCTACAATTCTACAATCACAGGGTGGCCCATAAGTCGTTGGTGATACTTTTTTTAAGTCGAACACGCCTTATGTTATTGCATTTTTGCATTTTCCATCGAATAATAATGCATGTTTGTAAGAAAAGAAATTCTGGACGCAGCAAGTGCGTTACCATAGTGAATTTTGATTAAATGCTTCATATTTGAAAAGCTCAATTTGCTATTAAGATAGACCAAGAAGCGCTTTTTTCGGGAACACTTTAAGTTTCCTTTCGGAAATTTTTGTACGTTTTCAAACAATAAAGTTATTTTAATGAAACATGGCACATTGTTTCTACTATTTAGGTTATACTGGTAACCAAATTTCATGCCAACTTTCTTAAAAAAACACACATTTTTGCCATTAAAAACATTTTTATGAAAATTCACTACAATAACGCACTTGCTGCGTCCAGACTTTTTTCTCATTTCTGGTTTGGATATTTCCTCTACATGCCGTATGTTTCATTTTTTCCACCAATAACTTGAATGCATTTTGCATTTTGTGCATTCAAGGAGGAACATTCGAAATGAGATGAACGAATGAGAAATATTTGAGAGTAAGAAGGCGCTATATTTATATCGGCACATGTGGCATTGGCTGCATTTATTGGTGGTTTCAATTAGTATACCAACGACAGCCGTGGTAGAAAAATATTTACGTGAAATAAATTTATATAATATATATGAAATCAAAATAACAATCAATCTGCTAGTGACGAAATTTTACAAATATATAATTTCCAGGTCTACTGAATAAGTTCGATGACATTTGTGCAAAATCACAAAATTCCCTGACCTTTCTCTGACATTTTAGGGGGTATTTTAAATATCTTGCTTTTTCCCGGTTTTCCAGGATTTCCATGTCGCTGGGTACCCTGAGCTTTGTTAAACTGGGCATAAGTGTAGTAATTCCGTTTCTGGATACCCTTTACATAATCTCAATATTTTGGAACAATTGACACACTAGCTATTGTCAGAAATATATTACGATTTAATGTTCAAACCGGGGTTTATATGAAAGTTTTTATTGGAGACGCAAGGAAAGTTTTTTTTGACACGTGTAAAAGGTAATCAATAACAAATACCCGGGCACAAATCCCAGAAAAGTTGCAAGTTTTACGGCTTCTATTGCCTTTGGGTGTAAAGTGGGGGACATTAAAAGTATTTTAGCTAGAGTATTATCATTCATTAAAAGAAGACGCTGAGCCTCACGACGCCATCGATTTTTTTCCCATTAACATATCCCAGAAAAGTACAAAAAGAAAAAAGTAATACGGTAGTGGTAACATGTGTCTATTTGGATAGCTCAAATATTTTGCAGGTGATACCATAGGTACATACTAGGATAGTACAAACACGTAAACTTTCTCTAAATCCGATTTTGACAAAAAATAATAATCAAAAGACTGACGAGGGGATTGAGCAACGTGAATATATAAGTTCTAACACTTCTGACGTGTCAAATTTTAGGAGAGCTGAACAATTTCTATGCAGTTTACTATGATGAATTAGAACATGTATATGAAATATCCCACATTAAACTGTGCCAATTAACTAGAATTTAATTTATTGCATTCTCTTTAAAGCATAGATTCCCAAAGTGGTCTATATCGACCGCATGGATTGACTCCGACCTGCAAGGGGTACATGTCAGGAAGAAAGGTTGGGGTGCATAAAATGTAAATCAGCGTCCAGGAAAGTGAAACTCATTTAGACACGTCATCACCAAAATCGTAGTCGTTCCGCAAACGTCATAATGCACCTGACTCAGATTGTACCTATGTACAGGCTGACTCAAATTCGAGCCTCATCATTGGTATCTCGGAAACTGTAAGAGATACAACGTCGGTTAAATTGCGGCAAAGTTGCGTGATTTGATGCTCAGCAAAATGCAGTTTAGAAAATTAGAAAATTCCGAATACTTCCGGTGATAATCGTAAAAAAAACGAAAACTCATAAAATCTGTTTTATTTTTTTCTGGCGTTATTTGAAAAGATATAACAAAATGAATCACACTTCATCAAGGTCACTTTTCCTCTCCTAAAAGATGGCATTTTCAAATTTGAAAGCCGATGTTTCGTCTTTCAGAAACCATCATAAACTCCATTTTTTCAAATACGGCCCTGGATTTTTTATTTCATATTTTGTTACCTTTGGACTACCTCAAAATAATGCCTTATCACAACTTTTGAATTTCAAACGTTTTGATAACAAAAAATGACATTTTCAGTATTTCTTGAAAATATTTAATGCTTGCTTAACTTCTAAAATGAACAAATTAAAAAGCCTAAAGTAAATGCTCGAATAAGCCCCCTTGGACTTCTATGCATTTTCGCATACGTCTTCGCAGATTGTTCGTAACAGCCCGGTGGATTATTCTTCATCTTGCTCGTAGAGTTGTGAATTCTAACACTAACTTTTGGAGCAAAATGTTTATATCATTCGGAAAACTATCCTTGAATAAGCGATGTTTCAAGAATCTCCATAAAAAATAATCCAGCGGGGACAAATCAGGACTTCTGGCAGGACAGCGCACCAGTCCTTGGTTTCCAATCCATTGATTGGGAAATGTTTCATTAAGAAACTCGGTTACTGCCCTTCCATTATGAGGTGGTGCACCATCCTGTTGCCACCACAGCTGCCGCAGCATATTCAACGGTTCATCTTCAAGCGCATAGAATATATAATTATGGATTAAATTAAGACACCGTTCAGTATTTACGTTTCCATAATAAATAATTGGCCTTAAGATTTTGATTCGATACATTCCAACCCAAACATTGAATGATTTTCATCCGTCTTCGAACTTGCCGATTTTGGTACGGATTTTCTACTGCATAATAATGCTCATTGTTTCTGTTAAAAAGGCCGCTTGTGGAAAAATTACATTCATCTGTCCAGATGATTTTATTTAAGAAATCATCTTGTTGCATTTTTACATCAAGCCAATTGCAGAATTCAAGCCTTCTGTCCCTGTCTCCTGGTCTTAGTTCTTGGCAAACATGAAGTTGTAGGGATGATACTTATGTTTTTTGAAAACCCTCTGAATTCGGCTTCTAGTCATATTCAGTTCTGAAGCAAATTGCCGTGTTGAACCACGAGGATTTTCCGTAACCTTTAACAAAACGTTTTGGTGAAATATCTTTGACATGTTTTCGCAAAATATTAAAGTAATAAAAGATTGCATAGCATCATTTTATAACGATACTTACAGCGTTTAAAACAGCTTCTTCATCTTCAGCTTCCATTCATTGGTCGTATGAATTACGAGGTTTACCAAAACTACCAAAGAGACCTAAATTTCTGTCCAAATTGTTAAAATATTAATAATCGGGTTGTGGACGCTCGGGGCATTGCTCTAAATACCGTTCACATGAAATGAGCGAGTTTTTGTTATTACTATAATAAATCCGAAGCATGTCACGTTTCTCGAAATTGGAAAACACCATTTTTGCTATCTTAATGTTTATTTTGAAAGTTAAATTGTGAAAAGTTCTATTGTCATATTATGATAAGCAAGCTTGATATTTCTGAATATCAAAGCCGCCGAGATGAACGAGCAGACATGTCATTGCATTGCATTGGATTGAACTTAAAATATTTGACTCATAATCATAAATTCGGGTTCATCTTTACCTACCTAATCAAGTTATATTATTGAAGAAATATTTTGTTTCAAAAGTAGTCATATTAAATATTTTCAAGAAAGACGGAAAGTGTCATTTTTTGTTATTAAAACGTTTGAAATTCAAAAGTTGTGATGAGGCATTGTTTTGAAGTAGTCCAAAGGTAACAAAATATGAAATAAAAAATCCAGGGCCGTATTTGAAAAAATGGAGTTGATGACGGTTTCTGAAAGACGAAACATCGGATTTCAAATTTAAAATCTTGTAGGAGAGGAAAAGTAACCTTGATGAAGTGTGATTCATTTTGTTATATCTTTTCAAATAACGCCAGAAAAAAATAAAACAGTTTTATGAGTTTTCGGTTTTTTTCGATTATCACCGGAAGTATTGGGAATTTTCTCATTTTCTAAACTGCGTTTTGCTGAGCATCAAATTACGCAACTTTGCCATAATTTAACCGACGTTGCATCTCTTACAGTTTCCGAGATCCCAATGATGAGGCTCGAATTTGAGCCACCCTGTACTTACAGAACAGTTACTTTTAATAGACAGAAATTGCTTACTTTATTAGCCATGTAAATCAAACTGCAATCCTGTGTTTGCAATTCACTACGTCATCCGTCGACATCATTTAGTTGCTTAAAATCCGAGTGACAGATTGCATCAATCTTTTCACGGCACGTGAAATCTTGGCCACAAATTTGCCACGTGCTTGTACTTAACTGGGGAATTGAATCAATTGTTACAATACACTATATTTGTACCTTGATGAACGGCACCAAATACAGTTTAAGACTGAAAGCGTAGCATAATATAGTGGAAATGTAAACAAAACCAAGTCAAGTCTCTATGAAAATGATTTTTAAACAGTTTGTTCTTTTATCTTTAAACGTAAACACAAGACGTCGTCTAAGATCGAAACAGTTGTTGAATGTGTTTCAAGTGACATTCATATTCTGTAATTAATTGTTACGTTTACTTTTAATATAATATAAAACATAGCGGGGTATAAAACCAGGGTCAAGTATCATGCAAACAAGACGTTAGTTAACGTAGGTAAACATAAGACCTCATCTAAGATTAAAACAGCCGTTGAATGTGTTTCAAGTGACATTTCTAATCTGTAATTAATTGTTACGTTTACTTTTAATATAATATAAAATACAACGGGGTATGAAGCCGGCGTCAAGTATCATGCAAACAAAACGTTAGGTAACGTATCTTAGATAGCTCAGGGGTAGGTTGCTTGTCTCCTACGCGGAAGGTTTCGAGATCGCTTCCCGCTCGATGAATGTATGGCTTTTTTTACTTTGACATTTAGAGAAACAGTAGTGTACAGATTTCATACGTTTTGAATAAGATCTCATTTTTTTTAACGCGTGAATAACTTTGTCACCTTTGAGTCTGAAATTATAATTTTCGGCAGACATCTTGTTACTGTTAATATTTAAAAAATCTCTGGACGCAGCAAGGGAGTTATGGTAGTGAATTTTCATTAAAATGTTTTTAATAGGAAATATTTTTTTAAGAAAGCTTGCATCAAATTTGGTTACCAGTATAACCTATATAGGAGAAACAATGTACCATATTTCATCAAAATAAGTTTATTGTTTGACAATATACAAAAATCTTCCGAAAATAAACCATATGTGTGCCCAAAAAACTGGTTTCCTGGCCAACGAACCTTAGGTTAATAGTAAATTAAGCTATCAAAAGAAACATTTTATGAAAAGTCGCTACCATAACGCAGTTGCTGAGTCCCGAATTTATTTTCTTACAAACATGCATTATCTTTCGATGGAAAAAGCAAAAATTGTAATACTATAAGATGTGTTCGATTAGAAAAAAATTGCATCAGCAGCGACTTCTGGGCCACCTGTGATTGTAAAAATAATTTTATATGATGCAGCTCCAGACATCGTATAATTAACATATAATTTTTTTTATCATATCTTGTACAATAATGGATATTTTGAGCTTTACCCTAGAAATGCCTCACCCTGTATATATGGAAACAGATAAAAACTGAAACTAACCCGGATATGGGTTCTATGGGGCCTACTTCGCGCTCATTTAAAGAAATCTTTTCAAAATTCGAAAGTCACTAAAATTGTATCCAACTCTATAAGTAAAATTGTGATGGCCAAAAATAAATATGAATGTAAGAAGAAGAGCATGTCTGCATTTGTATTACAAATGTCAGAAAACAAAATACTTATTTACATGTCACTTTGAAAGTAGATCTGACATTTATCAAAATAATTTGTCAGTTGAATATGACATGTACTGTTGCCATGGACTATCATTATGAACTATTTTATTACGCCTTATAAGAATCTTAATGTTTTTTTTGTTTTGTTTTGTTTTTTTTTTTTTTGAATACGAAAGCTTATTTTACTGTAAAAACATTTTTCTAACCCTTAACCTGAAATGGTTTTCGTTTCATTTAACGTTGTTGCCTTATAGCGTCACAGTAGGTTTTAGAATCTAGAAATTATTCTATGTTGTGTGAATTTTTTCGTTGAATACCTAGAACAAATTGTATTTTCCTTTAATTGTAAATGATAATTTTAAGTTAATTCCTATTTTTTCTGCGTCCAATGTGTTGAACGGATGCGAAGCGGGAAAAGGGAATTTCATTTAAAGTTAAAATGACGAAGAGAACTTTATTCCAGGCACGAGCGATGTTTCCATTTTTTTTCAATATTAATAACATTTACAGGTAAATTAGCAGATTAGCGTATTGTTTGTTTTTTGAGAAAAAAAAATCAGAAACATGCTTAGAGTACCCCTTTATGCATTAACCATTGGACAAATGCTGTGGTCTCAACTCCACAATACAGTTAAGAGACCTAAAGTCAATTTGAGGTTCTGTGCAAGGTAAACATGCTACAACGGAGCTAGAAATGCAAACTGGAAAAAACTAACCTTGCAGAAGTCCATAGAAAGAGAAACTCGTTACCAACAACGTTTCTCCATGAAAAACTTCCACATTGCAGAATTGAAAAAAAACGCTACATAATAAGCGTAATCTGATTCCTTAAAATTAAATAAATAACTGAAGCTGCTACCAAAGCATCACATAAAGGGTCTATTTTAAATTAATTTTCTGCAAATAATTTGATAAAATAAAGAACAACGAAGATTCTAGCTAAAACTTAAGGCTTTTTTACTTATTTTACGACAGTTACGCTGTATAGCCGTCCATGTAAGTTCTCTATCTAGAACATGTCAATTTTGACGTTTAGAATCGCGACTTTTTTGACGTTTTAAGAATAAAAACTTAAAAGCTTATAACTTTGTTTTATTTTAACGTAGATATTCAAATTTTGGTGCATGGTTTTCTTTTTATGATATAAACCTTCGCACCCAATATGGTTGCCCTAACTTTGTTATTTCCGGAGATATAAAAATTTTCCGAAAGAAAACGCAAAATTTTCCGTGAAGAACTAGTTCGATTTTTCTGGCTAACGAACCTATCCAAGCCACTTGCGAAAGGAAGGTACTCACCAAATTTTATCAAAATCGGGGCATTATTTTTTGAGTTAGCGGTGTGACACATAAATATACATATAAAGTCTGAAACAGACCTTGGATTTGGGTTCCAAGGGTCCCAAATAGCGCTCATTTGAAGAAATTTTTTCAAAATTCAAAAGTCGGGATCTCCTCATTAGTGCATTTTTTTAAGAAAATTCACTAAAAACCGGTTTCATTACTTTAACTAAAACCAAATCATTCAGGCGATTAATAAGGAAAAATAACTGCTACGTTTATAATTTGGCAGATACTTTACTTTTCTAAAGATACATCAAGTATTTTTCTGGAAAGCTTTTATCACTTTAATGAAAGTTGTAATACAAATGTATTTTAATGAAAGACTTACACTATCTACAGATACAGCAAAATTTAATTTTCTAGCTTCGTAGAAAATTGAGTTTTGGGCATTTTTCTCAAAACGAGTTAGAATACAAGATTTTTTTGATAATAGAGAGATAGCAATGGTAACACATTCGAAATAATTCTTTAAATGTGCGCGTACTAAAACCTCTAAAATCGATCTTCAAAGTCTGTGTAAGTTTAAAGTAATAATTTTAGTAACATCCCTTATAATAATAGTGTACAATTCCTATGAAAATTCACTACTATAACGCACTTGCTGCGTCCCGAAATTTTATATTATCTTTTAAGATTATCTTGCTGATAATGTGATGTTGTTAAGTGATTTGGTTCTGTTATGATTGTTTCGATTGGAGATATAACTGTAGATAGGATAACTTACTCACTTGCAAGCTTAGGCTTTAGTGATAGTTAGATTATGTTTCTTTGTTTACTCTTATGTTATGGTTCTAGGTTGTAATTATGTATATGTGTGATAAAGATTATATATATTAGTCGCGATCTGCTCATTAGTGAATTTTTTCTACGAAAATCGCTAATACCCCATCCAAAAGTTCATACACCGTGTTAAATATAATGACAGACAATCCACGTGAGTAATTATGTGCATTTAACCAAGACCTTGTGGCTGAAAATTCAAATTAATTTGATAATAACCAGTAAGTCTACGTGAATCGGTAAAAAAATGGTATTCCATTTTCAAAATAAAATAATTTTACAATTAAAAATATCTTCTAATATGCAGACGTCATGTTTATAAAGAGCTGATAACACCGTTTATTCGCAGGTCGCTGCAATCACTTGTTCGGTTGCCTAGATGTGAACAAGATCGCTTTCAACCACAATCTTTCAAAATGTGGCCCACCAGCCAGAAGCTTCACTTGCTTTTAGGATTCTTTATTTTATTTATTCTCGTTACATGTAAGTTTTGCAATCCTATACAATTAGTAGTTTATTTGGTACTCACGTCGAGCAGTCTCATAAACATTCATAGTATGCAGTAAGCCACAGTTCAGTAATTTTGGTGTGGTCCTCACTTTGTGAAACCGTTATGGTAGCAAATGTTTAGATTTCTTATTCAAATTCAAATAATACATAATTAAACATTAAATGAAAGGCTTCTCCTCCAGACAGCAAATTTATTCAAAATTTCTTTTGCTCCCGACGCGTTTCGACACTCTTAAGAGGTCATCCTCAGGGGATAAATCTATAAACATAACAAGAGAGGTCTGGTAGGCTATTGTGCATGTCAGAGCACCATGATGACAATGTGAACTTCACAGAAAAGTCAAAGGTAAAAGTCACAAGTCACACAGTAAAACATCAACGAACAGTCAAGTTAAAATCTAAAAAGCTACAGATACAGCAACACTAGCTAAAATATGCTAAATTAAACATGCAATTAAATTAACAAAACTAAAAGGATCAGAGCAAATTGAAAAGCGTTAAAAGTTACAAAACTGTAAAAGTCTAATATCTGACCATTAAGTCAAGTCTATTGTAAAAACACAAAGCAAAGCCTATGAGCGAAACTGACAGGTTAAACAACACAATAGGCAGGCACAAAACCCAATGAGAACCGTTAGGGCAAAGAAAACTGTAAAAGATTAAGTGAACAAAAACAAAATGAGCAACACTCACTTAAACAATTCTTATAAATTGAACTCGAAACTATACAGAAAGGTTCTACAGGTCACAACTTCATTCGTTGCGCTAGGGGCTCTGCAATACTACAACTGCATTTTCAAGAAAATTATCTCCAAAACAAAAATCAATGGAAAAGATCGGCGATTTTTAACAACAGCCATGATGAGGGGCGGCCATTATGTGAACTTGAAACGGGCAGGATGCACCGGCGCAGGTGCAAGAAGAAGTATCAGAAGCAAAACATGTCAATGAAATGAGATCAAATAATACATTTTTCCATAACCTATAAACTTTATTTTTGTCACATCGTGTAGTTTCTACAAAGATTATTTACGATAACTAAAAAAATCATAGAACGATATTAATAAAATTTTGGTGGATGCCTTTCTTTAGTTAATAGCTTGGATGGGTTTATTGGCCAGCCCAACTGGATCAGGTTGTTAAGTTTTTCTTCGCAAAATGTTTGTATTTCCAAAAATAGATCAGTAACGTTAATAGACAAATTACCTTAATAGAGACATATACCAAACTGCCACTAAATTACTATTCAATTTAGAGTTTATAGCTTAATAAAAAATAATTACGCTATGGTGACTGAGAAAAATTATACCTATATGCGGCCAAAAAAGGGCAGAAAGCTACACAAAGTCTATTAAATTTTTTAGTCCAAAGAAAAGTTATTTCGGGCTAGATTGTAGTGCAAGGATTGTTTAATGAGCCTGTGGCCTCCCTGCGCTGCGACCCTGAGTCTTTTATGTATGACTCTTTTTCCTGATAGTTGCCTTTATTTTATTTGAGCCTTTTACAGAACTGGGGCCATGCAGTCGCATATCAAGTATGTTGTTGTTTCTGCTAGAGTGCAGTGTCTGCAGTTTTCGCTGTCCGCCTTACCCATCTTCCTAAGGTGATAGCTTACTAGGGTGTGTCCTGTGAAAAGTCCTGCATAGCAAGTGTGTTGTTGTTTTTGCTAGAGTGCAGTGTCTGCTGTTTTCGCTGTCCGCCTTGCCCATCTTCCTAAGGTGATACCTTACTAGGGAGTGTCCTGTGATTATTTTCAAGTCGTTTCTGTTCAATCAAGAAACAGTTCAGACTTCCCTATTGATATGGTGATGGATCGATTGCGTTTTCCTCCAGTATGACAGCATTTGGTTCCTCTACCAAGTCATTCATTTCTTACGCGAGTTTTTCTTAGTCCACAATAGCGCTCTGTACCATAGAATGATGTTGTTGCTGCTCTTTTTGCAAGGCTATCTGCTTCCTCATTTCCCTCAATGCCTTGCTGCTCTGGTACCCACACCAAAGTTACTTTGTTGTTCATAGCCAGTTCCTTCAAGGATTTTTTGAAATCCCAGGTCAGTTTAGACTCGGTTTTGAACGATCTCAAGGGTCTTTAGTACTGCCTGACAGTATGTAGATATCTCTATTTTTGAGTCCTCTTTGTATGTACTCCTGTACACAGAGATTTATAACAAGCTTTTTTGCTTGAAATATGGTAGAGGTTTTTCCTAGGGACGAGTCTAAAGTTGAGTCCTCTTATTCCCAGTCTTGCTTTCTTCATCTGTTTAGACCCGTATGTATACCATACAGATGACTTGTAGGGCATGGTACCGTAGCTCGCGTTATTCCAAGACAAATTAGTCGTTGCAATTTTTGCCATTTTTTTTTTGTGTTGGGGATTGTTGCGTTTTTGGCCACCATACTATAGATGCATTGGTTTGACCACAGTTTGGTAGAGCCAGTATCATATCCTCCTGTGGTTCAGCTCCCATGCCTTTCCTACGAATCTACGGCATGTCCAGAGTGCCATTGTCGTTCTCGAAAGAGTATTTTCCAAGTGTGTGTTCCAGTTTAGTTTTTGGTCTAAGAAGATCCCTGAATATTTAAATTCACTGGAAAGTTGTATCCATGTTCCATTCAGAGTGAGAGCTTTTAAATTTAGTTTCCTTCTGTTCGTGAATGGGACAAGAGCTGTCTTATGAGGATTGACATTAAGCCCCTATATCTTACAGCAGTTCGTTACTATATATAGGCCTGTGCGCATTAAGCTGGATATGACAACATCATGCTTGCTCTTTACTTTTATGACAATATCATCTGCGTATCCTTGGACGATGAATCCCATTCCGCTCAAAGTAGTCATAAGTTTATCAACAACGAGAGATCACAGCATAGGTGATATCACTCCTCCTTGAGGACAACGTTTTGCCTTCGTCACTGTTGGGTTGGTTTGATTTGTGATGGCTGTGATAACACGGCTTTTTAGCATTAACTCAATCCATCTTACAATGAGGAATTCCACTTCCCTTTCTTTTAGGGCCCGCTTGACGCATTGATATAAGGTGTTGTCAAAGGCACCCTCTATGTGAAGGAATGCGCTGAGGGCTACTTCTTTGGCCACAAAAGTTTTTTCTATTCCTCTCACTAAACAGTGTAGGGCATCTTATGAGGATTTTCCCGCGTGATAGGCGAATTGTTGCACATGGACGGATTTTTGGTAGGGTTTAGCTTCTAATGTATTGGTGCTTTCGGTCTAAAAAAGATTTGCACCAGGGCAAAGTCGAAACATAGTAATATACCGGATTCGTTCACAAGTATATTTAACTATGATTAATATAATAAACTATAAGGTCCTTATCACAAAATTAATCTTCGTCGTTATGGATATTAATTGCACTTGTTGATATTAAATCCATACGTAAACATTTAATATAACTTTATTACTTCACTTGGTTAAACTTTATGATATATTTAACTATAATAAACTTTATGATATAATAGCAATTACAACAGTACACGAGTACATAGCAGATAACTGACCGAGCGTGGAGGACGTGTGTTCACTGTAGCGTTGGTAGAGAAGAGAGGGAGAGAGATCGCCTGGTCTCTCTTATAGTTGCCGTAGTTCTTGACAGCTGGCTGTCGCATATCGTAACGCAACGTTTAACTGTCAAGAGTATTTATGCAGAAACATAGAGTAGTGTTGACGGAAACACTGCGGTCGGAACCACCACCACATACTCCCCTCTCAGTGGCAACTCTATTAGTTCAAGTATCTTCGTGGAAATCGAACTCTACGTCCATGGCGTGTAGTTTGAACGGGAACGGGAACTTCACTGTCACTTTCAGTTTCACTAGGTGTTGGACTTTCACTGTCACTTTCAGTTTCACTAGGTGTTGGACTTTCACTGTCACTTTCAGTTTCACTAGGATGTCTCTGAGGCTGGAAAGTTGTCTCTTCGTTATCACAAAGAATGAATGCGGGTTTAAGACGGTCAACAGAAATTGTCTCTTCTTTGTGTGATTTCTTGATTTTGAAGACTTTGTCAGTTCGGGATAACACTTCAAAGGGGCCGTCATAAACTGGTTCGAGGGTTTTTCGCGGAATATAAATGCGAACAAAAACAAAAGGAGCTTCCATAAGCTTAGGATGGAGAAATACCTTTTTTGCAGTATGATGTTTAAAAGGTACTGGTCGAAGTTTCCTTATGTCTTCTTTCAGCTGAGATATAAGTGGTGGAACATCATGAGCTTGTGTACTGTTGAAAAAGTCGGTGGGAAGTTTGATTGATTCTCCGTACACTATTTCAGCGGGTGTTGAGCGATATTCTGGAATTATGTACGATCTGAGTCCCAGTAACACAATTGGCAATTTAGCGACCCAGTTTTCGTCCATATGAGCTTTCAAGGCCTGTTTCAGAACTCTATGCCATCTCTCGATTACACCATTTGCTGCCACTAAAATCTGTTCACATTCCATTTCAATATTTACAAACGAAACACTGATTCAAAGTCTTAGCAGGAAAGATTAAATATCTATCGTCGGAAACCAAACAAAACATGTAATGCGATTCTTGTGAATTCTTGGGTGTTTTCTACTTTCCTTGTTTCTAATCATCTCTGTTTTCTAATTTTGAAATATTACGTCTTTTTGGCTTTTTTATTTTCTCCATTTCTTCTGGCATCAGCTTGTAGGACCCGCTTGTGAGGATTTTTGTATTGTATTTCCCTTTTCTGGTGGCATTTACATGAACTGGTTTATGCAATCGTAAAATCTATCTTGGCGATATGAAAACTTTAGTCTTCTTAGGTGACTGCAGTGGAGTTGAATCAGCTAGATTAGATGAAGATGTATGTGCTATGTCGGAAGATTGACAGCTGACTAGTATGGAGCTTAGACCTAAACAAATACCCGAAGGAACAGGTTCGGGGTGTGTGGAAGAATATTTTCGTTTCAAATTGCAGCAAAAGCGGCAAACCTTCTTTATAATCACTAACTGAATTTTATCATCAGAACAATCTTCTGCTCCAGTCTGGCCTAATTCAACTCCTAAAGGAATGTAATGAACCTAAGGAAGAACAAAATCTAGGTTAGTACAGATATCACTAGTGTATGGAGATATCCATTAATTATGGTTGTTGCCCTTACTTGGTGTAACCGCTCCATACTTAATTCAGGTGTAGATACTTCTTCTCTGGCTTCACAATTGCTTGTTTTACTTCCACATCTTCAATGAGTGTGGAAGTATGGCACCCGCGACAAACATTTCTTTTTTTTTGCTTAAACAGTGTTAAAACATGTAGATTTGGGAACGAACATTTTGTATGTCTATAGGTCTGTATGTCTGTCTGTTTGTAGCCACGATAATTTTAGAAGGAGTTGAGGTATCGTCTTCAAAATTGGTACACAGTTAGCACCTGACAAGCGAAGGGTTCGGATTGTTTTTGGGTAGAATCGTTCCAGGGGATAGGGGATGAATGGAGGATGATTTGGTGAAATTTGACATTTTGTCGTTAAAACTCGACTAACATACCGTTTTCGGGTTTGTTTATTACAAAACTTTAAATTTCATCAAACATCTGGTATTCTGTGCTTAAGGGTTGAATGTGTGTGGGTGGAATATCGGTGACTGAAATATCGATTTTGTTGCTAAAACGACATAAACAGTCTCAAAACATATAGAAAACTTGATTTTGGAACTACATTTTTTTCAACTCCGGTCTGTCGGCATGTACGTCTGTCTGTTAGTACGCGCAATAACTTTCGAACGAATTGAGATATCATCTTCAAATTTGTTATCCTGTTAGCACCCTAAAAAGGAACGTTTAAATTGTTTTTGAATAAGATCGCTTCATACGGCTGGGGATAAATAAGGGGCGATTTTGTGAAAATTTACATTTTTTCGTTAAAACTACTCGAGTAATATAACGTTTCAGAAGTTTATGGGTACAGGAATACGAATATTTTTTTGTGGCCGTCATTGACCCCAAATTCACTTCATGAGAATGTCTTTCTGAGGAGAATACATCAATTTACAGAACTATTTTTTCCGTAACCGGTTTTGCCCTTTTGCGGCATCGTCAGACAGGAGAAAATTAAATTTATTTATAAGCATGACAACTGTAAATAAACATATGCTGCTACGTTAGGCTGTTTTAATCAAAATATTCTTTTAAAAAAATCAAATAAAAACACAATATTGCGTCTTTAAAATGTCTACCTGATGTCTGTGCATTCCTAATATGAAAATAAAATCAACTTAAAACAACAGTAACGTAGCATCGATGGTTTCGTGGTAATGGCGTGTGCGTCTGGACCCAAAGTTCTTGGTTTCGATTCCCAGCAGAAGCGTCAAATTATTTTTCAGTGCATACTGTAAATTAACATCAATCGAGGTTGTGGCATTGTGTTTGAGCAAGTTGAATAACTGCACGTTCAGAACTTCGTAGGGGACGTAAATCCGTCGGTTCCGTGTATCATGCTATACATGAGGCACGTTAAATATCCCTACCATCCTTCCGGAAAAGAAGGGATCCAGCAAAATAAAACCACAACAACAATTAAAATATTAATTAAATAACTAATTAACAATAACAGCAATAGAAGCAGGTTATCTCATTACAATTATTTTTTAATATAGTAAGATGCATTCTGTTTTATACATTTAGATAGAAAGAAGAGCTTCCAAGATAGGGAAATTTATCAAATCAGCTTGCACATTTAAAACAAGGCGATTCTTATCGTGTATGTGATTTTTTTATTTCTGAAGCTTTAAAAAAGACAATTTTGCGCTTCGCATTAACAAATGTTGTGGCTCTATGCGGTTATTTAGTGTTGACATATCTTGAGTATCGATAATATATTTTGCAACTTGTCAGCGTGTTTATTTCAAAGTACAGAAATTTGGTCTTTATATGTGGTATTAAAACTTCTAGAAGTTTGACCGAAGTAGACTGCTGCGACCCTCTGCGTATTTGTTACATTGCAAAATTATTATTTCCAGATGCATTTGCCAGCGATGACACAGAATACGATTTCATAGTAATTGGTGCTGGATCAGCCGGATGTGTTGTAGCTAATCGTCTTTCAGAAAGTGGTGATCACACGGTTCTTCTTCTGGAAGCGGGAGGAGGAGTCGATTTTATAGCCAATATTATAACCGAAGTGCCTGGCTTTCTACCTGCTATGTTTTTCACGCAAAACACTTACCATTACAAGATGGAGAAGCAACCGAATATATCGTTAGGTACGTAAAATAATAATGTCTCAGCAAACATGCGTTAAATATCCAATAGCGATAGAAAATACATGTCTCAGCAAAGAACAGAAGTAAACATTTGCCCGATCTTAGAGTAAAAATGATAATCGTTGAATATTCTACCCTGACCTAACCTGGCATGCTGCATTGTAAACGAATTTCCTTTAATATTTCCTTAAAGATGATTATCAATATCTCAGATGTGGTTGCCGATAAAGTTTCATTGGATACTATTAAAATCTAGTGAAAGCTCTTAGATTATCAGTTAGTGCTAATAAAGCCTACCCAAAGAAACGACTTTATCCAGTTATTTACATTATATGAAGCAGGGATATGTTCACAGTTGAAACATTACCCAAATTTCTGGCGCGCTCAAAGTAAAACTTTGTCATTTTTAGATTCCATTAAAAAGCAAGCTGTTCTCCTTATACCAGATTCAACCATCACTGACCATCTCACTTTTCGTGGTCACAGAACAAAGTTGACAGTAGTTGCATTCTTTTTCGATATTACTGCCAACGCTGCTTTTTTTTTAAAAATCACCTCGTTTGCTTCTTCACTCGCGAGTTTGAATCATTAAAGCCGTTTTGGTCAAAACGCCCACACCTTTAATGCCCAAGTATCCACTTGTTTAATAACTCGCCACAAAATCATCGTTCTTTCTTTAGTAAACAAGCATTTTGTAATCAAGCAAATAGCATGATGACATGCGACACTCCTCAATACAGTTTCATCATACAGATTGCCTTCTAAACGTTACCTATGGAGGTCTAGTTTTCTGAAGGCGTGTGTCTCGCATGTTGTCGAAGATTTTTCATCGGATAAATTAGAAATTGATGCAGGTATTACACACAGTTCGGTGTCGGCTCCCACATTTTCTCTAAGTGAGTTTCCCATGATAACGAACAATCCGATCCGCAGCTTTGCGCTGATGATATAGATAAGTACACTTGAAGAACCCAAATCACCACAGCTCATTTTAAAAACCTGACGACCGTTTCATTAACCAAGTAGGAATCATCAGAGGATGAAAAATTCTAAACGTTTGATGACTACAACTGTGTTTATTCTGTGCAGCTATTCTGCCTTAGACGCTTGAGGGTGGTACAAACAAATAACCTTTCAGTACTTATTTGCCGGAAATTACCTCTACCCGAATTCCGTTATCATCATTTCTACCCTCTTTGTCAGTGACTTTCGTGAAGTGGTCAATCAATAAACTGCACACAAGCGGCGGTGCCGAATTCATACAACTTGCATTATCACTACATTTAGTAATAATTACCTGAATGTCTAATAGAGGGATAGAAAAATGGATCGTGTTCAATTTATTGTTTTGAACAGCTTTTGTCAATGAATTTTTAAAAATATTGTCAATAAGAAAGGTGCGTGGAATGAAAATTATGTGAAATATCAGAGTAGGCTTAGGATTCTAAAATTTTGTATTCCTCCTCAGTTTTTCTTTCCGGTCATCTTTTCTTAATAACATTTTTTCATATCTCCTAGAAAAAAGGCACGTTACTAGTGTAAAAAATTAGTTTTTTGTAAATTTCCAAGACATACTTGATTTTTAGAAGTTAAAATTATGACACAAAATTATTTTCTATTCAAGCAGGGCTTATTCCCATAAAATTAAGTTTCAACTAAAAAAATTACAGTCTTTTTCACCTACTCATGCTTTCGATATATATATATATATATATATATATATATATATATATATATATATATATATATATATATATATATATATATATATATATATATATATATATATATACCATATATATATATATATATATATATATATATATATATATATATATATATATATATATATATATATATATATATATATATATATATACCATCGAAAGCGTTTAGCTGCCCAGGTTGTCAACGTGTGTGTTTTCGTTTCTCTAACGTCGGTCTATTTCCGCTACTATGGCTAATCACCGACAACCTCGGTTGATGTTAATGATCAGTAGGTACTGAAAAAGTGAAAGGAGAACTCTGGGATCGAACCCAGTACCCTTCGGCTCAAAGGCACACGTTCTTACCAGTCAACCACCGAGGCTCTGATTAAATTTATATTCTCTTTATCTACGTGGTGATTATCCCAAATATGAACCTCGAATCACGAGGGCTCTAGATTGCATATTTAAAAAAGCCAATTTGCAACTAATATTTTCGACAAAATAAGATACTTTAAAATTTTTGTTGGGTAAGCCAAAAGACAGGGGTAGTACCGCTAAAATGTCGGGTATTTATAAAATAAGTTGTAAATATTGTAATCTTAAATACGTCGGGCAAACAAAAATATCTATTGAAATTATATTTAAAGAACATTTAGAACAATTAAGATACGGTACTAAAGATACATCATATGTGGACTGACATATTTGAGATAATCACCACGTAGATAAAGAAAACCTAAAATTAATGCAAAATATTAGACAAACCAGTTGTATGAATTCGGCACCGCCGCCTATGTGCAGTTTATTGATTGACCACTTTACGATAGATACCGACAAACAGCATGGGAATGACGATAACGGCATTCGGGTAGAGGGAATTTCCGGTAAATAAGCAGTGAAAGTTTGTTTGAACCACCCTTAAGCGTCTAGGCAGAGGACCTGCACAGATATAAACACAGGTGTAGTCTTCAAACCTTTAGAATTTTTTATCCTCTGATGACGCTAACTTGGTCAGTGAAAGGATCGTCACGTTTTTTGTTTAATGTGATGTGGTGATTTTAGTTCTCCAAGTGTACTTATCACACGGCCTAATCTTCACTTAGTGATGATATAGTCATTTTAAATTATTATGCTCAAGGTCTGCTGTCCTGGAATTCAAACACGGTAGCTGTCTTCAAATTACTTCCTATCTTAAACTTTCCGCACAACACACACACTTTTAATTACACAAGCACGTTAAAAACATCGCCTAGTTTGAACTGCGCTTGGCACAGCTATTGGGTCAACTCGCGGACACAGCAGGCCTTGATCATAATAATTGAAAACTACTCGCTAGCACTCATCACAGTACGTTGTCATTGACTAATCCAATATCTGCTTCTAGCTCATTATGAATGATGGTCGTAATTAGGAATTTGCTATATGAGGCGGATCTAAGATTTTTGGCTAGGACTCTGCAAATTGGGTTATGTTAAATGCCTCAAAACATAGAATTGCATATTATCTAGGAAAAGTGGCCTACAAGGCCCACACGTTCAGTAGCCTGGCAAAATATGGCCCGAACAATTCACTCTCTCTCCAATTGGTAATGACACTGGCAGAGGATCTTTGCTTACAATTACATATTTCCAATATTGTAAAGGCAGCGGCAAATAGGCTTGAGTTTTTGTTTCACATTAAAAGCTTACTTTTACCACAGCAACTTACGCTTTATAAGGGGCAGATATGTCCACAGTTGGAGTATTGTTCTCATGCGTGAAAAGCTATGCCGAAGGCAACCTTATCCGTTTTAGATAATATTCAGAAGTGAGCTGTTCGCCTTATAGAAAGTTCATCTATCAAAGTCAATCTTACTTCTCTACACCATAGGAAAAAGAATCAAGATCTGTTCTATAGACACTATAACCGATATTACTCCTCACAAATTGCTTGGTTAATGTCTGCTTCCAACCTATCAGCAAGCACTTTTTGTCCAAAAAGTGCACGTCTTTAGTGTCAAATCACCATTGTTCTTTCCTGAGCGCCTAAACTTTGAAATGCCCTTCGGCAAACATAGTTACGAACACATATATTCTCAAGCTATTCAAGATGCGAATAGACAGGCACTCAACTTGTGAGACAAGAATAATTAAGTACATGGTATTTTCCATTACATATTTCATAAAAAAAGAAAGGTTTATGATGTCTTTTGTTTTCCTTTCCATTCAAACTGCCTGATTAGAAATTAACTGCTATAATATAAATATGTTAACCACAATACTACTTGCTAACTTTGATCTTTATTTAAGGCCTTGTGAATGAAGAAATGCCGTGGACACGTGGCAGAGGTCTTGGAGGTACGTCGCTTATTAACTACATGATCTACACCCGCGGCCATGAAGAAGATTTTAACAGATGGGAAGCTCTTGGTAACCCAGGTTGGTCTTTCAAAGATGTCTTACCATATTACATTAAACAAGAAGATGCATCTCTACCCAACGTTAACCTGGACGTGCGAGGTACAGCAGGAGAAATAAGTGTAACAGAAGTACCGTATAAGTCGAAATCGGTGTACGCCTTTATAGAAGGTTGTGAACAAGCCGGCATTAAACGCATTGACGACTACAACTCTGGAAAACCCTTTGGAGTTGGTCTGTTGCAATCAAACATGATTAATGGAAGACGGTGTCATGCAAAAAAAGCTTTCATAGACCCAGCAAGAAAGAGAAAAAATCTTAAAATATTAACACACGCTAAAGTGACAAAGCTAATTATAAACGAAGATACAAAAGAAGTTGAAGGGGTAGAATATGAGCACTCTGTGTTTTTCATAAAAACAAAAAAGACAGTGTGGGTAAAAAAAGAAGTAATAGTTTCTGCGGGAACGTTTAGTTCAGCTCAAATATTAATGTTATCTGGAATTGGTCCTCAAAAACATTTGCAGGACTTAAATATAAAAGTCATAAAAGATGCACCAGTGGGAGAGGTTATATACGATCATATAAATTATCCAGGTTTAGTATTTAAAGTCAATGCAAGCATAACACCAATGTTTGATGTCCTGCTAAATCCTCTTGATTATGCAAAGTTTTTGTTCAAAGGAGAGGGACACCTAACTGTTCCCGCGTTAGTCGTAGAATCTTTGGCTTTTATTAAGACTCCAGTTTCCAATGAGTCCATCAACTATCCAGATATTGAATATATCTATGCTAGCGGATCTTTTAATACAGATTTTGGCTTGTTCCTAAAAAGGGAATTTGGAGTTAGCGATAAAGCATACAAGCCCATCTGGGGACCGTTGATAGGGAAACACGTCTGGTCTCCCTTAATAATGTTATATCATCCTATTTCAAAGGGCTACATGAAGCTAAGGTCAACGAATCCATACGAGCAACCCAAGTTTTATGGCAACTATTTTACAGATCCTGAAGGAAGAGATATGAAGACCATGATTGCAGCGATTCGAATTGCTCAGAAAATATCCAAAAGCCCTGCCCTGGCTAAGTATGAATCGGAGCTTCACATGGGCGTAGTTCCTGGATGTAGAGAGCAAGTGGTGGATTCAGATGGGTTTTGGGAGTGTCAGATAAGACATCTTGCATGCAGCCTTTGGCATCAATTTAGTACATGCAAAATGGGCCCAGCAGATGATCCTGAAGCTGTGGTTGATAACAAGCTCAAAGTATACGGGATAAAAAAGTTAAGGGTTGCTGATCCTAGTGTTGTCCCATTACCTATATCTGCTCATACTAATGGACCATCAATGATGATAGGAGAGAAAGCAGCAGCATTTATTCTTGAGGAGAACTCCTAGTAACTATGTTATCCAGTATATGTTACGTAACAGCATAAAAAAACTTATTTATTAAAGCATCAAAGTAACATATCTAGTCGTCTTTTGTATCTAAAGCTTCAAATACTTAGCTCTTAGAGTATTGAATTTTAAAATAAGATTTTGTTTATTATAAATTGCCTGAGAATCGATACACTTCAATAAACTGTTCTAATTTCTTAATGGAACTGTATTGAATACTTCGTCAAAATTTATCATGCACAGATTTCTATCTGTACTTCTACAAGATGAAAATAATCTTTTGCGCTTTTGACATAAAAGTGCGAAGTAATAGTATCGTAATACTTCTGTCGGCATGTTATGTTAATTTTTCAAGACTGGTGACAAGGAACTAAAGCATGTGGTGCCACCAGGGATATTATTTCTAGAAGTCGCATGATTAATGACTGTGGCTTACAGAGTTATTAAGGAGGTCATGGTAAGGTACAATAAAAACGGCGAGGATGGTTCTTAACAGGGTGGGGATTGTCCAAGGGCTTTAACAGTATTTCAGAACCATTGTCAGACTCGCGGTTCGTCGATCTCAAGAAATGTTTCTCAGCTTAATAACATCCATGGGACAGCTACCGGTCCTGTAAGTTCCACTTACGCAGGAAGAAGATTGGACGTGTATGATTTGCGGTCAAGGAAGGCTGACTAATGTCAGAGTTAACGAAGACTCATAAATTTGCTTGAAGATCATGGACACCGTACTTAAATCGGCGTGAGCAGGAGTGGCACCTAGTTATCTTCACGGGCGAGTTTAGAGAAACTTTTTTTATCAGATGGGTAGGTACATTGTAGTGAAGAGAATGGTGAACAAAAGATATAATAAATAATTTGTGGAACCCCAAGTATCCTCTCATAGAGGTGGTGTTACCATCTAGGAATATCATAGATATATGATGTATTTTGGGGTCAAGGAGTCGCGGGCCAAAGGACTCCAAGGGACAAATTGAGGAAGTGGAAACAACAACATAAACTTTCGATGAAGCTTTCCCCAAGACCGTCATGCGCGGTAAAAATCCGCATCCTGCACGAGGTGACCCTGCTAATAACTAAACATGACGGATCTAGACAAGGAGGTGGAACTAAACTCCCCCAATCTACGGTGTCACGTGACCCTATAACGAAAATTTTACTATTTTCATTAATTCTCCGGCGAGTAGTCGGTTCACATCATAGATATATGGTGTATTTTGGGGTCAAGGAGTCGCGGGCCAAAGGACTCCAGGGGGCAAACTGAAGAAGTGGAAACATCAACATAAACTTTCGATGAAGCTTTCCCCAAGACCGTCATGCGCGGTGAAAATGCGCATCATGCACGAGGTGACCCTGCTAATAACTAAACATGACGGATCTAGGCAAGGAGGTGGAACTAAACTCCCCCAATCTACGGTGTCACGTGACCCTATAACGAAAATTTTACTATTTTCATTATTTCTCCGGCGAGTAGTCGGTTCACATCATAGATATATGGTGTATTTTGGGGTCAAGGAGTCGCGGGCCAAAGGACTCCAAGGGGCAAACTGAAGAAGTGGAAACAACAACATAAACTTTCGATGAAGCTTTCCCCAAGACCGTCATGCGCGGTGAAAATGCGCATCCTGCACGAGGTGACCTTGCTAATAACTAAACATGACGGATCTAGGCAAGGAGGTGGAACTAAACTCCCCCAATCTACAGTGTCACGTGACTCTATAACGAAAATTTTACTATTTTCATTATTTCTCCGGCGAGTAGTCGGTTCACATGAGTCTCAGAGAGCAGGTCGACTTAATCACTCACATAAATTACATAAGCTTGGAATCGAAACAAGGATGTCAGTTCAAGTAGATTTATTTTAAAAAGTAAAATCTTAAGGCAGGGCAATTAAATTTGCAAGTAAAAAATGACTATTATTTTAAAATCAATAGAAACAAATTATCATCTTTCATGATATGCTCTTGAAGTAACCAGTTCTTGGTGCATTCGCTTATTATCCAAATCATGTGTCATTTTACGATGAGAAAGGTGTCCTCCATTCATCATGTACCTAATTTATACTTTAACTATGTTAGAATAAAGAAAATAAACGAAACAAATACCTAAGCGAACTACTATAGTATCATCTGTCGGATTGATATGTCAATCTCAACAACTGCCTAATATTTACTGATAAACACCGAATTTATGAGTCTACATTTCATTAAAGATCGGAATGAAAGTATCTCAATAATTCCTTACTTTAGATATTGGGGAACCCCTAACAAAAATCGAAGGATCGTATTAGAGGATCTCATTAGTGATATAAAATACAGGGTGTTCCATTTCAAATAAGAAAGAAAATGAAACATCCGAGTTTTGAGCCACCCTGTATACACACCCCAAGTTAATGAATAAATAACGAAAGGTAACGATGCTAGAGCATCCTCTGAAACTCAACTTGCCAACGCATAATTTTTTTCTAGAAAGTGTATTGTTCGACAGAGCGTTGATATACGTACAATTTTAACACAAAACAATCCATATCTTTTAATACCCTGTATAATGTATTTACACCCTATATTAGAAGAATTAGGAAAATGTGGGCTTTCTGAATTTTAAGTAATATACAGCTGTTGCAATTTAAAAAAAAACTAGGTTTGCTTCGCACCTGAATAACGAAACATCCCGTATAATTCAGAATAATTTTAGATTGTGCGCCGTTACTCCATCTACCACTTTTGTTTGGAAACTTTTTTGATATCTATAAAAACAAAGGAGTTATCGAATTTTTGCATCTTGGTCGGTACACCCTGTATAATATATATATATATATATATATATATATATATATATATATATATATATATATATATATATATATATATATATATATATATATATATGGATATGTGTGTGCGCGCGTGCGCGTGTGTGAAGCAGAAGTCACAGACTGTTTTCGGCCTTATAGACTCTTCAGACACCTGCGCTCCGACAAGTAGCTCTGCGCAATTCTCCATTGCACAAACACACACACAAATATATATATATATATATATATATATATATATATATATATATATATATATATATATATATATATATATATATATATATATACATGCATGCATACATACATACATACATACCACTTTAAACAGACATTGGTTTTGAGTTCTAGGGGCCCTAATTTGCGCTCACCTAAAGAAATTTTGCAAGTCTCACCGTCGGTACCGCTCTATTGGCGAATTTATTAAATGAAAATTCGCTAACATAATGATATTTATTGATTATTAAAACTTGAATTGTCACAAATACTCAATTAACTTATGGTAAATAAATAAAATACATCGCTGTAAGCCTTCTCCCATGGTAACAAGTTCTAGGTTTTACTTTAAGTAACCGTAATCCTAGTTGACAGAGACCTGGTTGCATCAGAAGACCGACTCCAGGAGAGAATGTGGTTGATCCAGGTACAAGTTTCTACGAACTCCAGAGCTGCAGGGCTCGTTAGTCTGTACTAGACTCTCCCAATCATCCAGTCACAATTCCAGCATAATGCTGTGTACCACGCCGACGCCAAGAATAACATAATTGATAACCAAATGTACAAGGAAAGCGAGAAAAAAGATGCGGTAGGTCTCGCAAGCAAGAGCTGTATGTCTGCCCAAGTTTACAGGTATAACACATCGGTTTAGTGTAAAAGTTATGCCAAAAGTTGGGTTCATAAATGTATTACGAGGGTTGATCAAAAAGTACTCGTGTTGAAAGACAGGTGGCGTTGCTAAGGAGAGTTGGAATTACTCTCAAGGACTTTTTGCGGAAATAAATAACTATCAAGGGGTAGTACCTACCACAGTGAATTACTGAACCGATTCGATGGGAAATTGGAGGAGACACGGCCCCATTTAGTTGAAAAAAAAAGTGATGTTTCGCCTCGATAACGCACCAGCCCATTCATCCGGATTTTTCGACAAAAAATTAAATGCCACACCCACCGGACTCGCCCGACCTGGCTCCTTGCGTCTCTTTTTATTCCCCAACATGAAAACATGGCTCAGGGTGAAAAAACTCACCTGGGCACGAGAATTTGACAAATCGCATTTTTTTGCAAATAGGAAGCACGTGGGGAAAAGTTTATTGACCTAAAAAGAGATTACGTTGAAAAATTTAATGTGAAACACTTGCCTCTTCATTACTAACACGGGTATTTATAATGAACCCTTATATAGGATAAGGTGTTTCTCGCAGATAAGCCAATAACAAGAAGGAAACGAAATTTATAGTACATGCAATGAAGAATTTTTTTCTGCATTAAACTACAGGAGTTATTTTTTTTAATATATAGATAGGCTCAGAATTACGTACTGAATGTAAAAACACAAAATCCTTACAAATTAGGAGAGCGGAAGTGCCGCCATTTTGAGAAAAAACGTTTCCGTCTATATCTCCGTAACCGTGCACTTTAGACCAAAAATGGTAATGACCTTTATTGTAGATAATTGCATTTTTCATCTTTATATATATATATATATATATATATATATATATATATATATATATATATATATATATATATATATATATATATATCACATCGATAACTCAAAAACCAATGAGCCGATTTTAATTAAATTTGGTGAATACCTTTCCCTTGTAAGTGGCTTGGATAAGTTTGTTAGCCAGGAAAATCGGCTCAGGTTTTCCCGGAAAATTTTGTGTTTTCTTTCGAAAAAAAATCATATCTCCGGAAATAACAAAGTAAGGACAACTAAATTTGGTACACAGTTTTAGGTCATTATAGGTAAATTAACTACCAAAGTTTAGATCTGTAGTTTTAAAGACCAAAAAGTTATAGGGATTTAAAGAAAAATAAATTGGGGTTTTTCACAAAACGTCAAAGTCGCGAATTAAAACTTCAAAATTGGCAACATTTACGTAAAGAACCTGAAACTAATATAAGCTATGGAAAGAAAATGTCTCAAGAAGAATGTTTTACAAAGCCTGAAGTCTTAGCTTCAACCGTCATTGTCTTTCATTTTACTAAAATATTTCCAGAAAAATTTGTCGATTGAAAAGTGCAACATTTAACGCGTTAAACTTTAAATATATTGATTTTAGAAAAAAAAGTTTTAAGTAGAAGTTCTAGAAAATTTGTCGATTGAAAAGTGGAGTTATAAGCATTTTATTTTTTAAACAATTAACAAAGATATAGGTAAAAATGTCGATAAATGAATGCTAACAGTCGTATAAGTTGTAAACGGTGAGTGATACAAAAAAAAATAGTTAACAAAAAGATGAGAAATACAATTATCTACAATAAAGGTAATTACCATTTTTGGCCTAAAGTACACGGTTATGGAGATATAGGTCCAAACGGTTTTTCTCAAAATGGCGGCACTTCCCCCCTCCTAATTTGTAAGGATTTTGTGTTTTAGTGAATTTTCTTTAAAAAAATTCACTAATGAGGAGATCTCGACTTTTGAATTTTGAAAAAATTTCTTCAAATGAGCGCTATTTAGGACCCCTGGAACCCAAATCCGAGGTCGGTTTCAGACTTTATATATATATATATATATATATATATATATATATATATATATATATATATATATATATATATATGTTTATATATTTATGTGTCACACCTATAACTAAAAAAATAATTGACCGATTTTGATAAAATTTGGTGAGTACCTTCCTTTCGCGAGTGGCTTGGATAAGTTCGTTAGCCAGGAAAATCCGCCGAGGTTTTCCCGGAAAATTTTGTGTTTTCTTTCGAAAAAAATCGAAAAAAATTTATATCTCCGGAATTAACAAAGTAAGGGCAACGAAATTTGGTACACGGGTTTATATCGTTATATGTAAGCTACCTACCAAAATTTAGCGCTGTCGATTAAAGGACAAAAAAGTTACAGGCATTTAAAGAAAAATAAATTTGGGTTTTCCTCAAAACGTCAAAGTCGCGATTTTAAACGTCAAAATTGTTAATATTTAGGCAATGAACCTGAAATTAATATGATCTATGGAAGGAAAATGTCTCAAGAATAATGTTTTACAAAGCCTGAGCTCTTAGTTTCAATCGTCATTGTCCTTCATTTTACTAAAATATTCCCAGAAAATTCATTTCAAATAGACCCTTTCTCTGATACTTTAGCAGTAGTGTTGGCTATAGAGTTTATCGTTTAATGGTCAATATCATTTTTGTCGAATTATCGTAAAAAATCATTAAAGCGCAATATATCCGTTATTATGCAAGTTACGAAAAAAAGTTGTATACATTAATTGTAGGGTGTCTTAAGCTACATCTTAAAAAATATTTCCACAATTACAGGGTGGCCCATAAGTCGTTGGTGATTCAAATTTTCTTTTTTTTTAGTGAATTTTTTTAATCGAACACGCCCTATGTTATTGCATTTTTGTATTTTCCATCGAAATATAATACATCTTTGTAAGAAAAGAAATTCGGGATGCAGCAAGTGCGTTATGGTAGCGAATTTTCATTAAATGCTTCAAATTTTGAATCAATTTGCTATTAACCTATAAGGTTGACCAGAAAACCAGTTTTTTCGGGAACAATTTAAGTTTACTTTCGGAAATTTTTGTACATTTTCAAAGAATAAAGTTGTTTTGATGAAACATGGTACATTGTTTTTACTATATAGGTTATACTGGTAACCAAATTTGATGCCTGCTTGCTTTAAAAAAACACACATATTTGCTATTTAAAAATATTTTTATGAAAATTCACTGCCATAACGCACTTGCTGCGTCCAGAGGTTTTTTACATTCAGTACGTAATTCTGAACCTGTCTATCAAAAAAAAAAAAACTCCTGTAGTTTAGTGCATTATGGGCAAGAGTAACGGGCTCCTCTGTTGCCTGTACTATTAACCGCTGTATAGAATCAGACTTTTTCATGGTCTGATGAAGTTAACTTTGTAAGACGATCGTCAGGTCTTCAAAAAGATGTGTTGTGGTGATTTGGTCCATGTCTACTTATCAGTGCTCATCACAGGTTCCAATCTTCACTTAGTTAGCTGCTGCAATAACGGATGTTGTATTTATGGAAAGCAAACGTCGTGTCGTGGTAAGTATTGACACAGGTATTAAAACAATATTATCTTAATTTGGTGAATTGGGGGACTTAGAGGACTCAGTGACATTATCTTTGTTTTGGCAATTATGGTAAAGTTAAAATCTTGTCAGAAAATCTATACAAGTTTTCAGATTTCAAATTTATTCACACAATGGGTCATTCCGGTATGCAATAAAAATTTATTTTCATAGACCTATGGTTAAATAGTAATACCAACGAGGTAGTTATATTATTCATCGCAATCAATACGACAATTTCTTTTTCTGCAAATGGTAATTTGGTCAGAACGATCCTTATCAATCGTGGTAACCTAGGCTTGATCCTTGTCAAAGCAAACTTTTACAAATGAAGGTCACACATTCCAGAACACAATAAAAGAATTAATAACAAAATGACGAAAGAGGGGTGGTACTGAGAAAACTGGATGACAGTGTGAAATTCAAGAACAATGTCGAACGAACAAGAATAATCAACAATTCAATGCCATTCAATATTTTATTACTCGTTATTATTAGTTATTAGTTAATGCAGTTTAACACATTTGTATATACCTAATGATCTAGTAGCTGCTGTCCATGCACGATTATCTAACCCAGTGGTATGGTAATAGGAGAACTGAGTACAGTGAAGGTAGCAAGTTTTGCAATCAAAATTCAGTTACTTATAGATAAGGTTTCAGTTAAATGGACAACAAAACGGTTTTGAGAATTAAAGTAATCACATATTAAATATTCACGATGGGTGGGCAACAGCATTGCAGCATCAAATTCATAAATCAAATCATTTTTTAAACAATAACATTTACCCTTTAACTTATATATAGTACAGGTGCTACATTTTAATTGCAATTGCTGGGATCTCGGTTATTAGTAAAGATAGTACTTTGCAGTTTTCGAGAACCTGAGCTACTTTTTTCTAAATATTACTGTTGTTTAAATTTTGACGAATGCTTGGTTTTTAGTGAATTTTCTTTAAAAAAACACTAATGAGGAGATCCCGACTTTTGAATTAAAAAAAATGTCTTCAAATGAGCGCTAATTAGGCCCCCTAGAACATTTTTACATGTATGTATGTATATATATATATATATATATATATATATATATATATATATATATATATATATATATATATATATATATATATATATATATATATATATATATATATATATATATATATATATATATATATATATATATATACATAAAAAGTAATGGGCCGATTTTGACCAAATTTGGTGAGTACATTCCTTTTGCAAGCGGCTTGGATAAGTTCGTTAGCCAGGAAAATCGGCCCAGGTTTTCCCGGAAAATTTCGTGTTTTCTTTCTGAAAAAAATTATATCTCCGGAAATAACAAAGTAAAGGCAAGGGTTCGCGTATTCGTATTATAAAGAGTGAACCATGTGCCAAAATTTAAGTCTCTAAATTTAAAGACAAAAAAGTTATGGCCAGATAAAAAAAAATGGAGTTTTCCTTAAAACGTCAAAGTTGCGATTTGAAACGTCAAAATTGGCAATGTTTAGGCGAAGAACGTAGAACAAATACGGATTACGAAAAGAAAATGCTGCAGGAAGAGTGTTCTGCGAGGACTAAGTTTCAACTTCAACCATCATTGGCCTTTATTTTACTAAAACATTTACAGAAAATTCATTTCAAATAGACACTTTCTCTGATGCTTTGGCTGTAGGTGTGGTTAAGTTTATGGTTTAACGGTCTATAATTTTTAGCTAATTTTAGTTCAAATTCGTTAATGCATTTTTGCATTTTTTATCGAAATATGATGCATGTTTTTGAGAAAACAATCGAGACGCAGAAAGTGCCTTTAGGTAGCGAATTGTTATTAAATCCTTTCAATTTGAATAACTCAATTTGCTATTAACCCACGGTTTGTTGACTAGAAAACCAACATTTTAAGTTTATTTTCGGAAAATTTTTGTACATTTTCAAACAATAAGTAGTGTTGATTATATATGGTACATTGTTTCTACTACATAGGCTATACCGGTAATCAGATTGATGTCTGCTTGCATTTGCTATTAAAAACATTTTTATGAAAATTCACTTCGATAACGCACTTGCTGCGTCCAGACTTTTTTTTGAATAGGACACCTATATATTAGTCAACAAATTAAATTGCATTTTCACAAGCTTATGATATTATGGGTCTGACTATCGTTTCATTAACAAAGTTAGCGTCATCGGAGCATGAAAATTTTTCATCCATTGATGACGCCGACTTTATTAGTGAACCGATCGTCAGGTCTTTATAAAGATGTGTTGTGGTGATTTGGGTTCTCCAAGTGTACTTACTTATCACTGCTCATCACAGGTTGCAATTTTCACTCAGTGAATTTTCATAATTCGCAATCAAAATTTTGCAGAATGCTAAGCAAAAAATGCTGCTGTTTATCGTTTACTTGGAAGCAGGTGACAGTTCCTAAAATTTGTTCTATGCTGTGTCACTGCTTGTCTTAATTATATACATTTTTTGTTTCATTTTCAAATTTAGCTGGGTTTTTTGTATTTATTTATTGTGTGAAGGTATATTTGTGACTACGGCAGTAAACCAACCTTTATATGTTAGCTTGTTTTATATTAAGTAATGAAATTGTTCAAGCGTCAGCTGGGATGGAGGGATGGATTTTAACAGGTAAATAGTTAGTTTTCAGTTATGTTTAAATAATAGTCCTTCATTTTATGGAATTTTCTTTTAAAAAAATCACTAATGAGGAGATCCAGGCTTTTGAATTTTGAAAAAATTTCTTCAAATGAGCGCTATTTAGGACCCCTGGAACCCAAATCCGAGGTCGGTTTCAGACTTTGGGTTTTCCTCAAAACGTCAAAAGTCGCGATTTTAAACGCCAAAATTGGTAATATTTAGGCAATGAACCTGAAACTAATTTGAGCTATGGAGGGAAAATGTCTCAAGAATAATGTTTTACAAAGCCTGAAGTCTTAGTTTCCATCGTCATTCTCCTGTATTTTACTAAAATATTCCCAGAAAATTGATTTCAAATAGACCCTTTCTCTGATGCTATGGCAGTAGTGTTGGCTATAGAGTTTATCGGTTAATGATATATCATTTTTGTCGAAATTTCGTAAAAAATATTTAAAGCTCAATATATCCGTCATTATGCAAGATACTAAAAAAAATATATACATTACTTATAGGGTGTCATGAGCTACATCTTAAAAAAATATTTCTACAATTACAGGATGGCCCATAAGTCGTTGGTGATTCAAATTTTCTTTTTTAGTGAATTTTCTATAAAAAATTCACGAATGGGGAGATCCGTGTATATATATATATATATATATATATATATATATATATATATATATATATATATATATATATATATATATATATATATATATATATATCGTACCGATATCTCAAAAAATAATAGACCGTAAAAAAATCACATTTCCGGAAATAACAAAGTTGGTACCCGTATTTGTATTATAAAGAGTGAACCATGTACCAAAATTTAGGTCTCTAAGTTTAAGGACAAAAAAGTTACGGGCAGCTAAAGCAACAAATTTTGGAGTTTTCCTCAAAACGCCAAACTCGCAATTTAAAACGTCAAATTCGCAATTTAAAACGTCAACATTGACAATGTTTAGGCAAATAACGTGAAACAAATACGGATTGTGAAAAGAAAATGTTGCAAGAAGAGTGTTCTGCGAACCCTTAAGTTTCAGATTCAACCGTCATTGTCCTTCATTTTACTAAAATGTTTACAGAAAATTCATTTCAAAAAGACCCTTTCTCTGATGCTTTAGCTGTCGGTTTAGTTAAGTTGATACTTTCGCTGTAGGTTTAGTGAAGTTTGTGGTTTAACGGGTTACAATTTTTAGCTAATTTTCGTAGAACAAATTCGTTACTGCATTTTAGCATTTTTAATCGAAATATGATGCATGTTTGTAAGAAAAAATCCGGACGCAGTAAGTGCGTTTTGGTAGCAAATTTTCATTAAATCCTTCAAATTTCAATAACTCAATTTGCTATTAACGTAAGTTTTGTTGGTTAGGAAACCAACATTTAAGTTTATTTTCGGAAAATTTTTGTATGAACGTAGCAAGGGCGTTTTGGTTGCGAATTTTCATTAAATGTTTCAAATTTCAATAACTCAATTTGCTATTGACCTACGGTTCATTGGCTAGGAGACCAGTTTTCTCAGAAACATGTAAAGTTTATTTTCGGAAAATTTTTGGTCATTTTCAAATAATTATTTTGATAAAATATGGTACATTGTTCCTACTATATAGGTTATACCGGTAACCAAATTGATGCCTGCTCGCATTAGAGCGATATATTTGTAATTAAAAACATTTTTATGAAAATTCACTTCCATAACGCACTTGCAGCGCACAGAGTTTTTTTTATTTAGATATCCAGAAAGGAGGTAACCCAATACACCTCTTTTTACCGAATAAAAAAGAATTTACTTGCTCACGGATCATTTAACAAACTTCTTTCAAAAACATATAATAAAGAAAGTATATAGGTTGAGGAAGTCACAGTTTTGGCTAATGTAGACCATATCCTACAAACTCCTGCAGAGCCACTGAAAGGAGCGTAGGGATTCCAAAAGTTAAAGTTAAAAAAATTCCAAAAAACACAAATACCACCCATAGAAATTTAGGCTTGTCTAGCACCCAGACCCTGGGAATGCTCTAAACGTCGGGTAGTTTTCTGCAATTGATATCGAGAAAGATGTGATATGGTTAGAGATTTTGCAATGAAGGTTATATGGTCAGACGAAGTTCACTTGAGTATTAATTCTGGTATACTTAATAGGCACGAAAGCAGATTCTGGTCCCAGGAAAACCAACACCAAATATTTTCCAGAAGACAGCAGGGCAGGTTTGGCCTAAATGTGCCTTGCTTCATATTAGGAACACAGATAAAAATTTACATAATTGAGGGACACCTAACAGCCAATCGCTACGTTGAAATTTTAGAGACACCCGAATTGCTAGATGATATTTCTTTAGCGCATGTAAACCAATACCAATCAAAAGAACAATAAAAAGCACATGAACTAACATTATAAAATATTGGGTGTTCTATTTAAAATAAGAGAGTTATTACGTTATTAGGTTTTAAAGTTGTGACGATGGACCGGTCTATTTCTGACACCCTGTCTAACTTGTACTAGCTTTACTAAATTCCAAATATTTCGTGGCATTTGCATTTTAAAATTTTCAACTTTTCAAGTTGAAAAATAAGATAGATACAGGTGCGTACATGTGACCATGTTTAAAAAAAAATTGAAAAAAGTCAAATATCTCGAAAACGGTTGAGAAAAATGACATAACATGTTAGTGAAACCTACCATAAAATTTGATGAACAATCTAGATCCGTAATAAAAAACTCTGGACGCAGCAAGTGCGTTATGGTAGTGAATTTTCATAAAACTATTTTTTAATAGCAATAATGTGTGTTTTTTTAAGAAAACAGGCATCAAATTTGGTTACCAGTATAATCTATATAGTAAAAACAATGTGCCATGTTTCATCAAAATAACTTTATTGTTTGAAAATGTACAAAAATTTCCAAAAGTAAACTTAAAGTGTTCCCGAAAAAATTCGTTTCTTGGTCAACCTTATAGGTTAATAGCAAATTGAGCTATTCAAATATTAAGCATTTGATCAAAATTCGCTACCATAACGCACTTACTACGTCCAGAATTTTTTTTCTTACAAAAATGCATTATATTTCGATGGAAAATGCAAAAATGCAATAACATAAGGCGTGTTCGATTAAAAAAAAAGAAAATTTGTATCACCAACGACTTATGGGCCAGCCTGTGATTGTAGAAATAATTTTTTAAGATGTAGCTCAAGACACCCTATAATTAATATATACAATTTTTTTTCATATGTTGTATAATAACAGATATATTGAACTTTATTGATTTTTTTACGAACATTCTACAATTATATACTATTAAACGATAAACTCTATAGCTAAGGCTACTGCCAAGCATCAGAGAAAGGGTCTATTTGAAATGAATTTTCTGGAAACATTTTATTAAAATGAAGGACAATGACGGTTGAAACTAAGACTTCAGGGTTTGTAAAACATTCTTCTTGAGACACTTTATTTCCATAGCCCGTATTAGATTCAAGTTATTTTCCTAAATGTTGCCAATTTTGACGTTTAAATCGCAACTTTGATGTTTTGTGAAAAACCTCAATTTATGTTTCTTCAAATGCCTATAACTTTTTTATCTTTTGACATACAGAGCTAAATTTTGGTATGTAGCTTACCTATAAGGATGTAAACCAAATTTGGTTGCCCTTACTTTGTTAATTCCGGAGATATAAATTTTTTTTGAAAGAAAACACAAAATTTTCCGGGAAAACCTGGACCGATTTTCCTGGCTAACGAACTTGTCCAAGCCATTTGCAAAAGGAAGGTATTCACCAAATTTGATCAAAATCGGCCCATTATTTTTTGAGTTATCGGTGTGATACATATATATATATATATATATATATATATATATATATATATATATATATATATATATATATATATATATATATATATATATATATATATAAACATATAAAAATTTTAACTGACCCCGGAAATGTGTTCTGGGGGGCCTAATTAGCGCACATTTGAAGAACTTTTTTCAAAATTCAAAAGTCGGGATCTCCTCATTAGTGAATTTTTTTTAAGAAAATTCACTAAAACACCATTTTCCATTTGAAATAAGAAAGTTGACGTCTACTTCCGGTATAACCGGAAGTCCCATACTAACATCGATATTTTCAGTGAACTGGAAATTTTCGAGAAACGGCTAATGGAAGGTTTACGTGGGACAGCCTGTATAAGTTCAAAATGTGTGAAGGTGCTGGCAGAGAACAAGGGGGCAACCGATTTCCACATAATTTAATTCAGCAGTTTAACAGTTTACTGCTATCACAAACTTTTTGAACGTGACTGTACCAATCCAATCCTAAACACTTTTTCAGACAACAAATGAACGTTTATTACGATCAATAGCCCTGTAACGAGAGAAACCCGGCTTACCTGTGTCCTTTGCTTATACAATCGTATATAATATAAAAGATAATGCATCGCTAATGAAGTGATTGTTGTCTAGGATTTCTCAATCTGTAACTAGTTTGTATCCAGAAGTGTCTGAGATTAGTTAGTTTGTGTTAGTCCATTATTAACACAATTGTAGTGCAGAAAGTTGTCTTCTAAACAAGGTACTAAATCAGGTATTTGTATATTAATTTAATTACTAATCTACGTAATACGGAAGTCCAACAAAGAAGATCCACTATAATTGTCTTGATAGGATTGCTGAACTGGCATCAATGAATGAAGATTGTAACCTGTGATGAGCACTGATAAGTACAATTTGAAGAACCCAATTCATCACAATACTATTCAATAATAAAAACAACAATAATTACTCATTCCTCTTATGACGTTACTTTGTTGGCGAAACGATCGTCAGGTCTGAAAACTGTATTGTGATGAATTGGGTTCTCCAGAGAATCCAGGATCAGTTTTAATTTAGATATAATAATAATAATAATAATAATCTTCATTGTGCAAAACTATACAAGACGCCGATCCAAATAAGTTAATGACTTGTGGGTATTATAAAAGTCTGGACGCATCAAGTGCGTTATGGTGGTGAAGTTTCATTAAACGTTTAAATAGCAAATATGTGCTTTTTTACAGAAAGTATGGAACAAATTGTGTTACCAGTATAACCTATATAATAGAAACATGTACCATATTTCATCAAAATAACTTGATTGTTTGAAAGTGTAAAATTTTTTTGAAAATAAACTTAAAATGGTCCGGAAAAAACTAGTTTCCCGGTCAAAGAACCTTATAGGTTAATAGCAAATTGAGGTATTCAAATTTGAAGCATTTAATAAATATTCTCTACCATAACGCACATGTTGCGTCCAGAATTTCTTTTCTTACAAACATACATTATAATTTTGTGGTCGAAATTAAATACATTAAAGATCCGCTCAGAACTGGTACCACTTCGACAATCTAATCAAAACAAAGTATTGTTTAATCTATTTGAACGGAGCCGATTTCCCTAAAAATTCGCTACAATAACGCACTTGCTGCGTCCCAAATTTTTCTTTTTTCTTTCGTTAATGTTATATATTACGTAGTGTAAAGCCTAGCTTAACATGCTAAAATGCCCCAGTACCGCAAAGCAATAGAATTTGAATAAACTGAAATCCTTATTTAGAGGCACACCTAATAAATAGTATTTTTGCGAAATAGGTATTTGTATATATTAAAAGTTCTGTATTATGAAAAAAGTTACTGAAATTTACCTAAAAGAAGAAAAATATAATAAAATGATTATTTAAAAAGAAGATAACTCTCAGCCGGTCACCCATCCAATTACTGACCGCGCCCGCAGTTGCTTAAATTCAGTGGTCGAGCCGATGTACTCAACGAGGTATTGCTGGTGCCTGTTTGAAATTATTTATTTTAGGGATCTTAGTGAACCGCTACATTTACTAAAAACTACTGCCAAATCATCAGAGAATGGGTCTATTTGAAATGAATTTTCCGCAAATATTTTAGTTAAACGAAGGACAATGATGGTTAAAACTGTAACTTAAGGCTTTGTAAAACACATTTATTATGAAATTTGCTTTACATAGACCGTAAAATACTAAGTGAGTGGTGGACGTGCCGCCACCTAGTTGCGGAACCAAGTAGTATGTTAGCTCCAAATAACACAAAGTGTTAAAAAAATAGAGACTGTATACAACTAACTAACAATTTAGAAAATTGTCAGTAGTATACTACTTGGTTCCGCACTTAGTATTTTAAGGCTGGCTATACTATAGCCTTATTACTTTTGGTGCATTTTTGCTACAATTAGTATGCCGTACTGAAGAGCTCTAATGAGAGCGAAACCGGTCTACGGTTCTAATTATTGCGAGCATGCATCTGCATCTAGTCTTACTTACATTTACCGTATTTGTATCAGGTTCTTCGTCTAAAAATTGTAGATTTTGACGTTTCAAAAGTATAAATTTTTCAAAGGAATGTTTCTGTTATTTCTTGACCTTTTTGCGTCAAGAAAACCTGATCTTTGTCTGTATTATACAATAGATCTTGTTACCAACACAAAAAATTTTGGTTTTGTGCATTTCTCTGGTCATCAGTGGCACCCAAAATATTTTTAAACGTCTATATTTTTTTCCTTTCAACCTAGAGATCTGAATTTTAGCATGTAGTGTAAGTTTAATAGCGTAAACCTAAGTGCCAAATTTGGTTGCCATAGCTTTGTTATTTTCGGAGATACAACATTTTCCGAAAGAAAACCCAAAATTTTCCAAAAAAACCGTTCCAATTTTCCTGGCTAACGAACTTATCCAAGGCACTTGCAAAAGGAAGGCACCTACCAAATTTCATCAAAATTGGTCTATTATTTTTTGAGTTATCGGTACGATATATATATATATATATATATATATATATATATATATATATATATATATATATATATATATATATATATATATATATATATATATATATATATATATACTTTAAAATGAAAGATTTTTAATCTCCGTGGTTGCAAATTTTATTTTCGATACTTAAATATTTTAGTTTATCAACAAAGTTGCTTTATTTTTGTCCCATGGTATATATATATATATATATATATATATATATATATATATATATATATATATATATATATATATATATATATATATATATATATATATAATGTATCAGCTATTATGTTCACCCCAGGTATCTCACTTATTTTTAAGAATCAGAAAATAACTTTTGGCATATGTATTTTTTATCAGTAGATTCCATGTTTCTGCGTTTATGTGTTTTACACTAACAGCTTTATTGTTTATTATGGGAAGAAATTTTTTGTGGCTTCTTCATTAGTGAAAATGTTGTTTAAAGTTGTTATTAAACTAACATTTAGTTATTATCTCAACCTAGTGAGAAAATTGCTAAAATAGAACACTATAATTGGGTATTACAAATTCAATGTCACTGAACGTATTATTCTCTTTTCCATTGTACTTTTTATGAAGATGAGGCTCCTGTTGAGACAAAGCATAAACCAAAGCATAAACCAAAGAATAAAAATCTCAAGTGCTAACAGTTGTTGCTTTCCTTGAAACTGTCTCGTTTTGTTTTCAGAACTAACAGTCCAAAACAGAGAATGTGTCGAGCCGTTCTCTTGCTCTTGGCTTTGGGTTTTACCACGCCATTTGTGAGGTGTTCCCCGTTCCAGCTGACCGAGGAGTACATCGCTGAATACCAGGAACAGATAAATCAATTTAGAAAATTGGGGGATGAATATCAATTAAATGGAGAAAACTTTGATCCATCTATTTACAATGAGACGGACTCTGTTAGAGGTAAGTGTTGCAAATTATTATGATTTCGAACGAAGTGACTGCTTAAAAATATATTGTTGTCTGTTTTGTTATTATCTTTGCGTTACCTAGCCCTTTTTTAGTGTTTTTTTAATACAAATTTAGAGAGGTATCGATGTTGAGAATTTGAAAAAAAAATTCAAATGAGCGCGAACTAGGACCCCTAGAATGCATATCCGGGACGAGTTTCAATTTTTCTATGTTTATATATATATATATATATATATATATATATATATATATATATATATATATATATATATATATATATATATATATATTGAAAGAGGAATCACATTCTGGAGTTTTTGCCCGTACTTAATAAACATCCTGTATAGTCGGTAAGTGTGTGCGTTTATTTTTATAACATTATGTGTATGGAGAGATTGAGAAAAAGTTGGAGCAAAAGGTTGACCAAAAGACAACAAAATATCAATAAAATAGAAGATTTAGGTCTTTGAATGACTACCTAAAAATTGATAAATGGTTTTGAAATGGGAAAAACTACTAATTATTATTTTTACATAATACTTCCACCTGCAACTTAAGTTTAAGTTATTACATTAGCTTCTATGAAGTTATAAAAAATTAGGGACGCAAGTGCGTTATGGTAGTGAATTTTTATTAAATGCGACAAATTTGAATAACTCAATTTTCTATGAACTTAGAAAGTTAGATTTTGATATGGAGTAAGGTCTTTCTCAAGGCAACATATCCACTAAACTTCATTAAAATACCTTTGTAACATTCGGAGAAAAAAATTTTTTCGAATGAAAACTCAAAATTTTAATAACTCAATTTTCTATAAACTTAGAAAGTTGAATTTTGGTACGTAGTAAGGTATCCCACAATGCAACATATCCATCAAACTTCATTAAAATAGCTTTGTAATTTACGGAGGAAAAAATTTTTTCGAAATAAAACTCAAAATTTTTCCGGAAAACGTTGTTCGATTTTCCTGGCTAACGAACCCATCCAAGCCATTAATAAAAGAAAGGCACTTGCCCAGTGTCATCGAAATCGGTTAATTATTTTTTGAGTTATCGGTTGGTGTATATATATATATATATATATATATATATATATATATATATATATATATATATATATATATATATATATATATATATATATATATATATATAAATATGTACACCAATATACCGATTAACGAAACTACAAATATAATCGAAAATAAAATACAAAACAACGACAAAAAATAACAAATCAGCGAAATATTAAACATCATATTAAAACAAAATACTACTATCAAGCATCATGGCAGAAATATACATACAACAGTTAGAAGATAAAATCAACACCATCATAAAAGAAACAGAGTCAAACATCAAATGGATAAGATACGTCGATTATATATTAATAATATACGACAATCAAAAAACCGACATAGACAATATTCTCGAAAGCATAAACCAAATCAACAAAAACATAAAATTTACAATAGAAAAAGAATCAAACAACACCATAAACTTCCTAGATTTAACACTAATCAGAAAAGAAAACCAGATTGAATACAAAATATACAGAAAACCTACACAAACAGACATCACTATACCCAAACACTCAATACACCCACGCACACACAAAATGGCAGCATACAGATACTTAATAAACAGAATGCTAAATATACCACTTCATAACGACGAACGAGAAAAGGAGTACATCATAATACAAATAGCAGAAAGTAATGGGTACACCAAGGAAACAATAGAAAAGCTAGTAAAACAAATCAAAAACAAACAAATCAACAAAACCGAAAACAAAACACCAGAAACAAACACAAAATACACAACATTTACTTATAACCACCACATCAAAAAAATAACACAAACACTCGAACAATTTGACTTAAAAATGAGGTACAAAACCAATAACAAAATAATAAACAAAATAAATAAAAAACAAGAACACAACCCACATGAATTAAACGGAATATATCAAATAGAATGTAACACATGCAATAAAAAATATATAGGAATGACAAAAAAATCAATAGAAACAGGATTCAAGGAACATATCACAGCATTAGATGAAATCTACATACCTAGCTACAAATCAGACGTAGCTACACACATTCACAACACGAAACACCAAAAACCAGACATCACCCAATTACAACTAATGAAACATGTTAAAGACCACAAAAAATGGAAATCTGGGAACAATACTACATTCAACAAACAAACAATAAGAAACAATTAATGCCAGACCAAATCCAAGTACAAACATTTAAACAAAACTTAATAAAAGCCATACAAATAGACAAATTATCAAACCACACAGGAGCGATAACAGTCAGTAGTGTGCTGATGATGACGGTTCGAAACTGCAGTCCACGCAAACCAATAAGAAATCACAAACGTACAGCAAACAAATACAGTATATATATATATATATATATATATATATATATATATATATATATATATATATATATATATATATATATATATATATATATATATATATATATATATATATAAACATATAAAAATTGAAACTGACCCCAGTTATGGGTTCTACGGGTCCTAGTTCGCGCTCATTTAAAGAAAAATTTGCAAAGTCTCACCATCAATACATCTTTATTAGTGATTTTTTTAAATAAAAATTCACTAATAGAATACTAACAGCACCAGACAGGAATGTGGCAACGTTCAAGCTTCTATATCGACGATATCTTAATATATCATCAACTGTATACAATGAACTAATTATCAGGGACTCTCATCTACGAAGTTGCTTCCACGATTCGTCTGAAACAAGAGGCGCTTACGCATATTACAAGCTGTAACATAATTAGTACACAACCTCTCCGTATTCATCAACTTGATTAAACTGATAAGTGAGTTTGACTAACAGCATCTAAAACATGAAATGCAACCAAGTTGAGTGAGTGCACACTTTGTATATAATTCTCATTCATCAAGCGAATTATGTTATGTTGGTAGCAAAAGGCGTAGTCGATAAAATAACGCTTCCTCCAATCAAACCGGTGTGAAAATGGCCGCAAACACTCATTTTTTGTTTCGATATAAAAGATCTACAAAGGCCAGGTGACCCTGTAAAACACATTATGTGCAACATTTCGCCTTTACAAACTGCTTAGAAACGTTGTTTAAAAACCGCCAATTTTGACATTTCATTGTGATAAATGAAAAATTTGCCCCTTTCACTGTGACTGGTCAATCCCCACAGACGGGCTTACTGTTTTAGAGCATTTAATCCATTATTGCTTTGATCTAATTATATATCATTATAAAAGAAATCCTAACGTACTTTTATATATATATATATATATATATATATATATATATATATATATATATATATATATATATATATATATATATAGTGTGTCCCAAACTGGATGGGGATGTATTGCTATCTCCGTTTTTATTAGAGATAGGGAGCACAATAGCCTTGCGAAAGACCTTCCTACGCACCAAAATTCAATTTTCTAAGTTGATAAAAAATTGAGTTATTTAAATTTTTAGTTTTTTTAGAAAAAAAAATTCTCCGAAAATTACAAAGTTATTTTAATGAAAGTTGTTGAGTACGTTGCCTTAGGAAAGACCTTACTACATACCAAAATTGAATTTTCTAAGTTTATAAGAAATCGAGTTATTCAAATTTGAAGCATTTAATAAAAATTCACTACCATAGCGCACTTGCTGCGTCCCGAACTTTTTTTAAATTTATTATCGTTCTGGGGCGAAAGGCATTTATCATAGCCATTTCGGCCCAAACACACACACAGCTTTTCCACCTATACATAACCGATCTACGTACTTATGACTTGATTCGTCGTCAAGTACAGGCCAAAATGTTTATGAAAAATTAATTTTTGTTCTGCAATACAATAATTCTTCTATATGGATTTTTAGTATAAAGCAACGTCATCTTTTCCTCGTAATAAATTTTTATCGCTGTCATTTGTGATTTTAATTTTTGTTGCCTCCTTTGATCGTCCTCTATGTAATTTTAGGCATTTTCACTATTTTTTGTGTAATCATATTTTAATTGCCTTCCTTATCTTTCCATATATTACGTTCTGGTGTGTTTTTGATAATGTCTCCTTGATGCGTTATTTATTTGAAACGGGGTGTTAAAATGACGAATGTATAGTGTGTTTGCTTGACAGAAAACAATAACAAAGAAACATATACTATAACAAAAGAGAATTTCTGTGATAAATACAATTGACCTTCAGCATATAATATGAATTAATCATATTCTAAGAAATGTAACAACAAAATACAGCCTGCAAAACGCCAATCCGCAGGCATTCACTTCACGCCGTGTTAATTTCTATACGCCAACCTGTAATCAGATTCCGCAAAAAATTCATAAATTGCGTTTGGTCACGCATGGGGTTCTATTCTATTTACAAAATTCAAATTGATTAATTTACGGCATTAAGTGTCTGGAAAATAAGAGTATAAATAAAAAATATGTATAATAAACAACATGCTACTTATTGCAGATATTATTTATGAACATCAACGCGTTTGGGTTTGACATGATTAAAGTAATAATTAAAAATTTCGGGACACAGCAGGTGCATTATAGTAGTGAATTTTCATAAGAATTGTACAATATTAGTAAGGTATTTAAATGGATCTTGGAGATTCATTTTAGAGATCCCAGTAAGCGATCACTTGAAGGAATTTCTATTTTCTATGAAGCTAGAAAATTAAAATTGGGTATATATATATATATATATATATATATATATATATATATATATATATATATATATATATATATATATATATATATATATATATATATATATTGCAAGTCGCTTTAAAAAATTGTATTACAAATTCAATTAAAGTTACAAAAGCTTTCCAGAAAAAAAATTATTTACAAGGAGTGGATTGTAGTTAACTATAAGGATACCATTTTCCCTGATGAATGTGAGGACCTTCGAAATCATTTCTTCACTTGGCTAAACAGCTTACATGTCAACATGAACTTTACTATGGAGTTGGAAAAGAATGGTTCCATTAGCTTTTTGGACCTGAAATTGACGAGATCGATCAACAACATTGAATTCGAAATTTACAGAAAACCAACCCAAACAGACCACTTAATTCCATTCAGATCATGTCATCACGCCTCTCATAAACTGGCGTCCTTGAGGTTTTTAATAGACAGGCTTTTTAGAATCCCTATGTCACAGATAAGTTTGATAATGAGCTAAATATTATCAAGCAATTAGCCACTAACAATGATTATCCTATCACAGATAAAGTTTGATAATGAGCTAAATATTATCAAGCAATTAGCCACTAACAATGATTATCCTATCAGCATTGTCGATAGACTGATAGACTGATCAGGAAGAAAAGTCGCCAAATTCTAAGAGAAGGCAGCTCAGTCATCCCAGCATCTCAGGCTGACAACACTTGCTACTTTCCGTTGACATATTGTGGACCCATTACTAGTGCCATCACAAAAGTCTTGAAAAGTGAAAATTTAAAATTCGCTTACAAATCTAAGAACACCCTGAACAAGATGTTAGTTCACAATAAAGACGACATCCCCCTCTTGAAAAAGTCAGGAGTTTATTGCCTTAGCTGTGGAGATCCTCATTGCAACACTGTGTATATTGGTAGAACTGGGAGAGCCTTAAACACGAGAATTTCAGAACATCTCAGGAGCAGAAATAATGCTGATAACGTCACTTCAGCTTTTGGTTGCCACCTCAGAGAGACTGGTTATGTCTTTGATAGGGAAAACAATGTTAAAATCCTTCACCCATCCACTTTTTGAACTGAGCAGTTCGTCCTTGAAGAGATGGAAATCTACAGATACACTTACAACTCCAACAACACTGTTCTAAATGCTTCTAATACCAGTGAAATTAACTTTCCACCAATTTATAGAAATATACTTAACTAGTGCCATCTACAGTGAAAAACCTAAGTATTCTGTGGAGTCGAGGAGCCCGGGAATGTTACGTGTTCTGTGCTGCTCGGCACAGCCGGGTAGTTGTCAATGTCACTTGTCTGTCACTTGTCACTTTTAGCTAAAAGTCCTAGCTCATTTGGTGGCCCCTTCCCGTTCTCTTCAGATATTCGGCTTTTAACTGTCTTCCATTTCAAATGCGAAATTTTATTTGTATCGCCGTTTGTCCATTGCTGTGATTTGAGGTTTTAATGCTTCTAATTCTGCCTTCACCCATATAGTTCAAGGAAACAAAAGCGACAGTCGATGAAAATAGCCACTATGATAGATTTCTTGTAAAGTTCAGTTCCGGTTATATAAAAAATCTCGGGACGCAGCAAGTGCGTTATGGTAGTGAATTTTCATAGAAATGATCTGGCACAAAATATTTTATTATAACTTTTTTTTCTTGTAACATAGAAATCTAAATTTTGGTGTATAGTTTACTTTTTATATCGTAAACCTACCCACCAAATTTGGTTATCATAGATTTTTTATTTTTTTTCAAATGAAAACTCAAAATTTTTTCAGAAAACCTCGTCCGATTTTTCTGATTAACAAACTTATCAAAGCCATTTACAAGAGGAAGGTACATGCCAAATTTTATCAAAATCGGCCCATTATTCTTTGAGATAATTTTTTTTTCAAATGAAAACTCAAAAATTTCCCGGAAAACCTCACCCGATTTTCCTGACTAACAAACTTGTCAAAGCCATTTACAAAAGGAAGGTACATGCCAAATTTTATTAAAATCGGCTTATTACTTTTTGAGATAAGAATTTTTTTCGAATGAAAACTCAAAATTTTCCCGGAATACCTCGTCCGATTTTTCTGACTAACGAACTTATCCAATCCACTTACAAAAGAAAGGTACATGCCAAATTTTATCAAAATCGGCCCATTATTTTTTGAGTTATCGGTGTGATACATATATATATATATATATATATATATATATATATATATATATATATATATATATATATATATATATATATATATATATATATATATATATATATAATTGAAACTGACCCCGGATATGGGTTCTAGGGGTCCTAGTTCGCGCTCATTTGCAAAAAATTTTTCAAAATTCAAAAGTCGGGATCTCCTCATTAGTGAATTTTTTCTACGAAAATTCACTAAAAACAGAACGTAAGTATTTTTGGCCATTTTGGTTTTACTTTTTATAGGTATCATAGGTTTAACTCAGTGTTTTCTCTGAAAGATCTGCTCTGGTTGTGCAGCCTGCCTCTGCGGCTTCTTTATCTATTTGTTTAGAGACCTTAGACTGTGGTGTGCCAGTGCACTTTTAAATCTTAATTTACACGGGTTTCTACCTGTTTTAGCAACTTTTACTTTTGCATTTTTTGTTTTTGCTGCTTGGAGGTGCCTCGACTGAGCGTTGTACATTTCGATGTTTTCAGTTTCTCAACTTTTAGCTTTTAGCTTTGATTTTATTAATGTAACTGTTGTAGAGCATGTTAGCTTTGACTTTAGTTTGTGTTTAGACTTTGCTTGAAAGACTGTTTAGAATTTCGTAACTGCTTGTATCGTGTGATACTTGCCGACCTACCAGAAACTTTGTTTCTGACACAACCACCTTTTGTAATGTTTCAGGAAGCCCCTGAAGATGGCCAGATATATGGGTCGAAACGCGTAGGGCTTTTACTAAATAAATTCAGCCTGGAGTATAGCCTTGTTCTGTTCTTTTTCACCTTGGAAATATGTCTAACCCAGACGTTGTGACGTTCAGAAATTACATATTTTTTCAGCTATAAAATGTGTATCGCTTAAGTTTTGAATTATCTTTAGAAATTATGTGTTTCTGGGGTAGTTGTTAGCTGATTTCGTAAATATTGTACCTTTTTTATGATTTTATTTCGCATATCACACAGAAGCACAATCAGAAACTTAAAAAGGGTACAACATTCACGAAATCGGTGAACAGCTTCCCTACAAACACATAACTTCTAAAAAGATTTGAAAACTTAAGCGGTACACATTCCATAACTGAAAAAATATGTTTTCTAAAAAGGTTATAAATACTGTCCAGCATGTAAATTTACAAACAAAATTGAAGATATATAAGCTTTTGAACTTCAAATGGCTTCCAGATGTTCCCGGGAACGCAAAAAACTGGAAAAAGGTCAATTTTTAAGAACGCTTGCTTGAACAACATGACCAGTGTTAAAGATAATCAAAATAAAAATGTCAAAGTCATCCAGAAATAAATATCAGAAAACGACTTGATTTTTACCAAATCTGATAAAGGAAAAAGCAAACACAACCGTGTTAAAAAATAGGGACCTATGCAACGTAAAAATTAATCTATTTATTACCGCAGAAAAGGATAGAAATTAGGAGAGGATCCTTATGTAGGGTGTAAGAAATAAATATCTTTTATATAAAAATCCACAACCACCAGATTTGTGTCGATATTTAAAAATCCATAAAACAAACCTATTAGACAGCAGTTAGTTATGTTGAATCATAAGATAGCCAGCAGATGGTTTCACTTATTAAAGAACACAATTACATTCCAAAATAGTCAGCTAAACATTCTCATGAATTATCACAGAATTTAGATAACACAATTATTCCTACAAACAGTATATTAGTTTGGTTTTGTGTTTGTAGCACATATTCTTAAATACCTCTTAAACAATTCTTACCTTGATTAGAAAACAGTTTACTAGAAAAGAAAGTAAATGTTGGAAAAATAAACGAAATAGTAATTCTGTTTATCGAATTTACAAAGCAAAGCTGTGCTAAATTTAATGACAAATTTCTCTGCAAAATGAAGGCCATCTTCTTATAGGTAGTCCGTTGTATCGTCTATTAGCCAACATATTTATCGAAAACTTAGAAAAACAAGTTTCACAAATATTATCTTTTGGTACATATATGTAGATTGTATTTTAGCCTGTTTTCGAGATAGCCTTACAGAATTAAATGAATTATTAAAGTTTAGTAATAACCCTCATGCAAATATTAAAATATACTTTAGACCAGCAAGCTAACGATAGTATAAAGTTCTTGCATGTAACCATTAAAAAGTTAGAAAATAATTCACTTGATTTTTCATTATACAAGAAACTACTACTATACCATACGATTATTGTCACCCCTTTTTCACAAAAGCTGCGGTGTCAGTCTATCAGCCTACTCAAAGATGATGCATCGTGCATTTTCAATACATATATGTCTGAAACGTCACTAAAAAATGTTATTAATCAAGCAAATAGCATTTAATAATGTATACTTTGTTAAAATATAATCGATAAGATGATGATAGAAAATAATACAAATTAATTTACCCATATATTAGAAACAAACAAAAAATGGCAGTACAAATACAAAAATAGTTTTAAATGTTATACGACCCGTGATTTACTATTTAACGCGAAAGAAAATTTATGTTGCTTGGCAAAAGCTGGAATGTATAAATCAGCATTGTAATGCAGCTTATAGAACTTTTAATACCAGATACAAAAAACACATTTCTACACTTAGAAATTACCAGGCTGACAAATGTACATTTGCAAAACATATCATTGATATTCAATGCAGGTCCACAGTAAACAACCACATAGAGTCACTAGATCTTTGTAATGACAAGCGCAAAGTTAACTTTTTTGAAGGCTCGTGTATAAAAAAGCCCATACATGAAAACAACCGTCTTATCTTAGATGATCAAACTGATTTGACTGATTCCTCTTTCTTGAAAACTCTTCCATCCAGTTAAATTTGTCAAACAGAAAACATTTACCTATATTAAAAATAGTTGTAATAATTTAATAACTTAATGTAAGTCAATATTTTTGTTATACAGAGCCTGCTTTTTTTGCTGTTATTGTGAATTAGTTATGTTATTATTATTATTATAAGTTGATTTTATTTTGATTCTAAATATAGAAATACATCACACAGACATTTTAGGGACGTTTATATTTTATTTTTTGAAGCTTTTTTCGATGAAAATATTCTAGTGTAGCAACGGATTTTTATTTATAGTTGTAACTATTGCTTATAAATAAATTTAATTTTCTTCTATCTGAGGATGCTGTAAAACCAACTACAGAAAAAAAAACAAGCAATTTTTAAGTCAAAAAAGAAGTTTCTACATCTGTATTGAGTAACAGATTGACAAAACATATCAGCAGACTATGAGCTGTAGTGTCAAATACAGATGTAGCTTATTTACCTGGTATTTACTGTACTGCAATATATATATATATATATATATATATATATATATATATATATATATATATATATATATATATATATATATATATATATATACAGGGGGGCGCATTGAAAACGAAACACACCGATTTGCGTCCAGATAATTTTTTTAAGAAACGCTGAAACACGTCAATTTTAATATTGAGGGGGACATGTTTTAACATAAAACTCAACTTTGTCACATCAACCCCTTAAGGGTGGTGATAAGAACCCTTAAATTTTAAATAGGGAACATGGGTCGAGTGCTACATCACTTGAAAGCTCTTTCTTTTCTGAATTCAGCCCACTAATTTTTTGGAAGTTTTATCAAAATAAATATTAATAAAAATTATTCACAGTTGAAGATGAAAAGACGCATTTCACTCATTCCGATAAGAAATGTGCTGATAGTGAATGTTTTGTTGGTTTGTAAACAAAAAAATGACTATCAGAAGATTTCTTATCGAAATGAGAGAAATGCGGTTTATTATTTCAGTTTATCGGTCGGTTTGATACTTGATAGTACTACCGAAAATTAATTTCATAATGGTGTATTCTGTAGAAGAAAGAGTTGAAATAATTACTCTTTTTTTTTTCAAAAACGATGACTATGCCAACCGTACCGCAAATTTGTTTAATGAACGACATCCGAACAGACATGTTAACAGAAAATACATTTTGGAGTTAGTTGCAAAGTTTCGACAAAGTGGTTCAGTAGCCAACAAAAAAACGGGATCCTGAACGTGAATTTCCGGTTAGAAATGAGACTACTGAGATTGAAGTTTTAGGACAAATTGCTGCAGACCCAACTTTGAGCACGAGAAAATTGACCACTGTTTCAAACATCAAAAAAGAACTATTCAGCGAATATCGAAGCATCATAAATTTCACCCGTATAAAACTCATCTTGTACAACAACTGAATGAACATGATTTTGATCGGCGGCTGGAGTTTTGTGAAGTTATGACTGCACGAATAGCTGATAACGGGAACTTTCTGTTCAATATCTGTTTTTCAGACGAGTGTACGTTTTTATTAAACTCTACAGTCAATCGTCATAATAGTCGTTATTGGGCAGATAATAATCCAAGAAATTTTCACGAAGTCCACACTCAAACTCCACAGAAATTGAATGTCTGGACTGGCATTTTTGGAGACCGTGTAATCGGACCAATTTTTCTTGATGGCAATTTGCGTGGCGAAACGTACTTGAAGTTACTAGAAGATATCGTTTACCCTCTACTAATTGACATTGTTGAAAATGATGATCGCTATCAAGAAAATCAATTAGTGTTTCAACAAGATGGAGCTCCTCCGCATTTTTCACAACGTGTTAGGGAGTTTTTGAACAGAGAGTTTCCAGGACAATGAATTGGGTGTAGAGGTGATATTGAGTGGCCCCCTAGATCACGGGATTTAACTCATTTAGACTTCTTTCTATGGGGCCATTTAAATAGTAGAATTTACGCAACAGAACCGGAGTCTCTGGAAGAATTACGACGACGCATTGTTGAAGAATGCCGTCTAATAACTCCGCAAATGCTCCAGAATGCCAGAGCTCGTTTTGAACAAAATTTGTACTTTTGCTGGTGGTCAACAATTTGAACACTTACTTAACTGAATAAACATTTTTGAACGTTTGGTTTTGCTTTTTAGTTTTTTTTAACGAAAAATTTACTAAGTATTAATTATAATAAATTATTAAGTAGTGAATTTATTATCACAATGAATGAAATACATTCTTGCAACCCCAACTGTGAATAATTTTCAAACGAGTTGATAAAACTTCCCAAAAAATTTGTGTGCTGAATTTAGAAAAGAAAGAGCTTTCAAATGATTTAACACTCGACCCATGTTCCCTATTTAAAAAATAAGCGTTTTTATCGCCACCCTTAAGGGGTTGATGTGACAAAGTTGAGTTTTATGTCAAAACAGCAATTCGTTTTCAATGCGCCACCCTGTATATATATATATATATATATATATATATATATATATATATATATATATATATATATATATATATATATATATATATATATTCAACAGTCTCAGTCAACATACATAAAAAGCTAGTAGAATGTGGTTTTCTAATTTTCACGTAATTCAAGATGTCTCGAGTCCTTACCGCTAGTACAGTGTATTGTTTCTACTTAGTCTTCTAAGGAGCAATTCTGCTAATACCTTTCTAAAACTATTTGCTGATAATTTTAAAAATAATGATTTAATTTGTAAGCACTTATTTGAGGTTTGTTATGGATAAGCAGGCATAGAGTTTGATGTTTGAAAAATAAGGTATGGATGTATATTTAAACTTTACTCATTGTTAATAAATTATTATATTAGGTGTATAATCAAAACGTTAACAAACATAGTACTGAGGAGAATTTTTTTTTAATTATTTTTGTTTGCTTAAATAAAGCTTAAATAAAGCATATCTATTGAACAATATTTAGAGTTGCAATAACAAGTAACGAAGTTTATATCGTTACTATTACTTAATACACAAAATTAAAATGTCAAAATAAAAATAATTCATATTACTACTACTACTACCCAATACACTGATCTAAAGTGAACATGAAAGAGCTAACAAGAAATAAATAATTATACATATGATTTATAACTTAAACGGACAAGGAATTGTGACATACGAATCAGGAAAACGTCTTATTTTTGTAAACTGTAAAACTTTTGAGGTTAATTCTGGTTGTTATTTTCTTTAAAGTATATAAATGGACTGATTGCTATTTTTTTAGTTTAAGCTTATGCCTTTGACTTCGCATGGAACGCTCAACACCTCTAAAATCTCGCTTATATTGAATGCAACTAATACTTTTATTTTTAATGCACTAGGAGGTAAAGAATGGCAACAGCGATATAAATATTGAAAATTTCCATGACTGTTAAGGTTAGATAACCTCTGTTTGTAGTATGTACAGAAATAGCCTGCTAAGAAAGCTGCTTCAAGCTCAAAATGCCATTATGATGACCGTTTTCTAATAATAAATGTAAACATTGTTTACCTCTATCGAAAACATCTTCAACATAAACAACATTACTATTACATTATTGTACACAACTATAGTGTGTTCTTTAAGATAATTTTCAAAAGTCTAAAGATGCGAATAATTGCCACGGTAAGACAAAGCTACATTTTTACAGAAATCCGAAGCTCGCTGCACTAAGATACCTCTGGATTGAGCTACTTTCATATATGAGGAAAAATAATATTTATCTACAAAGGCTTTTGCCAGCGACAAAGCATATGCCAAACAATAATTATCAGTTTTTTTATAATCCGTGGCCGTATGAGTAAATCTGGAGGTCACAAAAATGCGAAAAAAAAAGTGTTCAACAAGAGTGTACCATACTTTGTTATCCAAAACTGCTACGAGCTTAAACCTCTACGCTTTTTTTATTCAAGGCCAACGGGTAAACGGACACGATCAAGCTCCAGTTAATATATTTGGCACCAAAAAAGTCCGCATTATTCTGCACAATCTAAGATGCAATATTTAAATTGACACTTTCCATAAGTGGCTGAACGAAACGCCCATAAGCCTATCAGGGTAGTTCTCATTGTGCGAGATCGTCCAGTCCACAATCTTTGAGAGTATAGTCCAGTATCCTGTACAGCATTATGAAAAATAAATTAGTAATATCGAATCACACAAGGTGTACTGGGCGGACTGTCCAGGGCTCAGACATGGGAAGTCAATAATTGACGGACCCAGTTCAAAGAGAGCTGTGGAGCTGCTAAATCTTAGCAGAGGACAGCTTAGAAACACAACAAGTCTCTTGACGGGACACATGGCCGTCAAGAAACACCTGCATAAAATGGGGCGGTTCGAAGGGGACCTCGCATGCAGACTCTGCGGCAAGGGGGAGGAATCAGCCCAGCACATCTTGTGCGAGTGTAAAGCTCTGGACCACAAAAGACAACTAATCTACGGTCAGTCTAGACCGGAGACAGAACAATATAAAACTTCACCCTACCAATCGCTGTGCAGACTAGTTCAAGGCACAGTGATTTTGGAATGGGTGGAGTAAGACTAAGAGTATGCACAATCAACCAAAGGTTGCAGTGCTATCGGGGCGTCAAAGGGGCGGGCGAGCCATGAGGGAACAAAAAAAAATATATTGAATGTTTATGGTTTCGCACAAAAAATCATGTACATGCATTTATGCATAAACTGCTTTGATCTAAATTTAAGTAAGATTGGGAGAAACATACACAACTTACTTTTACACACAAGACGCACTATCTAGGTTGATATGGTAATATTTTCTATGTAGGAATTTATTCATAATGTTACAGCTTTAAAATATTGCTGTAAAGAGAAGCGTGTATTAAAAAAGCCCTTAGCAAAAATGTAGCGGATCAACAAGGCCTCGGATAAATCATAAACATAATCTCAAACAAGACAAAATCTGTTGTGGTCAGTTTTGAGCTATCTGCATGAAATATGGAGGGGTCTACAGTCTAAGATACAGGATGATGAGTTTCTAAACCGAAATGGGTAGAATTTATTCTCTTAAGTAAGACACTTAGTAATAAATAAATAAACATACCTTGAAATTCAGAGATAGTTAATATTTGCTGTAATTCGGGATATTCAGAAAGCGATTGAGATATATCCTCTGGGTACAACAGAAGTCTGAAATTTACTGCGTTTGAGTATTTCTGTTTCGCACTAGTATCTTTAAAAAATTCAGATGTACAACAAAATATTTCGCTTGCTGCTAAACCATTGATATTAGACGACATATATATATATATATATATATATATATATATATATATATATATATATATATATATATATATATATATATATATATATATATATATATATATAAGCATAATTAATAAAAATGATAATTGACTTATACAAAGCTAGATATTAAATTTGTTTAACTAAAAAACTTGCTGGGCACTCTTTACTGCACGATTGGGAAAAATTCCAAAATAATTAAAACTATATTATATCTTTAGTGATATGTCCAAAAATCCTTCGATCAAATAAAGTGATACGATTTTAATTAAATTACGTTATATTACTTGCTGATTTAATAAGAAATTGAGACCGAGATTGTTGAGAGATCTTATTCTCGTATACGTGTACGCATTTTCAGATAAATTCAGATATCATTTGTTGATTTTTGCATTTCACATAAAACAATTAAACTCTTACCATATGTGTAATTAAACGTGAGCCACAATAGACCTAAGGTCGCGGTGGAGGGACTGAAATAGCCCACTCACAATAAAATCTAGGAATCTAGGAATCTACCATATGTGTACTAGAAAATCCCATCAAATTATTATAACTATATTATGTCGTTATTGGTAAGTCCAAGATTGCCTTAAATTTAAAATAACTACCAAATTTGGTTATCATAGCTTTTTTATTTTTTGAGATAAATTTTTTTTCGAATGAAAACTCAAAATTTTCACGGAAAACCTCGTCCGATTTTCCCGACTAACGAACTTATCCAAGCCATTTACAAAAGGAAGGTACATGCCAATTTTTATCAAAATCGACCCCATCATTTTTTAAGTTATCGGTGTGATACATACATATAAATATATATATATATATATATATATATATATATATATATATATATATATATATATATATATATATATATATATATATATATATATATATATATATATATAAATTGAATTACTAAAAGTGAAAACTAACATTAATTTGATATTCAGAAATATGATACTACGTCATTAATATGAATTACAAGTGATTCAGTAATCTACAATCATCATTTAGTAATGTTGCAACAGTTTACAACTATTAAAAACCAGTTAATGACCTAAAGATTTTTTTTAAATGTTTTTAATAGCATATCTGTGTTTTTTTCTTTAAGAAATCAGGCATTTTGGTTACCAATATAATCTATATAGTAAAAACAATGTGCCATGTTTCATCAAAATAACTTTATTGTTTGAAAACGTACAAAAATTTCCAAAAGTAAACTTAAAGTGTTGCGGAAAAAACCGTTTCTTGGTCAACCTTATAGGTTAATAGCAAATTGAGCTTTTTAAATATGAAGCATCTAATCAAAATTCGCTGCCATAACACACTTACTGCGTCCAGAATTTCTTACAAACATGCATTATATTTCAATGGAAAATGCAATAACATAAGGTGTGTTCGACTAAAAAAAAAAAGAAAATTTGCTTCACCAACGACTTATGGGCCAGCCTGTGATTGTAGAAATATTTTTTTAAGATGTAGCTCAAGACACCCTATAATTAATGTACACATTTTTTTCATATCTTGTATAATAACGGATATATTGAGCTTTATTGATTTTTACAAAAATTCGACAAAAATTATATACCATTAAACGATAAACTCTATAGCTAAGACTACTGCCAAGCATCAGAGAAAGGGTCTATTTAAAATGAATATTCTGGAAACATTTCAGTAAAATGAAGGACAATGATGGTTGAAACTAAGACTTCAGGGTTTGTAAAACATTCTTCTCGAGACATTTTCTTTCTATAGCCCGTACTAGATTCAAGTTCTTTGCCTAAATGTTGCCAATTTTGACGTTTTAAATCGCGACTTTGACGTTTCGAGGAAAACCCCAACCGCAAACCGCAGACCGGTTCTAATTATGTTCTAGGTTCTTGCTGTAATTAGTATAGCGTACTAACGAAACCGGTCTGCGTTTCTAATTATGGTGAGAATACATGTAGCCTTAAATACGTTGTCCCTATATTAGGGAAGAAATGGGCCAGGGCTGACAATTTACAAAATTGTTAGTTGGTTGTACACAGTCTCTATTTTATAACATTTTGTGTTATTTGGAGCTGTCGTGACAACATACTACCTGGTTCCGCACCGAGATGGCGACCCTGTCGTACATCTCACAATATTCTAGGAGGCTGGCTACCATAGCCGTATTACTTTATAGGTGTGTTCTTGCTGTAATTAGTACCGTACTGACGAGCTCTAATTAGAGCGAAACCGGTCTGCGGTTCTAATTATGGTGAGAATACATCTAGCCTGAAATACATTGTCCCTATATTAGGAAAGAAATGGGCGAGGGCTGACAATTTACAAAATTGTGGACTTTTCGCGTCATGAATCCATTGCTACCGCAGTACCTACATCATCGCCATCAAAATTCTTTTTTGGTATATTATGTACAGTAACGTTAGTGACACATTTTTTAACCAGTCTGGATAATATAGATTCAATCATAAGTGTGTTCGGAAACTTCATATGAAATAGTCTGATAAACCTCTGGAATAGATAATTCACTAATTCCATAACACTGAATTAGGTAGATCCGTTTTGGTATAGTAAGCATAACTTTTTTTATATTTCACAGTTAAGTCCGGATCAGTTTAAGAGCACAGCTACGATCAGATTTGGATTAACTATTTTTGACAACTGTCAAAACATTATTTTATTCGTTTTTCTTCCATAGCATACTATTTGTTTTCAGAACTTTAAAATATCGAAGTAGGCTTAGGATTTGTATTCCTAGTCAGTTTCTCTTCCCAGTCATGTTTTATTATATCACATTTTTTTGTATCTCCTAGAAAAAAGACACTTTGCTAGTGTAAAAAATTAGTTATTTGTAAATTTGCAAGGCATGGGTACTTAATCGTTAGAAATGTAAGTCACGACACAAATTATTTTCTACTCAAGCTGGGCTTCCAAGATGTTTCAACTCAAAAAATGTGAGTCTTTTTCACATATTCATGCGTCTATCCGGGGACACACTATATATATATATATATATATATATATATATATATATATATATATATATATATATATATATATATATATATATATATATATATATATATATATGAAAAATTGTTTAAAATCCATGCCTCGTTCTCGTTGATTTTTTTCTACAAAACTATCTAAAAAGAATGACATACTATTGGGTATTTCTTACTGAAATTTGAACCGGTACCTGAAAATCACAATCGCGATCTTTTGAACGCAACCTACAAGATATTGCGGACATCCAGAGAAAGAACACAAAAAAACATTTTTAATTAAGAAGTCTTCGCAGTATTCCGAACGAGTTAACTTGGGTTTTCCATGTTCATCAAACGGGAAACAAGTGAAGAAAAAAACTGATCATATAAAGATGGCAGGCTACGGATGAAGAAATACAATAGTTCCACGCATCTACTGGCAGAATGAAGTATCCACTTTGGTTAACATTATTAGTCGTTACGATTTCTGGGTGTATTTTAAATGTTTTATCGTCGCCTATATTGTTTTCATTAGTAGACGAATATCTCGAAAGTTATAAGGCAGAAATTGAAAACTTGAAACATGTTTCGGATATATACAAACATCATGAAGAGCATTATATCCACGAAAAATATGATGAGAGTCACGCTTTAAAGGGTAAGTCGTCAATATTGTTAACTGGACCCATTAGGAATTCGTTATGTCTACTAAAGATTTTAAAACGTAGGAGGAAATATGCTGTGTTTAGTCGAAACATTTAAATTTCTTTAGTTTTGTTATTTTTACTTACGCTGTTATATTTCAAGTATTTGTGCTTGAGAGATATTATAATAATTAGATAGGAAATGAATTTTACCTGAACAGAAAATAAATTTTTAAAAAGTCTGGATGCAGCAAAAACGTAATAATAGCGAAATTTTATAGACATTTTTTAATATTTGAACGCAGCAAGTGCTTTTGGTAGTGAATTTTCATACAAATGAGCTTACACCAAACATTGTTTTATGAAATGTTTATAACTTTTTTTCCTGTAAGATAAAGATCTAAATTTTGGTATAAGTTTACTTTGTATAACATAACCCTCCGTAGCAAATTTAATTATTTTCGGAGATAAAAATATTTTCGGGAAGAACATCCAAAATAATTAAATGACATAAAATTTGGTAAAAAAAATTGTTAAACATTCAAAGTTAATAGATAAAAGAGAAAATTAAATAAACTTTGTTTTTCGCACAGAAACTTTACATAGTGCCCTCATTTAGCTTACTGTAAGAAAAAAAATCATGTTTAACTTCAGTTTTTATAAAATTATTAACTAGAAATTTTCCAAAGCTAGCCCGATTAGGCTGGACAAATAACTTATCCAAGCTATTAGCAAAAGGAAGGCATTAGGCAAATGGCATCTTTAATTAAAAGACATAAAAGTTGGTAGATACAATAATCTTTATCGTACAAACTTATGTAGAAAATTACATCAAAATAACGGTTAGTTTGGTGCCATAACATTGTTGAAAAAAAATTCCGGAAACACTAATCCAACTTTCCTGAGCAACGAACTTATCCAAGCTATATACATATAGAATATCTCTGTCGAGTTTCATCGAAGCGGTCTAATAAAATAAAAACTGATTCTGTATATGGATTCTAGGACCTTTATTTGAACTAATTTAATCACATTTTTTGAAAGTCCCGATTTCGTCAAACGTACAAATTTTTTCAGGATAAACCGGAAAAAATTGCTGCCAAAATTTGCTCAAAAATGTTTCAATACAGACGTAGCAACTTCTCTGGCTTTACAAATATTTGTTTTCGTCTCTATAGCCGGTTTTCTATCGTCAGACAGGAAAAACTTAATTTTTATATACGCATTCATGACAGCTATAAATAAAAAGCCGTTGCTACCGTAGGGTATGTTTAATCAAAACTTCTTTAAAATAAAATAAAAATGACAAATGACGTCTTTAAAATGTCTGTGTGATATATGTCAATATGTAACATGGAAATGAAACCAACTTATAACAATAATAACCATAAAAACAGGCATAATAAACTAATTAACAATAACTGCAATAGAAGCAGGTTTCATATAAAGAAAATATCGACATACAACTTATTACACTATTACAACCACTTTTCATGTGATTATACGTATTCTGTTTGATATATTTAATTAAAAAAGAGTTTCCTACAAAGGGACTCCATTAAATCAGTTTGGTCATTTAAAGCCAGATAGTTTACTTATAGTCGAGTACGTGCTTTTAGCGAATTTTTTTTTAAAATTCGCTTATGAGGAGTTCTGTGTTTATATATATATATATATATATATATATATATATATATATATATATATATATATATATATATATATCAAAAAATTGTGGGAAAGCCGTCAGTTGCAAAATAAAACTCTTTATTATAGGCCGAGCTTTCGGAAAAATTTATTCCATTCTCAAGGTTATAACGTGAGTTCTACTAAACTAATGATTAAATGACAATCATAAAAAAACCTTTTTTTAAATTTGACTGAAGTCGAAAAAAAGGTTTTTTTATGTTTGTCATTTAATAATTAGTTTAGTAGAACTCACGCTATAACCTTGAGAATGGATTTTTTTCCGAAAGCTCGGCCTATAATAAAGAGTTTTATTTTGCAACTGACGGCTTTCCCACAATTTTTTGATAAATAACACTATTACCGTCACGAAAAACTTAATACTATATATATATATATATATATATATATATATATATATATATATATATATATATATATATATATATATATATATATATCCGACCGATAACTCAAAAAATAATGGACCAATCTTGATAAAATTTGCAGAGTACCTTCCTTTTGCAAGTGGCTTGGATAATTTCGTTAGCCAGGAAAATCGGACCAGGTTTTCCCGGAAAATTTTGTTTTCTTTATAAAAAAATTCATATATCCGGAAATAACAAAGTAAGGGCAACCAATTTGGTACGCGTGCTGGTATTATAAAGAGTGAACTCTGTACCAAAATTTAGGTCCCTAGCTTTAGAGACAAAGAAGTTATGGGTAGTTAAAGCAACAAACTTTGGAGTTTTCCTCAAAACGTCAAACTCGCAATTTTAAACGTCAAAATTGGCAATGTTTAGGCAAAGAATGTGAAACAAATACCGTTTGTAAAAAGAAAATGTTGCAAGAAGAGTTTTGGTAGCGATCTTTCGGTAAATTTGCAGTTTAGCTCCCGAACGCTTTTCAAAACACGGTTTTCAGAAACCTGCCTAGCCCCCCCACTGGATCCACAAACCCCAAGAAACATTTCTTGTTCACACTCCCCAAGGAAGTTACGGGAGCAGGAGTGAGTAGAGGTGTATAAATTTTTTTAGCTAATTTTCGTAGAACAAATTCGTTAATGCATTTTTGCATTTTTTATCGAAATATGATGCATTTGTAAGAAAAAGATCTAGACGCAGTAAGTGCGTTTTAGTAGCGAATTTTCGGTAAATTTGCAGTTTAGCTCCCGAACTGTTTTCAGAAAACTGTTTTGAGAAACCTGCCTAGGGCCCCCCTGAATTCACAAACCCCAAAAAAATTTCTTGTTTACACCCCCCAAGGAAGTTATGGGACCAGGAGTGAGTAGGGGAGCAAATTTTTTTTAAGCTAAATTTCATAGAACAAATTCGTTAATGCATTTTTGCATTTTTTGTCGAAATATGATGCGTTTGTAAGAAAAAAATCTGGACGCAGTAAGTGCGTTTTGGTAGTGAATTTTCGGTAATTTTGCAGTTTAGCTCCCGAACGCTTTTCAAAAAACTGTTTTCAGAAACCTGCCTAGGCCCCCACCCCCCTGGATCCACCAACCCCAAGGAAAATTTCTTGTTCACACTCCCCAAGGAAGTTACGGGACCAGGAGTGAGTAGGGGTGCATATTTTTTAAGCTAATTTTCGTAGAACAAATTCGTTAATGCATTTTTGCATTTTTTATCGAAATATGATGCGTTTGTAAGAAAAAAATCTGGACGCAGTAAGTGCGTTTTGGTAGCGAATTTTCGGTAAATTTGCAGTTTAGCTTCCGAACGTTTTTCAAAAAACTGTTTTCAAACAATAAATTTATTTCAATCAAATATGGTACATTGTTTCTACTATATAGGCAACCAAGTTTGATGCCTGCTTTCATCAAAGAAAGACATTTGCTATGAAAAATATTTTAAAGAAAATTCGCTACCATAACGCACTTGCTGCGTTCAGAGATTTTATTTATAAATCTTCAAAAAAAGAAAGTTTGCTCGTGCCATTACAAAAATATAGTGGCTCTATGCGGTTATTTATTGTGAGCGTCTGTTGAGTATCGATAATTTTACAAATGTAGATGTGTCAGCGAAGTTATTTTTAAGTGCAGCAGTATATTCTCTGTATGTCGTATTAAAAGTTTGACTGATGTAGACTGCGTTATAATGTGTACAAGCTAATTTATAAATCCCAGCTTTTGTCAGGAAACATTTCTTTCGCGATAAATAGCAAACTACGCATCCTGTTATAAGAGTTAAAGATACCTTTGTATTTGTACTGGCATTTAATTTTTTTAATGTTTCCAAACTAAGTCATTGAAACATATTTGTTATATTTTTTATAGTATTTTTTTGTCACCTTATCTAATATGGTAACAAAGTAACCATGATTAAATGCTGTTTGCTTGCTTACTGAAATTTGTTTTTCAAAATTTCTTTCAGACAAGTGTATTGAAAATGCACTTGGTACATTTTGCCAAAAAGAGTGACATGAATCATATGGTATAGTTGTGTGTCTGTAAGTAGGTTTTCTGTATATTGAAAAGCCAAGTAAATTATTTTCCAACTTTCTAGTGGCTAAATCTAAGAAATGTATACTATTGTTAACTTCCTCTAAAGTATATTTGATATTTACATGAAAATTATTAATAAAATCAAAAATTCAATTCAATCTGTAGGACTGCCTCGAAAACATGCTAAGATATAATTTACATATCTGCATCAAAAGACAATATTTGAACCTTTTGAGGTTAAAATTTGTTTTTCCAAGTTTTCCATAAATATGTTGGATAATAAAGAAATAACAGACTAGCCATAAGGAGGTCTTCATTTTGCATACACATTTTATCATTAAATTTAAAATGGTGTTGTTTTATACATTCCTTAAAAAGATTCATTATTTCTAGTCCTTTTACGACCTTTACTAAAAAAAAAACAAGCATTCTCTAGGAGGTATTTTAAAATACATGATATAAACATCAAACGAAACTAATTTTTTGTTTAGAGGAATAATAATTATATATATATATATATATATATATATATATATATATATATATATATATATATATATATATATATATATATATATATATATATATATATATATTATTATTATTATTATTATTATTATTATTTAAATTTTGTGTAAGTTCATATTAAATTTTAACTTAATATTTTGGAATGTAACTGTATTCTCTAAGAAGTCAAACCAATCTGCTGACTATCTTATAATCAAGTATGTTAAGATATATAACTACTAGTCTAACATTAACGTTTGGTTTATGAATTATTTAATACACATGCATATCTGGTGATTGCGGATTATCCAAATATTAGACAGAAAAGATAACAATATTTTTCGATAACTTACTTCAGAAACATTTCAGAAAATATTTGAAAATTTTTAAATGTCAATACAGATCCAAAGGTAGCTTTTAAGTCTTATAACACGACGTGTGCTTTGCTATTTAACAAAATACAATTATGTTTCTTGAGAAAAGGGGAAATATAAATTAACTTGTACACGCTGTAACGCAGTCTACATCGATCAACCTCGGGTAATATTATTAAGAAATGTTTTAAAACTAAATATCATTAAAGAGTAGATATAACAAGCAATTTTGTCACATGTAGAGGCTTGTGTCCACAACTTAACATTTATACTTTCATAATAATAACATACAACATAACAACAATTATAAGTGTATATAAGGATTTATAACATTCATTATTTTAATCAAACGGTATATGATAATTAAATTTGTTGCAATTTATGTGTAACTCTCCGTTTCTAACATGTTATTGTTAAAGTTGTGGTTGACTATAAATTACAAACAGAAAAAAAATTAATAGGTTAATAAGACGTGAATGGGTATTCCGCTCTTTTTTGAGAAAAAATTACGACCGGAAACGTAAGAAGCGAACCAAATTGAGTAAACAATGTAAAAAAAAGTCTGGATACAGCAATGCGTTATGGCAGCGAATTTTTATAAAGAAAATTTCGATTTCGCTTATAGTGAGATGACGACTCTTGAATTTTTTTAAAATTCCTTCAAAAGAGCGGGAATTATAACCTTACAAACCCATTTCCAAGATCAGTTTCAAACTATATATATATATATATATATATATATATATATATATATATATATATATATATATATATATATATATATATATATATATATGAGACATACTTGGTTCTCGGGTTTACCGCGTCCAGAGAGATCTCTCTTAGGCCTAGGTTTGAACACACTGAGACCTTAGAGAGGATCTCCGGCGTGATTTGTGGAGTAGGCAGATTGAGGCCCCGTAATCGAGCTACAACAACCGAACCCACCTTTTTCCACCGCTCTAAGAAGTAGGAAGGAAATATGCCCTTACATATTTCCTTTACCTTTTGAAAACATCGAGTTTCAATAAATTCTGGACGCGGTTCAACCTGAGAACCAAATATGTCTCACATTAAAGACCGCGGAAATCTTTCCGAACATATATATATATATATATATATATATATATATATATATATATATATATATATATATATATATATATATATACAGGGTAAGAATGAACAGCAGGGGTATCTCGAAAACGGTAATAAATGCAAGGTAGGTTCACATCTGGGGTGCTGCTGCCGCTTCTACACTCGCTATCCTGGACTCCATTTAGAAGAGAGCTACACGTCTCATCGGTGACCCTACCCTCACCCAAAGGCTGCCATCCCTTGCCCACCGACGTGCCGTTGATGACCCCCCTCTATGTCTCTCTTTTATAGATATCTGCACGGACACTGCTCAAAGGAGCTTTCTTCCATAGTTCCTCGACCTGCTGCCCCCAACAGATCTACCAGGGGAACAGAGCGAATGCACCCTTTTACTGTCCAGGTCACCAGACAGAACATCTTGTTATGCCCGCTCTTTTGTCCCGAGGACTTCCAAGTTGTAGAATTCCTTGCCGGCACATGTTTTTCCTTCTCCCCCGAACCTCCAAACCTCCAGGTCCAGGATTAACAAGTTGCCTCTTTCCTCCTTGTCGACCCCAAGGTACGCTAGTATTTAGGCTGTAAGCCCTCGTGGTGTGTTAAAATTTTAAAAAATAAAAAATAAATAAAAAAATTTAAAAAAGTTGCGCAATTAGAAGGCCTCGTAAGTGGCGTTCGCAAAAATCAATTATCTTCTTGGGTTTTCTAGATGTTTTGAAAAAACTGATGTTTTATTTTCGTTTTTATTTTTTTGTCTGAGGTTAATCAAAAACAAGCAGCAGCTTGTCATTGCCACATTTTAAACTCTACAAGGTAGCCTTAACGCATTTTAATCTGATTTGATTTGGTATCAAACCGTTAACTCAAAAAATAATGGACCGATTTTGATAAAATTTAGCATGTACCTTCCTTTTCGTAAGTGGCTTGGATAAGTTCATTAGCCAGGAAAATCGAACCAGGCTTTCCGGGAAAATTTTGGGTTTTCTTCCAAACAAAATTTTTGTCTCAGAAAATAGAAAAGCTATGATAACCAAATTTGGTACGTAAGTTTACGATATTAAAAGGAAACTATATACCAATATTTATATTTCTATCTTAAAAGAAAAAAAGTTATAAAAAAATATTTGGTGCCTGATCATTTCTATGAAAAGTCACTACTATAACGCACTTGCTGCGTCCAGACGTTTTATTCTGTTTTCAACAAGACACTTAATTTAATTGTTTTATTTAGTTTTGGAATACAAATCGCAATTATCTTAATGGTAATACGGCCCTGCTTTACCAATGTTCAACTTGGGGATTTAACGAAAGACATTCTCCAATGATAGACATTATTGAAAATGGTATGTTTTCAATCAACATGAAAACTTAAAGTAATACGGTAATTGAAATAGTACAAAGGCAATAACTAAACTAAAAATAAACCTACAATTACAACAAGTGTTCAAAATTTGAACCATTTGCTTCTAAGCAACGGTAGCATCTGGTCACAGTTTCATTCAGAACATAAGCCAACATTTTTGGACTGATACTGTGAAACGCATCAGTAACGCAAATACGTAACAGCTTTTCATTTAAAAAAATCATTTTGGTGGACTCTGTTGTTAACATACCCCCAAAGGTTCTTCCCAGAGGCAGTTCTTCTAAATAAGCCTCAACATTATGTTTAAGCTGATGTAAATAACGTTCAGAATGGAGGTTCTCTTTATAAATAAAAGGACCTATTATGTTCCCACCAAAAATTCCCGCCCACATGTTAAATCCAAACCGATACTGATGCCTAAAAGACTTTAGCATGCGAGGGAGCAATAATGTGTGTTCGGCGGTTAAAAATGCCATTGTTGGTTACCATGCTTTGATCCGTTCCGATTATTTTGCTTGGAAATGGGCATCAGAATCGCACTGCCTCGTATGCCACTCACAAAATATTCTACGACTGTCTTCATCACCAGGCCTAAGTCCTTGACAAATATGAAATTTGGATGGATGGAACTTCTCTTTCGATAACATCCTGTGTTCTGTGGATTTTGGTATGCCAGTAGTTTTTAGTGAATTTTCTTAGAAAAAATTCACTAATGAGGAGATCTCGACTTTTGAATTTTGAAAAAATGTCTTCAAATGAGCGCGATCTAGGACTCCTAGAACCCATATCCGGGGTCAGTTTCAATTTTTATATGTTATATATATATATATATATATATATATATATATATATATATATATATATATATATATATATATATATATATATATATATATATATATATATATATATGTATCACACCGATAACTCAAAAAATAATGGGCCGATTTTGATAAAATTTGGCACGTACTTTTCTTTTGTAAATAGCTTGGATAAGTTCGTTAGTCAGGAAAATCGGACGAGGTTTTCCGGGAAAATTTTGAGTTTTCATTCAAAAAAAAGTCTTATCTCAAAAAGTAATTAGCCGATTTGAATAAAATTTGGCATGTACCTTTCTTTTGTAAATAGCTTTGACAAATTTGTTAGTCAGGAAAATCGGAGGAGGTTTTCCGGGAAAATTTTGAGTTTTCTTTCGAAAAAAATTTTTATCTCAAAGAATAATAGGCCGATTTTGATAAAATTTGGCAAGTACCTTCCTTTTGTATATGGCTTTGACAAGTTCGTTAATCAAAAAAATCGGACGAGGTTTTCCGGGAAAATTTTGAGTTTTCATTTGAAAAAAATTTTTATCTTAAAAAATAAAAAATCTATGATAACCAAATTTGGTAGGTAGGTTTACGATATAAAAAGTAAACTATACACCAAAATTTAGATTTCTATGTTACAAGAAAAAAAAGTTATAAAATATTTTGTGCCAGATAATTTCTATGAAAATTCACTACCATAACGCACTTGCTGCGTCCAGGCTTTTTCAATGCATGTAGAGTTTCGAGCATTCTCAAACAAAAGCAACTAAGTTGGGACGAAAACAATTAGTAGATTACTACAAACCTCAGGCAAGTAAGTAGGATATATACCCCTTTCAAAGGCATTAATACCTGAATATGTCTCGTCAAGTTCCGCCTGTTGCAAAATTTCTTCTAGATCTTCATCATTTGGCTCGAACAGTGTAGAATAATACAAGAGAGCGAAAAACGCCCTAAATTCTTCCTTTGTAAGTTTTCAAATTAGGTTCTATCAGGATAACTGTACTTCATTTGGACTGATTAGTTCGTAGAATAATTTCATTTCCATTTCTGCTGCAGAAAGAAAGCTCCAATGGGTCAGCACTATCACCACATTTTGAAGGTCCCTTCACACCTGGACGAACTTTTATTAGGTTGTGTTTTCTGGTTCTCACATTCAAGTTAGGGTTGGGGGGAACTACTGCAGACCACTTATATGGGTTTTTTTTCTTAATAAAATCTTCTATTGGTTTCTTCTAGATCCGTTTCTTCTTCATTGCTTTGCTCGCTATTGTCTTGTTCATTATCGTCACTCTCATATTCTGAATTATGATCGCTTTCTGGTGAAAAATCATCGTCTATGGTCCTCATAATCACTAAGTTCACTTTCGACATCCGTATATCACTCATGTAATGTTTCGTCATAATTAACGTCACCATAGCGCACACTTCTGGAAGTACCCGCCATTTGGGCTACATCTTATAACATTACTTCGACAACTACAGGCTGGCCCTTAAGTCGTTTGTGATACGAATTTTCTTTTTTTTTTAACTGAACACCATAATCCATAGGTTTTTTTTGGGTTTGATAGCGTTCATTGTTTTCGTGTTATTTCAACTGTTTCGCATTTTTGACACATATCAAAACTTATGATACGGCGTTTATACCAATACATAGCAGAATGCCATGAAAATGACGTATTCAAACAAGTTTTCATTTATATTATTCGTGAAAAAATCTAGGTGCCGTATACAATTGTTTTGTGTTTCCATAGAGATCACTGTTTGTAAAATTTTGGTAATCAATAATAAATGTTTAATAAGTTGTCTTTTTTTAAGTTCGTCGAATAGCCTTTTTTGTGAATAATTATTTCTTGGTAGGTGCGTAAATAGTTTGAAGAGGTTCATTGGCCAGGCAAATCAGACCAGTTTTTCGGGAACAATTTAAGTTCATTTTCGAAAAAATGTTGTACTTTTTCAAACAATAAAGGTATTTTAATGAGATATGACATTGTTTTTACTATATATGTTATACTGGTAACCAAATTTGATGTCTGCTTTTGTTAAAAATACATATTTGCTATTAAAAGGATTTTTATGAAAATTCACTACCATAGCGCACTTGCTGCGTCCAGGCTTAAATATTGTTTTCAAGGTCGATGGACATATGTGAAAGTTAATGTTAAAGGCTTACATGGGAGACGTTGTTTTATAGTTCCTAGTAGAAAATATTCAACATCTAAATGACTAACTCTCTAAATAGTATGTGGCGTCAGTTTAGCTAACATGGGAGGCAAAGACCGGTTTATACTATGACAGCAAACGAACAATGAAAGGTAACGGTCTTAAAGTGTTCAGTTCACTGCTTGATGTTCTTAATCATCAAAATGAGAATGTAATTTGAGTAATTGACACAAATAAGTAATGGTCTATTAATTATTGTTACAGAAGCTGAGGAGTACGACTTTATTGTTGTGGGAGCAGGTGCAGCCGGTGCCGTGGTAGCCAACAGATTAAGCGAAGTGCCAGAATGGAAGGTACTTCTTTTAGAAGCCGGAAAACCAGAAACACCTGTTACCCAAATACCCAAGCTGCAATCACTTTTGCAAACAACACCCTACAACTGGGGATACACCACATCCCCCCAAAAGACCTGGTGTTTAGGTTAGTATAACTTATTTTCTTACTTCTGCAGCTCAACAGTCCGATTTTTAGCCTCAGTGTCAAGTGAATTCAAATTGGACCCAAATGAAAGTGTCTCTATATTTTGAAAACTATAACGACGCTTAGGGGTTTTTGTTATCTGTCATATTTATCAAATTATGACGTCATGACGACACCCTGTATTTCATTTTTTAGTCGGATAATTAAAAAGAAAGACCCGATATATATTTATCCAACTATACCCGCCTACGCATTTATTCTCTGCGGATATTGGGTATATGAGCCTCTTCCGTCCAGTAAGGATTGCAGTCTGACATTTACCGACAAATATGTCTATTTACAAAACCGTTGAGACAAAATGTTGCTTATCAGGAAATACTATATTGTGATGAAGCTAACATTATCTTCAATGACATCCAACATTCCTTGACAAAACTGCATACGCTTATCAGAATCGTCTTGTTCCATTCTTGGTGCAATTGTGCTTTATAAGGATGAAATTTATTGGATCTTATTATCCTATTCACAGATCGTTCAAAAATAACGTGCTTTGCGGTCAGTTTTGGCAGCAAAATCCTTGGTTGTTCATGTACACTTAACAGGACATTCAGTGCCTTGTGTTTATTGGCAGCTTTCTTCCACATCCTGGAAGGTTTCTTAGAGTTCTATTAGCTGGACCTATACTGTCACGACATGTTTCATTAAATACATTACGAGCTTCTTACCAGAAGCCTCATTCTTTCATGTTCAGTCAGTTCAGTCATTGTACAAGTTATTAATAGCTAAAGCACCCCGCAATTATTTATTGCAATAACTGCCAAGGTGACTAGCAATGCGAAATTATTCAATGTTTTGACATATTGGGAATTGACACGCTATGATATGATGTAAAGAAATTTTATCTTCAGTTTTCAACATTTTCTGATAAAATGGAACGTCAGAAACCCATCAAACACTACCTTCATAAATTTGCAATAAAATTATCTTTTCGACGACAACATAAAATACAGTGTGTTTAATTGAAAATAACAAGTTATGGTTATTACTTCATAACTTAAAAACTAAGACAGATGACTAGGCGCCATTGAATAAATTTCAAAATATACAGCAACTTTTATTTGCAGTCAATTTTTTTATCCAGTTGAAACTAAGGCCAGAAATAGGGTGTTCCCACAATTTTGCCCAACCCTGTATATGCAAAATTACCAAAAGGCCTGTTAAAGTCTTAAGTGTATCTAAATATGGATTTGACTAATTAATAAATATATACAGTGGGAGTTATATATACAGATATATATATATATATATATATATATATATATATATATATATATATATATATATATATATATATATATATATATATATATATATATATACAGAAAATTTCAAATAAATTCAAGTCAATGAAATACAGAATTTTTTCAAATGCTCGGATATATCGATTAGTATTTTGTCGAAGTTTTTTTATATTATACACAGTGTCTCAAACTTGAGATATGACCCCATCGATAATTATTTTAAATTACTGCTTTATTAACTTTTTGATATCAAATTGTACAGAACCAACAAATTTCAAATGTTTATTCTTGCCATTGAAAAAATATTTTATTATTTTAAACACCAAATTAAAAATAAAAATATAATCCATCTTAATCATTTTTCTTTTTTATTGTGTTATATAATCATTCTATTTAAAATTGGCATTTTTGATAAAGATCGATATGAATATGTGTAAAGAACTTTTATCAGGGTTCACACTAAATACAGCATATCAATTTCTCTGACTTTTCCCTGACATGCCAAAATCTATTTCCCTGACTTTGATCTTCTACAATCTACCCTCAAAATGTGTAACACACTACTACAGAATATAATAGGTCTTCGCTTCATGGCGGAAAACACGCTTCCCCATTTCGAATACAAAGCGACCAATTACTACAAAAAAGTTTGGGTTTTGTGAAAAAAGGAACCATTTAAATAAATCGTTCAGAATTGCACAAAAAGCAAACACATTGTTTTAATAAAATGAAGAAATTCTGGCCTTTTGAAAAAAAAACGTCCAAAGATCAAAAATTCTCTGCGAATGCGAGTTCAGCTTTGAAAGTTTCAATTATTTATCATAATATGGAAACAAATAATTTTTCCCTAACAGGAACAAAATTTCCCCGACTCTCAGTCGATTTTCACATTTTTTCCTGATTTCCCGGCCAAAAATGTTTATTCTAGAAATTTCCTGACTTTTACCTGGTTTCCAGCAAGTGGGCACCCCATTTATTCAATTTAACATTAAAAATAATACCTGAAAGGAGGCATAGCAAGCAATCGGCGTTCACATTTTCTCAAACTGACAAAATAAAGTAATGACACGAAACAGCAAGGAGAGACGCAACAACAGCAATGTAAGTTAATAACATGTGCTTCCGAAAAATATTTATTATAATGGCTCACTCAATTGAACGTCACAAAATGGAAATTAAAGATGATTGGACGCGTCCAAAAAAAAACTTACTCTGCTAGACAAAATGATATAAAGAAAAAAACATTGTGTTTGCTGATGAATCAACGTTTAGATTACATGGTGAAGTAAACCAACGAAATTGTCGTTATCGGACTGAAAAAAAACACACTGGATGAAAGGAGGTCACACTTAACGCCCAAAAAAGTCAATGTTCATGTAGGGACTGTTGGCGATCGTGTTATAGGGCCAATATTCTTTGAAGAAAATATGACTGGAGCGAGATATTTGGAATTATTGTAGGAAGTACTAGTATTCCAAATGTAGCTGCTGTCTTTCCAATAAGAAATATCTAGTTCCAACGCGATGGTGCGCCTCCTCATTTTGTATGACCTGCCCGTGAGTATTTGGCTGTAATAGTTCAAGCCAAATGGATTGGTAGAAAGGAAACCATTTAGTTGCCTCCTAGATCATCAGACATCACTCCTTTGGACTCATTTTTATGGATATACTTGAAATACACTGTTTTCAAGACGAAATCGGCAAACATTGAGGGGTTGAAAGCACGAATAAGAATTGAGTGTAGATTAATTATCCCCCTAACAATTAGAAATGTTCAAAACAAATTTCAATTCTCTTTAGAGTACTGCCCAATAGTAAATGGACAACAGTGGGAATATGTTTAACAAACAATTATTAACATTAATTATATTTCTAATTGTGTGCTTAAAATAACCAAATTTATTTCTTTGTTTGAATGTTAAGGAATAAATTTTACATTTGTTGGTTTTGTATCACTTGGCATGCACTATAAATTGAGTCGGCAAAAAAACAGCGTTGCCAATTAAAAAATATTGATAATCATACGTCAAATTTGGAACTCACTGTATGACACTGTATAATATTTTTTCACCTTGCACTTAAAACCCCGTATCTCGAAAACGAGCTTTATTGGATAATGTTCATATGAACTTTCTTTCTTGAAACTAGTCAGAGGACATGCCCCTAAATGATTTGCAGATGATTAGGACTAGTTTTTGCAATAGTAATACTTTGACTAATTTTTCATAAGTGCTACTAGTACTTCATAGATCTGGACTAGGCGTGTTCCCCGTCTAAGCTATTCCAGAGCTTTCTCAAAATCTTCTCTTGAAATTAGCATGCCAGGATCGTCTGGGTTTATATTCTCTATCTAAGTACACTTGGAGAAACCCAAATCACCACAACACTTATTTCAGAGACCTTACGATTGTTTCGTTGACAATGTCAACATCTTCAGAGGAAGAAAAATTCGAAACTAAACAATTAGCTACCGTATATTTATATCGCTTCAAGGTAAACGAACTAGTCCGAAGTAAAATTGTCGTCCAAGAACGATCGTTTGTTTATTGTGTAGTGAAACTACGAGGTCTAAGACCTGCTTTAATCTTCTGGTCGACAAATTTATTATCTAATATACGGATAATAGGTTTAAAGGAACCGAGTTATTTAAGGAATCTGCACGTTCCCTTTCGATCTAGAAATGAATCAAGCATAGTTTGGTGCCTAACATTTTTGACAAGTTTCAAAATTTCTATGTCAATGTGGTGATTATTATTCCATATATGTTGTGCCACACATGATTTGTCCACCGTACCATATCGTAACGGTGCGAGATGTTCACGAGATCTGGTGGCTATGTTTCTCCTAGTTTGACCCACGTATTTAAGATCGCAATCTTTGCAACTCTTCTCATAAATACCGGACATTTCAGTGACTTTGTCTTTGTTTGTCGTGTTACCCAATTTTTTTACATTATTTTTCATCGAAAAATTCAAATGTAAATCGGCTTTCTTAAAAATACTTTCCAAGCCCTTTAAGATTCGTGGTTCATAAGGTAAACACACTTTTTTTTTTCTATTTTACCTTTCTTAAATGTCGTACATTCAGATATCATTTTCTTTATTCTGTGTTTGTTAACAAATTTGTCTATTAAACCATCCGAGTAACCGTTATATCTCGCCACATTTTTTACGACGCCACAGTTATGATATGGTACGGTGGACAAAGCATGTGTGGCACAACATATATGGGATAATAATCACCACATTGACAAAAAAATTTGAAACTTGTCAAAAATGTTAGACATCAAACTATGCTTGATTCATTAGAAAGTATTTTTATATTAAGGTCTATTAAGAACAAAACTTCATTGAATCGTGCGGCACCTTTAATTTCAAGCCCCTTATTTTCACTTTCCATTTGACCGCTTTAACACTCCTAATTTTTCTGGTAGAATAATAAAAAATTACTGCCACAACTCGGTCGGTTTATACATATACTAATCTCTACGTTTGTCTCGACTTAAAGACCCGCTCGTTTTGTTTGTATCTCTGAAGTCAATATAAATACTGTCACGAAGAATTAAAATCAATATAAATATAGTTTTTATGTAGTATTTTAGTTGAATTATTTATCCTTTGTTAGAGTTAACATGGTGAGCTAAACACCCGGTTTAAGTTTTCTATTTTAAAAAAGATGAGCGGAGTTGATGTTGTTTATCTTGCCAGATGTTTGTCAGCTTGATCCAATATCCACATAGCAAATTTCTAGATCGAAAGGGAACGTGCATATTCCTTAAATAACTCGGTTCCTTTAAACCTATTATCCGTATATTAGATAAGGGCTCATAAATTTGTCGACCAGAAGATTAAAGCAGGTCTTCGACCTCGTAGTTTGACTACACAATAAACAAACGATCGTTCTTGGACAACAATTTTACTTCGGACTAGTTCGTTTACCTTAACGCGATATAAATACACGTAGCTAGTTGTTTAGTTTAGAAATTGTCTTCCTCTGAAGATGTTGACATTGTCAACGAAACGATCGTAAGGTCTCTGAAATAAGTGTTGTGGTGATTTGGGTCTCTCCAAGTGTACTTATTAGTGCTCATCACAGGTTCCAGTTTTCACATAGTTCTCTATCTATCTCTCAATATTATCTTTTTCACAATTACTGTCTCTTTCATGACATAACTCATCTAAATAAACTTTCCATCGTTTATGTCTTCCTTTTCAAGTGATACATTTTTATCGTTGTCCTGTATGACTTTACTTTTTGCTTCTGATTTATATCGCAAATTTGTCATCTGCTGGAAAGCTTTATCTGACATCGGCATCTCCTCATGAAATTTCTATTTCTTTATTATTTCTGTGCCACCATAGTTCTTTTGTTTTCCTACATTTTTACGTAAAAAACACTTTTAACTGATTTATATTTACTGTGCACTTCTTTGTTCTTCACGGTTCTTCTTCTATTATGTTTTTGTATTAATCTAAATATTTCCATTCCATGGTTTGCTTCTAGTTTTTCTTGCCCAGTACTTTTTACCGCAGCTAGCTTCAAACCACTTTCTAGTTCTGTACACACACAGATATTGCACCGTTAAAGATTTTCCTTTGATTGTTTTCAGCCCCCTCATATCTTTCGACTTATTTACATTTCCTTCTGGTAATTTCTTTAATGCTTTGCTAATGTGTTTTTGCAATTCGATAGTATCAGGTTATGATCGCTACCTATATCTACTCCAGGATATGTGCAGCTAGCTTTAAATAATTTTTTGTGGCATTTCTTGATAATAATGTAGTCTGTATCCCCTTGTGCTTATCATGTATAACGCCTATTCTTAGGTAATTCAAATATTGTATGTATTGTAGTTGGACCATTTTCCCCCAAAATTAACTCTCTCCCTTTTGACTTCATCAAATTTTCTAGCTACAACTTAAAAACTACATACGTTATAAACTTGCATATCCCATAAACTTTTGCTTCAAAATGTTTAACCTAATATCTTGTCATTTACCTTTGTTTTATTTGTAGGTATGGAAGATCATAAATGCCCAATTAAAGCAGGAAAGGCACTGGGAGGATCGACAGCGATAAACTCAATGCTCTTCACTAGAGGAAATCACAAAGACTACGACTTATGGGCAGATCTAGATAACAAAGGATGGTGTTACAACGACGTGTTACCTTACTTCAAAAAACTAGAAGACGCACATATCGAAGGTTTTGATAGAAAATTCCACAGCCATGGTGGTCCGCTTCACATCGAAAATCCACAATACCAACCACATGTGTTAGAAAACATCTTGCATTCTGGAAAAGAACTTGAATATGAAATAGTTGATTACAATGGAAAAGAACAACTAGGTTTTGCTAATCCCCAAGTAACCACGAAGCACGGAAAACGACATAGTGTGTCTCAGGCTTACCTAGAACCAGCACACCAGAGAAAGAACCTCTTCATCAAACCACTCTCCAGAGTCATCAAAGTCATCATCAGCCCCCACACCAAAGAAGCTTCTGGTGTTAAATATCTCCACGATGGAAAACTCTTCATAGCAAAAGCAAACAAAGAAGTTATTTTATCATCTGGCAGTATCAACACACCGCAACTTCTTATGCTTTCTGGTGTTGGCCCAAAAGAAGATCTTGAAAAGCTTGGCATCGAAGTCATTCATGACTTACCTGTTGGTAGAAACCTCAAAGACCACATAGGTTTCTTGGGATTAAACTTTGTGTTTAACGAGACGATTCCGGAAGAACACGATGAGAAGGCTGCATTAATCTCATATCTTAAAGAAGGCAAAGGTCCTTTAACATTCCCAGAAATCACTGCTTTAGCCTACTTAAAGACACACATGTCTAAAGATCATGACCATTATCCTGATGTGGAACTCTACTTCACTCCAAACATACACAATGACGGTAACAAAGCAACGAGATTTTTGAAGGTAACAAAGGAGACGTACGATTCATTGTGGAAGCCTTTAGAAGGCCACCATGGTTTCACAATAGAAGTGGTACAAACACATCCAAAATCGATAGGAGCTATCACCCTGCAGGATAAAGATCCACTTCACTATCCTATCATAGACTCTAACCAATTATCAGACCCAGAGGATCATGATATCGACACTATGCTCGCTGGTATACATAAGGCCCTGGAGATAGCACATACTGAAAGTCTACAAAAACTTGGTATTCATCTTAATCCCAATCCAGTCCATGGATGCGAGGCTCATGCGTTTTTGACCGATGACTACTGGAAGTGTGCAATAAGACACGTTTCCACGAGTCTAAGTCACATCACAGGAACTGCAAAGATGGGCCCAGAAACAGATAAACATGCTGTTGTTGATAACAAACTAAAGGTGCATGGTATTCACAAGCTGCGAGTGGCGGATGCTAGTGTCATACCTGTCAGTATCACCGGGCATACCATGGCACCGGCGATAATGATCGGCGAAATGGCTGCCGATATTATTAAGGAACACTGGAAATAATGTTCTAATGAATATTGTCCGTTTAATTAAGTAGGTATTATAGTTATTTATATGTATTTAAATTTTGTAATAATACATTTTTATACTTTTGCTGGTATTTTGTTATTTCGTAAGCGCATATATCGAAAAAAATTAATATAAATTTGAAACAATTGTAATCAATTTAACAACTATTTTGAATCGTCTGTCTGACGTAAATATTGTTGAAGTGGAGCGAAAGATAAATTTGTATATTTATGTGTAGAAATATGTGTAGGAAAAAGTAACTTACACTTAAGCCCGCGCTAATGGATACTGGTATGAATCAAGCTTAGTCTACAATTACCTGGAACAAAAAAAAACATATGTTAAATGCGTTTCTACAGCACAAAAGTGAGGCACACATAGATCAATAAAAATTATATTTTGTTCCTAAACGTCAAAATGTTTGGGGTTGGCATCTTTGGGTGAGCTGAATAAAAAGGATTTTTCTTTCCAAACAAATATTTTATTCCTTGTCCCGACGCGTTTCCACCCTTTTTAACTGGTCATCCTCAGGGGAATCTAAAATTTACAAAAGGCTTGTCAGAAAAACTGAAGTTTCCGGTAGGCTACTTCTGCGAGGGTACAATACAGGAATACAAGATAAAATGAGGTAACAACAACTAACCCCAACACTAAGTCAAAAGTTAAAGGTTAAAACTGTCAAGCTATAAAAGATTACAGGTATACAGTCATAAACTACCACATGCAATAAAATTAAAAAAATACAAGTCAAATTGAACTACAAGAAAAGTTAATTTGTCCTGAGATTTTAAATTATAATAAGTCTTAACTGTAAAAACTCATAAAAGCTTAAAAATTCTTTAAAACGTCACCCTTGGCAGGGTTTTTTTAAATCAACCTGACGACGAACACCAGTAGACGTCGTCACGTGAGACGTCCGTTTTAATCTCAACTTTTACACGTTAAAACAAAAATGCATTCTTAATTTCAATAAAAGTTGCTACTTTCCGAGTTAGTAACACTTCTGATGCCAATGGATCAATCCTACAACAACAGATGAAGCATGTTCCTTGGACATTCAACTGTATAGTTTTTCAGTCCTGTTTAACAAGAGTTAAGTTCGCCATTTTGGCGTTTTCATGTTTAATAAAAAAGTACAAAATTCGCTTCTATTTCAATTCTCATTCGGTTAATGGTTTTAATGTTCTCTGAAAGTTTCTTCTCAGCTGCATGGCTTCTGGTGTTTGTGCTGTTTGTTGTTGCCTTCAGCTTGAACTTAAAAAAACCCTGCCAAGGGTGACGTTTTAAAGAATTTTTTGAAGAATTTTTAAGCTTTTATGAGTTTTTAGAGTTAAGACTTATTATAATTTAAAATCTCAGGACAAATTAACTTTTCTTGTAGTTCAATTTGATTTGTATTTGTTTAATTTTATTGCATGTAGTAGTTTATGACTGTATACCTGTAATCTTTTATAGCTTGACAGTTTTAACCTTTAACTTTTGACTTAGTGTTGGGGTTAGTTGTTGTTACCTAATTTTATCTTGTATTCCTGTGTTGTACCCTCGCAGAAGTAGCCTACCGGAAAACTCAGTTTTTCTGACAAGCCTTTTGTAAATTCTAGATTCCCCCGAGGATGACCAGTTAAAAGGGTCGAAACGCGTCGGGACAAAGAATAAAATATTTGTTTGGAAAGAAAAAGCCTTTTTATTCAGCTCACCCAAAAAAAATATTGTATTACATTACTCAACGGGGACCCCCAAATAAAGAGTAAGTTATTGCACAGGGACACATACACAAATAATATATGCAGCCATAACTGATGGAACTTGGGGTTGTAAGACTATATAAATATCTTCGAAGATGTTCTTTAACACTGGTGTGCGTGGAGTATTATTAAATGACGGACCACCTGTTATAAGCGTTTTATACGTTTTATTAACGAATAATAATTATAGGAAACAATAACACTACAAAACAATAGGAAGAGTCCAGAAGGGTTTGCTGCCGTTGGAGGTTGAGAGGACTTTGTTATTGATGTGGTTATTAAACGAGTTTTTTGCCTCAGAAAGAATGCGGTTTCTTGCGTCGTTAAATGCTTGACGGTTTTCTTGACTGGGTATGTGTAGCGTTTTGAGAGCTTTGACCTATTCAAGTCTGGCCTTGTTACAGGATTTAGAGATCCAGCGCTTTTGAGTGGCTGAAGAGGTTTTCTGTGTACGTGGAATAAATAATTCCATGCCAGCTTGGATAATTTTGGTGGCGTTTTGTGAAATATCAGCGGGGTCAGGATGGGAGAAGCAGACAGACGCCCATGGAAATGTGTTCGCGGAGTTGTAGTGCCAAACGATACGTGGGTGTGATTATTGTGTGACCCCGGGTTGAATTGCGCAGGAAGCAGTGATCATGCCGTGGTCTGAGCGACCCAGGGGGACGGTGACTAATGTCTTATAGCATTCAGGTTTTATAGTAAGAAGGAGATCCAAGGGATTTGAGCTGTGTGTTGGGATGCGAGGAAAGTAAGTAGGTTGCTGAACCATATTGGCTAAAGAATTGCTGACTGCAAAGGCCTCCGCTGCTCTTCCTTGTGGATCGGTTTTTGAAGATCCTAACCATTCCTTATTATGGACATTGAAGTCACCAAGAATAGTGACCTCGGGGGAAGGATATTCAGAAATCAGATGGTCGGTTTTTTAAGAAAGGTAGTCAAAGAGCTGGTCAAAGTTGTTGTCAGAAGGTGACCGGTAAATGCAACAGATGAATTTAGTCGCAGCCCTGAGGGAGAGTTTCAACCAAAGTATGTCGTTTCATCCAGCTTCTAAATTGGGGAGTCTGGTGCAGGGTAGATTGCTACGGACGTATGCGCACACACCTCCATGCAATATAAAGGAAGTAATGCGCTCATACTCCGGGAAATTAAGGTGATTAGTGGCTGTTTTGGCACTGATTTTGGTTTCGGTGAGGAAGAGGAGTTGGGGCCTATTAGCCTGGAGAAAATGGTGCACGGAATTCAGGTTAGAATTTAGGCCACATATATTCGAAAAGGATATGTTAAATCTTGATGCCGGCGCCCCCTGTACACCCCTCTCCCGGAGATCCGAATGGAGGGGTATTTTATCTCCGGAATCTTTTGTACAAGGAGGAGCCATCATCATTTTAGTTTGCAACTCATACACCACAACCGGAAACGTCCGTTGGGACTTCACCGGCCCCTTGATGTAAGGGGTGGTACCTCCTCGGGCGTGAAAAAATCCTTTACTATCACGTAAAGGAAAAGTCCACTACCACCTTCCCCCGATTAGTCGCCTTTTACGACAGGCAGGAGTTACCATGGGCCTATTCTTTTAGTTAGTCCCCGGACCCACAGGCAGTAACTATAACTTGCTTCCAAGTAAACTATAAACAGCAGCATTTTTTGCATAGCATACTGGAAATTTTTGATTGCGAAAATTAGGATTTTTTCGTTGTTTATTAAAATAGACCCATAATGTTATACATTTTTGAGAAGCTTGGGAAAATTCAAATTAATTTCTTGACAAATATCCAGGGTATCCCATTTAAAAAACCAAACATTGGTCAATATGTCAAAAACAGCAATATTTAGACAAAAACTAGCTAGGCCACTAGATTCTACGTAAAAAGTTCTAAGAGGATTAGTTTTTACCGTTCTGACAAGTTGTCTAACAACTGAAATACAAGGGGTACCTGAAAATACAATATAGCTCGGAAACTAAGGGGGCTATTAGAATTTTGTATGCGTCATCTTTCCTTTCACAAAAAAGTTGCTAAGGTTCGCGAAAACCGTAAGGTTCTATCTATACTAATAACAGAAATACCCACCAATTGCAATCAAGATTGGACAGCATGTATAGAATTTTTAAAAAACGTGTTTTCACAACTTAGGAACTGGCTGTCTCTCCGAAAATAATAAATTTAAATGCAATTTGGTACACATGGTCCCTTTAAAAATACTTTGAAAATTTGAAAAGAAAAATCGCTACCACAGCGCACTTTCTGCCACCAGACTTTTTATTAAATGAAATTGGACCTGCTGTTAAATGATAAAAAGTGGTATACCTATAAACTAAAATTAAGCCAGTTAAACAAACGTGAGTGCATCTTCGTCTTGAGTAACCTACATTACTCCGATCTTAAAAACGTGTTTCTCGTAGAAAATTTCATGCAGTGTCTGAGCTAAACCTGAAGTTGCGTAACTGCAAGTCAAATATTTGTATGCCCTCTAAAACGGAAGCTTATTTGAATAAGTGAACGATTATGAAAGAAAGAACGTTAGAAGATATAAAGTGTACAGTGCATCAAGATGAACGTTTTACCTTTACTGGTTTTCTTATGTGTTTCTAATGTGTCATCTAAGAAAATACCTCTAAATCCTGAACGAGATTCAGGAGCAAAGGCGCTATTTGAAATTCTAGGTAAGTCGATTAAAGTATTTGGTGCCACATAAGGCACAGCTGAAAGTAGTGATCAATTTGCTTCGCACTCGTTGTCTAGGTACTACTCAAGTGTAGTGTAATTTTAGTGATTTTTCATTAAGAAAATGAAGAGGTAACGATATATATATATATATATATATATATATATATATATATATATATATATATATATATATATATATATATATATATATATATATATCACACCGATAACTGAAAAAATAATGGGCTGATTTTTACCAAATTTGGTCAGTACCTTCCCGTTGCAAGTTGATTGGATAAGTTCGTTAATCAGGAAAATCGGCCCAAGTTTTCCCGGAAAATTTTGTGTTTTCTTTCGGAAAAGTTTTATATCTGCTGAAATAACAAGGTAAGGGCAACTAAATTAGGTACGCGTGTTTGTATTATAAAAAGTGAACCATCTACCAAAATTTAGGTCTGTAAGTTAAGACGAAAAATTTATAGGCATTCGAAGAAAAAAAATTGGGTGTTTTTCTCAAAACGTCAAAGTCGCGATTTGAAACTCAAAATTGGCAACATTTAGGCAAGGAACCTGAAACAAATACGGGTTATGTAAAGAAAATGTTGCAAGAAGTGTGTTCTACAAACACTTAAGTTTCAGTTTCAACTGACCTTCATTTCAATAAAATATTTCCAGAAAATTCGTTTCAAATAGACCTTTTCTCTGATGCTTTGGGAGTAGTTTATGGTTTAACGGTCTAAAATGTTTAGCTAATTTTCGTAGAAAAAATTCGTTAATGGGGAGACCGGGACTTTTGAATTTTAAAAAGATTTCTTCAAGTGAGTGCAAACTAGGCCGCCTAGAATCCCTATCCTGGTTTAGTTTCAGTTTTTATCTGTTTACATATATACAGGGTGACACCTTTCTACGGTACATGTCAATATAACGGTTATTATGCAAGATACGAGAAAAAATTGTATAAGTTTATTATAGGGTGACTTGAGCTGCATCTTATAAAATTATTTTGATAAGCAGAGGCTGGCCCATAAGTCGTTGGTGATACCTACAATTTTTTTTCCGAACATTCCTTATGTTATTGCATTTTTCATCGAAATATGATTCATGTTTGTAAGAAAAAATTTAGACGCAGTAAGTGCGTTTTGGTAGCGAATTTTCATTAAATGCTTCAAATTTCAATAACTCAATTTGCTTTTACCCTAAGGTTAGTTCGCTAGGAGATCAGTTTTCTCGGAAATATTTAAAGTTTATTTTCGAAAAATGTTTGTACATTCTCAAACAAAGTTATTTTGATAAAATATGCTACATTGTTTTTACTATAGAGGTTATACCCGGAACCAAATTGATGCCTGTTTGCATTAAAAACATATTTGCTAATAAAACCATTTTTATGAAAATTCACTTTTATAACGCACTTGCGGCATTCAGACTTTTTTATTTTCTTATTTAATTTTGGTATTTACACTGTCCAATTTATTTGCAAAACCATACGTAACTGTTCTAACAGTAGCAACTGTTAGAACAGTTAGTTCAGATATTTCGAGCACGAAATATCTGAACTAATTTTATTTGCCAAAATTTGGATTTTTAATATTTCATATATACAGGTGTCCCTAACATTAAAGCTTTTATTGAAAGAACTGACAGAATTTTGTCGGCCCTGCTGTATTTTTGTTTCCTTTAATTTTTCCAGGCGCGCATCGAATAACCGAGAAAGTCAATACCATTTAGGTTACCTCTCATTTCTAGCTGTATTTAGTAATATATTATGGTAATAAATAACATTGTGTTACCGCTTTCAAGTTAAAGTACTAAGACTAATAGAAGTCCGCTATGTGGGCATACATCTCGAAATAACTTGGATTTTGAAGGGCTACAAGTATTTTTCGGTGTTTCGTCGCACACTGGTGCCCCAGGTGAGTCCCGAGTGTTAGGACGTTGTGAAATATCGTTTTCTGTTTTTTACCTTCATATCGTAAAACTCCCTAAAAATCGGGGGTCGAATCAGGTAGAGACAAGAGTAACACTGCGACTAGATTTGCGGTGCTATCGGGGCGGCAAGGCCGCGGACGAGCCCTGAGGGAACAAAAAAAAACACTGCGACTAGATTTTAGGGAAAACGGAATGTTTGGGTAAAAACTGAAACAAGAATTCGATGCCTCCGTTTTTATTTGTTTACACACACCTGGTGAAAACATATTTTAAGTTACAAATTTTCATTTTCTTTCCACAATTTGTATATAATTTTGTATACATGTTTGTTTCATAATAAAGCAATATTTGTTTTAAACTAAAGCATATCTTTTCCGGTTTCGCCAATGGTGAGCCCCCGTAAAGGCTGACCCCTGGGGATTAACTATCTCCACTAGAGTTTTCCTGGGCATCCAGCTTTCATAAGGTGGTGCGCTGCAGTTTCTTTCGTCACTGTGGGGCTTCAACTTGCTCCAAAGTATTAGAACTTCCAAGCAAAGTGGTGGTACTCGAGTTAAACCCCCTTTCCGATCAAAACATCGACCCACTTCCCTTCGGAAGTAGATGGTTACACTGTATTAAAAAATAAATAACTTTTCCAATTGTGTCATAGGCTAAATGTATTCTCACCATAATTAGAACCGCTGACCGGTTCGCTCTAATTAGATCTCGTCAGTACCGTATACTAATTACAGCGAGAACACACCTATAAAGTACTACGACTATGGTAGGCAGCCTCCTAGAGCATTGTGAGATGTACGACAGGGTGGCCATTTCGGTGCGCAACCAGGTAGTATGTTGTCACGACAGCTCCAAATAACACAAGATATTATAAAATAGAGACTGTGTACAGGATGGCTCAAATTCGAGCCTCATCATTGCTATCTCGGAAACTGTAAGAGATACCACGTCGGGTAAACTATGGCAGAGTTGCGTAATTTGATGCTCAGCAAAATGCAGTTTAGAAAATTAGAAAATTCCGAATACTTCCGGTGATAATCGGAAAAAACCGAAAACTCATAAAATCTGTCTTATTTTTTTCTGGCGTTATTTAAAAAGATATAACAAAATAAATCACACTTCATTAAGGTCATTTTTCCTCTCCTACAACATGGCATTTTCAAATTTGAAATCCGATGTTTCGTCTTTCAGAAACCATCATCAACTCCATTTTTTTTTCAAATACGGCCCTGGATTTTTTATTTCATATTTTGTTACCTTTGGACTACCTCAAAACAATGTCTCATCACACCTTTTGAATTTCGAACGTTTTGATAACAAAAAAATGACATTTTCAGTATTTCTTGAAAATATTTTTACTTAACTTTTAAAATCAACAAATTAAAAAACCTAAAGTAAATGCTCGAATAAGCCCCCTTGGACTTCTATGCATTTTCGTATACGTCTTCGCAGATTGTTCGTAACAGCCCGGTGGATTATTCTTCCTCTTGCTCGTAGAGTTGTGAATTCTAACACTAACTTTTGGCGCAAAGTGTTTATATCATTCGGAAAAGTATCCTTGAATAAGCGATTTTTCAAGAATCCCCATAAAAAATAATCCAGCGGGGACAAATCAGGACTTCTGGCAGGCTAGCGCACCACTCCTTGGTTTCTAATCCATTGATTGGGAAATGTTTCATTAAGAAACTCGGTTACTGCCCTTCCATTATTAGGTGGTGCACCATCCTGTTGCCACCACAGCTGCCGCAGCATATTCAACGGTTCATCTTCAAGCGCATCGAATATATAATTATGGATTAAATTAAGATACCGTTCAGTATTTAAGTTTCCATCATAAATAATTGGCCCTAAGATTTTGGTTCGATACATTCCAACCCAAACATTGAATGATTTTCGTCCCTGTCTTCGAACTTGCCGATTTTAGTACGGATTTTCATCATTCATCTGTCCAGATGATTTTATTTAAGAAATCATCATCTTGTTGAATTTTTCCATCAAGCCAAGTGCAGAATTTAAGCTTTCTGTCCCTGTCTCCTGGTCTTAGTTCTTGGCAAACATGAAGTTTATACGGATGATACTTATGTTTTTTGAAAACCCTCTGAATTCGGCTTCTAGTCATATTCATTTCTGAAGCAAATTGCCGTGTTGAACCACAAGGATTTTCCGTAACCTTTAACAAAACGTTTTGGTGAAATATCTTTGACATGTTATCGCAAAATATTATAGTAATAAAAGATTGCATAGCATCATTTTATAAAGATACTTACAGCATTTAAAACAGCTTCTTCATATTCAGCTTGCATTCGTTGGCCGTAAGAATTTCTAGGTTTACCAAAACTACCAAAGAGACCTAAATTTCTGTCCAAATTGTTAAAATATGAATAATGGGGTTGTGGACGCTCGAGGTATTGCTCTAAATACCGTTCACATGAAATGTGCGAGTTTCTGTTATTACTATAATAAATCCGAAGCATATCACGTTTCTCGAAATTGGAAAACACCCTTTTTGCTCTCTTAATGTTTATTATGAAAGTTAAATTGTCAAAAGTTCTGTTGTCATATTATGACAATCAAGCTTGATATCTTTGAATATCAAAGCCGCCGAGATGAACGAACAGACATGTCATTGCATTGCATTGGATTGAACTTAAAATATTTGACTCATAATCATAAATTTGGGTTCATCTTTACCTACCTAATCAAATTATATTATTGAAGAAATATTTTGTTTCAAAAGCAGAGTCGTATTAAATATTTTCAAGAAAGACAGAAAATGTCATTTTTTGTTATCAAAACGTTTGAAATTCAAAAGTTGTGATGAGGCATTGTTTTGAGGTAGTCCAAAGGTAACAAAATATGAAATAAAAAATCCAGAACCGTATTTGAAAAAATGGAGTTGATGATGGTTTCTGAAAGACGAAACATCGGATTTCAAATTTGAAAATGCCATCTTGTAGGAGAGGAAAAGTGACCTTAATGAAGTGTGGTTCATTTTGTTATATCTTTTCAAATAACGCCAGAAAAAAATAAAACAGATTTTATGAGTTTTCTGTTTTTTCCGATTATCACCGGAAGTATTTGGAATTTTCTAAACTGCATTTTGCTGAGCATCAAATTATGCAACTTTGCCATAATTTAACCGACGTTGTATCTCTTAGAGTTTCCAAGGTACCAATGATGAGGCTCGAATTTGAGCCAGCCTGTACAACCAACAATTTTGTAAATTGTCACCTAGCCTTACATACATTGTCCCTATATTGGGGAAGAAATGGGCCAAGGCTGAGAATTTACTAAATTGTTAGTTGATTGTACACAGGCTCTATTTTATAACATTTTGTGTTATTTGGAGCTGTCGTGACAACATACTACCTGGTTCCGCACCGAGATGGCGACTATGTCGTACATCTCACAATGTGTCATAGGATTAAAATAAATGTTTATCTGATTAGTTTATAACTGCATCAAGTAAAGAAATATTTATTCCAGACAACAGCTATGACTTCATAGTGATAGGTGGCGGAACATCCGGTTCCGTTATAGCTAACCGCCTGTCCGAGGTCAGCCACTGGACAGTCCTCCTCGTGGAAGCAGGAGAAGACCCAAATCCCCTCACGCAAGTACCACTCTTCACTCACATGACTCGCACTAGCGAGTACAACTGGAATTTTACCATGGAGCCGTCACCAGGAAGCTGCTTAGGAATGATACACAAACGCTGTCCAGCTCTAAGTGGAAGAGCCCTAGGTGGTAGCACTGTCTTGGATAGTATGATTTACAGCAGAGGTCACCCCGTGGACTATGAAAGGTGGGAGTCTGCAGGTAATCCAGGATGGTCATACGAAGATGTGTTGCCGTATTTTATCAAGTCAGAAGATTGCGATATGGAGGAAGGTTGCTTTACAGATTTCCACAGGCAAGGAGGATATCAAAGCGTTTCGAGGCCATACCAATCCAAGTTAACAGAAGCGTTTATTCAAGCAGGTGAGTTGATTATACAATTTCCTTAAATTTTTTATACTGTATTGATTTATATCATCGGGGTTCCAAACTACTAAAAAGGGAACGTGACTTAATTGTTTTTTAAATAAATTGCTGGTAACTTAAAAGATTTTAAAAGTCCGCACTGGACTTGAGCCAACGCATACATATTTAGCACAGCTGTCAGGCATCATAGCGTCAGGGATTCGTAAGCTGGGTTGATGGGCAGGACAGTTTAGATATAATCTCACAACATAGAGCCTCGGTGGTTCAGTGGTAAGAACGTGTCACTGTGAATCTAACAGTATTGGGTGCGATACCAGGGTTCTCCTTTCACTTTTTGAGCACATACTGAAACATTAACGTCAAATGTGGTTGTGGCATTGTATCTGAGCAAGTTGAATGTCTGCACGTTACGTCCTTCGGAGGGGGCGTAAATCCATCGGTCGCATGTCCATGGGATGTTGGGCACGTTAAAGATCCCTACTTTCTTTACAGGAAGGCGTGCGTTTGGCAAAAATTCCAGGGTAGTGAGGTGAAACTCTTCCCTGGCGTCGATGATTGCTATAATGGCGGAAATAGACCAACGTTAAGAAACAGAAAGACACACATCTCACAACATAGAGGATCAGTTTTTTTTTTTTAATTTTAGCAACACACCACGAGGGCTTACAGCCTAAATACTATCGTACCGTGGGTGTCGACAAGGAGGAAAGAGGCAACTTGTTAATTCTGGACTTGAAGTTTGGAGGTTCGGAGAGGGAAAAACATGTGCCGGCAAAGCATTCCACAACTTGGAAGTCCTTGGGACAAAAGAGCAGGCATAACAAGATGTTCTATGTCTGGTGACCTGGACAGTAAAAGGGTGCATTCGCTCTGTTCTCCTGGTAGATCTGTTGGGGACAGCAGGTGGAGGAACTATAGAAGAAAGCTCCTCTGAGCAGTACCCGTGCAGATATCTATAGAAGAGAGAGAGGTCACCAACTGCACGTCGGTGGGCAAGGGATGGCAGCCTTTGGGTGAGTGTAGGGTCACCGATGAGGCGTATAGCTCTCTTCTGAATGGAGTCCAGGATAGCGAGTGTAGAAGCGGCAGCGGCACCCCAGATGTGGGAGCAGTATTCGAGGTTTGGCCTTATTTGTGAAGTATATAAGGTATAGAGATTAGCTGGTGAAAAGTATTTGCGAGCCCGGAAGAGGAAACCTAATTTCTTAGCAGCCGCTTCTGCAATTGAAGTGACATGTTGGTGCCAATTGAGATTTCGATCCACAGAAATGCCAACAAGTAAAAAGGACTCATTATTTTGAATAACTTGGTTGTTCATTGTGATGGGTCTAGGGCTGGTGTATCTCTTATGAGAAAGAAAGCAAGACTGAGTTTTGGTGGGGTTGAATTGTACAAGATTTCTACTTCCCCAGTCTAATATTCTTTGGAGATCAACAGAGACAGAACCCTCCATAAGTCTGCGATCCTCATTTAGTTGGGCTAAAGAGACAGGCTTAGAATATTGTATATTTGAGTGGCGGGTGCTGTCGTCCGCGTAACTGTGAACTGGGTTCGATGTGCTAGAGAGGAGGTCATTGATGTGGAGAAGAAACAAAGTAGGGGCTAAAGCTGAACCTTGAGGAACTCCTGCATTAATTGGATACAGTTTAGAGGAATGGCCATCCACGTCAACAGAAATGCGCCGGTTGGAGAGGAAATTTGCGTAATGAAAAATACTTCAGCACTGATTGATAAGATACTCGCATTGAAATGCGCAGAAGACGTTGAAAATGTCCGCCATTTTCTTGAATTAAGAATGGAATCTTTAGTCCCTGTCTTAATACACTGAACTTAGTTCATACATATTGTGTCTCCCATGCTTCTAAAATAAAATAAAAATAAAAAACTATTGTTTCTCTTCAATTTCTGTATATTACCAATTAATAAATGGTCACTTAAAAGCATAACCCATAATAATTATACGTCTTGTGTATCCACACGCTAACTCAAAAAGTTATTAACCGATTTTGATCAAACTCGGCAAGCATCTTTCTTTTATTAATGACCTGGAGGAGTTCGTTCGCCAGCCCTATCGGGCCAGTTTTTCTACAAAAAAAAATGTATCTCGAAACATAACAAAGCTATTTTGATGAAATTTAGTTGATATGTTGTCCTCGTAAAGACCTCACTACATACCAAAACTTTCTAGGTTTATAGAAAATTGGGTTATGCAAATTTGAAGTATTTAATCAAAATTCGCTACCATAACGCACTGGCTGCGTCCAGAACTTTTTTCTTTTTAACACATAAATTGTTGGAGTTAAATTATAAATAAAATGGAGTTAAATTATAAATAAATAAGAAAACGTATGTTTCTTTTACAAAATCGACAGGTGTGAATTTATTTACAGGAAAGAAAAGAGGGAAATCGTACTCTTAAATACACTTTTCCTCAAAATAAACGCATACGCTAAAATACTCTTAAAGTCACGTTATATTTGATATTCAATATTTTCTAAACTACTTGCGCCAATTTGATTTTTTTCAGATATTAGCTTCAGGAATACCAGAAGTAGGCTGCTTCAAAATGTAAAAAAGTTATTTTTTAACTTTTCTAACACTTTTTTAACCCGCAGGTGTGGAGAAAAATATAAGCGGAAAATACTCATATTTAATGACACCAGCTTTTAATTTAAATATTAAAAAAAAGGGTGCTCCATTTGAAAAAATTGAGTTACTGCAGCTTCATTTTTTTCTAATTCAGCCTCTATTTGAGAGCGCCTTGTATATGGCATCTCGATTTTCTTCGACGGATACTATAAAAGAGAACCTCCATGAGCGCTTCGTTTTCATGGGACTCCGCCATCTATTGGTAAAAATCCGTATCACAATGTTTATATCTGCCAAAAACGTGAAAAGTTAAAATAACTCGAAAACGATGAAACATCAAGTTATTTTCTCTGTACACACATGCACTATAATTCGATGGAAAATGCAAAAATTCAACAATATAAGGGGTGTTCCATTAAAAAAAGTTTTTATCACCAAAGACTAATGGGCCAGCCTGTGATTGAAAAATCATTTTATAAGATGCAGCTCTAGGCGCCCTATAATTGGGTTTACAATTTTTTCGTATCTCGTATAATAACGGATATAAGGAGCTTTACCGTAGAAATGCGCCACTCTGTGTATGTTTAACTGACACTGGCCCAGAATATTGTTACGAGGGGGCCTAGTTCGCGCTCGATTGAAGAATTTTTTTTTAAATTCAAAAGTCACGATCTTCTCATTAGCAATTTTTTGCTATGAAAATTCGCTACAAATTATAGACTATTAAACGAGAAACTCTATAACTGAAATTACTGCCAAAGTGTCCGATGAGGGGTCTATGTGAAATGAAAACACAATGACGGTTGAAGCAGAAACTCTTTGTAAAACACATTTCTTCTATATAGCCCGTATTCGGTTCATAATCATTGCCCAAAAATTGCCAGTATTGACGTTTCAAATCGCGACTTTGTCGTCTTAAGAGGAAAAACTATTAAACAAGGGATAGTATTTTTTCTGATCTCTTGTTTTTTGCTCCAAGGAAACTTAATTTATGTCTATAATCTTCAAAAGATTTTCACAGAAAATATTTTGGTCTTGTGCCCTTCACTGATCGCCAACGGCACCCAATTGTTTTTCTTTAAATGCTTAGAACTTTTTTTTAACTTACGAGATCTGAATTTTGGTACGTAATATAATTTTATAGTCAAAACTTGCGTACCAAATTTGGTTGTCATATCTCTGTTATTTTTAAGGATGCAAAAATGTTTCCAAAGAAAACCCAAAATTTGTCCCGAAAACGGTCCAATTTTCCTGGCTAACGGACTTATCCAAGTAACTTACAAAAGGAAACAGATCTTGTTCTCATTAGTAATTTAAATTTTTATACAAAAATTCGCTAGGTGTAAATATTTTCAGCGCATATCGAATGTATGAATTGAATAGTAAGATGTAGCTTCACCTTCTACTAAGTAGGAGTCATGCAGATTATTATGATGAAGTTACCTAATAAACAGTTTCAAAGATTTATGTTACTTAAATGTGGCCCTGCAGTACTCAACTTATATTAGCTATACATAGTTTTAGAAAGTATAGGTTCACTCTACTTTTATTTCAGTAATAACTCCCTAAACATTGATTTTAATTACGTCATTTCCATTTTCTAGGTTTAGATATGGGCTACAACTTGACGGACTACAACTCACCCAACACATCAGGCTTTTCAAGAATCCAGTCTCGATTAAAACGAGGTAGACGTCAAACAACAGCCACAGCTTTCTTAGATCCCATTCGTAACAGAAGAAATCTCTACATTTTGGATGATGCCACAGTCTCAAAAATACTGATTAACCCCTCAACCAAAATGGCATACGCCGTAGAAATCCACAAACGCTTGAACAAGTATACCATCCAAGCTAAAAATGAAATAATTCTTTCTGCTGGTACGTTCAACTCACCAAAACTTTTGATTTTATCAGGAGTTGGCCCCAAAAGTCATTTAAAGTCTCTCGGCATACCAGTCGTTCAAGATCTACCAGTAGGTGAAACCTTGTACGACCACGTGACATTCCCAGGTATCATCTACAGAATCAACGAAACAGTAGAGCCTAGACAAGCGATCTTAGATCCGAGAGAAAGTGCTGACTTTCTTTTTAATGGAAAGGGCTTCTTCACATCATTAGGAGGTATTGAAGCTATCAGTTTTATTAACAGTAACATTTCCGAGGAACCAGGAGAAGACTATCCTGATATTCAACTAGCATTTTCTGGCATTGGTTCCTTCCAAAGTGATCTGGGGGCTTACTGGGCACCTTCTATGCGATTAGATCCCGGAGTATACGATCGAAGTTTCAAGCCCATACAAAGAGATGCCAGCTGGAGCATCTTTCCTACTCTCCTCCATCCTAAATCACGAGGACACGTAAAATTAAGATCAAGTAATTTCAGAGATAAAGTAATAATTTATGGGGATTATTTTAGTGACGAAGAAGATGTCGAAACGATGGTTGCTGGTATAAGAGAGGTTCAGCGTCTTGCCACAGCTACATCTTTTGGCAGATATAACTCAACTTTATATCGAGCTGAAATATCAGGTTGTGAATCCATCGAATTTGATTCAGACGATTATTGGAGATGTTCTATCAGAGCTTTAAGTGTTGGGATGGATGTAGATCAAACAGGAACGTGCAAGATGGGCCCAGCGCAAGATATAAGCAGTGTCGTCGACAACAGGTTTAAGGTGCATGGAGTAGATAAACTAAGAGTTGCGGATAGAAGTGTAATACCCGTAACAATGAGTGGCCCAACTAGTTCAGTTGCCATAATGATTGGTGAAAGAGTAAGTGACATGGTGAAAGAACTCTGGATAGGTAGAGACTAACATTTCCAAACGATTAACTTATTCAGTCATTTCTTAAACTCTGGATAATTAAGATGTCCAAAGCATTAATTCATTCATTCATCCTTTAAAGATAACATTTTTGTAATTACAGTAAAACCTCCCAATAGCGGCCACCACCAGGGAACATAAAACTGGCCGTTATACAGAGGTGGCCGTTATACAGAGGTGGTCGCTATTCAGAGGTTTGCCTTTAATGAATGTACTTATGTAGATACTACGGTTAATATATGTGTATAATATAGGTTGTTTGCTATAGGGAACTTGTTATGAAGTTTTTAACATTTTTAAAAAGAAAAAAAACAACACTTAAATTGTAAATCACAAACTTTTATTTACATACTGCAATTAATATGTAGGTAGAGGTACAGTTATTAATAACATTTTGCAGAACAACGACAAAAAATGAAGTTTAAATTGTAACATGCACAATTTATTTTCAACTTTTTTGACATATTTCATGATAGATTGCTGTTTCATATTCCTGATTTTATTTTTATAATTCTCCGATTCACATTTAATTAACATCTTTGAAATATTTGTAGCTAACTCACCGTTATTTGGAATCACAAAAAAAACTTTCTAAGTCTCGTAATTTTAGGCAAGCTTCGGATAAACTTGAAATTGTAAATACATATGCAACACAATCAGATTCTTCACATTCACCATCAGAATTGGTAGACTGCACGTCCGTATTTTCACGTATTTCTTCAATACAATCGGTGATTATTAGTTCGGGACTTTCGGTTAAAATATTATCATCAACAGAATATTATCATCAACAGCTGCAAAGTGTCTTAAGCTTGAAAATGGGTTAGTCAATGTGGGAAATAATTGCGCCAAGGGAATGTCATCTTCTTCATAAGCAATATTTTCTAATTCCTGCTCATTCTGTAAAAATCCAGCTTTGCAGAAACATTTGCTAATAGTGTCGTTTGAGACCTTTTTCCAGGCAGCAGCTATCCATATCAAAGCATTGGTAATGGTGATGTGTTTATAGAATTCTTGAACTAAATCACTGTCAATTAACGTTAACAGTCTTTTAACCAGTAAACCTCTATAAATCATTTTGAAATTTTGAATTATACCTTGATCTAACGGTTGACAGTGGGATGTTCTATTCGGCGGAAGAAAAATTATCTTTACGTTTCCAGTGGGCTCTTGGTGTGCGAAGTTGCATTGTCTAAAAATAGCACCACTTTCCTGTTTTGTCTTTTCATTTTATTGTTAAATTTATGAAGCCATGCTGTCATTTTATCTGTTGTCATCCAAGGCTTTTTGTTTGATACCCACTCCAGTGGCAATGCGCTAATGTGTTCACCCTTAAAACAACGTGGATTCTTGCTTTTGCCAATAATTAGAGGTTCTTCTTTTTCACCCAGCATATTAGCACAAAATAAAATTGTCAGTCGTTGTTTAGCCATTTTTCTTCCAGCACACTTGTCGTTCTTTAAAGCAAAGGTTTTTGATGGTGTCGCATGGTAATAAAGACCGGTTTCATCTGCATTAAAAATGTATCACGGGCAATAAGCTTTTAAGATTGATGGCAATGTTAATTTCCAATTTTCTACATCCGTGATGTTAACGTCAGCTGACTCACCACAAATTGCTTTGAAGCAAATACTATGTCTTTGGCAAAAAATTTTCTAGCCACCCGTTTGATGCTTTGAGATTGGTCAGATTTAAATTCTGCGCCGCTTCTAATGATCTTTGTTGAATTAAAGGTCCTGATACAGTCACATTTTTATTTCGAGCCTTGCAAAACCAGTTATACACCACTTGATCAACAGCACTACCCTCAGTTTTTGGAAATTTTCTCCTTGGTTCCACGTTAGCACCTTGTTCACAAAGTTTTTTTATATCACTTTTATTTATTTTAAATGTCATTTATCTGAGTTTTTCCAACACCAAACTTGTCTGCCAATTTTCTTGAACCTGAACCACTTTTTTCACTATCAGTAATGATTTCAATATTTTCTTTAAGGCTGAGTCGTTTTCTTTTCACCGACATATTGAGTTGTTGCTAAGCAGAAGGATCTAACTTAACTGATTATTCTGTTAGGTATACGTTTCCTTTTACTTCACAGAACATTTTACCGTTAGCAAAGGCCTCTAATATCCAAACTAGACATTAAAATTTAGTCAATTCTTAAAGTGCACTGGTTGTCGTTTCTTGGAAGTTGCTGTTCTTGTACCTATTATTTGACGAATGCAGCGCGGTGGTCAAAAATCATCCCGACGTGTTTTTTTATCACTCGTTCTTGCGACGGACCATTCTCAGATTCGTCATTGGGGGTAATTTGTTGATGACCGTTATATAGAGGTAAATTTACTAAAAAAAAGTATTACAAATTTTTATAGAAATTGTCCGTGGCCGTTGTATAGAGGTGGCCGCTATAAAAAGATTAGTTAATACACAAATGCCATAAGAACCATTTTCTGCGTTTACATTTGGCCGGTATATAGAGGTGGCCGTTAACGGAGGTTTTACTGTAGTAAAAAGATATATCCCACTTAAAAAAATATTGTAATGTTGTTTATTCAAACACTTTGTTTTGGATCTTTATGTGCACAGCGTCGAGCTTTTTCTATATATCATAAAAGTGATTAAATTTAATCGGCAAAAAAGTTATTTGACTAAGCGAAATATGCGAAGAAATTAAAATTCCTTGTAATAGAAACTTATCCCACAATAATTTGGCTATTTGTACTTCCGCAGTTTAGTTTGGCGATCAGCGAAAATCATATCGTGGACCTTTTCAACGATTTGCTCGGTAACCACGTCTGCCGGGCGTCCTGGCCGTTCCTCATAAAAAAAACAGATGCATGACCACGTTTGAATTCGTTAAACAGATATTTCACGGTTGTCAAAGATGCTAAAGGATAAAAGATGCTAAATCACCACCTTATTTATTCCCTACCCCCTGAAGCGATCTTACCCAAAAACAATTCAAAACGTTCCCTTGTCGGGTGCTAACTGGCTATCTAATTTGAAGATGACATCTCAATTCGTTCGAATGTTATTGCGCCTACTAACACACAGACATACAGGCCGACAGATCGACCGACCGACAGACAAAAAAAATTTCGTTCCAGAATCAAGTCTTCTTTAATCTTTTGACACTTTTTAGGCCGTTTTGGCAAAAAAAAACGATTTTTTTGTCAAAATTTCACCCTCACAGAATACCAGATGTTTGATGAAATTAAAAGTTTTCCAATAAATAACCCTAAAACGTTATATTACTCGAGTTTTAAAGAAAACATGTCAATTTTCACAAAAACATCCCCCATTCATTCCCTACCCCGTAAAGCGATTTTACCCAAAAACAATTTAAATGGCTCGTTTGTCGAGTGCTAATTGTATACCAAATTTGAAGACGATATCTCAATTCTTTCTAAAGTTATCGTGACTACAAACAGAAAGACCGACAGACAAAAAAAATTTCGTTCCAAAATCAAGTTTTCTATATGTTTTGATACTTTTTACGTTTAAGAATTTTTTTGTCGCTGATGCGATACTTTCACCCGTTGTGACGATGTGGTAGTAAAATTCACTAATGGGGAGATCTAGGTCCAGTACAACCCATACCCTGGTCGGGTATATATATATATATATATATATATATATATATATATATATATATATATATATATATATATATATATATATATATATATATATATGTGTGTGTGTGTGTGTGTGTGTGTGTCACACCGATAACTCAAAAAGTTATGGGCCGATTTCGATCACATTTGGTACGTCCGTCCTTTTCCCAGTGGTTTGGATAAGTTCGTTGGCGAGGAAAATCGGCCTCGGTGTTCCCGGAAAATTTTGTGTTTTCTTTGAATTTAGTATTGTTCCTAGATTTCCATACTACGTTCAACAAACAAACAATAAGAAACAATTAATCCCAGAACAAATCCAAGTGCAAACATTTGAACAAAACTTAGTAAAAGCCATACAAGTAGACAAATTATACCACAATAATGAAAACAGGAAACTGACGCAATCGATACAGACCAAAAGCACAGCCAATCAAACAACTGTAAACCGACCAATAGAAGCTGAACACACAAGCGTCACGTACCACTTTAGACATAGAAAACACAGAAACGATTAGAGTCAGTAGCGTGCTGATGTTGAACCAGGAAGGTTCGAAACGGCAGTCCACGTAAACAAATCAAAAATCACAGAAAGTACAGCAAACAGTGTATACTTAAAAGTAATTACAGTGTAGTGCAACATTTTTAGTGAATTTTCTTAGAGAAGATTCACTAATGGGAAGATCCCGACTTTTGAATTTTGAAGAAATTTTTTCAAATGAGCGCGAACTAGGACGCCTAGGCCCATATCCGGGGTAAGTTTCAATTTGTATATGTTTATATATATATATATATATATATATATATATATATATATATATATATATATATATATATATATATATATATATATATATATATATATAATAACGTTTATTTGCCAAAATATAAGTACAATGAAGCGCCATTTACAAAGTGTCTCGTTAGATTAAAAGTGGTACAAAAGAAAAATCAGAACTTACACATCAAATAAAAAATCTTTAGTTTGCAACATGATCTATAAAACTCAAAACCAAACTTACAACTAACTACATTATGAACTTAGCAACATTGTCCCCAAAATTTAAAATGCAAACCAAAGGAGGTTCAAATGAGTAACTGACAGAAAACCCGTGTTAATATAATTATTCCAAATATAAAATAGATATTTCAAATATCATTAAATAAAATTTTGACGCAGTTTATACAAAGAAAAACACAGAAAACACGTCAGCAATAATCCTGACATAATCAAATTATATATATATATATATATATATATATATATATATATATATATATATATATATATATATATATACTTAAAAAAATGGTGGGAAAGCCTTCAGTTGCAAAATGAATAGTTTATTCAATTCTCAAGGCTACAACGCGGAAAGAAAAAAGTTTACAATTTACATAGAAAAAAAAATTTCTTTCTTTCCATGTTCAATGCCAAAAGCTCGGCATTTAATAAAGGGTTTTTATTTTGCAACTGACGGCTTTCCCCACAATTTTTTTAAGTAAATAACAATATTACCGTCACAAAAACTAAATAATATATATATATATATATATATATATATATATATATATATATATATATATATATATATATATATATAGCCTTGAGAATGGAATAAACTATTCCGAAAGCTCGGCATTTAATAAAGGGTTTTTATTTTGCAACTGACTGCTTTCTCACAATTTTTTTTAAGTAAATAACAATATTACCGTCACAAAAACGAAATACTATATATATATATATATATATATATATATATATATATATATATATATATATATATATATATATATATATATATATATGCAGATAGACCTTGGATATTGAATTATCCGAAATTCTCACTATCGTTACCTCTCTATTAGTGAATTTTCTTAATAAAGCGAGTCACGGATGGATATTGTACTTTTTTTCATTTTATCGAGAAACACGTGTGACACAACTGGCTGCCAAATAATATTTACCAATGAATCAGTCTAAAATTTTGAATGGTGTCGTTTGACCGATTACAGTACCGGACGGTAATGCCAACTTCCCTCAGCAACGCCACCTGTTTTCAAACACTGGTACTTATTGATCGACCCTCGTATATACGTGATCTGCAAGACACTGCAATTGCACAATACAATATTATTATGTATCATACTAAAAACAGCAGAATAAAGTGGGACACAAATGCAAGACATATGGACATTTCTCTGATAAACTTGACATGATTTTGATACTGTACGTTCTTGTGAGTGGAATACAATTTTGCTATATTTACTTTAAACATAATAATATGTGGATAGACGAAACTTTATCTTGCGTTTAAAAGGATACAGTAAAGTAATTTTTGGAAAAAAAACAACTAAAAGTGGTTCCTAATATCAACACATTATAATGAAATGGTAAGTGAAACAAGTTTCTTATACTAATAGGATCTATATAGTTAAATATTATAGAATCTACTAGTTAGGATACGGGTAGGGAATTAACGAATTGTTATTTAAAAAATGCACTAATAGAGACTGCAAAAAAAATTTCAAATGAGCGCGAATTTGGGCCGCTAGAACCCCAAACCAAGGTCCGCTTTGATTTTTATATATTTTGTTCGCTACCATAACGCACTCGCTGCGTCCCGAAATCTTTTCCTTTTGACAGGCAGGGGAAATCTTGAAAAGACAATAGGCTATCTACGAGTTATATATATATATATATATATATATATATATATATATATATATATATATATATATTATAAACATATAAAAAATTTTAACGGATCTTGGTTTTGGGTTCCAGTAACCCAAATTCGTGCTCATCAAAAGCTTTTCATCGTGAACATAGAGTAATGCACAAACCCATTAGGGTCGCAGCGCTAAAAGGCCCTATACGACTCATTAAACAATCTACAATCTAAGAGTATAAAAATATTGGGTTTGATTCGCGCTCATTTGCAAAAAAAATTTCAAAATTCAAAAGCTGGGACCTCCCCATTAGTGAATTTTTTCTACGAAAATTCCCTAAAACATAACAGTCACATTATTAACCAAAATTAAATGAATCATGGATTCATTTCCATTCATCATTCAATTTGTGGACTGATTAAATTTAATTCACCAGATGCATAACAGGAAAATGGTAAAGCTACTGTTTTATCCAAGTTGAGGGTTAACTGCTTATGTCGGAGCCAATTAAAAATCAAAACAAGATCTCTCTCGGCCCTAGCCTTGACTATTCTCCATGACCGGTCTCTATAATAAATAACTGTGTCATCAGTAAAACTTATTATCTGTCCTTCTTGGCTTATCTCGAGCATAGGTACTGTTAATATAAATTAAAAATAAAATTGGTCCCGAAACTGTTCCTTGGAGTACGCCACACTCTATTGGTTTTTCTTTGTTCAAAACGTTTCCCACCTAAACAACTTGGTTTCTACCAGTAAGATAATTAATCAATTAATTCATAAGCAGTTCTCCTAAACTCTATATCGTACAGTGTATCTAATAACTGATTGTGACTCAAAGTGCCGAACGCCTTGCTCAGATAAAGAAAAATCCCAAATCCCTCTTGTCCTTCATTTTATTATATACTATATATATATATATATATATATATATATATATATATATATATATATATATATATATATTATATTTTATATACTTGTTCCTGTCCTGACTCGTCTGTTTACAATAGAGGCATATTCCCTAGTAACTGGAAAACTGCTCGAGTACAACCCGTCCCCAAGAAAGGATCCAAAGCGCTTCCTAGCAACTACAGGTCTATTTCTCTCCTTTCAGTCATCTCTAAAGTGATGGAAAAGTATATAAACACCGAATTACTAAAATTTCTTGAAAAACACACTCTAATCCACGACAGGCAGTATGGATTCCGTCAGCGCAGATCAACTGCCGACCTCCTTTCCTTTGTCACCCATTCTTGGAACAAGTCTATGGAACTACACGGTGAATCCCAGATTGTCGCTCTAGACATATCCAAAGCCTTCGACCAGGTCTGGCACGCAGCGCTGCTTAATGAACTACTGGCCTATGGCCTATGGCCTACCACCAAAACTATGTACCTGGACAGCAAACTTCCTCTCCAACCGGAGCATTTCTGTTGTTGTGGAGTTCCTCAAAGTTCAGCTTTAGCCCCCACTTTGTTTCTTCTCCACATCAATGACCTCCTTTCTAGCACATCCAACCCAGTTCACAGTTACGCGGACGACAGCACCCGCCACTCAAATATACAATATTCTAAACCTGTCTCTTTAGTCCAATTAGATGAGGATCGCAGACACATGGAGAGTTCTGTCTCTGTGAATCTCCAAAAAATATTAGACTGGGGAGGCAGAAATCTTGTACAATTCAACCCCACCAAATCTCAGTCTTGCTTTCCTTCTCATAAAAGATACACCAGCCCTAGAACCATCACAATAAACAACCAAGTTATTCAAAGTAATGAGTCCTTTTCACTTGTTGGCATTTCTGTGGATCGAAATCTCAATTGGCACCAACATGTCACATCAATTGCAGAAGCGGCTGCTAAGAAATTAGGTTTCCTCTTCCGGGCTCGCAAATACTTTTCACCAGCTAATCTCTGTACCTTATATACTTCACAAATAAGGCCAAACCTCAAATACTGCTCCCACATCTGGGGTGCTGCTGCCGCTTCTATACTCGCCATCCTGGACCCCATTCAGAATAGAGCTATACGTCTCATTGGTAACCCTACCCTTACCCAAAGGCTGCCATTCCTTGCCCACCGATGTGCCGTTGGTGACCTCTCTCTCTTTTATAGATATCTGCAGCGGCAGTGCTCAGAGGAGCTCTCTTCCATAGTTCCTCCACCTGCTGCCCCCAACAGATCTACCAGGGGAACAGAGCGAATGCACCTTTTACTGTCCAGGTCACCAGACATAGAACATCTTGTTATGCCCGCTTTTTGTCCCGAGGACTTCCAAGTTGTAGAATTCCTTGCCGGCACATGTTTTTCCTTCTCCTCCGAACCTCTAAACCTTCAAGTCCAGAATTAACAAGTTGCCTCTTTCCTCCTTGTCGACACCCACGGTACGATAGTATTTAGGCTGTAAGCCCTCGTGGTGTGTTGTTGAAATAATATATATAATATACCTTTTCTGTCAAATAGGAGATAGCATCTTAACTACTTTTCCGCTATTGAAATCGATATTGTGATGGGGACAAAATACCATATTTTTTGTAGATAACTAAGGATTCGACGTTTTTACAATTTTTCAAAAATTTTTGCTACTGTGGAGATTAACGATATTGGTCTATAATTTTTAATGTCTTTACTATCTCCCTTATTAAATACCGCTTTGACTACGGATGTTTTAAATTCCTTTGGGCATTTTCGTGAATACAAAATTTTATTCATTAGGTGGCAGAGTCGTGACACGACGGAATATCTTATCTCTTTCATTGTTTCTGATTTAAGGCCATCTATACCTAGTGATTTGCCTGATTTCAATTCGCAAATAACATCAATTAGTTCTGATATATATATATATATATATATATATATATATATATATATATATATATATATATATATATATATATATATATAACATATAAATATATAACATATAAAAATTTAAACCGGATTTGTATTCTTGTTCGCGCTCATTTGAATAAATGTTTTCAAAATTCAAAAGTCGAGATCTCCCCATTAGTAAGTTTTTTAAAGAACATTCATGAAAAACGTCATAGTTACCATAGAGGCTAAATTCAAGTTTGCTTACTATCTGAATATAAATATACCCTCGTATTAAAAAAAAAACAAATTTTTATCATAGGCTAGGTAACTACTGCAGAATTCATCTTTAACTTATTTGATAATAATGAAGAATTATTCTACCAAAGTTCAAGATTATTATTAACAGCAGTTAATATGTTAATTAGATTGAATACATCCAACGTCCAGGAAAATCATTGATTACTAGTGCCATTGAAAAAAAAACAAGGTATATAATACCACCTTTATACATACTTTCAGATATATGATGCTGATAATTGGGTATGCATGATATAATTAAAAATAATTACTTATTATTTATAACCTCAAAGGCATTTTGCATATATTTTTGTAGGTTTAATGACATTGACTATTTAAAGCGGTCATTATCAACATCTATTTGATTGTCAAGGTCAAATATAAGCAGAATCAAAGCAAATCTTAGACGAAATTTCTATGTGGCCTTTCTGAAGAACCCTGATAAAAATAACCAGTTCTTCTAATTAAAAGGACGTAAAATGAATTTCTAGTTAGTGTAGATAGTATATAAGTAATTTGTGGTATCGTAAATTCCGATTCACGCATACTAGTCAGTATTCACAACCGCAAAATGCTGTCAATCATGGGTCAGAGGTGAGAGTAGTTTTTTCCTTTATATACTGAAAGATTACAAAAAAAGGTTAAAAGCAGCAGGTGCGTTATGCAGCGACTTTTCATTAAAATCCAGCTAAAAAAATTAAATTAACATGTTACATTTTTTTATTTAAAAAAAGATTAATATTACACTTGAAAACGTTTATAAAAATTCGCTACTATAACGCACTTGCTGCGTCCGCATATTTTGGATATCGTGCTTTTGAAAGCACATTGGAAAACCTTGGCATCCAAAAAGGCATTAATTAGAATCCGACGGAATTCCGGTCATACCAGGGTCGATCGATAAATACCCGTGTTAGGAATGAAGACGCAAGTTTTTTAATTGTTTTTTTTCATCCCAATTTTCTTTTTCCACACACTTTCCCAACATTTGTGCCATTTCTTTAGCCCCTCAAAAAAATACTAATTATCAGACTCTTCAAAACACGCTACTGTGTTTCGGTGATAACCTGTTTTTTTGAGCTGATTTGTCCCCCGGACCATATTTTCATATTGGATGACAGAAAAAGTTCACAGGAAGCTAGGTCGGGCGAGTACTGTGGGTGCGGCAGCAATTCGTAGCGCAGTTCGTGGCATTTGGCCGCGACGATTCCGGACGAATGTGCTGGTGCGTTATTGTGGTGAAACAGCACTGTTTTCTTATCGAAATGGGGACGTGTCCCCTTCAATTTCTCATCAGATCGGTACAATAATTCACTGTAGTACTCCCCCGTGATTGTTCTTCCTTTCTGCAAAAACTCCATACGAATTATTCCCTTTGACTCCCAAAAAATCATGGCAATGACCTTTCCAGCCGTCTTTGCCTTCTTCGGGACAGATTCACCCGGAAAATCCATTGTTTCGGCTGTCGCTTGGTCTTTGGCGTATAATAGTGTATCCAGGTTTCACCAGCGATGACGACTCGGCAGAAAAACTCCTGTGAATTTCGCTTAAAGAGGTCCAACACTGGTTCGACATTGGCAGCCGTATCCGCTTTTTGTCCACCGTGAGCAATCGCGGCACCCATCGGGCCGTCACCTTTCTCATACTTAACTTATCGTGTAAAATCTTGATTGCCGTTCCGTTACGGCACGCCTACGGCCCCTGATACTTCGCGCACTTTAGTTCGGCGATCAACAAGAATAATGCCGTGGTCCTTTTCAACGATTTCCTTGGTAACCCCGTCAGCCCGCTTCTCATCAAAAACATGTACGACCACGTTTAAATTCGTTGAACCAAATCTCACAGTTGTCATATTGTGATGGATTAGCTTGCTTCTTGTCACAATTTGAGTCTATTTTAGACGCAATTTTGCTCAGTTTTAATCTTAATTCAGATCCAGCATTCAATCTATTCCTGTACTTAGATTTTATCATCACCAGGTGAGAAACGCACTCTTACATAAGTAAGTAGCCGCGAAAAGCAAAACGTAATTCGCCGCTTCGCGTGTGAGGTCCGGATATTCTTCCTGTCTTGCTGCCCAAAAATTCATTAATGACATCGTTTCAAAATCAGCTTGAAGAGTCTGATCTGCGGAAATATGCAGCAACGATTTACACGGCTTAATGCTCAAACCGGAATTTACAGTTGTGACCATAAATGGATTTCGAATCCAGTCTTCAGCATTACCGATATCTAGAAAGTACTTTTACAGGTCGTCATAGAGATGAGAAAGATTAATAATTTCAGGCTTTATTTTGGCATCCAATATAAGTTGCTGGTCGTAACAAAATCATACAGGGGAGGAAAACATTCAACGATGTTTGATCTCAAGCAAGTTTTCCAAAACTGAATTTTTTTATGAAAGCGAGTATTTTGTCCTGCATTGTGAATACGCTGCATGTGGAAGTTTGCATTGGTTTCATTGAGACAAGAGAAAATATCAGCTAAATATGTCACTCTTTTAATCCAGGATTCATCTTCAACTCTGAACTTGAGGCTGAAGTCACTGTCCTTCAAAAATAAATAGATTTCATGACGGAAGTTCAATAAACCGGAATTTGGAATAGGAATTGATCGTTCAACAGAAGTAGATGCAATTAGACTCGGTCTATTTTTTACAGTTTGTGAACTGGATGACAACGTTCGAGTACCTTGACATTTTCCGCGCAATGGTCCCGTTTTTAGTGAATTTTCTTTAAAAAAATTCACTAATGAGATCCCGACTTTTGGATTTTGAAAAAATTTCTTCAAATGAGCGCTATTATATATATATATATATATATATATATATATATATATATATATATATATATATATATATATATATATATATGTATGTATGTATGTATGTATGTATGTATGTATGTATGTATGTATGTATGTATGTATGTATGTATGTATGTATGTATGTATGTATGTATGTATGTATGTATGTATGTATGTATGTCTGTTTGTATATTTATGTGTCACAGCGCTAACTCAAAAAATAATGCGCCGATTTTGATAAAATTTGGTGAGTACCTTCCTTTCGCAAGTGGCTTGGATAAGTTCGTTAGCCAGGAAAATCGGACTAGTTTTTCCCGGAAAATTTTGCGTTTTCTTTCGAAAAATTTTTATATCTCCGGAAATAACAAAGTTAGGGCAACCATATTAGGTGCGAGGGTTGATATCATAAAAAGAAAACCATGGATCAAAATTTAAATCTCTACGTTAAAATAAAACAAAGTTATAAGCTTTTAAGTTTTTATTCTTAAAACGTCAAAAAAGTCGCGATTCTAAACGTCAAAATTGACATGTTCTAGATAGAGAACTTACGTGAATGTCGTAAAAGAAGTTAAAAAGCCTTAAGTTTCAGCTACAATCTTCGTTTTTCTTTATTTTATTAAATTATTTGCAGAAAATTAATTTAAAATAGACCCTTTATGTGATGCTTGGTAGCAGTTTCAGTTATTTATTTCATTTTAAGAAATCAGATTACGTTTATTATGTAGCGTTTTTTTTCAATTGTGCAATGTGGAAGTTTTTTATGGAGAAACGGTGTTGGTAAGTAGTTTTTCCTTTCTATGGACTTCTGCAAGGTGAGTTCTTTGCAGTTTGCATTTGTAGCTCCGTTGTAGCATGTTTACCTTGCACAGAACCTCAAATTGACTTTAGGTCTCCTAACTGTATTGTGGAGTTGAGATCACAGCATTTGTCCGATGGTTAATGCATAAAGGGGTTCCTCGAAGCATGTTCCTAATTTTTTTTTCAAAATACGAACAATACGCTAATCTGCTAACTTACCTATAAATGTTATTAATATTAAAAAATCTCGGGACGCATTAAGTGCGTTATGGTAGTAAATTTTTATTAAATGCTTCTATTTGAATAACTCAATTTTCTATAAACTTAGAGAGTTTAATCTTGGTACGTAGTAAGGTATTTCCTAAGGCAAGATATCCACCAAATTTAATTAAAATAACTTTGTAATTTTCGGACAAACAATTTTTTTTCGAAAGAAAATTTAACATTTGAATAACTCAATTTTCTATAAACTTAGAAAGTTGAGTTTTGGGACGCAGTAAGATCTCTCCTGAGGCAACATAAATAATAAATTTCATTGAAACATCTTTGTTACTTTCGGAGAAAAAAATTTTTTTCGAAATAAAACTCAAAATTTTCCCGGAAAACCCCGCCCGATTTTTCTGGCTAACGAACTCATCCAAGCCATTAATAAAAGAAAGGGACTTGCCAAGTTTCATCGAAACCGGTTAATTATTTTTTGAGTTATCAGACGGATACATATATATATATATATATATATATATATATATATATATATATATATATATATATATATATATATATATATATATATATTTTTAATGTCAACAACACACCACGAGGGCTTACAGCCTAAATACTATCGTACCGTGGGTGTTGACAAGGAGGAAAGAGGCAGCTTGTTAATTCTGGACTTGAAGGTTTGGAGGTTCGGAGGAGAAGGAAAAACATGTGCCGGCAAGGAATTCCACAACTTGGAAGTCCTCGGGACAAAAGAGCGGGCATAACAAGATGTTCTATGTCTGGTGACCTGGACGTTAAAAGGGTGCATTCGCTCTGTTCCCCTGGTAGATCTGCTGGGGGCAGCAGGTGGGGGAATTATGGAGGAAAGCTCCTCTGAGCAGTGCCCGTGCAGATATCTATAAAAGAGAGAGAGGTCACCAACGGCACGTCGGTGGGCAAGGGATGGAAGCCTTTGGGTGAGGGTAGGGTCACCGATGAGACGCATAGCTCTCTTTTGAATAGAGTCCAGGATATATATATATATATATATATATATATATATATATATATATATATATATATATATATATATATATATATATATAAACATATAAAAATTGAAACTGACCCGGGATATGGGTTCTAGGGGTCCTAGTTCGCGCTCATTTGAAAAAATTTTTGCAAAGTCTCACCATCGATACCTCTCTATTAGTGAATTTTTTTTAATAAAAATTCACAAAAAAATGGAACCAACGCTCGCCTAAAATAAAGTTCTCTTCCTCATTTTAACTTTAAATGAAATTTCCTTCCCCCGTTTCGCATCCGTTTAACACATTGGACACGGAAAATATAGGAATTAACTTAAGATTATCATTTATAATTGAAGGAGAATACAATTTGTTCTAGGTATGCAACGAAAAAATTCACACAAATTAGAAAAATTTCTAGATTCTAAAACCTACTGTGACGCTATAATGAAACAACGTTAACTGAAACCAAAACCATTTCAGGTTAAGCGATGGAAAAATTTTTTTACAGTAAAATAAGCTTTCGTACTCCAAAAAACAACAAGAGTCTTATAAGGCGTAATACAATAGTGCATACTGATAGTCCACGGCAACAGTACATGTCATATTCAACACACAAATTATTTTGATAAATGTCAGATCTACTTTTAAAGTGACATGTAAATAAGTATTTTGTTTTCTGACATTTGTAGTACAAATGTAGACATGCTCTTCTTTTTACAATCATATTTATTTATGGCCATCACAATTTTACTCAGAGTTGGATACAATTTAGTGACTTTTGAATTTTGAAAAGATTTCTTTAAATGAGCGCGAAGTAGGCCCCATAGAACCCATATCCGGGTTAGTTTCAGTTTTTATCTGTTTTCATATATACAGGGTGACGCATTTCTAGGGTAAAGCTCAAAATATCCATTATTATACAAGATATGATAAAAAAATTATATGTTAATTATACGATGTCTGGAGCTGCATCTTATAAAATTATTTTTACAATCACAAGTGGCCCATAAGTCGCTGCTGATGCAATTTTTTTTTTCGTAATCGAACACGCCTTATAGTATTACAATTTTTGCATTTTCCATCGAAAGATAATGCATGTTTGTAAGAAAATAAATTCGGGACTCAGAAACTGCGTTATGGTAGCGACTTTTCATAAAATGTTTCTTTCGATAGCTTCATTTACTATTAACCTAAGGTTCCTTGGCCAGGAAACCAGTTTTTTGGGCACATTTTAGGTTTATTTTCGGAAGATTTTTGTATATTGTCATACAATAAACTTATTTTGATGAAATATACATTGTTTCTCCTATATAGGTTATACTGGTAACCAAATTTGATGCAAGCTTTCTTAATATATATATATATATATATATATATATATATATATATATATATATATATATATATATATATATATATATATATATATATATATATTTCCTATTAAAAACATTTTTAGCAAAATTCACTACAATAACGCCCTTGCTGCGTCCAGATATTTTTTACCACTGGTTCGTGTTTAGAACTATTATTTAATCAAAACTAGTTGATTACTTTACGTCAGTTACCGAAATAATGCAATGATGCTTTTATTTTGACAATATAGCAACTAAGGCGATGCGCGCGCAACACCCCCGCACGTCGGACCCTGCGTCGCAACGGCAAACGACCGCGGTGCGCTTAGTCGGGCGTACACTAGTGTTATGAGAATACGTAATAAAATATTCGTCGAATCCGAATATTGAAATATTCGTATTAATCCGAATATATGTGGTAGCGTGATACGGAATCGTACGTCGTACGTGTACGATAGAAAAACTCTATGAGCCGAATGACGTGTACTGTGTACTGCAACGTCAGTAACAGTAGCAATTGAATACGTATTCGGTATTTGGTATTCGTATTCGTAATAACAAATATGAATCTGAACCGACTTAACCTGTACCCGCAATCTTATATAAGAATCGAACATATTTCTATATTCCTAGAGTTAGACGTATTCTATATTTATTGTGTCAATTAGATTACACAAGTTTGTTGAAACGAGAAGTTGGATTAAAAACGAAAATATTCTGATTCAGTTACTATAAAATGCATTTTTATTACTAAACATAAAATATTGAGCACAACAGAATTTCTTTGCCTTAGTTATTGGTCACCATTATTCATCAATTACAAAAAACTTAACATGACCTTGTCCTATATTTAAAGTTTAAAACTAAAAATATCCTGATGTTCACTGAACATTAATAATAAAATATATATATTTATTAAAAATAACCATTCATTATAAAAATGAAAAAAACGCAAAAACTATCTCGGAAAAATGTAAAAAACTGTATCTTTGGTTTTTACCAACAAAAGCAGAAATACATAAAGCCTCTTATTAATAAAAGAAAATTGCTGACTAAATGACAAATGAGCAAATGACTATTCCGATTCCGCATTCCTTGTTCCGTAATCGGTATTCAGTCATGCGTAACCACAACCACACCATTCTCCCCCTACATGTATTACGTATTATATTTAGCACTCGTACGTTCTTGTTCTTACTATAATACCCCTTCCTAATGTGAAAACGTATTCGGATGATTAATCCGAATATTATTTTATATGAATACGTATTATTCGAATATCAAAATAATCCGAATATTTACAACGCTAGCGTACACCAATATGCGTAATGCGTGTGGCACGCGTGAATCAGCCAATCAACCTCCATTACGTAAATTTTAGGGCTTTAGGAAACCCAGTCATAGATGGTGAAGGGTGTCCACAGAAAGCATCCAACTTCGCTTTTGTTTCTTCGCACATTTTTCCATCTAATAAAAGGCGAATTACGGATTGATATTGCACTTTTTCCCTTTTATCGAGCAACACGAAATACGTGTGATACAACTGGCTGCCAAATCAGCATGCGGCATTTCCATTTTTCTGTGAAAATTATTTCGTGGCTATAAGTATAACATACCCTGGTATGTTGTTATATTACTATAACCAATACAAGTATTGTTGACAAAAATAAACGACTGAACTGCATGAATAATTCATGAATATTCCTGTCGGTTACAGAATATATTTTAAATTGGAGCTGCCGAAAATATTAGCGTCCTGATTAAAATGCTGATGATAAAAATCTCAACTATACCAGGTAGGCGTTATTAAAAAATTCGTCATCTCAGTTGAATAATTTCAATTAGCCACGACGGTTATAAATTCCTGATTGCTTATAAATTCTATTTTGTCTCCGTTTACACCATTATTTTCTTGCTTGTCTACAAAATGAATTAAAAGAATTTGGGTTTTTCGTTCAATTGCTAAATGGTATACTGTTGAAATAAAGGATGAACACTTTAGTGAAATTTAGAAATTTTTGAACAGTTGCAGGTTAGCTATTTCGGTGTTATCAGTGTTCCAAGTGTGTATGGGCGTGTGTGTTTTTATAGAAAGGATATTTTATATTAATTGTCTACATTAGGTAACTCCGGTTAATATGTTATTTATTATTAAAATACGTATAAATTTTGGCGGGAAAGCTTCAATAAATTTTAATAAACGTAAATTAACAGATACTATTTGGTGGAGACCAACAGTACTGAATTTGTGTTTTAGGGAATTTTCGTAGCAAAAATTTGCTAATGATGGGAATACGACTCTTGAATTTCAAAACAATTCCTCAAATGAGCGCGAATTAGGACCACTAGAACCCAGTTCCGAGGTCAGTTAACATTTCTATTTTGTTGTTTATATATACAGAGTGAGTCATACTACAGTAGCAGCAATTTACCAATGGATAGAAGACTTAAAAAAAAAATGGATATAAACATAGATAGTGAAAGGCTTCGTTTTTGAGATACGGGGTGATTAAAGTTCTCCTCTGAACACACCTTAACCAACAGATTGGTTTTACTTTGTATAAATGTAGGGCTTCTGTATCGAAGTTTCCATGACATTGTGAGCCAGTACGGGAGAGATTGGCGCACCCATTGGAATACCTTGAATTTGTTTGGAAAATTTGTTTTGGAAAAGAAAGTAAGTATTAGACATGTAATGGTCTAGAAGGGGTGCAGTATCTGGTGGAATATTCTGTTTATTTTTGAAAATGCCCCGGTTTCAGGTAGAGGTGTATAGTGAATAAGAAAACCATGTAAGGTGTCGTTTTAAGAATGGTGCTGTTTTGTAGGAGATCAAGAAAATGGGTAGAGTTTTCGTGGCTCCTCTACTAGTTAACGGTGGACACTCACGAAGGGGCATTGTTAGGCTTATGGATTTCCGAGATACCGTATGTTCTAGAGATACGAGTGGATTTTCATGGAGAATCAGTTATTTATGATCATCGACTTGATACCGTTATTAAAGTAACTGACATAATAAATCTTACAGACCCGGTAGATGTCCCACTATAAATAACACAAAGCCATCAAGCGGCAGTCAGGTCTAAGGTTGAACACACTGAGATCTTAGAAACGATTTTTAGTGAGATTTGGGGAGTAGGAAGATTAAGGCCCAGTAATCTAGCTGAAACAACCAACCCACCTTTAGCAATTGCTCTAATGAAAAGACAAATTGGGATCCTAGAGTTCGTTTCCATTCATATTTCCTTGACGTCATGAAAATAGCCGAGTCTAAATGCTTCAAAGCGAGGTGTCACTCAGTACCTCTATCCATTATCCATTTAAAGTTTCAGTGGTGAAAGTCACCCCCGCTAGAAGGATGAACTGGCAGGAAATCTGATGTTTCGTTTTCGTTGCCTCACTCTACATATATATATATATATATATATATATATATATATATATATATATATATATATATATATATATATATATATATATATATATATATATATATATATATATATATATATATATATATATACAGAAAGATAGCTCGTTTCGAAGCTAATCAATTTTTCCTTTTGAAAACTTTCAGTAGTTTTTGAGAAAACGCATTTTAAAGTGTTGTCTGTTAAACAAAACAAACAAGTTTCTTACATTATGTTACTTCCACATAGTCACAACGTGTGGAAGTATCGCATCGGCGACAAAAATTTCCATATTTTTTTCCGATTAAACGTCGTACAAAGTATTAAAACATATAGGAAACATGATTTGGGACCGAATTTTTTTCTCTGTCGGTCTGTATGTCTGTAGCCACAATAACTTTAAAACGAATTGAGATATCGTCTTCAAATTTGGTACACAGTTAGCACCCGGCGAACGAATGGTTCGGATTGTTTTTGGGTAAAATCGCTTTAGGGGATAGGGGATGAATGGGGGTGATTTGGTGAAAATTTACATTTTTTCATTAAAACTCGAGTAATATAACGTTTTATGGTTTATTTATTAGAAAGCTTTTAATTCCACCAAACATCTGGTATTCTGCGCTGAAATAAAATTAGGGATTGAGTGTGTGGGAGTGGAATATTATTGACAAAAATTTCGATTATTTTTTTTTTGCTAAAACGGCGTAAAAAGTCTCAAAACTTTATTCTGGAACGAATTTTTTTTTCTGTCGGTCTGTTGGCGTGTGCGTCTGGCTGTTAATAGACGCAATAACTTTCGAGCGAATTGGGATATCATCTTCAAATTTGGTATCCAGTTAGCACCCGACAAATGAACGCTTCAAATTGTTTTTTGGGTAAGCTCGCTTCAGGGGGTAGGGGATAAATAAGGGGTGATATGGTGAAAATTGACATTTTTTTCAATAAAACTCGAAAAATATAAGGTTTCAAAAGTTTATGGGTACAGGAAAACAAATGTGGTCAAGTCATGGGCGCTAAATTCATTTGATGAGAATGTTTTTCTGAAGAGAATAAATTACACAGCTATGTGGACGTTATGATTCAATTTGCAACACTATTCTATTACTTTAACAGTATACTAATATTAGTGAATTTTCTTTAAAAAAATGCACTAATGAGGAGACCGCGGACTTTTTAATTTTGAACAAATTTCTTCAAATGAGCGAGAACTAGGCCCGCTAGAACCCATATCCAGGGTCTGTTTAAATTTTTATATCCCCGAAAATAACAAAATAAGGGCAACCAAATTTGGTAAGCGTGTTTGTATTATAAAGAGTGAGCCATGTACCAAAATTTAGGTCTGTAAATTTTAAAACAAAAAAGGTATCGGCGTTTAAAAAAAAATGGGGGTTTTCCTCAAAAAGTCATCGCGATTTGAAACGTCAAAATTGGCAACATTTAGGCAAAGAACCTGAAACCAATACGGGTAAATGTAAATAAAATCACGCAAGAAGAGTGTTCTGCAAACCTTTAAGTTTCAGCTTCAACCATCATCATCCTTCATTTTACTAAAATATTTCCAGAAAATTCATTTAAAATAGACCCTTTTCTCTGATGCTTTGGCAGTAGTTTTAGTTAAGCTTATGGTTTAACGGTCTATAATTTTTAGCTAATTTACGTAAACAAGATTCGTTAATGAGGAGACCGCGACTTTTGAATTTTAAACAGATTTCTTCAAATGAGTGCAAACTAGACCCCCTAGAACCCAAATCCGGGTTTAGTTTCAATTTTTATCTGTTTACGTATACACAAGTGACGCATTTCTACGGTGAAGCTAAATATAATTGTTATGTTATTATACAAGATAGGAAAAAAAATTGTACACGTTAATTATAGGGTGTCTTGAGCTGCATCTTATAAAGTTATTTTGACAATCACAGGCTGGCCCATAAGTCGTTGGTGATACCTACAATTTTTTTCGAACATCCCTATATATTATTGCATTTTTGCATTTTTTATCTAAATATGATGCATGTTTGTAATAAAAAAATCTAGACGCAGTAGGTGCATTTTGGTAGCGAATTTTCATTAAATGATTCAAATTTAAATAACTCAATTTGCTATTAACCTAAGGCTCGGTCGCCACGAAACCAGTTTTCTCGGAAACATTTTAACTTTATTTTCGGAAAATTTTTTGTACATTTTCAAAAATAAGTTATTTTGATAAAATATGGTACATTGTTTCTACTATATAGGTTATACCGGTGACCAAATTGATACCTGCTTGCATTAAAGAGACATATTTGCTATTAAAAACATTTTAATGACAATTCACTTACATAACGCACTAGCTGCGTCCAGACATTTATTAAATGTTCGAAATGTTTTTAAACTCACCTCCGCTATAGCGATAAACTGATAGGGTTGAAAATATCGACACAACGTGTACTTCTGGACCCAAGAGACCCGGGTTCGATTCCCAGTGAAAGCGGTAAATTATTTTTCAGTGCATGCTGTACATTAACATCAGTGGAGGTTGTGGCATTGTGTTTGAACAAGTCGAATGTCTGCATGTTCCGTCCTTGGGAGGGGGGACGTTAATCCGTCGGTCCCGTGTACCATGCGATGTTGGGCACGTTAGATACCTACCCTCCTTATAGAAAGCAAGAGATTCGGCAAAATTTCCGGGATAGTAAGGTGAAAGTGCTCTCTGGCGTCGGCGATTGGCCATAGTCAGGTCGTAGTCAGGTGGTAGTGGAATTTTCCTTTATGTAATAGTAAAGGATTTTTTTCACGCCCGAGGAGGTACCACCGCATAATCAAAGGGCCGGTGAAGTCCCAACGGACGTTTCCGGTTCTGGTGTACGAGTCGGTTTCCCTTATAAGCAAAAATGATGATGGCTCCTCCTTGTATAAAATATTCCGGAGGCAAAATACCCCTCCATTCGGATCTCCGGGAGAGGGGTGTACAGGGGGCGCCAACACCAAGATTTAACATATCCTTTTCGAATATATGTGGCCTAAATTCTAACCTGAACTCCGTCCACCATTTCCTCCAGGCTAACAGGCCCCAACTCCTCTTCCTCACCGAAACCCAAATCAGTGCCAAAACAGCCACTAATCACCTTAATTTCCCGGGGTATGAGCTCCTTACTGCCTTTAGATTTCATGGAGGCGTGTGCGCATACGTCCGTAGCAATCTACCCTGCACCAGACTTCCCAATTTAGAAGCTGGAAGAAAAGACATACTATGGATAAAACTCTCTCTCAGGGCTGCAACTAAATTCATCTGTTGCATTTACCGGTCACCTTCTGACAACAACTTTGTCCAGCTCTTTGACTACCTTTCTGAAAAAACCGACTATCTGATTTCTGAATATCCTTCCTCCGAGGTCACTATTCTTGGCGACTTCAATGTCCATAATAAGAAATGGCTAGGATCTTCAAAAACCGATCCACAAGGGAGAGCAGCGGAGGCCTTTGCAGTCAGCAATTCTTTGGCCAATATGGTTCAGCAACCTACTTACCTTCCTCGTAACCCAACACACAGCTCAAATCCCTTGGATCTCCTTCTTACTACAAATCCTGAATGCTATAAGATATCAGTCACCGCCCCCCTTGGTCGCTCAGACCACGGCATGGTCACTGCTTCCTGTGCAATGCAACCCGAGGTCACACAGTCATCACACCCACGTATCGTTTGGCACTACAACTCCGCAAACTGGGACGAAATGCGGGATTACTTTTCCTCATTTCCATGGGCGTCTGTCTGCTTCTCTCATCCTGACCCCTCTGATATCTCACAAAACGTCGATATCCAAGCTGGCATGGAATTATTTATTCCACGTACACAGAAAACCTCTTCAGCCACTCAAAAGCCCTGGTTCTCTAAATCCTGTGACAAGGCCAGACTTGAAAAGGTCAAAGCTCACAAAACGCTTCTACACAATCCCAGTCAAGAAAATCGTCAAGCATTCAACGACGCAAGAAACCGCTATGTCCGCATTCTTTCCGAGGCAAAAAACTCGTTTAATAACCACATCAAAAACAAAGTCCTCTCAAGCTCCAACGGCGGCAAACCCTTCTGTACTCTTGCTAAGTCTATTGGGAATAATTTCTGCAAGAGCACGTTCCCACCTCTTGTCTCAGGTGATGAAATTGTTTCTACCGCCCTGGGCAAGGCTGAACTTTTTGCTTCGTTGTTCGCCGGAAATTCTACTCTCAACCCACCTCCAAATGCTCAACCACCAACAGTCCCCAATGTCGCGCATAAAATGACTGATATCATTTTCAAAACTAAAAAGGTACGAAAGATGCTCTCTTCTCTTAATACCAGGAAAGCCTCTGGCCTTGACGAGATCCCAGCAATTGTTCTCAAAAAATGCGCACCAGAACTTGCTCCTCCCTAGTAACTGGAAAACTGCTCGAGTACAACCCATCCCCAAGAAAGGATCCAAAGCGCTTCCTAGCAACTACAGGCCTATTTCTCTCCTTTCAGTCATCTCTAAAGTGATGGAAAAGTATATAAACACCGAACTACTAAAATTCCTTGAAAAACACAGTCTAATCCACGACAGGCAGTATGGATTCCGTCAGCGCAGATCGACTGCCGACCTCCTTTCCTTTGTCGCCCATTCTTGGAACAAGTCTATGGAACAACACGGTGAATCCCAGATTGTTGCTCTAGACATATCCAAAGCATTCGACCAGGTCTGGCACGCAGCGCTGCTTAATAAACTTCCGGCCTATGGCCTACCACCAAAACTTTGTACCTGGACAGCAAATTTCCTCTCCAACAGGAGCATATCTGTTGTGGATGGCCATTCCTCTAAACTGTATCCAATTAATGCAGGAGTTCCTCAAGGTTCAGCTTTAGCCCCTACTTTGTTTCTTCTCCACATCAATGACCTCCTCTCTAGCACATCCAACCCAGTTCACAGTTACGCGGACGACAGCACCCTCCACTCAAACATATAATATTCTAAGCCTGTCTCTTTAGCCCAATTAGATGAGGATCGCAGACTCATGGAGGGTTCTGTCTCCGTAGACCTCCAAAAAATATTAGACTGGGGAAGTAGAAATCTTGTACAATTCAACCCCACCAAAACTAAGTCTTGCTTTCTTTCTCACAAGAGATACAGCAGCCCTAGACCCATCACAATGAACAACCAAGTTATTCAAAGTAATGAGTCATTTTCTCTTGTTGGCATTTCTGTGGATCGAAATCTTAATTGGCACCAACATGTTACATCAATTGCAGAAGCGGCTGCTAAGAAATTGGGTTTCCTCTTCCAGGCTCGCAAATACTTTTCACCAACTAATCTCTATACCTTATACACTTCACAAATAAGGCCAAACCTCGAATACTGCTCCCACATCTGGGGTGCAGCTGCCACTTATACACTCGCTATCCTGGACTCCATTCAAAAGAGAGCTATACGTCTCATCGGTGACCCTACCCTCACCCAAAGGCTTCCATCCCTTGCCCACCGACGTGCCGTTGGTGACCTCTCTCTCTTTTATAGATATCTGCACGGGCACTGCTCAGAGGAGCTTTCCTCCATAATTCCCCCACCTGCTGCCCCCAGCAGATCTACCAGGGGAACAGAGCGAATGCACCCTTTTAATGTCCAGGTCACCAGACATAGAACATCTTGTTATGCCCGCTCTTTTGTCCCGAGGACTTCCAAGTTGTGGAATTCCTTGCCGGCACATGTTTTTCCTTCTCCTCCGAACCTCCAAACCTTCAAGTCCAGAATTAACAAGCTGCCTCTTTCCTCCTTGTCAACACCCACGGTACGATAGTATTTAGGCTGTAAGCCCTCGTGGTGTGTTGTTGACATAAAAAATATATATATATACCGACGTTAAAGAAATCTTGCTTTCAGGACCTTCCACACCCAAGACCATCTTTTGCTGATTTCTTACAAAACATTAGCTGCTTAGGCCTAGTGATTTAATTGAAAATATGTTGGTGACGTATTTTGAATGTTTGACTTGACTAATTAATCCATAAATACCTCATAATTAATATAAATAATGTTTCTCATAATCTTAAGTTTATACTACTACAACAGTTTAAGGTATATATTTTTATCGAAGTTTTGTTGATAGCTTACAAACCGTCATAAGTATCTAAAGATCACAACTGACGTTTGTGTAAATACAGACGTAGACTATTATTTCTCAGGCTTCATAAAGGTTAGTTTTATTTTTCCTTTAGCTGCTTTAACCCTTTGAGGATAAAATTAATTTCTTTTTGAAAAAATCTGTTTTGCTTATAAAAACATATTTATTTTACTTATTTAATGTAAAGTAAATGACACACTTATTTGTTTGAAACTTTTTTGTCCTGCAGGATATGGTTTCCGTTAGTAACCACTGGGCACCTGCTCACTTAGTGTGGTACGCGGTGAAATAATTCCGGTCCTTGTTAAGACAAATTGATGGAGTCCCACATTACAAATAGAACATTTCCATATAGTTCTGTGGACATCTTTTGAAGTGCTACAGTTAGCACATCTTAGTGAACTACAACGTTCTGGCAAATGTGTACATTTATCATATCGTACTTCTAATGACACAATTTTTTTGAATTTATTTGAAGATGTGCTGGACGATTTACGGCCACCTTTCTCATTTTCAGGTGAGGCACCAATCAAACCAACAGCAACTGACAAACGAAATTGCTTAAGACTCATAGTTTTTGCTGGTACAAAATGAAGGCGTTTACTATACATGCGTCCAGAAAATACCAAAAAATTATGTGCCACCATTTGTGCGATTTTCGGTCCATTTCATATAATGCTTTGTACATGTCAAATTTATCGACATATCCCATATGTCGATTGTAGTCTTTCACGAGCAGATGGCAGTTTATTTCCTCTACCAAACCATTATTATCGGGGCGGCAAGGCCGCGGACGAGCCCTGAGGGAACAAAAAAAAACCATTATTCCTTTTTCTTGAGGCTGTTTCTACTATGGAAGGATTTTGGTAATTGCTCAACAACAGAACACTGCGTTTATCCATCCACTTCAAAGCGGCTACACCGTCGCTGGAAACATGCCAATCTGACTCTCCTCGTTTCAGAATTGTGTCTGCTTTGAAATCAGGTAGATTTGTTCTACCACGACGAACTGTCCCACAAGAGTAAATTCTATCTTGAATCAGATCTTGCTAAAGCTGCACACAGTTGAAAAAATTGTCGAAATAAATTCTATGGTATTTACCAACTAAGCTTCTTGTCAGGTCTTTTACAACACGACTTCATAAGTTTTTTTTCAACAGCATCACTAACTTTACCCGTATATATTTGAAATTGGCACATATAACCGGTAGATTCGGCTCGTACCCAAACTTTATATCCACGTTTGGTCGGTTACATTGGCATGTACTGCCGGATGTTACTTCGTCCTTTGAATTTGATCATCGATTGATTGGTATTCACTTGGATGTAGTGCTGCAGCGAAAGTCTCTGATAATTTGGTCAGTAGTGGCCTTACTTTGTATAACTTATCAAACCCCACTTCGTCTTTCTTTGGTTGCAAAGCATTATCATTCAGATGTAAGTTGGTAAGTAGCCATGAAAATCTGTTCCTTGAAATTGCAGAACTTATATATATAAGTCTCTCATTTCTTCTCTGGATGACCAGTAATCTCGATAGCTGGGCATCTTCTTCAAAGTCATGATCATATTTACTTCGAGGAATCTCTTGATTTCGGCGTTATTAGTAGGTACATATGGTTTTTGGCAATTTTGCTGGACAGCGTACAAGTTAGTTTGAAACACAATATGATTTATAAGCTCTTCTGGGAACAGATGAGGAAACATATATTTCGGGCTCTCCACACTTTCTGGCACGTTAGGACCAGTTTGCTTCGAAAATGTTTCTACTATAGTAGTGAACCGAGGATCGTTTGTCCAGGAAATTGAACCTCTACATAGTTTAGTACGTAGTGCGGACAATGGGATGTCATCATCAGGGTCATAGTCACTTGTACATGTTCGTCTGATTCGTACCAGATTTCCATTGATTCTATATCAAACAGTTCTTGGCTTGGGTCTGGCAGCTCTGCTTGATTTGAAAGTTCAGCTTCTTCGTCATCTACATCAGATGTGATAGATTCAATATCGCCGGGAATATCGTCTAGAATTGCTCAATTTTTTTTTGTTGAGACATTGCCTCCAAGTCTTCAAAAGTCCACTTATCTTTACAACCTACAAAATAATAGGACCTTAGCCCGGTGGTTATCAGCAGTGACCACACATATTACATGTCATGCGAAGAAATTATAATCAGACACTGACGCAATTACACTAATAATGTGTTTGTATGATAATATTTCATAACTTACCAGACATTTTTCAGAATCTTTTCCAATAAAAATAACAAAAACTGGTATAACACAAACTTAACCTGCACACATGAAAAACGCGCTGGAGATAATGACTAATTCCAGACGAATTGAGATTGAACAATTGAATAAATGCCACTAACAATTAAGAGTGGACATAGGCAACCCATTATACATCATGGCAGTCATTGGAAACCAATTGGCATTGCTACAACCGATTTAATAGAAGGTGGTTTCTGTCACTAACCAGTTGTCCTCAAAGGGTTAAAAGAAAATAAAAGCGAACATTTGTGAAACCTGAGAAATGGTTTCTAAGTCTGTATTTAGTATGAAACGGTTTCACCAACTAAGGGCAACGACAATTAATGAATTGTTACTTTTGTCTCCCGTGGCATACAAATTTGGTCCCATTTCAAGCATTTTAGCTTTTGTCATTTACCAAATATAAATTTGTCTACATCAGCATTAGGTCATAATAATTATGATTAATTAAAACTCTATTTTTCACAAATGAATTACTTAAATCATTATATTTTGTGTCAAATACATTTATCTGTATAAATCGTGGCAGTTAAACTATTCAATAATTACCGAAAGTAGATCGATACGCGTATAAAACTCAAATTTTAAGGTAACTTTAATTTAGTACATAAATCATTCAACACGAAGTTCCATTGTTTAGTGAGTACATAATAACCTGTGTTTTTTAGCGAATTTTCATTTAAAAAATTATCATAAGAGAGGGATCGATGGTAAGACTTTTCAAAAATTATTGCAAATTAGGGCCACTAGAACACAAAACCAAGCTGCGTATAATTTTTATATGTTTATATATATATATATATATATATATATATATATATATATATATATATATATATATATATATATATATATATATATATATATATAGGGTGGCGCATTGAAAACGAAACAGACCGATTTGCGTCCAGGGATTATTTTTTTAAAGAAACGCTGAAACACGTCAATTTTAATATTAAGGGGGATATGTTTTGACATAAAACTCAACTTTGTCACATCAACCCCTTAAGGGTGGTTATAACAACCCTTATATTTTAAATAGGGAACATGGGTCGAGTGTTACATTATTTGAAAGCTCTTTCTTTTCTGAATTCAGCACACTAATTTTTTTAGAAGTTTTATCAACTCGTTTAAAAATTATTCACAGTTGGAGTTGCAAGAACGTATTTCATTCATTGTGATAAGAAATGCACTGATTAGTCAATTTTTCGTTAAAAAAACTAAAAAACAAAAACTCTGGACGCAGCAAGTGCGTTATGGTAGTGAATTTTCATAAAAATGTTTTTTTAAATAGCAAATATGTTTTTTAAAAAAGCAGGCACAAAATTTGGTTACCAGTATAATCTATATATTAGAAACAATGTGCCATGTTTCATCAAAATAACTTTATTGTTTGAAAATGTATAAAAATTTCCGAAAGTAAATTTAAATTGTTCCCGAAAAAACTGGTTTTATGGTCAACCTTATAGGTTAATAGCAAATTGATTCAAAATTTGAAGCATTTAATGAAAATTCGCTACCATAACGCACTTGCTGCGTCCCGAATTTCTTTTCTTACAAAGATGTGTTATATTTCGATGGAAAATACAAAAATGCAATAACATAGGGCGTGTTCGATTAAAAAAATCACTAAAAAAAATATTTGAATCACCAACGACTTATGGGCCAACCTGTAATTGTGGAAATATTTTTTAAGATGTAGCTTAAGACACCCTACAATTAATTTATACAACTTTTTTTTGTAACTTGCATAATAACGGATATATTACGCTTTAATGATTTTTTACGAAAATTCGACAAAAATGATATACCATTAAACGATAAACTCTATAGCCAACACTACTGCTAAAATATCAGAGAAAGGGTCTATTTGAAATGAATTTTCTGGGAATATTTTAGTAAAATGAAGGACAATGACGATTGCAACTAAGAGTTCAGGCTTTGTAAAACATTATTCTTGAGACATTTTCCTTCCATAGATCATATTAATTTCAGGTTCATTGCCTAAATATTAACAATTTTGACGTTTAAAATCGCGACTTTGACGTTTTGAGGAAAACCCAAATTTATTTTTCTTTAAATGTCCTTTAACCTACAGCGCTAAATTTTGGTAGGCAGTTTACCTATAATGATATAAACCCGTGTACCAAATTTCGTTGCCCTTACTTTGTTAATTCCGGAGATATAAATTTTTTTCGAAGGAAAACACAAAATTTTCCGGAAAAACCTCGGCGGATTTTCCTGGCTAACGAACTTATCCAAGCCACTCGCGAAAGGAAGGTACTTACCTAATTTTATCAAAATCGGTCCATTATTTTTTTAGTTATAGGTGTGACACATAAATATATAAACATATATATATATATATATATATATATATATATATATATATATATATATATATATATATATATATATATATATATATATTCTTTATTTATTCTTTATTGGTCATAATTATACAGCATGTCAATACATATAAGTCGTTGACTTGTGAAGTATTTCGACATAATTTTACCAAACGTCTTTCCAAAAATGTTTGACAGCTAGCCTCTGAATAACATACTTCAAATTTTGACATACTAATTTTCAAATTTAGTTCTTCGTCTTTCTTTCTCCATCTAAAACTTCATTCAAAACCTTTACTGCCTCTTATTCCTTTCCATATAACCATACTTTAGAACAAGCAACTTTCTTTTATGTTCCATATTTTTGCCAAAATAACAAATTTTGTGAAGAGCCAAGTTACATTGACTTTTACAATATATATATATATATATATATATATATATATATATATATATATATATATATATATATATATAAACATATAAAGTCTGAAACCGACCCCCGATTCGGGTTCCGGGGGTCCTAAATAGCGCTCATTTGAAGAAATTTTTTCAAAATTCAAAAGTCTAGATCTTCTCATTAGTGAATTTTTTTAAGAAAATTCACTAAAAACATACAGGCGAATTGAGAACCTCGTCCTTGTTTGAAGTCGGTTAAAAAAAAGCAAATAAAAGGCTTGTCCGGGATTTGAACCTGGGAGCTCCCGCACTCTAAGCGGAATTTTTTCAATTCTAAAGGTCTATATTACATTATAACAAATTTACAAAAATTTACAATTTTTATATATACTACGACTTAAATATAAAGCTCCTGTTAAAATATAATAACTTATCTCTAATTTGTTATTTACAAAGGAAAAAAAAGTACTTTCTTATAGTAATTAATGTGTTTTCTGTTTAGTTATTATAATTATATTGTACAAGTTGTACGGTTGTATATAGAGCGGAAATCATACCTCTAGACCAACGAGTCAGTTGTTGGAGCTTTGTTTTAATGTCGTATTCCAGCGGGCGTTTTAATTATTTTAGTCATAATTAATGTTTAATCATTTATTTATATAAAAAAACTCGTTTTTTGGTCAACCTTATAGGTTAATAGCAAATTGAGCTATTCAAATATTAAGCATTTGATCAAAATTCGCTACCATAACGCACTTACTGCGTCCAGAATTTTTGTTCTTACAAACATGCATTATATTTCGATGGAAAATGCAAAAATGCAATAACATAATAACAGATATATTGAGCTGTATTGATTTTTTTTACAAAAATTCTACAAAAATTATATACTATTAACGATAAACTATATAGCTAAGGCTACTGCCAAGCATCAGAGAAAGGGTCTATTTGAAATGAATTTTCTGGAAACATTTTATCAAAATGAAGGACAATGACGGTTGACACTAAGACTCCAGGGTTTGTAAAACATTCTTCTTGAGACATTTTATTTCCATAGCCCGTATTAGATTCAAGTTCTTTTCCTAAATGTTGCCAATTTTGACGTTTAAATCGCAACTTTGACGTTTTGTGAAAAACCTCAATTTATTTTTGTTTAAATGCCTATAACTTTTTTGTTCTTTGACCTACAGAGCTAAATTTTGATATGTAACTTGCCTATAATGATATAAACCCGCGTATAAAATTTGGTTGCCCTTACTTTGTTAATTTTGGAGATATAAATTTTTTTCGAAAGATATGTAACTTGCCTATAATGATATAAACCCGCGTATAAAATTTGGTTGCCCTTACTTTGTTAATTTTGGAGATATAAATTTTTTTCGAAAGAAAACACAAAATTTTCCGGGTAAACCTCGTCGGATTTTCCTGGCTAACGAACTTATCCAAGCTACTTGCAAAAGGTAGGTACTCACCAATTTTGACGTTTAAAATCGCGATTTTGACGTTTTGAGGAGAACCCAAATTTATTTTTCTTTGAATGTCTGTAACTTTTTTGTCCTTTAACCCATGGAGCTAAATTTTGGTAGGTAACTTGCCTCTAGTTATATAAACCCGCGTATGAAATTTGGTTGCCCTTACTTTGTTAATTTTGGAGATATAAATTTTTTTCGGTTTTTTTCAAAAGAAAACACAAAATTTTCCGGGAAAACCTCGGCGGATTTTCCTGGCTAACGAACTTATCCAAGCCACTTGCGAAAGGAAGGTATGTGCCAAATTTTATCAAAATCGATCCATTATTTTTTAAGTTATAGGTGTGACACACACACACACACACACACACAGATATATATATATATATATATATATATATATATATATATATATATATATATATATATATATATATATATATATATATATATATATATATATATATATATATATATATATAAACATATAAAGTCTGAAACTGACCTCGAATTTGGGTTCCGGGGGTCCTAAATAGCGCTCATTTGAAGAAATTTTTTCAAAATTCGAAAGTCGGGATCTCCTCATTAGTGAATTTTTTTTCAGAAAATTCACTAAAACCAAACGTTCAAAAATGTTTATTCAGTTAAGTAAGTGTTTAAATTGTTGACCACCAGCTTCCATACAAAAGTACAAATTCTAATAAGTGTAAAAACTACTTCGTTTTCGTAACATTTCAAATACGCAGGTCAGATCAAACAGAAACGTGAAATATCATCGCCCAGTTTGAGCAGCTGTTGACACAGCTATGTGGTCAACTAGCGGACACGGAATACCTTCAGCATAATAACTAAAAATCAATCGATATGATATTAAACGATGTGTTAATTTCAAGGTGATGTAAAAATACGATGGAAACTAGGACAATCATACTTATTCTTGTGATACAAACAACATCATCTACCAGAACTCCAGACAATGACTTTAATATACTTAGAGACCTGTACAGCTCTATGTCATCGACATTCCAAAATTATGCTGAGAGGTTAATACAACCACCGGACTGGAACTATTGGACACAACCAAGTAATGAGGGTCTGTCACCCCCTTCCGGATCAGGTAAGATTCCCATATTTTAGGCATATGCTATAGTTTTGTCACATCATAACCTTCTTATTATGCTGTGGTTTTGTGTCACTTATAATCATTCTGGATTCCTTAGGCTTACGGTAAAGCTGGTACGTTCATCTCACTACGAGACATAATTATATCGTCTTTTTAACGCAAAGGCATTTTTATCACGCCTATTTGATACACAGTATGTGGTATGTTGTAATGGGAAATCGCAGATTGTATTAAGTTAAATCCATTTTCTAATAAAGCAAGATTTGTTGGCGAAACGTATGCTAGGTTTTAAGTTGTGCTGTGGTGGAATCGGTTTTCTAAACCTCTAAAGTGTACGGGGTATCTACGCAGTAACCAGCGGCTTTAACCAGATCAAACTATTGACTTGGTCCAAAAATTCAGAAAAACTAGTGACTTTGTTAAGTGGTAAGAACGTGTGCCTCTGAACCGAAGGGTACTGGGTTCGGTCCCAGGGTTATCCTTTCACTTTTTCAGTACATACTGTACAAGTAACATCAGCCGAGGTTGTTGATTTGATTTGAGCATGTTGAATGTCTGCACGTTCCGCCCTTCGAAGGGGACGTAAAGCTGTCGATCCCGTGTGCATGCGATGCTGCGCACGTTGAAGATCCCTACCCTACTTACAGAAAGGCATGGGTTCGGCAAAATATCCAAGATAGCGAGGTGAAATTGCTCTCTGGTGTTGGTGATTGGCCATGTCGGAGGAAATGTGCCACCGTGTTGAAGAAGATTCCTTAAACTGTTTAAGTCGCGTCCTTACTATGGAGGAAACATTGATGTATAACTATGATACTGGAAATCAAGTGCAGTTAAAAGAGGGGAAGCATTCCGGCTCTCCATGACAAAAATCAATTCGGGTTAAAAATGCGGCTGGTAAGGTTCTTGTTTCAGTTTTTTGAGACAAAGACGAGATAATTCTGATAGATTCTGTGAAGATATGTAGAACTGTTACAACAGCACACCGTAGTATATTGCTATCTAACTTAAGCGAGGAAATTATGTAAAAATCTCTGGACGCAGCAAGTGCGTTATGGTAGCGAATTTTCTTTAAAATATTTTTCATAGCAAATGTCTTTCTTTGATGAAAGCAGGCATCAAACTTGGTTGCCTATATAGTAGAAACAATGTACCATATTTCATCGAAATAAATTTATTGTTTGAAAATATATAAACATTTTTCAAAAGTCTAGATGCAGCAAATGTATTATGGAAGTGAATTTCCATAAAAATGTTTTTAATAGCAAATGCTAGCAGGCATCAATCTGATTACCGGTATAGCCTATGTAGTAGAAACAATGTACTATATTTTATCAAAATTACTTATGGTTTGAAAATATACAAAAATTTTCCGAAAATATACTTAAATGTTGCTTTTCTAACCAACAAAACTTACGTTAATAGCAAATTGAGTTATTGAAATTTGAAGGATTTAATGAAAATTCGGTAAATTTGCAGATTAGCTCCCGAATGCTTTTCAACAAATTGTTTTCAGAAACATTAGTAGGACCCCACCTGGATGCACAAACCATAAGAAAAATTTCTTGTTCACACCCCCCAAAGAAGTTAGAAGGCGTATCTGAAGACAGTTTTTTGAAAGGCGTTCGGGATCTAAACTACAAATTTACCGAAAATTCGCTACCAAAACGCACTTACTGCGTCCAGATTTTTTTCTTACAAACGCATCATATTTCGACAAAAAATGCAAAAATGCATTAACGAATTTGTTCTACGAAATTTAGCTATAAAAAAAATTATGCACCCCTACTCACTCCTGGTCCCGTAACTGGGGGGTGTGAACAAGCAATTTTTCTTGGGGTTTGTTGATTCAGGGGAGGGCTAGGCAGGTTTCTGAAAACAGTTTTTTGAAAAGCGTTCGGGACCTAAACTGCAAATTTTCCAAAAATTCGCTACCAAAAACGCACTTACTGCGTCCAGTGTTTTTTCTTACAAACGCATCATATTTCGATAAAAAAATCAAAAATGCATTAACGAATTTGTTCTACGAAAATTAGCTAAAAAAAATTATACACCCCTACTCACTCCTGGTCCCGTAACTTCCTTGGAGAGTGTAAACAAGAAATTTTTTGGGAGAATAGGGGTGCTGTGCGGGGTAGGCAGGGTTAAAGGGGGCTATGGCTTCAAGATGTGAAAAAGACAACTTTCAAGTCAGTTTTATTCGCATTTTCTGCTCATATTTCCTTTTTACTACCTACCCCGCCCAGAACCCCTATTCACTCCTGGTCCCGTAACTTCCTTGGAGGGTGTGAACAAGAAATTTTTCTTGGGTTTTGTGGATCCAGGGGGGGCCCAAGGCAGGTTTCTGAAAACAGTTTTTTGAAAAGCGTTCGGGAGCTAATCTGCAAATTTACCGAAAATTCGCTACCAAAACGCACCTACTGCGTCCAGATTTTTTTTCTTATAAACGGATCATATTTCTATAAAAAATGCAAAAATGCATTAACAAATTTGTTCTACGACAATTAGCTTAAAAAAAATATAGACCGTTAAAGCATAAACTTCACTAAACCTACAAATAAATATCCAAAAAGGCACAAACTTAACTAAACTGGCAGCCAAATCATGAAAGAAAGGGTCTATTTGAAATGGATATTTTGTAAATCTTTTAGTAAAATGAAGGGCAATGGCGGCTGAATCTGAAACTTAAGGGTTTGCAGAACACTCTTCTTGCAACATTTTCTTTTCACAATCGGTATTTGTTTCACATTCTTTGCCTAAACATTGCCAATTTTGACGTTTAAAATTGCGAGTTTGACGTTTTGAGGAAAACTCCAAAATTTGTTTGTTTAACTCCCCATAACTTCGTTGACTTTAAAGCTAGAGACCTAAATTGGTACAGAGTTCACACTTTATAATACAAACACGCGTACCAAATTTGGTTGCCCTTACTTTGTTATTTACGGAGATATTATTTTTTTTAGAAAGAAAACACAAAATTTTCCGGGAAAACCTGGTCCGATTTTCCTGGCTAACGAACTTATCCAAGCAACTTGCAAAAGGAAGGTACTCACCAAATTTGATCAAGGTCGGTCCATTATTTTTTAAAGAATCGCTTTATGAAGGTTCTATTAAATAGGTCTTTGACCAGATTATGTTAAATTTTTAAAAATGTTTTAAAAATTATTGCGTTGTTTGTTGTAGGCTGAGTATTTTTGAATACTTGCTGACACTACTGTATTGTCAATAAAAATTATAAAACTATAGAAGCCTACAACTTCGTTATTATGAACTGACTTTGAATTTTCTTCTATGAATGATTTTATTTAAGCCTATATACTAATAACAATAATAACAGTAATAATAATAATGATAATAATGATAATAACAATAATATGTATTTGGTTCATTAGTTACAATCATTGTAAATCAGACAAGTCATAAAGTTCAAAGACAAAAACGTATCAGTCTCTATCACAAGAGTACTTAAAAATAGTGTTCAAAAATCTAAAATATATAACAGATTTAACATCACAACAAAAACACAAATATTCAGTGTAGCTAGGTACATAAAATTCACTTAAACTATAAAGACGATTACTAAACAAAATAACTTTTAGTTATTTTCGAATTTTCTTTGGACAATTTATGTCTCAGAGAACAAGGCGGCTGGCTGTACCACAAACAACCTGCATAACTTAGTAAATTCTTAAATAAAAAGGGGGTGCTGATATTTGTTTAGGCAGAAAATATCTTTTTTTTTTAGTTTGTACTTCTAAATAACTGAGTTAATTTGAAATTTTGCCTTGTTTTTATAAACGTAAGTTGAAGATGGAGAGAGTAGGTATACGGATGTTAACGTCACAATATTATATCGTGACAAGGGTACCCATATATAATATGATTCTGAGCATTCGTTTTCAAAGCACAAATAAACTGAAACTTCTCCATTGTTAAAGTAATGCATATTTAAACACAAAAACCTAATCATAAAAGTGCATGAAAACCACCACCTGATGGCGTAAGTTTATTAACGTAAATCTTACCTTATCGTTGTAATATTTGCTTCGAAATCCTGGCTATAACCATTCCTGACTACTATTCCAATAACAAGTTAGTCTAATCACAACACTATTAAATAATTTCGGTTTTATAACACTTCTTTCACAACAATATTAATTAAAACAGACACGAAAATAAGGTCGTTTGACCCACCATCCACTAAACACACCGCCATTTACTGTTAATTCAAATCTGTAATGTTGCCAACACTGACAATATTTAGTCCTAAGCCAACTGAGTTTATGAAAAGAAATGTTTTCAAAGGCAATATAGAGGTAGACGACTACAATAAATATCGCGCCGTAAGTTTTTATCCAGTTTTTTATTTCACTGTTACAAGGATCAACAAATGTACTTTACAGTGAAGTCGAGGGTGCCTTGGAAATGCCGTTATCGCATTACTTGGGAAGTTCGGGATGCACAATTGAGAGTGCTCCGGTATTTTCATTGTATTTTGAATATTTTATATAGAAGAGTGTGTAAAAATTGGATGTAGTTAGGTGTTTTTATAGGGACTTCCTGATTGCGATACAAATAATACGATGGTTTAATGCAGATGTTTATTTCGGTTCATGTGTTAGCGTTAGATTATATACCTACAGTGTTGAGTAGGTTTTTAGCGAATTTATTGAAAAAATTCGCTAATAAAGTTATCGATGGTGATACTGGAAATTTTTTTCAAATTAGCGCGAATTTGGGCCCCTAGAATCAGAAACCAAGGTCCGTTTGAATTTTGATATGTTTATATATATATATATATATATATATATATATATATATATATATATATATATATATATATATATATATATATATATACAGAGTGATTCTTTGGCGAAAAATAAGGGTCTTTTTTATAAAGTTTTTCTTGAAACCCATTCTCCTCCAAGTTACAGCCCTTTGAAATTTTGGCAAAAAAAAGTTTTTATTAAATTTCTCCGTTATGGAATAATTTTAAAACACGAAATTTTGCAGATGCATAAGGCTAACAAAATGACAGTTTTAAAAGGATTTGATAACACTATAATGTTATCACAAGAGGGTGAAAAAACCTACCCTTACATTATTTTTTATCAGTACTTTTTATTGTGTGTACCGTTTTCTATTAAAAGAAATGATTTAGAAAGAATGATTCATTTAGCAACTTTTTTATGCCTTGACATTTTGTCATAAAATTGTAAGTTTCATCACAAAAAAATAAAATATTACTCAGATCGATGTCACATGAATTTACAGTGGTTGTTATTTGCTGAAAAATCAAGTACGTGGTAGGCTGTCAAATAACGTCATAATTACACTAATATGTTAAAATGTATTGTTCTGGCTTTTACTAATTTCCGAAAATTCATGATAAGAAACAACTATTGTACTACTATTTTATAATTAATAACTAACAAACGAAAAGAAATATTAACAAAATGTCAGTACGTATCATCATAATAAATGTTGAAAATGCCCCCTTCGAAGAGAACGCATGACTCTAGTCTGTTTCTCATTGAACTTCGTATTCTATGAAAAATACCGGGTGTGTTTCTCATAATATCACATGTTGCGATAATACGATTTCTGAGGTCATCGATGTTTTCAACAGGAACTGAATAAACTAAGGTTTTTAGAAAACCCCACAGGCAAAAATCCAACGGATTCAATTCAGGAGATCGGGCAGGCAATTCTGTTGGCCTCCTCGACCTATCCAACGATTTGGGTAAACTTCGTTCAATTAGTTGCGAGCGTTGATACTAAAATGAGCCGGTGCCCCGTCGTGCATGTACCACATTTGTTGTCTAATTTGTAAAGGAATATTTTCAAGAAGTAGGGGCAACTCTTCTTCGAGTAGATGACAGTACACTTCTCCATTTAGTCTTTTTGGATGAAAATATGGTCCAATTAAGTCATCACCAATGACAGCAAGCCATACATTTAATGAAAACTGGTGTTGAAAATGAGATTTCGTAATTTCGTGTGGGTTTTCTTCAGACCATATGTGGTTATTATGAAAATTTCTAATAGATTCTCGTGAAAAGTTGGCCTCATCAGTAAATAAAATACGAGATAAGAACTGTGGAATTTGCGTGATCATTTGAAGCATCCTTCCACAAAAAATTGAACGAGGTAAAAAATCACGAGGTAAGAGCGCTGGAACTCGTTGGATATGGTAGGGATACAGTAGTTATTCTTTTAAAATTCGAAATACCGTGGAATAGCTGACATTTAAGACTTGAGCGATTCTTCTTGTACTTGTACCAGGAGATTCTTCAATTAAATTGAGTACAGCCTCTTCAAGTGCTACAGTTCTTACTTCTCTAGAACGCCCGCAATCGGCGGCACTTCTTGCAAATTTTCTTTCTTCTTGCAGACGTGGATGAATGCGTGCGAATATGCTGTGATGGGGTACACTTCTATTTGGATATAACTCAGTGTAGAGGCGCTGTGCTCTTAATCCATTGCCATTAGCACGTCCATATTCAAAATGCATATTTACAATTTCGGAATTGGTATAATTTACCATTTTATTCACTTATTTGTTCTAAGTGTTTAAAAAATTCTCGATAGATTGACAACAGCCTACCACGTACTTGATTTTTCAGCAAATAACAACCCATCTGTAAATTCATGTGACATCGATCTGAGTAATATTTTATTTTTTTGTGATGAAACTAACAATTTTATGAGAAAATGTCATAAAAAAGTTGCTAAATGAATCCTTCTTTCTAAATCTTTTTTTTTAATAGAAAACGGTACACACAATAAAAAGTACTGATAAAAAATAATATAAGGGTAGGTTTTTTCACCCTCTTGTGATAACATTATAGGGTTATAAAATCATTCTAAAACTGTCATTTTGTTAGCCTTATGCATCTGCAAAATTTCGTTTTTTAAAATTATTCCAAAACGGAGAAATTTAATGATAACTTTTTTTTGCCAAAATTTCGAAGGGCTGTAACTTGGAGGAGAAGGGGTTTCAAGAAAAACTTTATAAAAAAGACACCCCTTATTTTTCGCCAAAGAATCACTCTGTCAAATTTTTCGCATTAATTTAGAAACACCCTCTGTATATATATATATATATATATATATATATATATATATATATATATATATATATATATATATATATATATATATATATATATATATATATATATATATATATATATATATATATATATATATATATCCATATATATCCAGCCGATAACTCAAAAAGTAATTGACGTATTTTGATGAAGATCAATAAGTACCTTTCTTTTATTAATAGCTTGGGCGGGTTCGTTAGCCAGTACGATCGGACCAGCTTTTCTATAAAAAAATTGATTTTTCCAAAAAAAATCGTGTCTCAAAAAGTAACAAAGCTATTTTAATCAAAATAGCTATATATGTTGCCCTGGTAAAGACCCTACCACATACCACAATTCAACTTACTAGCTTTATAGGAATTGAGTTATGCAAATTTGAACCATATAATGAAAATTCGCTACCATAACGCACTTGCTGCGTCACGAATTTTTTTCTGTTTGTTCTAATAGCTTGTTGACCGATACTTAATTGGTTAATTTACAGTAATAATTTAATGAACAACTAGCTTTTTTGCAGTGAAATGCAGAATGCTCTCCGAAAATCTTGGTGATGACAAGTTAATTCTCCTTATTATCAATTGCTGAAAACTACACTAAAGATAAAAATTTGATAGGTAAAAAATATGTCAAAACAAAATGTTGAGATTAGTTTAATAAGAGCCTCGCTGGTTCAGAAGTAAGAACGTGTGCCTCTGAACCGAAGGGTACTGGGTTCGATCCCAGGGTACTCCTTCCACTTTTTCAGTACAAACTGTAAGATTAACATCAACCGAGGTTCTGGCGTTGTATTTGAGCAAGTTGAATGTCTGCACGTTCCGCCCTTCGGAGGGGGCGTAAAGCCGTCGGTCCCGTGTCCATGCGATGTTGGGCACGTTAAAGATCCCTACCCTCCTTACAGAAAGGCAGGGGTTCGGCAAAATTTCCAGAATGGTGAGGTGAAACTGCTCCCTGGCGTCGGTGATTGGCCATAGTTGCGGAAATAGGCCGACGTTAAATAAACAAAACACACACACAGATTAGTTTAATATGCGTGATGGTAGTGAATTTTCATAGAACTGATCTGGCACCAAACATTATTTTATTAAGTGCTTATAACCCTTTTTTTAACATAGAGATCTGAGTTTTGGCATATAGTTTACTTTTTATATCGTAAACCTATGTACCAAATTTCGTTACCATAGCTTCTTGATTTTCGGAGACATAATTTTTCTCCGAAGGAAAACCCAACATTTGCCCGCAAAAGCTGGTCCCATTTTCCTGGATAACAAACTTATCCAGGCCACTTATAAAAGGAAGGCACCTGCCAAATATTATCAAAACCGGAGCTGACCCCGGATATGGGTTCTAGGGGTCCTAGTTTTGAAGATTTTTTTTAATTCAAAAATTGAGATCTCCGCAATGGTGAATTTTTTCTATGAAAATTCACCGAAAGCAGGCGAATAACTATTTATTATCTTTCCTTTCACTTCATTAGAACAGCTATTTAATAAAGGAGACAAGTCAGTGCGCAGCAAATCCGTTATGGTAGCTAATTTTGAAAAGAATGAGCAGTATATTACGTCTTAGCTTGTCGTCTTTTTGAGAATTTTCGTAGAAAAAGTTCTCTAACGAGGAGATTGCAACTTTTGAATTTTAAACAAATTTCTTCAAATTAGTGCGAACTAGGCCCCCTAGAACACATATACGGGGTTAGTTTCAATATATATATATATATATATATATATATATATATATATATATATATATATATATATATATATATATATATATATATATATATATATAAGGAGAAGGGTTAAGGGCAAAGCCGCAAGGAGACAACCGCATACACGTGTTTCAGGCTTATTAGCCATCATCAGTACGGTATAGCCAGGTATAGATGGGAACACTCTGGATGAAGATGCAAAAATACACGGAGTCACAACAGGCAACCAGTGCACAATTGCAGCAACATTTGGAAGACCCTCAATCGCTCACGCAGGTGATTTCTTTGCCTCCGTGGCTTTTTTGGTTCTTTCCCTCGGATTGAGGGTCTTCCAAATGTTGCTGAAATTGTGCACTGGTTGCCTGTTGGGACTCCGTGTATTTTTGCATCTTCATCCAGAGTGTTCCCATCTTCACCTGGCTATACCGTACTGATGATGGCTGATAAGCCTGAAACACGTGTATGCGGTTGTCTCCTTGCGGCTTTGCCCTTAACCCTTCTCCTTGTTTAGTACAGAAATGCCGTGTTATAAATCTTGTTATAGTTTTATATATATATATATATATATATATATATATATATATATATATATATATATATATATATATATATATATATATATATATATATATATATATATATATGATATATATTATATGAGATATACTTGGTTCTCAGGTTAAACCGCGTCCAGAATTTATTAAACCTCGACGTTTCGGCTCCCGTTTTGGAACCATTTTCAAGAGGTTGAGAAAATAAACTCTTAACCCTTGCCCTTAACCCTTCTCCTTGTTTAGTACAGAAAATTTTGGGTTTTCTTTCAGAAAATGTGTGTATCTCTGGAAATAACAAAGCTTTGGTAACTAAATTTGGGTGGCAGGTTCATATTATAAGAAGTATGCTACGTACTAAAATTTAGATCTCTAGGTAAAAAAAAAGTTATAGGGATTTAAAAAAATTTGGATGCCACTAATGACCAAAGAAACGCACAAAACCATATTATTTTATGCCGATAAAAAATTATTGTATATTACAAACAAATATTACATATTTTTTTGGCTCCCAAAGATCAAGAAGTACCAAAAAATTTCTTTGAAAATGAAAAAAAAAATTCTTCTTAAAAATCGCGATTTGAAACGTCAAAATTGGCCACTTTTAGGCAAAGAACCTGAAACGAATACGGGTTATGTAGAGAAATTGGGGCAAGAAGTGTGTTTTACAAAACCTTAAGTTTCAGCTTCAACCATCATTGTCTCTCATTTTACTAAAATATTTCCAGCAAATTCATTTCAAAAAGACCCTTTCTATGATTCTTTGGCAGTAATTTTAGTTATAGAGTTTTTAGTTTAATAGTCTACAATTTGTAGCGAATTTTCGTTAAAAAAAATGTGTAGTCGTTAATTTTTGTAGGGTGTCTTGTCGCGGGACTGTAAATTAGACTTCGAGGAAGGAAATCCGCAATAAAATTATTGGATAGTTTGTTTTTCGAATTAATTGTTAATATTCTTCTAATGAATAAATAAAGAGTGTCAATATGAAATTGCACAAATTTCTTCTTCACTATAAACACCATTATATAACAATAATGTATGGAAAAGGGAATAGGTATATAAATTTGACATTTACAGCTATTGTTATTTGTTTCCTCTAAGCTTATATGGTTACTCAGTCATTTTATTCAATTCATGGCAATCTTTGGATATCTACGTTTCCGATTGATACGATTAATTATTGCTATAGAATCAATAATTTTGACACGAAATATTTCTAAATATTACCTTTGATACATTTTTGGAATCACAAGAAAATGTACTTCAATTCTAAGGAATCGTATATAGGGTGCTTCTATTTAAAAAAAAGTTAGGTTAGGTTAGGTTAGGTCATTTTTTAGACTTTGCGATGTTAATTTGGCTTTTCCAAAAGCAAATTCTCACAGCTTGTGAAAAGTTATAAAACTTCCATTTGGAAAGTTTTTTTCTATCTCCAAAAATAAAAGTAGCAGAAGCTGTACTAATTATAAAGAACAGACCCTGTACACCCCTGGGGTCTCTTTCCTTAAATCGTACGCTTTTAGACAGTCTATCGTTTGGTAATAGACATTTGGGGGATTGTCTATAGTCAATCTCACATAGTTGGTAAATTAGTTTTTCGATAAAGCCTCTGTTTACTGAGATACACTATATAAGGTAACAAACCGTCAGCATCTTTTAATTTTATTGATTTTATTCTAGCCGCATTGAACGCCTTTCAGCATTACCACTTGCTATAAATAAATAAATAATAACTTGATACACTTTTTCTTTTTTAAAGGCCACCAATATGACTTCATCATCGTCGGTTCTGGCTCTGCTGGTTCCGTAATTGCCAACCGTCTATCTGAGGTATCCAACTGGAAAATCCTTCTCCTGGAGGCTGGTAAGGGTGAAAATATAGTGAGCAGAATTCCTCTTATAGCTCCAGTCATGCAATTTACCCACTATGACTGGCATTACCTCATGGAACGGCAGGAGAATATATGCCTGGGTCTCGAAGGGCAGCGAATGTATTGGCCAAGAGGCAGAGCACTTGGTGGAACCTCAGTCATAAACTACATGATCTATACTAGGGGAAACCCCTTAGATTACGATCGCTGGGAGACGGCAGGAAATCCAGGTAACTGAACTTTTTTTAGTTTAAAAGGTGTTCATATATTTACATTATATATTTATTATATCTTCTGATGCGTATCAATGTGAAGCCCTAACGAGTACGAAGAAAAATCTAGGTCTGAAAGCTACATACTATATTTATATGTAGACTAATTGTTGGCTGAAAAATAAATGGATATAGTTGGAAATTTTATATGGAGCGAGGTTTGATATAAATTAGAAGTGATTATTTAACAAAACGTGAAAATTACACTGTGAAGCTGCCGAAGTGGGAAGAAAAATATAAGCTGCTATTGCCCAGTTTCACAAAGCTTTTTTCTTCCTTAACGTCGGACTACTTGCACGACGATGGCCAATCACAGACGCCAGGGAGAAATTTCACCTGGCTATCTTGGAAATTTTGCCGAACCCCTGCCTCTCTGTGGCGAGGGTAGGGATCTTTAACGTGCCAACATCGCATGGACGCGGGACCGACGGATTTACGCTCCCTCTAAAGGGCAGAACGTACAGACATTCAACTTGCTCGGTTGATGTTAATTCTACAGTATATACTAAAAAAGTGAAAGGAAAGCCCTTGGATCGAACACAGTACCCTTCGATTCAGAGGCACACGATCTTATCACTGAACCACTGAGGCTCTTTTTTCATAAAGCTCGAATATATATTTAACGCACGGTCAATCAATAAAGGCTTTAGACAATTAATTACAGACTATAATTCCGGTTTTTTTGCCATGACAACCAAATATTTTGAAACTGCGATTGGTTGTATCAAGCCTTTTTAACCAACCGGCCGTTAAATCTTTAATCGAGCCTTGTGAAACTGGGCATATAATTTAAATAAATTGTGTATATGTACAGCCACAAGTGTTAAACTTAATTGTACTTACACACTATATAATTGTTCATCAACAATAAATAAATAAATAAAGATCGTATTTTTCTTATGTCGCTGGAGACGTCACGATTTGTGACGTCACCTTAAAGCGGCAACAAACTTTTTATTGTGGTATGATACAGCCACCCTCATCTAGTAATCTTAATCTTGTCTAAAAGTGGCCAGTCACCGAATGACACCGAGGTGAACTGTTACATTTGTGTGAATTTTTGTATATAAATTAAAAAATTGTTTATTACAAACCTTTTACTTCTTCAAATTATAAAAAAATCTCGGGACGCAGCAAGTGCGTTATGGTAGTGAATTTTCATAAAAATGTTTTTATTGCAAATATGTGTATTTTCTTTTTAAGAAAGCAGACATCAATTTTGGTTACCAGTATAACCTATATAGAAAAAGCAGGCATCAAATTTGATTACCAGTATAACATATATAGTAAAAACAATGTGCCATGTTTCATCAAAATAACTTGATTGTTTGAAAACGTACAGAAATTTCCAAAAGTAAACCAAAAGTGTTACTGAAAAAATCCGTTTCCTGGTCAACCTTATAGGTTAATAGCAAATTGAGCTTTTCAAATATGAAGCATTTAATCAAAATTCGCAACCACAACGCACTTGCTGCCTCCAGAATTTCTTAACTTACAAACATGCATTATATTTCGATGGAAAATGCAAAAAAATAAGGCGTTTTCGACAAAAAAAAATTATTTGTATCACCAACGACTTATGGGCCACCCTGTGATTGTCGCAATAATTTTTTAAGATGTAGCTCAAAACACCGTATAATTAATGTATACAATATTTTTTCATATCTTGTATAATAACGAATATATTGAGCTTTATTGATTTTTTACGAAAATTCGACAAAAATTATATACCATTAAACAATAAACTCTATAGCTAAGGCTATTGCCAAGCATCAGAGAAAGGGTCTATTAGAAATGAATTTTCTGGAAATATTTTAGTAAAATGAAGGACAATGACGGTTGAAACTAAGAGTTCGGTGTATGTAAAACATTCTTCTTGAGACATTTTCTTTCCATAGATCGTATTAGATTCAAGTTATTTGCCTAAATGTTGCGAATTTTGACGTTTTCAATTGTCACTTTGACGTTTTGAGGAAACCCCCAATTTATTTTTCTTTAAATGCCCATAACTTTTTTGTCTTTTGACCTACAGAGCTAAATTATGGTAGGTGGCACACCTATAACGATATAAACTACATGATCTATACTAGGGGAAACCCCTTAGATTACGATCGCTGGGAGACGGCAGGAAATCCAGGTAACTGAACTTTTTTTAGTTTAAAAGGTGTTCATATATTTACATTATATATTTATTATATCTTCTGATGCGTATCAATGTGAAGCCCTAACGAGTACGAAGAAAAATCTAGGTCTGAAAGCTACATACTATATTTGTATGTAGACTAATTGTTGGCTGAAAAATAAATGGATATAGTTGGAAATTTTAGATGGAGCGAGGTTTGATATAAATTAGAAGTGATTATTTAACAAAACGTGAAAATTACACTGTGAAGCTGCCGAAGTGGGAAGAAAAATATAAGCTGCTATTGCCCAGTTTCACAAAGCTTTTTTCTTCCTTAACGTCGGACTACTTGCACGACGATGGCCAATCACCGACGCCAGGGAGAAATTTCACCTGGCTATCTTGGAAATTTTGCCGAACCCCTGCCTCTCTGTGGCGAGGGTAGGGATCTTTAACGTGCCAACATCGCATGGACGCGGGACCGACGGATTTACGCTCCCTCTAAAGGGCAGAACGTACAGACATTCAACTTGCTCGGTTGATGTTAATTCTACAGTATATACTAAAAAAGTGAAAGGAAAGCCCTTGGATCGAACACAGTACCCTTCGATTCAGAGGCACACGATCTTATCACTGAACCACTGAGGCTCTTTTTTCATAAAGCTCGAATATATATTTAACGCACGGTCAATCAATAAAGGCTTTAGACAATTAATTACAGACTATAATTCCGGTTTTTTGGCCATGACAACCAAATATTTTGAAACTGCGATTGGTTGTATCAAGCCTTTTTAACCAACCGGCCGTTAAATCTTTAATCGAGCCTTGTGAAACTGGGCATATAAGTTAAATAAATTGTGTATATGTACAGCCACAAGTGTTAAACTTAATTGTACTTACACACTATATAATTGTTCATCAACAATAAATAAATAAATAAAGATCGTATTTTTCTTATGTCGCTGGAGACGTCACGATTTGTGACGTCACCTTAAAGCGGCAACAAACTTTTTATTGTGGTATGATACAGCCACCCTCATCTAGTAATCTTAATCTTGTCTAAAAGTGGCCAGTCACCGAATGACACCGAGGTGAACTGTTACATTTGTGTGAATTTTTGTATATAAATTAAAAAATTGTTTATTACAAACCTTTTACTTCTTCAAATTATAAAAAAATCTCGGGACGCAGCAAGTGCGTTATGGTAGTGAATTTTCATAAAAATGTTTTTATTGCAAATATGTGTGTTTTCTTTTTAAGAAAGCAGACATCAATTTTGGTTACCAGTATAACCTATATAGAAAAAGCAGGCATCAAATTTGATTACCAGTATAACATATATAGTAAAAACAATGTGCCATGTTTCATCAAAATAACTTGATTGTTTGAAAACGTACAGAAATTTCCAAAAGTAAACCAAAAGTGTTACTGAAAAAATCCGTTTCCTGGTCAACCTTATAGGTTAATAGCAAATTGAGCTTTTCAAATATGAAGCATTTAATCAAAATTCGCAACCACAACGCACTTGCTGCCTCCAGAATTTCTTAACTTACAAACATGCATTATATTTCGATGGAAAATGCAAAAAAATAAGGCGTTTTCGACAAAAAAAAATTATTTGTATCACCAACGACTTATGGGCCACCCTGTGATTGTCGCAATAATTTTTTAAGATGTAGCTCAAAACACCGTATAATTAATGTATACAATATTTTTTCATATCTTGTATAATAACGAATATATTGAGCTTTATTGATTTTTTACGAAAATTCGACAAAAATTATATACCATTAAACAATAAACTCTATAGCTAAGGCTATTGCCAAGCATCAGAGAAAGGGTCTATTAGAAATGAATTTTCTGGAAATATTTTAGTAAAATGAAGGACAATGACGGTTGAAACTAAGAGTTCGGTGTATGTAAAACATTCTTCTTGAGACATTTTCTTTCCATAGATCGTATTAGATTCAAGTTATTTGCCTAAATGTTGCGAATTTTGACGTTTTCAATTGTCACTTTGACGTTTTGAGGAAACCCCCAATTTATTTTTCTTTAAATGCCCATAACTTTTTTGTCTTTTGACCTACAGAGCTAAATTTTGGTAGGTGGCACACCTATAACGATATAAACCAGCCTACCAAATTTGGTTGCCCTTACTTTGTTAATTTTGGAGATATAAATATTTTGCGAAAGAAAACACAAATTTTTCCAGGAAAACCTCGACGGATTTTCCTGGCTAACAAAATTATCCAAGCGACTTGCGAAAGGAATGTACTCACCAATTTTGACGTTTAAAATCGCAATTTTGACGTTTTGAGGAAAATCCAAATTTATTTTTCTTTGAATGCCTGTAACTTTTTTATCCTTTAACCTACGGAGCTAAATTTTAGTAGGTAACTTGCCTATAATGAAGTAAATCTGCATATAAAATTTGGTTGCCCTTACTTTGTTAATTCCGGAGATATAAATTTTTTTCGAAAGAAAACACAAAATTTTCCGGGAAAACCTGGACCGATTTTCCTGGCTAACGAACTTATCCAAGCCATTTGCAAAAGGAATTTATTTACCAAATTTAATCAAAATCTGCCCATTATTTTTGGAGTTATCGGTGTGATACATATATATATATATATATATATATATATATATATATATATATATATATATATATATATATATATATATATATATATATATATATATATATATATATATATATATATATATATATATATATATATATATATATATATATATATATATATATATATATATATATATATATATATATATATATATATATATATATATATATATATATAAACATATAAAAATTTAAACCGACCCCGGATATGTGTTCTGGGGGGCCTAATTAGCGCTCATTTGAAGAAATTTTTTCAAAATTCGGGATCTCCTCATTAGTGAATTTTTTTTAAGAAAATTCACTAAAAAGTTCGGGACGCAGCAAATGCGTTATGGTAGTGAATTTTTATTAAATGCTTCAAATTTGAATAACTCAATTTTCTATAAACTTAGAAGGTTTAATTTTGGTACGTAGTAAGGTCTTTCCTAGGGCAAGATATCCACCAAATTTCATTATAATAACTTTATAATTTTCGGAGAAACCTTTTTTTTTAAAGAAATTTCAAAATTTGAATAACTCAATTTTCTATACACCTAGAAAGTTGAATTTTGGTACGTAGTAAGGCCTCTCCTAAGGCAATATATCTGTTAAATTTGATTAAAACAGCTTTGTAATTTTTCGAATGAAAACTCCAAATTTTCCGGTAAAAACCCGTCTGATTTTCCTGGCTAACGAACTGATCCAAGCCATTAATAAAAGAAGAGAGGGACTGTCAGTTTGGCGGGATATTTCATAAACGTTATTGTGACGCTGTTGGTCATTAATTTAGCGTCGTGTTATTTAACAAATTAAATTAGTACTAATTTCTGTTGCCGAGGAAAGTGGGCATTACCATCGTGTACTGTCAGCTCTCAAATAAGTCCATACTAAATGCCAGACTGATTCATTGGTTAGCTTTTTTTTTATTTGGCAAGTTGTATCACACGTGTTCCGCGTTTCTCGATCAAATGGAAAAATGCAATATCGATCCGTAATTCGCTTTTTATCTTTGGATAAAAAAAACGAACGAAGAGATAACAGTGAAGTTGCATGCTGTCTATGGGCACCCTTCACCATCTATGACAACCGTGAGATATTGGTTGAACAAAGTTAAACGTGGTCGTACATCTGTTTTTGATAGGGAGCCGCCCGGCAGACGTAGTTACCGAAGAAATCGTTGGAAAAGTCCACAGTATGATTCTCGCTGATCGCCGAAGTAAAGTGCGCAAAGTAGCAGAAGCCGTAGCCGTATCGTAGCGAAACGCCATTAATATTTTACACGATAAGTATGAGAAGGGTGTCGGCCCGATGGGTGCCGCGATTGCTCACGGTAGACAACCATGGATACCCCAGTCAATGCCAAACCAGTATCTAAACCCCTTTTAGGCAAAATTCTCAGGAGTTTTTGCGTCCTGCCATCACCATTGATGCAACCTAGATACATTATTATACGCCAGATGCCAAGTGACAGTCAAAACAATGAAATTTTCCGGGAAAATTGTTCTGAAGAAGGTGCCTCACCCACCGTACTCGACCGATCTGGCTCTCGGCGACTTCTTTCGGTTCCCTAACATGAAAACATGGCTAGGGAGAACAAATTCATCTCAAACGAGTAGATCATCGCAGAGACGCCTGTTTTGAAGAGTTAGCGAAATCGTATTTTTTGAGGGGTTAAAGAAATTACAGAAACGTTGGGAAAAGTATATCGACCTAAAAGGAAATTACATTGAATTTTTTTTAAATTGTGAAAAACTTGCGTCACCATTCCTAACACGGTTTTTATTGATCGATCGTCGTACAAGCACGAGCTTCACTTATTTGTCATGACACATTGTATAATTACGAAAATAAATATTTATTTAGCTCAAAAAATACTTACCTGATTTGAACGAAACTTGGCACATGTCATCATTTGGTTACAGTCGCGGAAGAGTTCGTAAATCAGCTATAACGGACATATTTTTCCCCAAAAAATAAGGCAAAATCTTTTTGAATACGCTATATTTTTGAAAGTATTGAAGTAACTGGAATGAGACATTAGATGTAGCTAGAAATGATGTCAATAAACCTCTTCTGTGAATTTTAAGTAGTTTAGTTAACTTAAGTGGTTAAAGTATGATGCCAGACAAAAACAGAGTACCTGCCACGCGTAGATTAATACACATACTACAGGCATACATCATAATGCAGCGATAACCAAACAAAATAACACACGTAAGACGGGATCGCCACAACATCCTAATGTGCAACGAACGTTCACACCCGAACTGTGGCGATCCCACCCTAATATTCGGGGATATTCGGATCCGCGGATTTGTAAAATGTTCAAAAATATCCGAATCCGAAGGTGAGAGGGGAAAATGCAAAAGGTTTATATCAGTTATTTGAAGTAAAAACCAGATGGGACAGACAAGTCTCTTTAAAAGAAACTTACAGTACCTAGATGCACCAAATTTTAATTTTCTAGCGTCGTAAAAAATTGAGTTTTGGGCATCCAAAGATTTTTTTCAAAAGCAGCTATAACACAAGATTTGAATATTTTTTATGATAATAGAAAGAGACAAATCCTTCAAGTGAACGTGTATTAGGACATCTAAACCCGATCTTTGACGTCTGTTTAAATTAAAAGTATTACCTTTAGTAATATGCCGTACTAATAGTATACAATGATTATGAAAATTCACTACTATAACGCACTTGCTGCGTCCCCAAATTTAATATTATCTGGAACATAATTAGTATTCAATTTCAGGTTGGTCCTACAGAGACGTTCTACCTTACTTCCTCAAATCCGAACGTGCCAATCTGAAATTAGGCGATTATCGTTATCACAACCGTAACGGCTACCAAAGCGTGGAGGACGTATATCAATCACCACTGGTAAAGGCCTTTATCAGGGCTGGTAACGAGCTAGGTTTGCCTACTATAGACTACAACTCCCCAGAACAACCTTTCGGCGTTTCTACTATCCAAGCAACCGTCCTTAAAGGTCAAAGGCACAGTGTTGCAAGAGCCTTCTTGGATCCTATAAAGCATAGAAGCAACCTGCATATGTTCACTTCTGCTTTCGTGACAAAGATCCTTATAGATCCTTCCACCAGGCAAGCTTACGGCGTGGAGTACGAGAGAAATGGAAAGAAATATACCGCAAGGGCTACAAAGGAAGTCATACTGTCGGCTGGTATGTATGTTAGATAACAGAAATCAGTTTTAAAAATCCGATAGAGTAATTTGTTTACAGTTACGATGTTATAAATATAGTGGCGCTCAAAAGCGATGTAACATCCAACTCTTAGGTCCGGTATCAGAAAGTCTGGCTAAATATTTACCGCGAGATTAGCTAATCATTGACTCGGACGACCAATCACATACTGTTTTGTTTCTGTGACAACCAAATATGTTGACTCTGTGGCCGGTCATTTTGATCATCACATAAATATTTGACAAGGCTTTCTGCAACCGGGCATTAATGTTGACAATAAGTAATACCATTCAACTCAATGTTGACAATAGCTTGTTGTAGATTGTTTAGTTGTATATGCCTTTGGCCTCTCAGCGCCTCAACCACAATATGTTTCTTGTGCATAACTTTTTTTGTCTAATAGTTGCTCAAAAAGTTCGGACTTTTTGTCTAGTCCACTATCTTTTTGGTAGCTATTTTAAGTATTGCCTGTGGTGTTAGGGTCACCCCTCTAAGATATTTGAGCCTGTTGCAGAACTGAGCCCAGCAGTCGCATAGCAAACGTTCTGTTGTTTCCGTTGCTTCAGTGCAGTATCTGCAGTTTTCATTGTCCACCTTACCCATTTTCAAAAGGTGATACCCGTTAACAATAAGTGGAACTAATTTTTTTTACCGGCCATTAAACCCCTGAACATCACTGGTAGGAATTACACTGGTATAATTTCGTCTGTGAGAACATTCTCGAGTATGAGTCAAAGACTACAAAGATATTTTGTTGTCATAGCGAGAAAGTGCTGTTTACATTGTGTGATTTCATCACATGACTTTGCGCATGATTTTAGTGAATTTTCATTAAGAAAATTCACTAATAGAAAGGTATCGAATTCAAATGATAGCGAATGAAGGCCCCTGGAACCCATTTCCAAGGTCAGTTAAAAAGTTTATATATATATATATATATATATATATATATATATATATATATATATATATATATATATATATATATATATATATACGAGGGCGGTTCAATAAGTCCGTGACTTTTTTAATTTCCCGCCTCTTCACAGGAAGGGCAAAACTGCTCCTGTCAGTTGCCTCCTGTCAAATTTTTAACAAACTGCGTCATTTAGTTTGTGTTAGATAGTCATTGAAAGCAGACAACCTCTTGAGTTATATCGACAATGGAAAAAATGAAATTCGTGTGCTCATCAAACATTATTTTTGGAGGAAAAAACCATCACTCAAACCAAGGCTCAGCTTGATAAATACTATGGAGACTCAATTTCCCTTGTAAAAAAAGTGGTTTACTGAATTTGGTTGCGGCCGTACAAGCACAAATGACGCCGAACGTTCTGGATGCCCAGTTGAAGTCCCTACACCCGAAAAAAAAAATGAAAAAATGCACTATATGGTGTTGGCCGATCGGATATTGAAAGTGCGGGAGATTGTGGAAGCCATAGGCATATCACATGGCTCAGTGGTTTCAATTTTGCATGATCACTTGGGTGTGAGCAACCTAGCCGCAAGATGGATGCCGCGTTTGCTCACAATCGACCACAAACGCAATCGTGTGACAACTTCGAAGGAGTGTATGTCGTTGTTCAACCGCTATAGGAACAAGTTTTTGCGCCGTTTCGTAACCGTAGACGAAACATAGATTCACCACAACACACCAGAGACCAAGCAGCAGTCAAAACAGTGAGTTTCTCCGTGCGAATCGGCGCCGAAGAAGACCAAGGTGGCCAATAAAGTCAATGCGACCGTTTTTTGGGATGCACGTGGTATAATCCACATTGATTACCTTCAAAAGAGAAAAACAATCAATGGCGAATATTATACCAGCTTATTGGACCGATTCAATGACGATTTGATCAAAAAACGAGCGCGTTTGGCCGAGAAAAAAGTTATTTACCGCCAAGACAATGCAAGGGTGCACACATGTGTCATCTCCATAGCGAAATTGCATAAATTGGGCTACGAATTGCTCCCTCATCCGCGCTATTCGCCGGATTTGGCCCCGGGTGACTATTTCTTGTTTCCAGACTTTAAAAAATGGCTCGGCGGAAAGAGATTTGACTCCAATGATGAAATCATCTCACAAGCAAATACCTATTTTGAGAACCTCGGCAAATCTTATTTTTTAGAAGGGAAAAAAATTGGAGAAACGTTGGACGAAGTGTATAGAGGTTAAAGGAGACTATGTTGAGAAGAAAATGTTTTTTTCTCAAAAAACCTGTGTTTCATACAAAAAGTCACGGGCTTATTGACCCCGCCCTCATATATATATATATATATATATATATATATATATATATATATATATATATATATATATATATATATATATATATATATATATATATATATATATATATATATATATATATATATATATATATATATATATATATATATATATATATATATATATATATATATATATATATATATATATATATATAACTCAAAAAATACGTCACTGATCTGGACCAAAATTTGAAATTACCTTTACTTTCTTAATGGCTTGGATGAGTTCGTTCATCAGATCTTGATGCTCAATTTTTCTTCAAAAAGTATTTTTAATGCAATATCTCTTAAAATGTTTAAGTGATTGAAACGAAAATTCACAACCTAAAAGAACATATGCAGAAGTGGCTGTGCACCAATTTTCAAGTCTTTTGGTCAAAGAAATAAAGTTATTCTAAATTATTATTAAAATAATCCTCGACATCACTTCAGATTCTGTAATGCAATATCTACAATGTTAAACAAAGACAGATGACGTTACCTGTACTGCTATGGTATTTAAATAAATCGTAGATAAAAAACAATGGAAATTACATTCCTGCAACATGTCAGAATGTATAACATTGAGAGATGTACGACAGGGACGCCATTTCGGTGCGGAACCAGGTAGTATGTCGTCACGACGGCTCTAGTTAAAACAAAATGTTATAGATAGAGACTCTGTACAACGTTTGATATTTTACAACTGACTTTTAACTAACCTAACATATTTAAAACATGGATATAAATATTGAAAATAAATATTGGACCATGGTTATAAATGAAAATTGTGAGTTAATGACTTAAAACAATAAAATTTTTCGTAAAATAGAAAATCAGTATATCCGTAAATAATTTTCTAAGAGCAGTGTTAACACTCGGTTTTTAATGATTCTTAATTGAGCCACGACAGGACCCCTCAGACATTATTATTATTGTATAATCGGGGGAAATAACTAATCCATTATATAGTGAGAGCAACAGTATCGGCATTTTTACAGTTTGTCTCCGTGCGGAAGACAATATTTGTTGCAAGCTGCTTGCTTGCGGTCGACCGGATTTCAGTGGAGTGTTCGACAAAAGCTAGGTTCATACACTCGCGTTCTAAATGTATTCTTTACTTTTAAGTTTGTGTAGCCCTAATGTTAATTAAGGGCCCCCTTTATTATACTTACTTATCTTGTGCTTTTATATATGTAATATGAAAATTAAAAAGAAGTGCAACAGCAAGTGAATTTACTTAGTTTAGTGATGTATTCGATATTATCTGAAAAAAAGCATTATAGGCGACGTTGTGGAATGCAATTTCGGTAAATTTACAGTTTACTGCACGGGGGGGTTTTTAGAAAAAAATTAAGAAGCTTAGAACCCCCCTTGGATGCACAAGCCACAAGGCAAATTTGTTGCAAACAACTCCCAAGAAAGTTAAGGCGCCAATAATAAATAGGGGTGCTGGGCAGGAAGGAAATATGAGCAGAAAATGCTAAAACAAATATTTAGTCGGACTTTCAAAATATATGTTTTTTACATTTTGCAGCAATACCTCCTTTAACCCTATCTACCCTGCACCGCATCCGTACTCGCTCAGGTCCAGTAACTTTCTTGGGGGTTACTCCCAAAAATACGTTCTTCTATCAAAATAGTCTTCCATGAGCTCCGGAGTTTTTATCGATTTATAGGGATTTTTTGGTTTAATATTCAAATAATCGATGAATGCTTAACATACAATGTTGTGGCTGCTTGTCGACTCGAAGTATGTGGGTTTTGCTCAAACTCAATCATTACACCCAATTTGTATCATTATTCGCTGCATCAGAATGTTTTTTCTGTCTCTACCTTACATGCCCAAGCTCGCGAAATTCTTTTTTAATTTGTCTAATAGTTTCCGATGAGATATAGGCGGCAAATATAGAAATGTTTCTTGTCATAGACGAGCAACTTCGATCTGTAATCGTGTTTTATCTCCGTAACCAATTATCGGTAGAATTGTTATTTTATGCATTTTTGTTAAATAAATCATGTTTTTACATTGCAGTTAACAAGTGACAACTACCGTCATCACTGAGTGGTGAGCGTGTCGCCACCTAGTTGCGGAACCAAGTAGTATGTTGTCACGCCAGCTCCAAATAACACAAAGTGTTAAAAAATGGAGACTGCATACAACCAACTAACAATTTAATAAATTGTCAGCCCTGGCCCATTTCTACCCTAATATAGGGACAAAGTATGTAAGGCTAGATGCATTCTCAGACCAATTAGAACCGTAGACCGGTTTCGCTCTCATTAGAGCTCGTCAGTATGGCATACTAATTGCAGCGAAAATACACCTATAAAGTAATACGGCTAAAGTAGCCAGCCTTTCAACACTAAGTGAGTGGTGAACGTGTCGCCACCTAGTTGCGGAACCAAGTAGTATGTTGTCACGCCAGCTCCAAATAACACAAAGTGTTAAAAAATGGAGACTGTATACAACCAACTAACAAGTTAATAAATTGTCAGCCCTGACCCATTTCTACCCTAATATAGGGACAAAGTATGTAAGGTTAGATGCATACTCACAACAATTAGAACCGTAGACCGGTTTCGCTCTCATTAGAGCTCGTCACTACGGCATACTAATTGCAGAGAAAATACACCTATAAAGTAATACGGCTATAGTAGCCAGCCTTCCAACACTAAGTGAGTGGTGGACGTATCGCCACCTAGTTGCTGAACCAAGTAGTATGTTGTCACGCCAGCTCCAAATAACACAAAGTGTTAAAAAATGGAGACTGTATACAACCAACTAACAATTTAATAGATTGTCAGCCTTGGCCCATTACAGTACTGACGAGCTCTAATGAGAGCGAAACCAGTCTACGGTTCTAATTGTTGTGATAATGCATCTAGCCTTACATACTTTGTCCCTATATTGGGGTAGAAATGGGCCAGGGCTGGGAATTTATTAAATTGTTAGTTGGTTGTATACAGTCTCCATTTTTAACACTTTGTGTTATTTGGAGCTGGCGTGACAACATATTACTTGGTTCCGCTCGGTAGCGACACGCTCACCATTCACTTAGTGTTGAAAGGCTGGCTACTATAGCCGTGTTACTTTCTAGGTGTATTTTCTCTGCAATTAGTATGCCGTACTGACGAGCTCCAATTGTTGTGAGAATGCATCTAGCCTTAACTAGCGTCATACCGTTACAATCACACAGCAAGTTGCTAAGGCTTTTGAAACAAAACTAGCATGCCAACTATGAAGAATGTTGATATATTTTTATGTCTTTTTTTAATTATTACCATCCAAACAGGACACTGAAATTGTGTTGCTTGCTTGCTTATTATCAGGAATGAAACGCGATTGGTTATTAATTATTTTTTTTGTGTTGTAACACAATTCGCCAATCAGATGAATTTGGGTTTTTTTACCGTTAATTTTTGCAACAATTTTTAAAACCATAGCATTTTTCAATATAGAATGAATATATCTTTCAAATAACGTATGACAAACCCCCAATTCCTGTTTAAACATTTGGGGGTGGTAGTTGTCACTCGAAGCCGGTTAAATGTGGCTGTGAAGTTTTCGCGTTACAGAATGACATTTTTTAAGCTAAAATTGTCATGTTCCTGGATCTTTTATAAATATGTACAGAAATTTAGATGCTGTTACTCCAGTTGGCAGTTCGACATTGTATAGATTTAATTTTAAAGGACACAAACAAGTCAAGTTGACTTTGGTATCCAAAGAAAAAATATTTTAATTGCATTAAGAAAATTATGGCATTTAGAAGTATTTATGATTGTTATGTCCTCTATATGACCAATCATGTTATTAAATTGAGTAAAACTGAATTGAATTAATGTCCTACATTTTGTTAAAAGCGGAGCGGTTAGTTCCGCTGTTGTCAAACTAGCCTTATGGATGGCTAAACGTTTGACATAACATGGCTTCCTCGATAATTAGGACCAAATAGTTTGGCTATTGAAGAACCCAGCAGTCTTATTGTGTGAAACGTCTAGACACACACCAAGTGATTTTAACAATGTCAAAACTATCGTCTTAAAAGCATGCAGCAATTCAAACAACCTGGGTGTATTGTAAGATTTTCATTAAACAACTCTTGCGATTTATTTTATTTAAATAGCACGCTGTGTATCAAACGATTTTCAAAATTTTTAGGGACTTTCAATTCACCTCAACTCCTAATGCTATCGGGCATAGGCCCTAAGCAACATCTAGAAGAATTAAACATACCAGTTCTTGAAGACTTACCAGTAGGACAAAATCTCCACGACCACATAGCTTATCCAGCTTTGAGTTATACAATTACCAAGGGCACTTCTATCAGCCCGCTGACAGTTCTGACACTCCAAAACATCTTAGACTACCAAATAAAAGGAACTGGTCCTATAAGTAGCTTAAGCGGTGTCGAGGGAATAGGCTACATAAAGACTGAGGTTTCCAACGAAACTGCAAACATTCCAGACATAGAACTCTTCCTTACCGATGGAGCACTAAACAGTGACTATGGCACAATCACAAGAAGGTCTATAAATATGAAACAAGAAGTATACGATGCCCTGTTCAGACCTTACCATAACGTTCCTATGTGGACTGTGACTCCAATGCTTCTACACCCCAGATCAGTTGGATACATGAAACTGAAATCAAGAAACCCAAAAGATTATCCCTTGCTTTATGGGAACTTCTTTAGCGACCCTGAAAACCACGACATGAGGACTCTTATTGCATCAATAAGGTACATACAAAGGATGGCTAACACCAGGGCGTTTCGGGAGATCGGTTCAAAGCCTATTCCCGGTAGGATGCCTGGATGTAAACATTTAGAATATGACAGCGACGATTATTGGGAATGTGCAGTAAGAAGTATTGCAATTACTTTGCATCATCAACTTGGTACTGCCAAAATGGGACCTAAAAACGACAAAACTGCAGTTGTTAGTAATGAATTGAAAGTTCATGGGGTCAAACGACTCAGGGTTGCTGACTGTAGTGTTATTCCGTTTGCTCTTTCTGCCCATACTAACGCACCGTCGATAATGATAGGGGAAAAAGCTGCAGATATGATCAAGGCGACTTGGCAGAACATTTGACAAAGAAATATGTTTTAGATCAAAACAAAATCTTCGAAAGAGCTAGCTAATCGCTACCCATAACCGGAGAATATAATCATATCTCATTTCGTCCATAGCAGAAGACTTTGGTTGGATATTCACAGCAGACAAAACAAATCCATTATCCCAGAAATAGAAAGCTATAAAGTTTTATATATGAATAACAAGAACACTTAAGAAGATCGGAATACTTGAAACAGATAAACCAACTCTTTTTTGATTATTGATTTTATTTTACGCTGAATTGTTAATAAACTTTTTTTGATTTTTTGATATTATGTGGAAATAAAAACATTTTTTGTTTGCCTTGTGTTTAATTAGTTAATTCAACGAAAAAATATTTAAAAATCTCGGGACGCAGCAAGTGCGTTATGGTAGTGAATTTTCATAAAACTATTTTTTAATAGCAATAATGTGTGTTTTTTTAAGAAAGCAGGCATCAAATTTGGTTACCAGTATAACCTATATAGTAAAAACAATGTGCCATGTTTCATCAAAATAACTTTATTGTTTGAAAATGTACAAAAATTTCCGAAAGTAAACTTAAAGTGTTCCCGAAAAAACTCGTTTTTTGGTCAACCTTATAGGTTAATAGCAAATTGAGCTATTCAAATATTAAGCATTTGATCAAAATTCTCTACCGTAACGCACTTACTGCGTCCAGAATTTTTGTTCTTACAAACATGCATTATATTTCGATGGAAAATGCAAAAATGCAATAACATAAGGCGTGTTTGATTTTTAAAAAAATGGTATCACCAACGACTTATGGGCCAGCCTGTGATTGTAGAAATAATTTTTTAAGATGTAGCTCAAGACACCCTATAATTAATATATACAAATTTTTTTCATATATGGTATAATAACAGATATATTGAGCTGTATTGATTTTTTTTACGAAAATTCTACAAAAATTATATACTATTAATGATAAACTCTATAGCTAAGGCTACTGCCAAGCATCAGAGAAAGGGTCTATTTGAAATGAATTTTCTGGAAACATTTTATTAAAATGAAGGACAATGACGGTTGAAACTAAGACTTCAGGATTTGTAAAACATTCTTCTTGAGACATTTTATTTCCATAGTCCGTATTAGATTCAAGTTCTTTTCCTAAATGTTGCCAATTTTGACGTTTAAATCGCAACTTTGACGTTTTGTGAAAAACCTCAATTTATTTTTGTTTAAATGCCTATAACTTTTTTGTCCTTTGACCTACAGAGCTGAATTTTGGTATGTAACTTGCCTATAATGATATAAACCCGCGTATAAAATTTGGTTGCCCTTACTTTGTTAATTTTGGAGATATAAATTTTTTTCGAAAGAAAACACAAAATTTTCCGGGAAAACCTCGTCGGATTTTCATGGATAACGAACTTATCCAAGCCACTTGCAAAAGGAAGGTACTCACCAATTTTGACATTTAAAATCGCGATTTTGACTTTTGAGAACCCAAATTTATTTTTCTTTGGTAGGTAACTTGCCTCTAATTATATAAACCCGCGTATGAAATTTGGTTGCCCTTACTTTGTTAATTTTGGAGATATAATTTTTTTTCGATTTTGTTCGAAAGAAAACACAAAATTTTCCGGGAAAACCTCGGCGGATTTTCCTGGCTAACGAACTTATCCAAGCCACTTGCGAAAGGAAGGTATGTGCCAAATTTTATCAAAATCGGTCCATTATTTTTTAAGTTATAGGTGTGACACATAAATATATATATATCTGAAACTGACCTCGGATTTGGGTTCCGGGGGTCCTAAATAGCGCTCATTTGAAGAAATTTTTTCAAAATTCGAAAGTCGGGATCTCCTCATTAGTGAATTTTTTTTAAGAAAATTCACTAATAAAGCTCAAACACTTGAACTTAAAAACAGTGAAAACTTTCCAAACCTAAAACAAGTGGTTATCGTAGCGAATTTTCATAGAAATGATTTTAATTTTAAATATGCTCTTTGTTTAATTAAAGACATCAAGTTTAGTAGACAGTATAACGTTTATGGTAGAAACCAAATATTACATCAAAATACCTTTATTATTTGAGAAAGTACAAACATTTTCCGAACATAAACCTAAAATTTTCCCGAAAAAAACTGGTCAGACTCTCCTGCGGCCAACGAACCTATCCAAGCAATTTGCACAAAACTACACCTACTAAGATATAATTATTTACAGAAAACTTTTTGATAGAAATAAAACAATTTTCTCATGAAAATTTGCGAACAATTTGTCCCACAAAAATTCGCCGTTTGTCTACAAAGACTGGCTAAGTAATCTTACACGAAAATTATTTAAAAATATTGTTACGAAAATTTTAGTAAAGTTTTTTTTACACGAAAATTTGCTAAACAAATGTTATTCACATAAATTCGAAAACAAATTTCTGCACGTAAATTCGCAAACATTTTTTTACATTAACGTTTTAAGTTATTAATTACATTAAATCAGCATTTTCCAAAAATATAACAAAAGATTGCGAAAACACTGAAAAAAAAATTCTGTGAGAAACTGACTATATATTTTCTATACGAATATTTGCTGGAAACATAAAATTCAAATTATGCACCTAATTTGTAATTAAAATTGAAAAAAAAAAGAAAATGGAAAAAAGTTTTTTTTACACAAATTTTAATCAGCTGAAAGAAAGAAAATAAAAGGGGAAAATACTCATATTCTCATTACACAAGCTGTCATAAATAAGAACGTTTTTTGAAAATGTAAACATGGACAATCTTATCAAATTAATAATTTCTTGCCTTTTTGTGCCAAAGTTAATCGAAATATTTTAATATTTTTCTTCGAAAATTCGCTTATTAATCGCATAATCTGATAGGTTATTAGAATTAAATAAAAAAACTTAAAACAAAAATTAAACTGATTCCTACATGAATTGTGGTGTGCGATTATAAATGTAAATATTTTTAGTGAATTTTCGTAGAAAAAATTCACTAATGGGGAGATCCCAACTTTTGAATTTTGAAAAGATTGTTGCAAATGAGCGCGAACTAGGACCCCTAGAATCCATATCCGGGGTCAGATTTAATTTACATATATATATATATATATATATATATATATATATATATATATATATATATATATATATATATAAGGCCGATTTTGATAAAATTTGGCATGTACCTTCCTTTTGTAAATGGCTTGGATAAGTTCGTTAATCATCTAGAGAAATACTATGACGTACCCTCGGTCCTTCCTGACCTGACCTGCCTCCATCCCACGCTTCCCGCCAGATCCGTCCGTGAACCAGACGAGCGCGTCCCGTGGTAAGCCTGGCGTCTCCTCCCGCCATGCCTCGCGGTCGGAGATTTCCACTGTAAAATTGTTTTCCCTGCAGATTCGCGGGCTCGCGAAGTCTGACCTCATTTCAAGCATGGGCTCCTTCACGATCTCCTAAATTTTGCTGAAGCCTGGGTTGATCTTCAGTCTACCATTGCAGGCTAGTCTGTATAGTCCTAGCCTGGCCTCCCACATGATAAATAAGTGTAGGGGGGCAGATCCAGCAATACCTCCATGGCGGCTATTGGGGTTGAAGTCATGGCCCCTGTGATGCCTAGGCAAGCCATCGTTTGGATCTTGCCTAGTGTTTGTTTGGCACTGGACTGTGCCACCTTAGGCCACCAGACCAGTTCCGCGTACGTTAACGATGGTCTGACCACCCTTGTGTACAGCCAGTGAGCCATACTAGGTCTTAGTCCCCACGTTTTTCCAAATATCCGCCTAGTGACGTCCAGGTTAGCTTAGAGTCCAATACGACCCCAAGATATTTTACTTCCCTGGCCATTGAGAAGTTCCTACCGTATAGAGTGAAAGTTCTGTGGCTCTCCCACTTCCTCCTCCTCGTAAACGGTATGACGGTTGCTTTCTCGGGTCTCACCTGGAGCCCTTGGCCAACCGTCCACGTTTCTACCACTTTCAGTGCTGTCTGCATGCGCTCCCACACACTGTGTAACCTTTCCTCGGACTATGATGACAATGTCGTCCGCATAGCCCTGTACCTCATATTACCCAGTAACTTTTCCAGCAGAGATAGACGAACAAGTACTCGATGCTATTACTAGAGATTCAACTACCAGTGTGCGTCGAATCAGCAGCCAACTTCGAGTACCACGAGTGACGGTTTGGCCAATGTTAAAACGTAAAGGCCTACATCCATATCATTATAGAACGGTTCAAGGTTTGCTTGATACAGACCTTGATTATCGTCTTGTTTATTCCACCTGGATTCCACGAGAGACCAGGGTAAACTTCAATTTCTTCAGATTAGTTCTTTGGATAGATCAAGCTTCATTTACCAGACACGGTATCATCAATCTGAGAAACCTGCATCGGTGGAAACTAGAAAACCCCAAAGCAACACGTACGCCTGGCTTTCAGCATGAATTTTTCGTGAACCTTTGGGCTGGCTTAGTCGATGATGTGCTAGTTGGTCTTTACATTCTTCCTATCAGGTTAAATGCCGTCAATGACCTACAGTTTCTTATGGAAGAATTGCCACCCTTATCACAAGAAGAGACACGCTATGTGAAAACTAGAACCTGTGATGAGCACTAATAAGTACACTTGGAGAACACCCAAATCACCACAACACATATTTCTCCAAGTGTACTTATAAGAAACACGTGGATTCAAATGGATGGGGCACCAGCACATCTCGAAATTAAGGTCAGGACCTTTATGGACAACAATTATCCACAATGTGGTTGAGGGGTACCTATTGCATGGCCGCCTAGATTTCCTTAGATCCTTTATATTATTAGTTTTGGGGGTGAATCAAAGATTTATTATACGCACAAGTTACAAACAACAGAGGAGAAATATTGTAGCGTATTCAGTAAGCTGCACAACAAATAAGACAACACCAGCGTGAAATAAGAATTGTCACTTCATCCACTGGCATACGAGCAGAAGCTTGTATTCACCAAGGAGTAGGGCTTTTCAAGAGATGATGGCTTAAAGTTTTGCCAATTAGGCTGATTTGTTTGGTTTTAGAATTTAAATCTTATAATAATGTCTTAAACTTGTAACTTTCGAAGGAATAAAAGTGGAACTATCGCTTTTGTGGTTTTTTTTTGTCTCAGAATTAACCCTATTATATGCCCACAAAATTTCAATATAACGATACGGGATATATGTATATGTTCGAAAGGTTCCCGCTGTCATTTGTGTGAGATTCCTCGGGTTGAACCGCGTCCAAAATGTATTAAAACTCGACGTTGCGGCTCCTGTTTTCAAGAGGCACCTGCTATTTTGCGAAGGGTATATTTCCGCAGCCATTGATTAAAAAAAATCGTGACGCAACAAGTGCGTTATGGTAGCGAATTTTTATTAAATGCTTCACATCTGAATAACTCAATTTCCTATAAACTTGGAAAGTTGAATTTTGGTATGTGTTAAAGCCTTTACCAGTGCAGCTTGTCTACCAATTTCCATCATAGTAACTTTGTAATTTTTTGAGATACGATTTTTTTTCGAAAAAATCAATTATTTTTTTTATAGAAAAACTGGTCCGATCGGGCTGGCTAACGCACTCATCCAAGCTATTAATAAAATAAAGGTACTTGCCGAATTTAATCAAAATCAGTTAATTACTTTTTGAGTTATCGGTTGGATATATATATATATATATATATATATATATATATATATATATATATATATATATATATATATATATATATGTATGTATATATATATATATATATATATATATATATATATATATATATATATATATATATATATATATATGTATGTATCTATGTGTGTGTGTGTGAAGAGTGGTTTTGCCTCGAGCTTGTAGTCTCATTGGCCACAGACTTTTTTAGTTACTTTTAGTTTCCAATTTATGTGGGAAGATTGCATTTTCATGCAAAATTGCCATATCACACAAGATTCAGTCATCTAGACCTATACTTACAATTCTAGTATTTACTTATACTCTATGTTATACCTATTTTACACCTTTTTTAAATTATTTATTTATATATTTTTAAATTATTTTTCTTTTTTATTAATTACTTTTTTTTGTCTTTATATAATATATATATATATATATATATATATATATATATATATATATATATATATATATATATATATATATATATATATAAACATGTAAAAATTCAACCGGACCTGGTTTCGGGTTCTAGTGGCCCCAACTTCGAGCTGATTTGAAAACATTTTTGCAAAGTCACCATCGATACCTCTCTATTAGCGAATTTTTTAAATAAAAAATCGCTAAAAGGAGGTTAAGGAAATATGAAAGGAAGTGAAATCTAAGACCTCAACCTGCCTATTCCTTAGAGCGGTGGATAAGGGTTGCTAGTCGAGCTTAAATTACCCAATCTAGTGTTACACATGTTTACAATTACATTTTTCCGTCGAATTCAAACCGGGAGTCACTCCAGTGTACTCCTGTGTTCAATTCCTGCGTCTACATCAACAATATGTATTTCCAAAATTTCAAAATGATTTATCTATTCATGAGGAAATGACAGCTTTGCCAGTAATCTCGTTCACACCCAGTATGGTAGGTTAAGAACTTTTCAATATGTCGTCGCATTTTTGGAGTTTCTAAAAATTATTCAGCTAAAATGTAGAAAGTCCGGAAGCAGCAAGTGCGTTATGGTAGTGAGTTTTCATAGAAATGGTCGGGCACCAAATACTTTTATATAACTTTTTTTTGCCTATAACAAAGAAATCTAAATTTTGGTATATATATAGTTTCCTCTTAATGTCAGTAACTTTTGTATCAAATTTGGTTACCATTGCATTTTAGCGAATTTTTCGTAAATCGATAACCCAAAAAATAATACACCGATTTTGATAAAATTTGGTTGGTGCCTACCTTTTGCAAGTGGCTTGGATAAGTTCGTTAGCCAGAAAACCAGGGAAAATTTTGGGTTTTCTTTCTGAAATAACAGAGCTATGACAACCAAATTTGGCATATGCGTTTCTACTATCAAACTTACCCTACATGCCGAAATTCAGGTCTCTAAGTTAAAAGAAAAAAGTTACAGACATTTAAAGAAAAAAAAATGGTGCCACTGGTGATCAGAGGAAAGCACAAGAACAAAATATTTTGTGTGATTAACAAGACCTATTGAATATTACATACAACGGTTAAGCTTTCTAGGCGCAAAAAGGTCAAGAAATAGTAGAAAAAATATTTTGAAAATTTTATAATTGTTCTTCTTAAAACGTCAAAGTCGCGATTTGAAACGTCAAAACTTGCAATTTTCAGACAACGAATCTGAAACAAATACGGATTATGTAGAAGAAACGTTGTAAGAAGTGTGCTTTACAAAGCCTTCAATTTAAGCTTCAACCATCATTGTCCTTCATTTTACTAAAATATTTTCGCAAAATCCATTTCAAATAGACCCTCTTTCCTTTGGCAGTAGTTTCAGCTATAGAGTTATGGTTTAATAGTCTATATTTTAACAAATTTTCGTAGAAAAAAAATCAGAAACGTGCTTAGATGAACCCCTTTAAGCATTAAGCGTCGGACAAATGTGATCTCAACTCCACAATACAGTTAACAGACCTAAAGTAAATTTGCGGTTCTGTGCAAGGTAAACATGCTATAACGGATCTAGAAATGCACACTGTAAAAAACTCACCTCACAGAAGTCCATAGAAAAGAGAGACTACTTATCAACACCGTTTCTACATAAAAAACTTCCACTTTGCCCAATTGAAAAAAAACGCTAAATAATAAGCGTAATCTGATTCGTTATTAGAATTAAATAAATAACTGAATTGCTACCGAAGCATCACATAAAGGGTCTATTTTAAATAAATTTTCTGCAAATAATTTAATAAAATAAAGAACAATGAAGATTGTAGCTGAAACTTAAGGCTTTTTAACTTTTATGCTGTATAGCTGTATTCATTTAGGTTCTCTATCTAGAACATGTCAATTTTGAAGTTTCGAATCGCGACTTTTTTGACGTTTTAAGAATAAAAACTTAAAGGCTTATAACTTTGTTTTATTTTAACGTAGACATTCAAGTTTTGGTGCATGGTTTTCTTTTTATGATATAAACTGTGGCACCCAATATGGTTCCCTAACTTTGTTATTTTCGGAGATATAAACATTTTCCGAAAGAAAACGCAAAATTATCGGGGAAAAACTAGTCCAATTTTCCTGGCTAACGAACTTATCCAAGCCACTTTTGAAAGGAAGGTACTCACCAAATTTTATCAAAATCGGCCCATTATTTCTTAAGTTATCGGTGTGACACACACACACACACACACACACACATATATATATATATATATATATATATATATATATATATATATATATATATATATATATATATATATATATATATATATATATATATATAAATAAATAGAAACTTACCCCGGATATGGGGTCTAGGGGTCCCAGTTCGCGCTCATTTGAAAAAATTTCTTCAAAATTCAAAAGTCGGGATCTCCCCATTAGTGAATTTTCTCTAAGAAAATTCACTAAAAATCATTGTATGGAAAAATACTTCCCTACAAAAATACCAACAATGTCCAACCTGAGCATAAGTAAATATATTTTTATTTATTTTAGGTACATTCAATTCTGCACAACTCCTGATACTCGCAGGAATCGGACCCAAACAGCATCTTCAAGACCTGAGAATACCAGTCCTTCAAGACCTACCAGTAGGTCAAAACATGCACGACCATCTGACCTACCCAGGCCTAGCTTTCCTCATCAATAAACCCGTCTCGCTTCACGCATCGACTGTTTTAACAATGTCAACATTCAACAACTTTTTAATGAACGGCACCGGGCCACTTACTAGCTTAGGAGGTGTAGAAGGCATCGGCTACATCAAAACCAAAGAATCCAGAGACAATGGGTCCATTCCAGACATAGAACTTTTGTTTGTCGGGGATCACTTGCCTCGGATTTTGGCATATTAACGAGGCGAGGTATGAGGATCAAGGACGAGATTTACAACGGTTTTTTAGCACCAATACACAATAAACATGCCTGGGCAATATTTCCCCTGCTTTTGCATCCCAAATCTATAGGACACCTCAAGCTGCGTTCCAGGGACCCGCATGATTATCCTCTGTTTTTCGGTAATTTCTTTACCGACCCAGACAATCAAGATATAAATACTTTCGTAGCGGCGATCAGATTCATCCAAAGACTTTCTAAGACTGTCTCATTTAGAAAAATGAACTCAAGACTGAATATCAACCCAGTACCAAACTGCAGACACTATATATTTGACAGTGATCAGTATTGGAAATGTGCTCTGAGAACTCTAGCAGTGACATTACATCATCAAGTTGGTACTGCCAAAATGGGGCCTAGAAATGACGCTACGTCTGTTGTCAACCATGAATTAAAAGTCTACGGAATAAATGGGCTAAGAGTGGCTGATTGTAGTATCATACCCTTTGCTGTCGGTGCCCATACAAACGCTCCAGCCATGATGGTGGGGGAAAAGGCTGCTGATATGATTAAAAAGACTTGGCTTAGACTGTGATATTTTTGTTCTACGTTTGCCATTTTAATGTAAATAAACCTTTTTTGAGTCAGTTTGATATGCGTATTTATTATTCCTTTTTGGGTGATGAATAAAAGACCTTTTCTTTCCAAACAAATACTTTATTCCTTGTCCCGACGCGTTTCGACCTTACCTAACAGGTCATCCTCAGGGGAATCTATAATTTATAAAAGGCTTGTCAGAACAACTGAGTTTTCCGGTAGGCTACTTCTGCGAGGGTACAACGCAGGAATATAAGATAAAATGAGGTAACAACAGCTAACCCCAACACTAAGTCAAAAAAGGTTAATGGTTAACATGTCAAGCTACAAAGCTATAAGAACACAAGTATACGGTCACTAAGTACTACATGCAATAAAAATGAAATTCATTCGTTGGTAAAAGCTTGCTTGTCACAGAATTTCTTTAAATTCGATAACAAAATCTATATACAAAAAAATGGTCTCCCCATGGGAAATCCCCTTTCACCGCTTTGTGCGGAAATCTTTATGAGTTTCTTTGAGAAGGAAATAGTCTTCAAGGACCCTAATCCATATTCCAATTTCATTACTTCTTGGACTCGTTACGTAGGCGACATTTTAGTGGTTTGGTCTGGCACCGTGGAGCAGCTCCGTCTGTTCCTGGATTGGTTGAACAGCTTACATGTCAACATCAATTTCACAATGGAGCTAGAGGTTGAATCGTCAATCAACTTCCTAGACCTCAAGCTAAAAAGAAGAGGTAACTCAATAGAGTTTGATATCTACAGAAAACCCACTCAGACCGACCACCTTATACCGTACAGGTCTTGTCATCATATGTCACACAAGATGGCGTCTATCAGATTCTTGATTGCTAGATTGTTTAAAATCCCACTGTCTAGGGAAAATTTCGAAAAAGAGTTAAATCTGATCAAACAGTTAGCTACCAATAACGAATATCCACTAAGATTAATAAATAAACTAGTCGAAAGGAAAAACCGTCAATTGTTGAGGTCAATGAGTTCGAGTCTGCCCCCAGAACAGTCAGAGAGACTTTCATATTGTTCATTTACTTTTTGTGGTTCCACTACCAACACAGTTACAAGAGCACTCAAGAGAGAAAATATCAGGTTATCGTTCAAGTCCACTAACACTGTCAAAAGTTTGTTTATCCAAAATAAAGACAGTATTCCAGCTCTCAAGAAGTCAGATGTATATTGTTTGAAGTGTGGTGAACCCGATTTCAACACGGTCTATGTTGGCAGGACAGGGAGGGCATTGGGTCTTAGAATTACTGAACACCTAAGAAGCAGAAACCAACCCAATAACAACACTTCGATCTTTGGTTGCCATTTGAAGGAGTCAGGTCACCCTTTCAGCAAAGAAAATGACGCAACAATTCTGCATCCTTCCAATTTTGGTATTGAACAGTGTGTAATTGAAGAGATGGAAATTTATAAACATATCAATTGTTCTAACAAAAACGTACTTAATGTTTCCAATACAGACGTCACAAGTTTTTCATCTCTATATAGTCAACTAGCAGATCACCAGCCCACACACCATCCAAGTGGACCATGAGACAACTTAGTCAGGGGATCTGCTCCTTGGCTTCCAGACCTGCCATTTTGTTTTTAGTGTCCGTATATTTTCGAGTCGATTTTTCACGTCTGTCAGTTGTTGGTTGCCATTTTCATTCTCGATTAAGAAGCCGACCTTACGTCAGGTCATTTTGGCCCACTCCGCACCTGTCCTTCGTTTTTAGCGTCTTTGCTTTCCGTGGTCGATACGTCACTTCTGTCAAATGTCACTTGTCATTTTCCCTTTTCAGTTTAATTATCGACCTTGCGCTGAGGTGTTCTGCCGGCTTGTGTTCTCCATCACGTGTTATGCACGTTATATCTCACCTCTTAAATTTAAAACAAAAATTCTTACTTGATTTTCAACAGAGTTGTTATTTTCCAAGTTGTTAGCACTTCTGATACCAAATGGATCAATCCTATAACAACAGATGAAGCATGTTCCTTGGGCATTCAACTGTATAGTTTTTTAGTCCTGTTTAACAAGACAAGTAAGTAAGTTCGCCATCTTGGCGCTTTTTTCATTTTTCATGTTTCAAACAACGGTAAAAACTCGCTTCTGTTAATTCCTATTCACTTGATAGGTTTGATTTTCTCTGAAAGTTTCTTCTCGGCTGCATAGCTTGCTGATGTTTGTGCTGTCTGCTCTTACTCCTGTTGTTGTCTTCAGCTTAAACCTAAATTTTGGAGAATTTTTAAGCTTTATGAGTTTTAGTATTAGACGTATTGTAATTTTTGAAGATCTAGAGACATATTAGCTTTTATTGTGTTTTAATTTTTGACTTGTAGTTGTTTTTCATTTTTATTGCATGTAGTACTTTGTTTTTTTTTGTTCCCTCAGGGCTCGTCCGCGGCCTTGCCGCCCCGATAGCACCGCAACCCTTGGTTGATTGTGCATACCCTTAGTCTTACTCCACCCATTCCAAGATCACTGTGCCTTGAACTAGTCTGCACAGCGATTGGTAGGGTGAAGTTTTATATTGCTCTGTCTCCGGTCTAGAGTGACCGTAGATCAGTTGTCTTTTCCGGTCCAGAGCTATACACTCACACAAGATGTGTTGGGCTGATTCCTCCCCCTCGCCGCAGAGTCTGCATGCGAGGTCCCCTTCGAACCGCCCCATTTTATGCAGGTGTTTCTTGACGGCCATGTGTCCCGTCAAGAGACCTGTTGTGTTTCTGAGCTGTCCTCTGCTAAGGTTTAGCAGCTCCACAGCTCTCTTTGAACTGGGTCCGTCAATTATTGACTTCCCATGTCTGAGCCCTGGACAGTCCGCCCAGTACACCTTGTGTTGGTTTCTGACTCAGGACTTAATGGCTCCCCTGGCAGTGCTCTTTGACACGCCCAGAGCCGGTTCTGGTCCCATAAATGGTTCTGCTGACCCTCTCTTCGCGAGACTGTCAGCTTCTTCATTGCCTTCAACCCCCGAGTGACCCGGCACCCAGATGAGGGTCACCTCATTCTGCCCAGCCAGGTCGCTCGTCTCGTCTCGGCACTCACTCACCAGCCAGGAATTTACCAGTGGGCTACTTAGTGCCTTAAGGGCTGCCTGGCTGTATGTGGCTATGAGGATCCGCTTGTTGGTGTAGCCCCTCCTCTTGTTCTCCCGCACACAGTGCAGGATGGCGTACATCTCGGCCTGAAACACCGTTGCATGGGCTCCGAGGGAAATACTATGACTTACCCTCGGTCCTTCCGAGTAAACACCTGCCCCCGTCCCACGCTCCCCGCCAGATCCGTCCGTGAACCAGACGAGCGCGTCCCGTGGCATGCCCGGCGTCTCCTCCCGCCATGCCTCGCGATCAGGGATTTCCACTGTAAAGTTGTTTTCCCTGCACATTCGCGGGCTCGCGAAGTCGGACCTGCATGTAGTACTTAGTGACTGTATACTTGTGTTCTTATAGCTTTGTAGCTTGACATGTTAACCATTAACCTTTTTTGACTTAGTGTTGGGGTTAGCTGTTGTTACCTCATTTTATCTTATATTCCTGCGTTGTACCCTCGCAGAAGTAGCCTACCGGAAAACTCAGTTGTTCTGACAAGCCTTTTATAAATTATAGATTCCCCTGAGGATGACCTGTTAGGTAAGGTCGAAACGCGTCGGGACAAGGAATAAAGTATTTGTTTGGAAAGAAAAGGCCTTTTATTCATCACCCAAAGATGTCAACCCCAAACATTTTGACGTTTAGGAACAGTATTTATTATTCCTTGCTTTGTTTTCTGTTTGTTAATTAATTTCGCCACTAGGCGAGCAGTGTATCTGTTATACTCGGCCACGTTCTTAATATACTTTAATTCTTTGATATATCTATTTTTCATTAAAGGGAAATTAAGTAACCTGTTTACTAAAAAATTCATACTCGCCATTTTTCTTGCCTACGTATGATGTGTGTCATTCGGAATGTAACTTAGAGTGATTGTTTCAATTCTATGGATATCGAATTCTAAAGTGTATATTTTTGATAACTAGTACATCTAGAAAGGTAATTTATTATTAATATCTAATTCGTGGGTAAATTTTATAGAAAAATTTATTGTTTAATTTGGCAATAAAATCTTCTATTCTGCAAATGTTTGTGTTAAGTACTGGGAAAATATCATCCACATAACGAGACCACACTCTAAGAAAATACTCACTTTCACTTTCAAGATCTGTTTGAAATCTACTCATGAAAAGGTCTGCAATAAATGACGATAGCGGGTTGCCCATTTCCAACCCTAGGGTTTGTTAAAAAATTCAATGTTGAACAGAAATTTAACAAACATCTGTATTAAGCAAAGTATTTTTCAATTTAACAATGAGTTTCAGATGCAAAAAAACCCTCTAATGCACTGAGTAATGATATCAAATTGGATGTAATGCTCGAGTTTGAGGAAAACCCACGTACTTCGCGTCGACAGGCAGTCACAACATTAGATGTCAGCCATTCATCGACATCACCATGGCATTGGTGCCTTTTTCATTGACGGCAATTTGAATGGAGATATTTATTTAACACTGCTCCCAAATAATGTCGTGCCAACTTTGGCATACTCACATCCTGATCGAGCAAGCCTATAAAAATTCCAGCGAATGTGATATGGTTCCTGCAGAATGGGGCACTAGCACATTACCAAAGGAATGTCCGATAGTACCTCGACTTAATATATCCAAGTCGGTGGATAGGGAGACGATGACCATTAGAATGGCCAGCAGTATCACCCGATCTTACGCTATTAGACTATGAGGTTATGTAAAAAGTAGAGGATACAAAACTAAACTATGCTGTTTGACTGACTTAAGAAGAACAATAACGATTTTGATTAGGTCCGTCACGCGTCAGATGTTGATTAACGTTAGAAGACATTTTTATTTACGATTAGAAAACTGCCAAGACGTCCAAGGCATGCATTTTGAACATCTACAATAAGATTGGTGTGTTTTTAATTTTTATCATTATCAAAAATGAAACGCTATTAGTTATGAATTTATTAGGGTGTTGTAGCAAAGTTTGTCAATCAAATGATTTTTTCTGTTATTTATTGCAAAAAAAAATGGATGTCTCGGAATTCTCTTTATAAATATCCACAATAATTGAGATACTGAATTTATTCAATTTGGCTGTTCCACAATGTATAGGTTTAACAATTTGTCCAAGTGACACTCAAAATTTTGATGTTAAAAAGCTAAACGGACATTTTTTCCCCCCAAAAATATACAAAAATATTTTCAAATACGCTATATTTTTGAAAGTATTAAAGTAACTGGAATGAGACTTTACATGTCGCTCTAGAAACGGTGCAAATAAGCCTCTATCCTGAATTTTAAGTAATTTGCATCACAAAATTGGGACTTTTTTTCCATATAAAAAAAGTCTGGAAGACACGAATTGAAGCGACTTAAGTCTGTATAGCTTAACGAAGACTGACTAGTTAGCTGCCATGCGTAGATTGATACATTCCACTGGCATAAATCATACATCAACGATAGCCAAACAATACAAATAACACGCATAAAACTTACTGCCCGAACGAGCGATCGTGAAATATCGGCCACAGAAGTCCCAAGATCGTTTACTTCGTTTGTTAACAATTACGACGTTATAATGACAGATGACATGAAATTAAAAATCCGCCAAGTGATTGTTTTTCAAGTGGGGGAGTCAATAAATTTTTAAAATACACTATATTTGTAGCTTGATGAACGGCATCAATTAAAGTTTGAGACTGAAAATGTAGCATACACTGGAAAGACCAGGGTTTAAAGGAGGCAATAAAGAAATATTTAATTATAAAAAAATATGACGTTTGTGCAAAACCATCATTTGGTATCTTTCATATTACCTATAAGATACCAAAGAAAAGATAAATATTGAATTTTTGTTAAGAAAATTTACCAATAGAAAATGCGTTTTTAAAAAACTTTCTTGGTTGTTGGAAAAACTGGTTCGATTGGATTGACTAAAACGAAATCATCCAGGCAATTAATCAGGAAAAATACCTGTCACGTTTATAATTTGGCAGATAGATTGTTTTTCTAATTATGACTTAAGTTTTCTTCTAAGCTTTTGTAACTAATGAAATTTGTAATACAAGTTTCTATTAAAGCACCTTACAGTACCTAGATATATCAAATTTTAATTTTCTAGCTTCAGAGAACATTTAGTTTTGGACATGTTTCTCAAAAGGGGCCAGAACACAAGATTAATATATTTTTAGTGAATTTTTATTTTAAAAAATTCACTAATAGAGAGGTATTGCGATGAAACTCGGCAAGTGCCTTTCTTTTATTAATGGCTTGGATGAGTTCGTTAGGCAGGAAAATCGGACGGGGTTTTCCGGGAAAATTTTGAGTTTTCTTTCGAAAACAATTTTTTCTCCGAAAATTACAAAGCTGATTTAATGCAATTTAACGAATATATTGCCATAGGAGAGACCTTACTACGTACCAAAATTCAACTTTCTAAGTTTATAGAAAATTGAGTTATTTAAATTTTGAACGCTCTTTCAAAAAAAAATTGTTTTCTCCGAAAATTACAAAGTTATAATGTAATTTGGTGGATATCTTGCCTTAGGAAAGACCTTACTACGTACCCAAATTTAACTTTCTAACTTTATAGAAAATTGAGTTATTCAAATTTGAAGCATTTAATAAAAATCCACTACCATAACGCACTTGCTGCGTCCCGAACTTTTATTTTGATAATGGAGAGATATCGATGGTAACACTTTCGAAAAAATTCTTTAAATGAACGTGTACTAAGACCCCTCAAACGGATCTTCAAGGTCTGCTTAAATTTAAAGTATTACTTTTAATAATATGCCGTGGTAAAAGTGTACAATTATTATGAAAATTCACTACTATAACGCACTTGCGGCGTCCCGAATTTGTTTTGATTTTCATTCAAGCTAAAATTGCAGTCACAAGTTTAATACCTTTTTATAAGATGTATTGTAACATTTCTATTCCAATGAACTAGTAATAAAGATAATAATAGTAACATAGATTATTTATAAACTTCTAGGTTATCATTATTTATCTTAGAAACGTTTACTAAACAAACACAACTACGTGAAACTACAGTTTTTATACGTTCAAGTACGTAACATTGATTGGATAAAATAGAACTAGGAAAAGTTATAAAAAAAGTAAACTGTCAGGTGTGGGGTTCGAACCCACGCTCCCTTTCGAGAACCAGAGCTTAAATCTGGCGCCTTAGACCGCTCGGCCAACCTGACGATGCATTCTAACGCTGTATAGCGGTAGACTTGCACGCGCTAAATGCGAGGTTACGTTAACTAGATGATAATGTTTAGTGTGTTTATATTTTATAGCAATAAATTGCACAATAGGTGATAAAAAATATGGCTCTCCGCAATTTAACCTTCTTTTATTGACATATTTCAAATCAATTTAACAAAGATTAATTAATTTTAAGTACAGCAATATTGAAAATTTATTGGATTAATCAGCAACTTTTCGTAGAAAAAGGTTTCGCTAATAGAGTGATCAAAAAAAAAATACATAGAACAGCAGATTTTTAACATCAAAATATTACGATTTAGCCTTTGGCCGAACGTACATCAGTCCAGCAGTCAAAATGAAACGAGATACAGGCTGTTAAGAGTGAAAAAAATTCATTTTCTAAATATCTAAAAACTATTTGACGTATTGTCTTGAAAATTAGTAGGTACATAAGAGTTTTTCATAGTGATAAAAAATAATTAATTCCCAGTTTGGATCTAGGAGATAGAGGGCGCTGCTTGTGGTAGCCTGCAAATTATAAAAATACCAAAGTTTTTTGTTGGCGTAGCTAGGAATCTTGTGATCAGAAGATATTTTCTGCATAAAAAGTCTGGCCCCAGCAAGTGCGTTATGGTAGCGAATTTTCATAGAAATGTTTTTAATGTTAAATACCTATGTTTTTTTATGAAGGACATCAAATTTAGTAAAGTATAACCTTTATAGTAAAAACCATTTATCATATTCCATCAAAATAACTGTATTGTTTGAAAAAGTACAAACATTTCCCAAACATACACATAAAATTTTCCCGAAAACACTGGTGGAACGTTCCTGGCTAAGTAACCTATCCAGGAAATTTACACCAAAAACGACACCTGGCAAGATATAATTATTCACAAAAGGCTTTTTGACAAGTAGAAAAAATGTTCACATGAAAATTGGCAAACAATTTCACAAAAATTCACCATTTCTTAAAAAAATTGGCTAAGGAAAATTATATAAAAATATTTTTACGATTTTAGTGAATTTTTTTTTAAAAAATTCACTAATGAGGAGATCTTGACTTTTGAATTTTGACAAAATTTCTTCAAATGGGCGCTAATTAGGCCCCCTAGAACACATATCCGGGGTTCGTTTCGATTTTTATATGTATGTATATATATATATATATATATATATATATATATATATATATATATATATATATATATATATATATATATATATATATATATATATATATATATATATCACACCGATAACTCAAAAAATAATGGGCCTATTTTGACTAAGTTTGGTGAATACCTTCCTTTTGTAAGTGGCTTGGATAAGTTCGTTATCCAGGAAAATCGGCCCAGGTTTTCCCGGAAAATTTTGTGTTTACTTTCGAAAAAAATTTATATCTCCGGAAAGAACAAAGTAAGGGCAACCAAATTTGGTTTGTATTATAAAGAGCGAACCTTGTACGAAAATTTAGGTCTCTAAGTTTAAAGATAAAAAAGTTACAGGCAGTTAAAGAAAAAAATTTTGGCGTTTTCCTCAAAGCGTCAAACTCGCAATTTTAAACGTCAAAATTGGCAATGTTTAGGCAAATGACGTGAAACAAATACGGTCCACGGGTTTATATTGCAAGAGGTAAATTACCTACCAAAATTTAACTCTCTAGGTCAAAAGACAAAAAAGTTATAGGCATTTAAAGAAAAATAAATTGGGGTGTTCCTCAAAACGTCAAAGTCGCGATTTAAAACGTCAAAATTGGCAACATTTAGGCAAAGAACTTGAATCTAATACGGCCTAAGGAAAGAAAATGTCTCAAGAAGAATGTTTTACAAACCCTGAAGTCTTAGATTCCACCGTCATTGTCCTTCATTTTACTAAAATGTTTCCAGAAAATTCATTTCAAATAGACCCTTTCTCTGATGCTTGGCAGTAGTCTTAGCTATAGAGTTTATCGTTTAATTGTATATAATTTTCGTCAGATTTGCGTAAAAAAACAATAAAGCTCAATATATCCGTTATTATACAAGATATGAAAAAAAAATTGTATACACTAATTATAGGGTGTCTTGAGCTACATCTTAAAAAATTATTACTACAATCACAGGCTGGCCCATAAGTCGTTGGTGATACAGTGTTTCTTTTTTTTGTCGTCACGCCTTAGGTTATTGCATTTTTGCATTTTGCATCGAAATATAATGCATGTTTGTAGGAAAAGAAATTCTGGATGCAGCAAGTGCGTTATGGTAGCGAATTTTGATTAAATGCTTTATATTTAAAAAGCTCAATTTGCTATTAACCTATAAGGTTGACCAAGACACGGTTTTTTCGGGAACATTTTAAGTTAACTTTCGGAAATTTTTGTACGTTTTCAAACAATAAAGTTATCTTGATGAAACATGGCACATTGTTTTTACTATATAGGTTATATTGGTAACCAAATTTGATGCCTGCTTTCTTTAAAAAAAACATATTTGCTATTAAAAACATTTTAATGAAAATTCACTACCATAACGCATTTGCTGCGTCCAGGATTTTTTGTTGTTGTTTACTTGGCTTTGAACATGTTAGCCACGGTCTATTTAGCATTAATACCTTACCCGGTTATTAACTGTCTCCTTTCACTCATTTTTAGTGAATTTTCTTAAAAAAATAAATATTTTGTGTGGATAACAAGATCTATTGTATACTACAGACAAAGGTTAGGTTATCTTGGCGCAAAAAGGTCAAGAAATAACAGAAAATTTACTTTGAAAATTTTATAGTTTCTCTTTTTAAAATGTCAAAGTCGCGATTTGAAACGTCAAAATTTGAAATCTTTAGACGGGGAACCTGAAACAAATACAGATCATGTAGATAGAATGTCATAATAAATGTGTTACAAAGCCTTAAGTTACAGTTTCAACCATCATTGTCCTTCATTTTACTAAAATATTTGCAGAAAATTAATTTCAAATAGACCCCTCCTCTGACGATTTGGCAGTAGTTTCAGTTATAGAGTTCGTGGTTTAATAGTCTACTTTTTCGCGAATTCTTGTAGGAAAAACCTCTATTTAGAAGACCAAGACTTTAACATTTTTCAAATATTTCTTCGAAGGAGTGCTAACTAGGCCGCTTCGGGGTCAATTTCTGTTTTTAAATGTTTACACATATAGAAGCTGCTGCATTTTTACTGTAAAGCTTAATATATCCGTTATTATACACGATACGGGAAATGGTTATAAAAGTTATTTATACAGTGTTTTGAACTGCATTTCTTAAAATTATGTTGACAATTACAGGGTGGCCCATAACTCGTTGGTGATACAAGTTTTCTTTTTTTTTTTTTTAATGGAAAACCCCTGTTCCTGCTTTGTGACATTTTCTTTGTTGCCCCTGTATAGGTGGCTATATGCGCCGCCGTGTGGCCGACCCTTCTACGAAAGGAAGATCGTGCTGCGCAAGTGAATGTGTGTCGCGTGTGAACCTGTGTAACTATTAGTGATGGGAAAAACAGTTATTTTCTGTTAACAGCTGAAGCCGTTAACGTTATTTAATAATAACCGCTGAAAATAACGGCTTCAGTTATTTTAAAATGGATAGTCGATCGATAGTATCCTACATTCCCAAAGCTGTGAGCGAGAGCGAGCACACTAGTATAAATGCATTGTATTTTTACCCCGTTATTTCACGTAGTGTATAAATCTCAAATTTTGTCGATATGAAAAGGAAACAAAGGGTTAAGAAATTATAATAAGCGTGTCGTAAATATTTTGCCACTCTGAAGTGAAACTTTTAGAAATCAGAAAGGAGTCTTCTATAAGAATTTACTTAGATGTTTTAGGAATTATAAACTAGTCATTTCTCACAAATTTATTTTATCAGGGTCTTTACGTAAATGTCAATGCCACAGCAAGAATCAATAAATATCATTATTTATCACGCCTTGGGACGTTAGACGTTAGAACTTTTATTGCTACACAGGGAGTGATTCTAAAAACTCCATAACATAACTCAGCTAATAAAATTTCGGTAAAGAAACAGTATAAAAAATTGAGTTTGAGTTTAAAAAAAAATGGAAGATATATAGTATTAATTGTTTATTTACTTATTTTAATATTCGTTGTTTTAAAATTAGTTTCAAAAATTTCAAAGGGCTGTAACTTGGAGGAGAATGGGTTTTAAGAAAAACTTAATAAAAAGACACCCCTTATTTTTGGCCAAAGAATCACCCTGTAAAATTTTTCGCATCAATTTGGAAACACCCTGTATATATATATATATATATATATATATATATATATATATATATATATATATATATATATATATATATATATATATATTCATTTAATTTTTTATATTGAAATGTAGGTATATAGATATTAAAAAATATTGTATCATTATATTTTTTTAATCAATTTGATAACTGTTATCAGACAAACGAAAATGACGTGTTAACTGTTTTCTTAGGTAATGTATATAAATTTAAATAAATAAGTACTTTAATTTCACGTGAAATAACCCTATTTTGCGTTGTCTATAGTGAAAGTAATAACACGTTTTTACAGAAATTCATCTTTTTACCCAACGTTTTTGATTATTAAATATTTGGCTTTACATACTAGTGGGAAACTCAACTGTTCAAAAATAACAGCTTCTCAATTTAACAGAATAACTCTGTGTAGTAGTGTCGGTATGCCGTATCACCATCAACAACCGGTTAAAGTTAAAATTAAAATTAAACCGACCGTTTTGATGTACCGAAGATCGTACGTCCCTAAAGCTGTGAGCGAGAGCGAGCATTCCCAATCTCAAGGCTATTCATCCCGTTAAATGGTTAAATAGCAGTTGCCGATGCCGATGAAAACCGATGTTTATTCATCGAACCTAGTTGCAGTGGAAGTGGAACTGAAACAGACACGACTCCGAATTCTAGCTTAGTGTAAAAAGCGTTATTTTTTAAGCCGTTAGTTTTATAAGTCGGTAACTGGTCGTTACCGCTACTTCTCGTTAGCCGCTAAAAAAAGCTGACAGTTAAATAACGACCCATCACTAGTAACTATGACTACGATCCAAGACGTTAAGCTAGACGCAGGTTGACACCTAAGCTCCGCATATAAAGAACTACATTAACTGACTATATTTCCTTTGTTTTTAATTAGAATTACTATTCATTTTATACTGTTATTTAGTGAAGTAGTAAAGTGCAAAAAATCAAATAATACTGGTCGTTTAATTCTGAACAAAAGATATAAAATCCCCAACAACCCCTTTTATTGTAGCATTATTGCATTTCATTCAATTTTAACGCTTGTAAGGAGAAAAACATTATAACGCCCATCATTTTAATTGTTTTTCAACTTTTTACTTTTCGTAAAATATCAATTGTGATGCGGGGTTTTTGCCAATGGAAATCGCAGTCCCATGAAAATGAAGCATTTAGGGAGGTTTTCAATTATATTTTTCGTCAAAAAAATCGAGATGCCATATACAGGACGCTCTCAAAGATGGCGACTTATCATGAAACAGATAGTTCACAAATTTTCATGTAAACATTTTTCTTAATGTCTGTCAAAAAGCTTTCTGTGAATAATTGTATCCTGGCTGGTGTAGTTTTTGTGTAAGTTACGTGGATAGGTTCGTTGGCCAGGAAAGTCAGAATACTATTGTTTTGGAAAATTTTTAATTTATCTCCGGAAAATGTTTGTACTTTTTTAACCAAAAGTTAGTTTGATTAAATACGGTGCATTGTATTCAGTATAAAGGTTACACTATCTACTAAAATTCATGTCTTTCTTTTAAAATATATTTAACATTAAACACAGTACTATGAGAATTCGCTACCATTACGCAATTGCTGCGTCCAGACTAAGTGAATTTTACTAATATATATATATATATATATATATATATATATATATATATATATATATATATATATATATATACATATACATATACATATATATATATATATATATATATATATATATATATATATATATATATATACATATACATATACATATACATATATATATATATATATATATATATATATATATATATATATATATATATATATATATATATATATATATATATATATATATATATGGATAAGAGACACTAAAAAACGCTACACTAATAGCTCATCCGTCTTCTTCGCTACCACTGATTCTCCATGTCGATGCCTCTGATTATGCCGTAGGCGCTTCCCTCCAACAGCTACGTGATCAAACACTAGAACCCCTAGGTTTCTACTCTAAAAAGCTTACTTCAGCCTAAAAAGCTTACTTCAGTTCAAAAATCTTACAGCACCTACGATCGCGAACTTCTAGCTGCTTATCAGGCAGTTAAATACTTTAGATATACCCTAGAAGGTCGTCATTTCACCATTTATACGGACCACAAACCTTTGACATACGCTTTTGAACAACGCGTCGATAAGGCATCTCCAAGGCAACTACGACATTTAGACTTCCTAGGTCAATTTACCACAGACATTCGCTACATACCAGGTCCTACAAACATTCCCGCAGACTATTGTTCTCGCATTGAAACAATTTCACTTTCTTCCACTGTGTCACTCCAAGAAATTGCGCAAGCTCAGTCATCTTGTGAGGAACTCAAACACCTTCTGCAGTCTAAATCTTCCTCATACAAATTTCAAAACATGCCTCTTGACAACGGATTGAATCTTATTTGCGATTCTTCTTCAAAGAAACTTCGCCCATTCATTCCACTCAAATTTCGCCGAAAGATTTTCGATTCTATCCACAATTTATCTCACCCAGGCATATCAGCTTCAGTCGATCTGGTCCAGGATAGATTTTGTTGGCCCAAATTGAAACGCGATGTATCTCTTTGGTCTAAAACTTGCATTCCCTGCCAGAAAGTCAAGATATGGAGACACACTTCCAGTGCCATTGGACAATACACCCCAGCCATGAGAAGATTCTCGCATATAAATGTTGACATTGTGGGACCATTACCACTATCACAAGGTCAACGCTATCTGTTAACAATAATAGACAGATTTTCTCGATGGCCCGAAGCAATTCCATTGTCAGATATTACAGCAGAAACAGTAGCGAATACTATTTTATCATGCTGGATCTCTCGTTTCGGTGTTCCGCAATACATCACCACAGACAGAGGTAAACAATTCGATTGCCACCTTTTCACACACCTCACTAAAACACTAGGTGCAGACCACATCAAGACCACAGCTTACCACCCAGCAGCAAATGGTGTAATCGAGAGATGGCATAGAGTTCTGAAACAGGCCTTGAAAGCTCATATGGACGAAAATTGGGTCGCTAAATTGCCAATTGTGTTACTAGGACTCAGATCGTACATAATTCCAGAATATCGCTCAACACCCGCTGAAATAGTCTACGGAGAATCAATCAAACTTCCCACCGACTTTTTCAACAGCACACAAGCTCAGGATGTTCCATCACTTATATCTCAGCTGAAAGAAGACATAAGGAAACTTCGACCAGTACCTTTTAAACATCATACTGCAAAAAAGGTATTTGTCCATCCTAAGCTTATGGAAGCTCCTTTTGTTTTTGTTCGCATTGATATTCCGCGAAAAACCCTCGAACCAGTTTATGACGGCCCCTTTGAAGTGTTATCCCGAACTGACAAAGTCTTCAAAATCAAGAAATCACACGGAGAAGAGACAATTTCTGTTGACCGTCTTAAACCCGCATTCATTCTTTGTGATAACGAATAGACAGCTTTCCAGCCTCAGAGACATCCTAGTGAAACTGAAAGTGACAGTGAAAGTCCAACACCTAGTGAAAGTGACAGTGAAGTTCCCGTTCCCGTTCAAACTACACGCCATGGACGTAGAGTTCGATTTCCACGAAGATACTTGAACTAATAGCGTTGCCACTGAGAGGGGAGTATGTGGCGGTGGTTCCGACCGCAGTGTTTCCGTCAACACTACTCTATGTTTCTGACAGCTAAACGTTGCGTTACGTTATTCGACAGCAAGCTGTCAAGAACTACTATATAAGAGACACCAGGGATCTCTCTCTCTCTCCTCGCTACCAACCGACACAGTGAAGATACATCTCTCCACGCTCGGTCAGTTATCTGTTATGTACTGTCTGTGATTGTTTTATAGTTAAATGTATCATATAGTTTATTCAGTTAGTGAAATAATAAAGTATATTAAATGTTTACGTATGGATTTAATATCAACAAGTGCAATTAACATCCATATATATATATATATATATATATATATATATATATATATATATATATATATATATATATATATATATACATACATATATATATATATATATATATATATATATATATATATATATCAATGCGAACAAAAACAAAAGGAGCTTCCATAAGCTTAGGATGGACAAATACCTTTTTTGCAGTATGATGTTTAAAAGGTACTGGTCGAAGTTTCCTTATGTCTTCTTTCAGCTGAGATATAAGTGATGGAACATCCTGAGCTTGTGTGCTGTTGAAAAAGTCGGTGGGAAGTTTGATTGATTCTCCGTAGACTATTTCAGCGGGTGTTGAGCGATATTCTGGAATTATGTACGATCTGAGTCCTAGTAACACAATTGGCAATTTAGCGACCCAGTTTTCGTCCATATGAGCTTTCAAGGCCTGTTTCAGAACTCTATGCCATCTCTCGATTACACCATTTGCTGCTGGGTGGTAAGCTGTGGTCTTGATGTGGTCTGCACCTAGTGTTTTAGTGAGGTGTGTGAAAAGGTGGCAATCGAATTGTTTACCTCTGTCTGTGGTGATGTATTGCGGAACACCGAAACGAGAGATCCAGCATGATAAAATAGTATTCGCTACTGTTTCTGCTGTAATATCTGACAATGGAATTGCTTCGGGCCATCGAGAAAATCTGTCTATTATTGTTAACAGATAGCGTTGACCTTGTGATAGTGGTAATGGTCCCACAATGTCAACATTTATATGCGAGAATCTTCTCATGGCTGGGGTGTATTGTCCAATGGCACTGGAAGTGTGTCTCCATATCTTGACTTTCTGGCAGGGAATGCAAGTTTTAGACCAAAGAGATACATCGCGTTTCAATTTGGGCCAACAAAATCTATCCTGGACCAGATCGACTGAAGCTGATATGCCTGGGTGAGATAAATTGTGGATAGAATCGAAAATCTTTCGGCGAAATTTGAGTGGAATGAATGGGCGAAGTTTCTTTGAAGAAGAATCGCAAATAAGATTCAATCCGTTGTCAAGAGGCATGTTTTGAAATTTGTATGAGGAAGATTTAGACTGCAGAAGGTGTTTGAGTTCCTCACAAGATGACTGAGCTTGCGCAATTTCTTGGAGTGACACAGTGGAAGAAAGTGAAATTGTTTCAATGCGAGAACAATAGTCTGCGGGAATGTTTGTAGGACCTGGTATGTAGCGAATGTCTGTGGTAAATTGACCTAGGAAGTCTAAATGTCGTAGTTGCCTTGGAGATGCTTTATCGACGCGTTGTTCAAAAGCGTATGTCAAAGGTTTGTGGTCCGTATAAATGGTGAAATGACGACCTTCTAGGGTATATCTAAAGTATTTAACTGCCTGATAAGCAGCTAGAAGTTCGCGATCGTAGGTGCTGTAAGATTTTTGGGCTGAAGTAAGCTTTTTAGAGTAGAAACCTAGGGGTTCTAGTGTTTGATCACGTAGCTGTTGGAGGGAAGCGCCTACGGCATAATCAGAAGCATCGACATGGAGAATCAGTGGTAGCGAAGAAGACGGATGAGCTATTAGTGTAGCGTTTTTTAGTGTCTCTTTCAAACGTTCGAATGCTTCTCGAGTCTGAGGAGTCCACTCGATTTTACGTTTGTCGCGTTTTTTGGGATTCTGGCAGAGGTCGAATAGTGGTTGCTGAATTTCCGCAGCACGTGGAAGAGAACGACGGTAGAAATTTATGAGACCTAGAAATCTTCTGAGTTTTTCAATGGTATCGGGAAGAGGTAGGTCGGTAATAGCTTTGATGCGTTCAGGAAGTGGAAATAATCCAGATTTATTAACACGAAAACCTAAAAATGAAATTTCGGCCACTCCGAATTCACATTTAGATGAATTGATACGGATGCCGTTGTCTTGAAGTGTCTGAAAAAGTTTTGCTAGATGCTCTTGATGTTCTTTTTCGGAGGCTGATGCAACGAGAATATCGTCAAGATAGGAGTAGGCAAAGTCAAGATGTCTTAAAATTGAATGTAAATATCTTTGAAATGTTTGTGCTGAATTACGAAGGCCAAATGGGGTTTTAACAAATTCGAATAACCCAAATGGAGTTATGACTGCTGTTTTGGGAATATCTTGAGGTGCTACTGGGATGTGATGGAAAGCGCGAATGATATCTAATTTTGAAAAAATACGTTTGCCTTCTAACTGGGCATTAAAATCCTGCAAATTTGGAATGGGATATTTGTCTGGGATTGTTTTAGCGTTTAGTGCTCGGTAATCCCCCACATGGTCTCCATGAGCCATCCTTTTTTTGCACCATGTGGAGGGGGCTTGACCATGGACTTTTGGAGGGTCTACAAATTCCCAAGTCCATCATGTGCTGGAATTCTAGCTTTGCTTGAGCTAGCTTTTCTGGGGGCAATCTTCTAGCTTTTGCAGTGACAGGTGGTCCTTCCGTGCTTATAGTATGGAAGAACTCAACATCTGGAAGGTTGCTAGAAGAAGTTTCCTTAAAAAGGTCAGGAAATTGTTGTAGCAATTTGAAGTACTGGTGTGTCGGGTCTACAAGATGAATTTTAGAATTAATTCCTGGTGGTGGGTTAGCACCGGTCTTAGAGAGTTTTGTCTTTGTATCGATTAAACGTCTATGTTTCATATCCACAAGTAAAGCAAACTCTGCTAGAAAATCAGCACCTATAATTGGTTGCTTGATATCGGCAAGTGTGAAGGGCCAGCAGAACCTACGGCGTAAACCTAGATCCAAATCTAATAGTTGTTCGCCATAGGTATGAATAGGGGTCCCGTTTGCAGCATACAAAGTACGTTTCGATTGAAATTTCCGTTGGTCGTGAGTGGGTGGAATAACTGAAATATCCGCTCCAGAGTCGATTAGAAATTTCATATTGGAGCGTCTATCAAAAATAAAAAGGCGGCGTGTTAGGTGGCTCTCGTCTCCTGCCGCGTGGAGGGAGTGCCTTATTAGTTTTCCGACACATGTTTTGCTTTGAAATTGCAAGGTTGGATGCAACGTTTGGCCTTATTGCCAAATCGTTCATGATACCAACACGTGGAGGTTGAGGAATTTGCGGTTATGGAATTTCGAAAAAGCTTGGGTCTTTCTCGGGAGGTAGATCGGGAACGCGTTCGCAATTCGTTGACTGATGCTGTTAGCTTCTCTAATTGCGCTTCTAACTTGGCTAGCTTGTCGGGCTCGCGTGACTGAATTTCAGCCACGTTGTATTTATCTCCGGAAAATTCCACGATTTTGTCTGCTGTAACCGACAAATTTTCTAGAGAATCGTTGCTTAAAGCCAAAATTGAACGAACGTTGACTGGTAAACGTTGTAGAAATAAAATTTTAAGGAAATTTTCTCCAATCTGACTACCGGCTAAAAACTTCATTTCGCGTAAAAGTTGCCATGGTTTTCTGTCGCCTAATTCTAATTCTGTTAAAAGTTTATTTAGTTTGCGACTATCGGACTCTTCAAATTCTAATAAAAGACGTTTCATTAGATCTGAATAGGGGGTTGATGATAACGGTTGGGTTAAAAAATCTGAAATTGACTCTGCGACATCAGGATCGAGTATAGCGAGTACATGACTGAATTTTGTCTTTTCAGAACTGATCTGCGATATATCAAACTGGGCGTCAACCTGCATTTGCCAGATTTTCACGTTACGTCTCCATATAGGAGGTAATTTTATTGCAACCCTTGCCATGATATTGCTGCTTGAAGAATCTTCGGCCATTGTGAAAAAAATCAGATAATTTTTAAATTAGAAAAGACTGACCTGTTTAGATATTCGTTTTCTGTAGGCATGAGCACGTGCGTGGAAGTTAGGCGACGTCGGCTGGAACATCAGGCTGGGCATCTTCGGCTTGCGGCACGGGGTCACCAATATGGATGTTAATTGCACTTGTTGATATTAAATCCATACGTAAACATTTAATATACTTTATTATTTCACTAACTGAATAAACTATATGATACATTTAACTATAAAACAATCACAGACAGTACATAACAGATAACTGACCGAGCGTGGAGAGATGTATCTTCACTGTGTCGGTTGGTAGCGAGGAGAGAGAGAGAGATCCCTGGTGTCTCTTATATACTAGTTCTTGACAGCTTGCTGTCGAATAACGTAACGCAACGTTTAGCTGTCAGAAACATAGAGTAGTGTTGACGGAAACACTGCGGTCGGAACCACCGCCACAATATATATATATATATATATATATATATATATATATATATATATATATATATATATATATATATATATATTTCATTACACAAGTCAGAGGTGAAACATAAGGATCCGCCCCTGTATACAGTATATTGCAGTTTCCGTGTCACATAAAATCTCTCTTGCTTAAAGTTGTTGCAAAATTGTCAGACATCTAGTAATTCACTATGAGAATCATGAAGTGAGACATACACAATCATGAAATTATTGATTTTCCTTGCATTACATTAATTATGCAACAACACAACACAATAACCCTGTTTAGATACCCCATGTAATACTAAATAACCCCTAAGACTTTCAACATCCTTGCCACATCTATAAATGCATGAACAACAGCCTATGCATTCGTTTCATTATACCCCAGCATTTTACCCCACATCAGAGAAAATTCCCTTGTTAAATGCTTCAGCATGTTTCCTCTTCGCTGTGTGATGTTAATGCAATGTGTTCCAGGAAAGGGGATAATGGAGCGGGAGTTCGCGTGAGACTTCTACACAGTGTGATGATAAACTTTGGAACATAATTCATAGATGCCTTATTTAATTTTTTAAAGAAAAATGCTCCAATAGGTTTTATCTTTTCAATTGCCAACTTATGACGTAAAAATTTTACATTTATGACGTCACCTATTTTTGAACGATGACGTCATAAGGTTCTTAAAATGACAACTTTTTTTTTCATAGTCCTGTTTACTACTTAAATGGTGATGAAAAAAAATTGGTACCTGACAACAATTTTTTGATAAAAATGCAATATTTACTTTAAAAAATGGAAACGTTCATATGACATAAGAAACATTTTTATTTAGGACGTGTTTTATTTAGAATAAGAAGGTTTTCCATCACTTTTTTAAAGTAATGAACACTTGATTTTGTAATTTTCAGTGATTTTTTATTAAAAAAATGCCACACATGCTTTCGTCTGTATGATAGGTAAACATATAATACTGTAAATACTTATTAGGTCAGGTCAGGTCAGGTCAGGTCAGGTCAGGTCAGGTCAGGTCAGGTCAGGTCAGGTCAGGTCAGGTCATTCTTTTTTCCCAATATTATTTAATATGTGGACTTTATTTTATGTCGCATATGTCACCACATATTTTTAAAGATTAAAAAATCACACTGTTCGAAAAAAGTAATGCAACAGAAGACTCAGTTTTGGTTATTTATTTTTCACAGGTTTTCCTAAACGACTAGGAATTATTTAGTAAAACAGTGTCAAAAACAATTAATTGATACTCATTTAGAAAATAGATTTTTTGAAATCGGTCAATTAATAATGATGATATCACGAGTTCAAGTCATCACAAAAAGCTTCTACACAATCCCAGTCAAGAAAACCGCCAAGCATTTAACGACGCAAGAAACCGCTATGTCCGCATTCTTTCTGAGGCAAAAAACTCGTTTAATAACCACATCAAAAACAAAGTCCTCTTAAGCTCCAGCGGCAGCAAACCCTTCTGGACTCTTGCTAAACCTATTGGGAATAATTTCTGCAAGAGTACGTTCCCACCTCTTGTCTCAGGGGATGAAATTGTTTCTACCGCCCTGGGCAAGGCTGAACTTCTACCCTCAACCCACCTCCAAATGTTCAATCACCAACAGTCCCCAATGTCGCGCATAAAATGACGGATATCACTTTCAAAACTAAAAAGGTACGAAAGATGCTCTATTCTCTTAATACCAGAACAGCCTCTGGCCTTGACGAGATCCCAGCAATTGTTCTCAAAAAATGCGCACCAGAACTTGCTCCTATCCTGACACGTCTGTTTCAGATATCTTACAATAGAGGCATATTCCCTAGTAACTGGAAAACTGCTCGAGTACAACCCGTCCCCAAGAAAGGATCCAAAGCGCTTCCTAGCAACTACAGGCCTATTTCTCTCCTTTCAGTCATCTCTAAAGTGATGGAAAAGTATATAAACATTGAATTACTAAAATTTCTTGAAAAACACAGTCTAATCTACGACAGGCAGTATGGATTCCGTCAGCGCAGATCAACTGCCGACCTCCTTTCCTTTGTCACCCATTCTTGGAACAAGTCTATGGAACTACACAGTGAATCCCAGATTGTCGCTCTAGAATTATCCAAAGCATTCGACCAGGTCTGGCACGCAGCGCTGCTTAATAAACTACCGGCCTATGGCCTACCACCAAAACTCTGTACGTGGACAGCAAATTTCCTCTCCAACCGGAGCATTTCTGTTGTCGTGGATGGCCATTCCTCTAAACTGTATCCAATTAATGCAGGAGTTCCTCAAAGTTCAGCTTTAGCCCTTACTTTGTTTCTTCTCCACATCAATGACGTCCTCTCTAGTACATCCAACCCAGTTCACAGTTACGCGGACGACAGCACCCTCCACTCAAATATACAATATTCTAAACCTGTCTCTTTAGCCCAATTAGATCTAAACCTGTCTCTTTAGCCCAATTAGATGAGGATCGCAGACTCATGGAGGGTTCTGTCTCCGTGGATCTCCAAAAAATATTAGACTGGGGTAGTAGAAATCTTGTACAATTCAACCACACCAAATCACAGTCGTGCTTTCTCTCTCATAAGAGATACACCAGCCCTAGACCCATCACAATAAACAACCAAGTTATTCAAAGTAATGAGTCCTTTTCACTTGTTGGCATTTCTGTGGATCGAAATCTCAATTGGCACCAACATGTCACATAAATTGCAGAAGCGGCTGCTAAGAAATTAGGTTTCCTCTTCCGGGTCGCAAATGCTTTTCACCAGCTAATCTCTATACCTTATATACTTCACAAATAAGACCAAACCTCGAATACTGCTCCCACATCTGGGGTGCTGCTGCCGCTTCTACAGTCGCTATCTTTGACTCCATTCAGAAGAGAGCTATACGTCTCATCGGTGACCCTACCCTCACCCAAAGGCTGCCTTCGCTTGCCCACCGACGTGCCGTTGGTGACCTGTCTCTCTTTTGTATAGATATCTGCACGGGCACTGCTCAGAGGAGCTTTCTTCCATAGTTCCTTCACCTGGTGCCCCCAACAGATCTACCAGGGGAACAGAGCGAATGCACCTTTTTACTGTCCATGTCATCAGACATAGAACATCTTGTTATGCCCGCTCTTTTGTCCCGATGACTTCCAAGTTGTGGAATTCCTTGCCGGCACATGTTTTTCCTTCTCCCCCGAACCTCCAAACCTTCAAGTCCAGAATTAACAAGTTGCCTCTTTCCTCCTTGTCGACACCCACGGTACGATAGTATTTAGGCTGTAAGCCCTCGTGGTGTGTTGTTGAAATAAAAATAAAAAAATAAAAAAATCTATTTTATCGCCGAGTTTGGTCTAGAACTGCATTTTAGCCTAAACATGGGCGCTCTCGCTATATGTCTTAACTATCCCTAGCTAGTAACCTTAAGCAGCCCCAAAGAAAATGGTCAAGACATGTGTAGTTAGGTCACCTAGGAGGTTATTGCACAGGTCCACTATACCAATCTAGTTGTTGTTAAAGACAATGACGAAAGTTTTAACCAAGTTTGTATCTCTTACGGATTCCGAGTTCCCAATGATGTCGAGGGTCAAAATACACATATAAAAATTGAACTGACCCCGAATATGTATTCTAGTGGGCCTAGTTCGCACTCATTTGAAAAAAAATATTCTGATTAGAGAGAATTTTTTCCATGAAAATTCATTACAAACGCCCCAAGAAATAGCGTTCCAAATTGTTGATATTACTTTCTGAAACACGCTGTATAAAATCAGGAGCCAGTAGAACTTGGAAACGAAAATGAATGTGACCACTACACGCAATCCTGGAATCCCTTCAACACCCTTGACATTGCATAATAAAGGCGCCGTCGTGCCCAAGCAAGCACAGAGTGGTAGTTCGCCCACTATCTATCTCCACGTCCGTCCTCTCTTTATTTACATCTCAGATATCTTTGATATTGATTTATTCACGGCATACTCTATGTGTATATGCGTGTGGGTGTGTGTATTTGGACTATGGAAAACAACGAGACGGGGAAGATACCACAGCATCATCACTTTTAAATCAGGGAGCCGCGCCGTATACGCACTTTTAAAGCCTGGCGCCGAATAAAGAAAACCATTCCACTCGACCAGTCAAGCATGGTATAGGTATTATAGATGCACACCACCAGCGTCAGGTCAATGGGTGAATTAATGAATAAGTAAGCCTTCAAAATGGGCCGGTGATGATTGTTTTATTTATACAGTGTGTGTCACGACGACCCTAAACCACAGCATAATCACAAACAATAATTGTTGGTGTTGTTTGTTACGCTGTGCTTTCAAAAATACCAGGAAAATCGACAAAGCTTTGTATACTTAAATTTCGCAGGTGGCCTATTTAACTAAAATGTTTTTTATCATATTATGGAGGCCGATACTTGATGTAAATCCATTGCCAAGTTAGATAAATAAACAAATTTATTTACACTATTTTAGTGAATTTTTATTTTTAAAAATTCCCTAATAGAGATGATGGTGAGACTTTGCAAAAATTTTTCCAAATGAGCGCGATTTAGGACCCCTAGAACCCATTTCCGGGGTCAGTATCAATTTTTATATGTTTATTTATATATATATATATATATATATATATATATATATATATATATATATATATATATATATATATATATATATATATATATATATATATATATATATATATATATATATATATATATATATATATATATATGTATCCATCCGATAACTCAAAAAATAATTAACCGATTTCGATTAAACTCGGCAAGTGCCTTTCTTTTATTAATGGCTTGGATGAGTTCGTTAGCCAGGAAAATCGGACGGGTTTTTCCGGGAAATTTTTAAGTATTCTTAAAAAAAAAAATTTCTCCGAAAATAAGAAAGCTGTTTTAATGAAATTTACTATATATGTTGCCTTGGGAGAGGCCTTACTAAGTGCCAAAATTCAACTTTCTCAGTTTATAGAAAATTGAGTTATTCAAATTTTAAGTTTTCTTTCGAAAAAAATTTTTTTCTCCAAAAATTACGAAGTTTAATTAAATTTAGTGGATATCTTGCCCTAGGAAAGACCTTACTACATACTAAAATTAAACTTTCTAAGTTTATAGAAAACTGAGTTATTAAAATTTGAAGCATTTAATAAAAATTCACTACCATAACGCACTTGCTGCGTCCAGAGTTTTATTGAATGTATAACTGCAGCGAATCTGCAGTTATACATTCAATAAAATAGTGTAAATCAATTTGTTTATTTATTTAAGTTGAAATGTTTTTTAAGTGACTACCGACTTTGCCATTTTCATAAGAATACCCTGTATATTTTTACATCTTAGTGAACAGTCTAATCCACGACAGGCAGTATGGATTCCGTCAGCGCAGATCAACTGCCGACCCCCTTTCCTTTGTCACCCTCTTGGAACAAGTCTATGGAACTACACGGTGAATCCCATATTGTCGCTCTAGGCATATCCAAAGCAGGTCTGGCACGCAGCGCTCCTTAATAAACTTGCGGCCTATGGCCTACCACCAAAACTCTGTACCTGAACAGCAAATTTCCTCTCCAACCGAAGCATTTCTGTTGTCGTGGATGGCCGTTCCTCTAAACTGTATCCAATTAATGCAGGAGTCCCTCAAGGTTCAGCTTTAGCCCTTACTTTGTTTCTTCTCCACATCAATGACCTCCTCTCTAGCACATCCAACCCAGTTCACAGTTACGCGGACGACAGCACCCTCCACTCAAATATACAATACTGTAAGCCTGTCTCTTTAGCCCAATTAGATGAGGATCGCAGACTCATGGAGGGTTCTGTCTCTGTGGATCTCCAAAAAATATTAGACTGGGGAAGTAGAAATCTTGTACAATTCAACCCCACCAGATCTCAGCCTTGCTCATAAGAGATACCTCAATTGGCACCAACATGTCACATCAATTGCAGAAGCGGCTGCTAAAAAATTTGGTTTCCTCTTCCGGGCTCGCAAATAATTTTCACCAGCTAATCTCTATACCTTATATACTTCACAAATAAGGCCAAACCTCGAATACTGCTCTCACATCTGGGGTGCCCCTGCCGCTTCTACACTCGCTATCCTGGACTCCATTCAGAAGAGAGCTATACGTCTCATCGGTGACCCTACCCTTACCCAAAGGCTGCCATCCCTTGCTCACCGACGTGCTGTTGGTGACCTCTCTCTCTTTTATAGATATCTGCACGGGCACTGCTCAAAAAAGCTTTCTTCCATAGTGCCTCCAACTGCTGCCCCCAACAGATCTACCAGGGGAACAGAGCGAATGCACCCTTTTACTGCCCAGGTCACCAGACATAGAACATCTTGTTATGCCCGCACTTTTGTCCCGAGGACTTCCAAGTTGTGGAATTCCTTGCCGGCACATGTTTTTCCTTCTCCCCCGAACCTCCAAACCTTCAAGTCCAGAATTAACAAGTTGCCTCTTTCCTCCTTGTCGACACCCACGGTACGATAGTATTTAGGCTGTAAGCGCTCGTGGTGTGTGGTTGAAATATAAAATAAAAAAATAAAAAAAATCTTCTTAATGAAAATTCACCTAGCAAATTAACTTATAGACACGTTACGATGGTGAGACTTACGGAAAAATGTTTTCAAATGAGTGCGAATCAGAGCCTCTGGCCCTTAGAATCCATATCCAAGGTTCGTTTGCATATTATATATATATATATATATATATATATATATATATATATATATATATATATATATATATATATATATATATATATATATATATATATATATATATATATATATATTGTGTGTGTGTGTGTATCCGAGCAATAATACAAAAATATTCTTGAAACAGCTGTATTTTTTAAAGTATTAGAGTAACTGGAATGTCACACCAGGGTACCCAGCAGAAATAAAAAATCAAATTCCGACATTTCCAGGCCACTCGAGTGAAGTTTTCATAAAACTCGAAATGAACAACACACACCTCTGAATAGTTTTTTTAACAAAATAAATAAAAGCTATGAACAAAAAAATTTTTGAAGACACATTGTCAAAAAGACAAATATGCTTAATTCTGTTATACTAATATATAAAAGTGAGAACCTTCTACCTCTTACATGACTGAGTTTGTTACACATTTTTGCAGTAACTCCTAAGTTTCACTCATTTTAATCTAAATGAGTCACAAGAACCATGACCTACTACCTCTTACATGACTGAGTTTGTTACACATTTTTGCAGTAACTCCTAAGTTTCACTCATTTTAATCTAAATAAGTAACAAGAACCATAACCTACTACCTCTTACATGACTGAGTTTGTTACACATTTTTGCAGTCACTCCTAAGTTTCACTCATTTAAATCTAAATGAGCCACAAGAACCATAACCTACTACCTCTTACAAGACTGAGTTTGTTACACATTTTTGCAGTCACTCCTAAGTTTCATTCATTTTAATCTAAATGAGCCACAAGAACCATGACCTACTACCTCTTACATGACTGAGTTTCTTACACATTTTTGCAGTAACTCCTAAGTTTCACTCATTTTAATCTAAATGAACCCCAAGAACCATAACCTACTACCTCTTACATGACTGAGTTTGTTACACATTTTTGCAGTAACTCCTAAGTTTCACTCATTTTAATCCAAATGAGCCACAAGAACCATAACCTACTACCTCTTACATGACTGAGTTGGTTACACATTTTTGCAGTAACTCCTAAGTTTCACTCATTTTAATCTAAATGAGCCACAAGAACCATAACCTACTACCTCTTACATGACTGAGTTTGTTACACATTTTTGCAGTAACTACTAAAGTTTCACTCATTTTAATCTAAATGAGCCACAAGAACCATAACCTACTACCTCTTACATGACTGAGTTTGTTACACATTTTTGCAGTAACTCCTAAGTTTCACTCATTTTAATCTAATTGAGCCACAAGAACCATAACCTACTACCTCTTACATGACTGAGTTGGTTACACATTTTTGCAGTAACTCCTAAGTTTCACTCATTTTAATCTAAATGAGCCACAAGAACCATAACCTACTACCTCTTACAAGACTGAGTTTGTTACACATTTTTGCAGTCACTCCTAAGTTTCATTCATTTTAATCTAAATGAGCCACAAGAACCATGACCTACTACCTCTTACATGACTGAGTTTCTTACACATTTTTGCAGTAACTCCTAAGTTTCACTCATTTTAATCTAAATGAACCCCAAGAACCATAACCTACTACCTCTTACATGACTGAGTTTGTTACACATTTTTGCAGTAACTCCTAAGTTTCACTCATTTTAATCCAAATGAGCCACAAGAACCATAACCTACTACCTCTTACATGACTGAGTTGGTTACACATTTTTGCAGTAACTCCTAAGTTTCACTCATTTTAATCTAAATGAGCCACAAGAACCATAACCTACTACCTCTTACATGACTGAGTTTGTTACACATTTTTGCAGTAACTACTAAAGTTTCACTCATTTTAATCTAAATGAGCCACAAGAACCATAACCTACTACCTCTTACATGACTGAGTTTGTTACACATTTTTGCAGTAACTCCTAAGTTTCACTCATTTTAATCTAATTGAGCCACAAGAACCATAACCTACTACCTCTTACATGACTGAGTTGGTTACACATTTTTGCAGTAACTCCTAAGTTTCACTCATTTTAATCTAAATGAGCCACAAGAACCATAACCTACTACCTCTTACATGACTGAGTTTGTTACACATTTTTGCAGTAACTCCTAAGTTTCACTCATTTCAATCTAAATGAGCCACAAGAACCATAATGTACCCACTGTTCAAGCATTGGAATGAAAACACGTCATTTTACTCAATAAATAAAGTTTTTTAAACAACAATAACGATTCACATCTCAAATGTTTACTATAAAAAACGGCCAAGAGAAATCACCACATTGAAATAAGATAGTAGGAATTATTCATACGTATTTTCTTAATGTGGTAATTTTCGATTTTAAAACTTCAGTTTCTTATTTTGCATTTTCTTTAATGTGTTTTTCCTCATTTCTACTGGTAATATTTCTCTCTACGTGCCTTATGTTTCATTTTTCTGCTTTGCCCATATTAAGCATTGTCTTCTGATTTTCATCGAGAATTATTATATATTCCTCATATGAATTTTTAACATACTGCTTCTGCTTATCGTTGATTTCTATATTTTCCACCAGTGGCGGCTCGTGATTTTGGGAGTGGGTGAAGCAGAATCGGCGCGACCACAAAGGGGGGGTCCAGGGAGACGAAGCCCCCCCCCCCTCATGTGCCGTTCGAAAGAAAACTCAAAATTTTCCCGGAAAACCCCGCCCGATTTTCCTGGCTAACGAACTCATTCAAGCCATTAATTAAAAAAAGGCACTTGCTGAGTTTCATCGAAATCGGTTAATTATTTTTTGAGTTGTCGGATGGATACATACATACACACACACACACACACACACATATAATATATATATATATATATATATATATATATATATATATATATATATATATATATATATATATATACATATATATATATATATATATATATATATATATATATATATATATATATATATATATATATATATATATATATATAAACATATAAAAATTGAAACTGGCCCCGGATATGGGTTCTAGGGGACCTAGTTCGCGCTCATTTGAAAAAAATTTGCAGTCTCACCATCGATACCTCTCTATTAGTGAATTTTTTAAATAAAAATTCACTAAAAATGTATACAATTATTAGCTTCTTATAAAGTAAATTTGACATTTGCCTGAAGTTTATTGATAAAATTCAAAAATTCATCTAGCTCAATTTTCTGCTGCCTGATGATGCTGTTAAGTAGCGAAACATGTAACAAAGAAGAAAACGAACATTTGTAAAGCCAGAGAAATAGTCTTTACGTCTATATTTAGTATGGAACAGTTTCACCAAGTAAGGGCAACAACAATTAAAGAATTACGATTTACATAAGGTTAACAGGTTTTTGCATATATTCAGAACACACTAAGTAATGTTTATTTGACGACTAGTCCGACAAAATAGATTAAAACCTGTCGAATACCATCATTTAATTAAAAATTATCAAGATCTGGCCACCTTCATTAGTAATAAAATCGCTACCTCGTGTGATCCAGTTTGAATCAACAGCGAACAGATGCCCAACCCTATTAATTTGATTGAACTCATCGTTTAACCTCTAAAATTAGACGCTATTTTTAGATCCTCCAGAAGCGCTTAATAAAGTGGGCCATGAATTTACTCTCACAATACATTTTGTAATAATTCTATCTTGGTAAACTTTTTATTAGGATCGTCCCCATTAGCTTGTTAAACTATTCAAACAGACAACAATGAACTTTTGTTGTTAAAAAAAAACTAATACACTTTTGAATACAAATGAAAATTTAAACTATCATGAAAAAGATTATACATATTATGTGATAAACATATATAATATTGGTTGCCTACTTGCCTACAAAGAACAGTAAACAAACTCCTAACCTATAAAATTGATCCGTATTCAGACAACCTTGAATTCCTCATTCTCAAGAAAAAACACGGAATGTAAACAAACAAGACAAGATGCAAATTATGCAATATCTACAATTACATTGTGTTGAGAAAAGACATTAATAATTTAATTTTAATTGCTAAGTTATTAAATTTGCAGTTTCTCTAAAAAGAAATTACATTTTTATCAAGGAAAAAAAATAAAATAGGCGGCTTTGTTGTTTGTTGTCAACACATTAATATACAATTGATTTATTTGATTGCAGTATTACACAATGTGAATGAAACATTAAACAAATTGAAAATGTTTATTAAATACCTGATACGATGAGGGCTTCGTTTGGTCCTACCGTGTGGATATTCCCCATTTTGCACTTGTAACACAAACACTAAACTACACACACTAAAACCCGGCTAAAATCACGAACCCAATGTAATTCTGTAGCACAAAATCCTACGAAACATATACCTAATTTGGTTGACAAGTGATAACGCACGCTAAGACCAAACCACTACCATCTGACAGGCTGCTCGCTCTGCCCACTCAAGGACGTTTTGTCTAACGGGAACATCACGATAAATGTGTCAGTGAAGTTTATAAGGGATTCAAAGGATTCTTGATAGTTCCCGTTATACGCGGATGTAGAGTAAGAGCGATCAGGGATTCACTATGACGTCATATTTATAGGTAGTTAGATTTAATTTCTTTGCTTATATATTAATATTAGGACGGGATATTGTTTTTACTAATGAGTTAAAGCTAAAAATGTGAGGTAGGTTATTTAATTCATTATTTCAAATAATAGTTTGTCTAACAGAAATAACATAACAATAAAATATAAAATATATAATTGGAGTTTATTAAGATTCAAATTCCCGTTATACGCGGATGTGAAGTAAGAGCGATAAGAGATTCATTATGTCGTCATGACTATACGAAGTTGTAAAAAAAAATCAAATTAACTGCTTATATAGATCAAATATTATAGTTTATTTTTCGTTTACTAATGAGTTTAAAGTGACTTGAATGATTATTTGAAGTGGGCAATAAAAGTCTGGTCCCAGCAAGTGCGTTATGGTAGTAAATTTTCATAGAATTGATCTGGGAACAAATATTTTTTTATAACTTTTTTCCTGTAACATAGAAATCTAAATTTTGGTATATAGTTTCCTTTTAGTGAATTTTCTTAGAAAAAATTCACTAATGAGGAGATCTCGACTTTTGAATTTTGAAAAAATTTCTTCAAATGAGCGCGATCTAGGACCCCTAGAACCCATATCCGGGGTCAGTTTCAATTTTTATATGTTTATATATATATATATATATTATATATATATATATATATATATATATATATATATATATATATATATATATATATATATATATATATATATATATATATATATATATATATATATATATATATATATATATATATATATATATATATATATATGTATCACACCGATAACTCAAAAAATAATGGGCCAATTTTGATAAAATTTGGCATGTACTTTTCTTTTGTAAATAGCTTGGATAAGTTCGTTAGTCAGGAAAATCGGACGAGGTTTTCCGGGAAAATTTTGAGTTTTCATTCGAAAAAAATTATTATCTCAAAAAGTAATTAGCCGATTTTAATAAAATTTGGTATGTACTTTTCTTTTGTAAATAGCTTTGACAAGTTTGTTAGTCAGGAAAATCGGACGAGGTTTTCCGGGAAAATTTTGAGTTTTCATTCGAAAAAATTTTTTATCTCAAAGAATAATACGCCGATTTTGATAAAATTTGGCACGTACCTTCCTTTTGTAAAAGGCTTTGACAAGTTTGTTAATCAAAAAAATCGTACGAGGTTTTCCGGAAAAATTTTAAGTTTTCATTTGAAAAAAATTTTTATCTTAAAAAATAAAAAATCTATGATAACCAAATTTGGTAGGTAGGTTTACGATATAAAAAGCAAACTATATACCAAAATTTAGATTTCTATGTTACAAGAAAAAAAAGTTATAAAATATGTTGTGCCAGTTCATTTCTATGAAAATTCACTACCATAACGCACTTGCTGCGTCCAGGCTTTTAATGTTATAAACTTGTGTACCAAATTTGATTACCATAGCTTTTTTATTTTTAGAGATACAGTTTTTTCCGAAAGAAAACCCCAAATTTTCCCGGAAAACCTGATTCGATTTTTCTGGCTACCAAACTTATCCAAGCCACTTATAACAGGCAGGTACCTGCCAAATTGTATCGAAATCGGCCTATTATTTTTTGAGTTACCGGTGTGATATATATATATATATATATATATATATATATATATATATATATATATATATATATATATATATATATAAATTAAAACTGGCCCCGGATATGGGTTCTAGGGGTCCTAGTTCGCGCTCATTTGAAAAAAATTTGCAGTCTCTCTCATCTGGGGAGAGACTTTTGAATTTTGAAATATTTTTTTTCTAATGAGCGCGAACTAGGACACCTAATACCCATATCCGGGGTCAGCTTCTATTTTAATATGTTTATATATATATATATATATATATATATATATATATATATATATATATATATATATATATATATATATAGACCTATTAAAATAGAAGCTGACCTGACCTGACCTGACCTGACCTGACCTGACCTGACCTGACCTGACCTGACCTGACCTGACCTGACCTGACCTGACCCCGGATATGGGTACTAGGTGTCCTAGTTCGCGCTCATTAGAAAAAAAATATTTCAAAATTCAAAAGTCTCTCCCCAATAGTGATTTTTTTCTAAGAAAATTCACTAATGCCGCACCCTTAGGTACTTAGAGAAGCTTAATATGGGTACAAACGAAAACAACAACAAACAAACAAAAATAAATTCTGAACGCACAATGGCACATAACACATTTTGAAAATGTTGTATGCGCTTCCCAAAAAGTATATTCTTTAAAATTTGTTTCTTATAAACCGGCGGATCGAAAAGTGAGACCGATATATGCGGTATCGATGAGGGTTCAATATTTATATTACATAATATTAATATCACCATTTTTTGCCGAAAAATAAATCACACAATTAGTGTTGCTCGTCAACATTTGGTCCTTCGAACCGGATCAAATGTTGACGAGCAACACTAATTGTGTGATTTATTTTGCTTGTATTGATTTAAAGGATGGTTAAAAACACTAACACTCTCGGATTACTTAATAACGTTCTTATATAACTATTAGTTTGTATGTACAAACACTATTTACACTTAACGCTATAACTATGTGACATAGGAGTGAATTACAGTGGTTTAACCTGTATTTTGTATAAAGGATATAATGCGTATGTATATGTATATTTGTATAATGAATTGTATAACGTGGCCATAATATATGCAGTTAGGATACAAGTCGATATTTACTTTTAATATCGAACTCGGCTAGTTTCTGGATGTGTGACCAGTTTGGATCTCATCCGGAACCAGCGAGATCCGTACCCTGCCAGAGAATGTCATATAGAAACATATATAGATTGTATTGATATTATATATTAATTACGTTGGCCCTGGTTAGTGGATTAATTATTGTACATTCGGATGCGGTTGTTGTTGGACTTCTGGTACAATAGATGAAGTTCCAGCTTGGCTAATCTTTGTATAGCTTTCAACTTCAATTTTCGAGAATTGAAAATTTACCTCCGCGAAATCTGATTTGCGGAAGAACTGTGAACTTCCGGTCGTCAAGTTTTTTGTGCAATTCGAGCATTTATAGGTATTCTTTTTACCGCATCTAAAAGATAGGCTGGCTGCGTAGATAGCCGAAACACGTCGTGAAAAGTAAATATTACTGTCTGGAAAAACAGCCTTTTCATTAAATGTGTTTAATTATGTCTACTCCAGACTGATTGGCGTTTAGAAGTGATTTCTGTATTGAAATATAGCCTTAAACTGGAAAGGACCCCACATGAATGAGAATTGAGGCAAATCTTCAATAGAGCGATGGGGCATAAAAGGAAATGCTGTCTTGTTCTTACTCATTCAGCTTATGGCAATATTTGATTGCTTTTAGCGAATTTAAAATATATATATATATATATATATATATATATATATATATATATATATATATATATATATATATATATATATATCCGACCGATAACTCAAAAAATAATGGACCGATCTTGATAAAATTTGCACAGTACCTTCCTTTTGCAAGTGGCTTGGATAAGTTCGTTAGCCAGGAAAATCGGACCAGGTTTTCCCGGAAAATTTTGTATTTTCTTTATAAAAAAATTCATATTTCCAGAAGTAACAAAGTGAGGGCAACCAAATTTGGAACACGTATTTATATTATAAAGAGCGAACTCTGTACCAAAATTTAGGTCCCTAGCTTTAAAGACAAAGAAGTTATGGGCAGTTGAAGCAACAAATTTTGGAGTTTTCCTCAAAACGTCAAACTTGCAATTTTAAACGTCAAAACTGGCAATGTTTAGGCAAAGAATGTGAAACAAACACCGTTTGTGAAAAGAAAATGTTGCAAGAAGAGTGTTCTGCGAACCCTTAAGTTTCACATTCAACCGTCATTGCCCTTCATTTTACTAAAATATTTACAGAATATCAATTTCAAATAGACCCTTTCTCTGATGTTTTGGTTGTCAGTTTAGTTGTTTGGTGGCTTTTTGGAGAGTTATTTGCAGCTTTAGTGAAGTTTATGGTTTAACGGTCTATAATTTTTTTAGCTAATTATCGTAGAACAAATTTGTTAATGCATTTTTGCATTTTTTATCGAGATATGCGTTTATAAGAAAAAAATCTGGACGCAGTAAGTGCGTTTTGGTAGCGAATTTTCGGTAAATTTTCAGATTAGCCCCCGAACGCTTTTCAAAAAATTGTTTTCAGAAACTTGCCCCTATCCCCCCTGGATCCACAAACCCCAAGAAAAATTTCTTGTTCACACCCCCCAAGGAAGTTACGTGACCAGGAGTGAGTAGGGGTGCATAATTTTTTTTTAGGTAAATTTCATAGAACAAATTCGTTAATGCATTTTTGCATTTTTGTTTAAATATGATGTGTTTGTAAGAAAAAAATCCTGACGCAGTAAGTGCGTTTTGGTAGCGAATTTTCGGTAAATTTGCAGTTAGTTCCCGAACGCTTTTCAAAAAACTGTTTTCAGAAACTTGCCCCCATCCCCCCTGGATCCACAAACCCCAAGAAAAATGTCTTGTTCACACCCCCCAAGGAAGTAACGGGACCAGGAGTGAGTAGGGGTGCATAATTTTTTTAGCTAAATTTCATAGAACAAATTCGTTAATGCATTTTTGAATTTTTTGTTTAAATATGATGCGTTTGTAAGAAAAAAATCTGGACGCAGTAAGTGCGTTTTGGTAGCGAATTTTCGGTAAATTTGCAGTTTAGCTCTCGAACGCTTTTCAAAAAACTGTTTTCAGAAACCAGCCTAGGCCCCCAGCCCCCTGGATCCACAAACCCCAAGGAAAATTTCTTGTTCACACTCCCGAAGGAAGTTACGGGACCAGGAGTGAGTAGGGGTATATAATTTTTTTTGGCTAATTTTCGTAGAACAAATTCGCTAATGCATTTTTCCATTTTTTATCGAAATATGATGCGTTTGTAAGAAAAAAATCTGGACGCAGTAAGTGCGTTTTGGTAGCGAATTTTCGGTAAATTTGCAGTTTAGCTTCCGAACGTTTTTCAAAAAACTTTTTTCAGAAACTTGCCCCCCCTCCCCCCATGGATCTACAAACCACAAGAAAAATTTCTTGTTCTTACCCCCCAAGGAAGATACGGGACCAGGAGTGAGTAGTGGTGCTGAGCGGGGTAGGTAGTAAAAAGGAAATATGAGCAGAAAATTCGAATAAATTGGGCTTGAAAGCTGCCCTTTTCACATCTTGAAGCCATATCTCCCTTAAACCCTGCCTACCCCGCACACCACCCCTATTCACTCCCAGTCCCATAGCTTCCTTGGGGGTGTAAACAAGAAATTTTTCTTGTGGTTTGTGCATCCAGGTGGGGTCCTAGTAATGTTTCTGAAACCAATTTGTTGAAAAGCGTTCGGGAGCTAATCTGCAAATTTACCGAATTTTCATTAAATCCTTCAAATTTCAATAACTCAATTTGCTATTAACGTAAGCTTTGTTGGATAGAAAACCAACATTTAAGTTTATTTTCGAATTTTTTTTGTATATTTTTAAACCATAAGTAATTTTGATAAAATATAGTACATTGTTTCTACTATATAGACTATGCCGGTAATCAGATTGATGCCTGCTAACATTTGGTATTAAAAACATTTTTATGGAAATTCACTTCCATAACACATTTGCTGCATCTGAACTTTTGAAAAATGTTTATATATTTTCAAACAATAAATTTATTTCGATGAAATATGGTACATTGTTTCTACTATATAGGCAACCAAGTTTGATACATGCTTTCATCAAAGAAATACATTTGCTATTAAAAATATTTTAAAGAAAATTCGCTACCATAACGCACTTGCTGCGTCTAGAGTTTTTTTTATTTATTTTACAACTATTGTTAGCGTTAGCAAACGTCTTGATCTAAGCGTATAAACCAGAATCAGGTAGAAAAATTAGAAAATTATACAAATAGTACAAATGAGCAGTATCTGTGTGTGCGCGACAGAGATAATCTCTCCTCTTATTGTCGATCCCATTTGTGCCTCAGAAAATCCATATTGAAAGCACTGCCGGGTCCCTTCAAGTGTATAAGCAAATACTATATAATGACAATACGGGACACTCATATGCTTTAGCATTGGTGAAATTTGTGACAAGTACACTAGCGCGACCTCGCGTAAAGTACTGACAACTGAACGGGTAATTTGAATTGTATATTTACCTGCATATTCTTAAATTAGACAATTGGTTTATTATAGATGAATATAAAAACTTGTACATGACAAAACAGTGAAAATTTTGTGATTATATAGTTATAAATAGAATTTGTGGCAGTAATCAGCTTGAAACCTAAATGAATTCAGCATGAATAATTCTGCAAATTTCTCTTACCCATAATCTTCTTTTATCATAATATAAACTACTACCTTGAAAACGTCGTTAAACTACTATTTCAAAGGTAGGTATAGGAATATACTGAAAGCTGTTTCTGAGGATATTAATTTACAATCTGTACTTACCTATAAATAATTGTTCTAGGTATAAATGGTAGCACAGTACTCAATTTGCTATATCTCTATATGAAAACTGTCTTATTAATCTAATATTTTAAAATATGTAACTGATATACTTAGTACATAATTAAGAAATTGTGCAGATGAACGGTGAGACTAACTCTTACTTCCGTGAATAAATCTATTATAGGGCTGAATCTGCTATTTCTACTTGTCTCTTTGAAAACTTGTCTTGGGAAGGTAATTAAAAGCCTTTTACAAGTAAAATATTTGTAAATGAGAAAAAATGTGACAATTTATGCCATACTGAAATAAAAAAGGACACAGAAGAATATAGAAAAACAGTTTTCTTATACCATTCATTATTAATGCAAAAGTTTTTTTGCCTTCATATTTCTTTTTTTTTTTTTGATGCACTGGAAGACTAGTCATGATTGAAGCCTTTCAACCATCCGTTTACGAAGTTTATCGATAAATAGGTACATGATGGTAAATATTACACAATAAATTATCTTCTGCGAACTGTACATATTGGCATAAAAGTGATTCTGAATTTGTCTTCTGCTTCAAATCATATTCACGTTTCGCCATCCTTTGGAAACCCATGAAATGTCTTTGATAGATTTAGCAGGTTATAATTCGAGCAATTATAGATTGCACACACCCAACCACTAATATTTATTGTAAAAAACACAGCTCAAACTTAATTATACACAGTTAAACACCAACAATTGCTAGTGTTACACGGTCTAGAACGACGTAACATCAGTACTATCCGCTAGGGGCGCTGATATTTTTGTAACACGAAATCAGCCGGAGTGTCCTGTATTGTCATTATGTAGTATTTGGTATAAGTTACATTTCCGTGTTTCTGTATGTAATAGAGTATAATCCCAATCTTCTTTTCTCTATATTCATTATTTCATACGTTTACGTTTGCTCTTTGCCCATAGACGAGTTTAAGTTTATCTATGCGTTTGCTGTAGTCTGAACCCTGAACCTAAGTGAGGTTTGACGGTTTGAGGAGTTTAAGGTTCTGTAGCTTTACATTCTAAACATAAATAGTTGTATTTTAACAATTTGAAAATTTTGTGGATAATTGTGAATTTATCATTGAACGTGCGATAGATCTTACGTATTAACCGTGACTAAATGGTGTGGCGTAAAACACGTTAGGTGCTTAGTGTCAAAGTTGCGGATCACATTGAATTGAAACCGCATCGTGTTTACATTTACCTGTGGATTAAACGTATGATTTAAATTGTGACTATGTCAGATTCGGAGGCAAGTAATTATTCTGATGGAGAAGGATCAAATGCAGGTTCAGTTAGATCCAGGGGGTCTCCGGGTAGCATCAGGAGTAGGTCGAGGAGTCCTTCCAGATCAAGATCCCGATCAGTGTCCCGCTCAAGGTCTCCTTCAAGATCTAGGTCCAGATCTCGGTCCAGATCCCCGTCCAGATCTCGGTCCAGGTCTCGGTCCAGATCCAGGTCAAGATCCAGGTCTGCTAGTAGATCAGTTCGGTCTGGGTAAGTGTTTTTACGTTTATATAATATGCAAAACATATGCTGTATGTATAAAATAAAAAACGATGATTAGATTCAGGTTATTTGTAATTACTTATTATCTTTCTCTGTGAGACTTCTCATAAAACACTTATGCTATTTATTCACGATAGGCCATGAATATGAGCGGAGTAATGTGTTTTAAAATCCATTTCTTATCGTTAATAAACCTTACTTATTTCAGTTCTGAGGCACGTGAAGCTTCCGCTGTAGAAGAGGATGTAGAAGACGAACAAGAACCAGAAGGAGAGTCTCTTGATGAAGAATATGACAGCGAAGAAGATGATAGTGATGGTGGTCGAGCTAAGAAACGCAAGAAGAAAGACAGATATGGCGGTTTCATCATTGATGAGGCCGAGGTAGATGATGAAGTTGAAGACGAAGATGAATGGGAAGAGGGAGCACAAGAAATTGGTATTGTAGCAAATGAAGATTATGAATTTGGTCCCACTGCTAGAGAAATTGAAGGAAGACGACGAGGAACGAACTTGTGGGAGTAAGTTTACATTATAAGAAGTTTTTATTTTTATTTTTTAAGTAGGTATCTTTATAATAATTACAATAGTAACATTTTGTGTGTTTAATAAATTAACTAAAAATTGGTTAATTAGTGTAAATTGTCTGTTTTAATTTAGAAGCAGCTTAATTATTTTCAAGTTGTATGGATTTAGTTAGTTATGTGGGAATATTGTCTTTTATTTTAAGCTTGTTACAATACCAAGTTGACCCTTATGATTATGGCTGGGACTTACTAACATTTGCATTGGTTATCGGTTATAGCAATAATAACTGTTTGCATGGGCGTCTGTCTGCTTCTCTCATCCTGACCCCTCTGATATTTCACAAGACGCCACCGAAATTATCCAAGCTGGCATGGAATTATTTATTCCACGTTCATAGAAAACCTCTTTAGCCACCCAAAAGCCCTGGTTCTCTTATTGCTGTGACAAGGCCAGACTTGAAAAGGTCAAAGCTCACAAAACACTTCTACACAATTCCAGTCAAGAAAACCGTCAAGCATTTAACGATGCAAGAAACCGCTATGTCCGCATTCTTTCTGAGGCAAAAAACTCGTTAAATAACCACATCAAAAACAAAGTCCTTTCAATCTCCAAAGGCAGCAAAGCCTTCTGGACTCTTGCTAAATCTATTGGGAATAATTTCCGCAAGAGCATGTTCCCACCTCGTGTTTCAGGGGATGAAATTGTTTCTACCGCCCTGGGCAAGGCTGAACTTTTTGCCTCGTTGTTCGCCGGCAGTTCTACTCTCAACCCACCTCCAAATGTTCAACCACCAACAGTGACTGATATTATTTTCAAAACTAAAAAGGTACGAAAGATGCTCTCTTCTCTTAATGCCAGGAAAGCCTCTGGCCTTGACGAGATCCCAGCAATTATTCTCAAAAAATGTGCACCAGAACATGCTCATGTCCTGACTCGTCTGTTTCAGACATCTTACAATACAGGCATGTTCCTTAGTAACTGGAAAACTGCTCCAGTACAACCTGTCCCCAAGAAAGGATCCAAACCGCTTCCTAGCAACTACAGGCCTATTTCTCTCCTTTCAGTCGTCTTTAAAGTGATGGAAAAGTATATCAACACTGAATTACCAAAATTTCTTGAAAAACACAGTCAAACCCACGACAGTCAGTATGGATTCCGTCAGCGCAGATCAACTGCTGACCTCCTTTTCTTTGTCACCCATTCTTGGAACGAGTATATGGAACTACAGGGTGAATCCCAGATTGTCGCTCTAGACATATCCAAAGCATTCGACCAGGTCTGGCATGCAGTGCTGCTTAATAAAATTCCGGCCTATGGCCTACCACCAAAACTGTGTACCTGGATAGCAAATTTCCTTTCCAACCGGAGAATTTATGTTGTCGTGGATGGCCATTCCTGTAAACTGTATCTAATTAATGCAGGAGTCCCTCAAGGTTCAGCTTTAGCCCCTACTTTGTTTCTTCTCCATATCAATGACCTCCTCTCTAGCACATCCAACCCAGTTCACAGTTATGCGGGTGACAGCACGCTCCACTCTAATATACAATATTCTAAGCCTGTCTCTTTAGCCCAATTAGATGAGCATCGAAGACTCATGGAGGGTTCTGTCTCTGTGGATCTCCAAAAAATTTGAGGCTGGGGAAGTAGAAATCTTGTACAATTCAACTCCACCAAATCTCAGTCTTGCTTTCTATCTCATAAGAGATACACCAGCCCTAGACCCATCACAATGAACAACCAAGTTATTCAAAGTAATGAGTCCTTTTCACTTGTTGCCGTTTCTATGGATCGAAATCTCAATTGGCACCAACATGTTACATCAATTGCAGAAGCGGCTGCTAAGAAATTAGGTTTCCTCTTCCGGGCTCGCAAATACTTTTCACCAGCTAATCTCTATACCTTATATACTTCACAAATAAGGCCAAACCTCGAATACTGCTCTCACATCTGTGGTGCCGCTGCCGCTTCTACACTCGCTATCCTGGACTCCATTCAGCTATACATTTCATCGCGGACCCTACCCTCACCGAAAGGCTGCCATCCCTTGCCAACCGATGTGCCGTTGGTAACCTCTCCACCTGCTGCCCCCAACAGATCTACCAGATGAACAGAGCGAATGCACCCTTTTACTGTCCAGGTCACCAGACATAAAACATCTTGTTATGCCCGCTCTTTTGTCCCAAGGACTTCCAAGCTGTGGAATTCCTTGCCGGCACATGTTTTTCCTTCTCCTCCGAACCTCTAAACCTTCAAGTCCAGAATTAACAAGTTCCCTCTTTCCTCCTTGTTGACACCCACAGTACCATACTATTTAGGCTGTAAGCCCTCGTGGTGTGTTGTTGAATTAAAAAAAAATTAAATAACATTCCTCAGTCGGCTAAATGACCGATTGGTTGAATGATCAATTGATTGAATCATTGAGTAACCAATTGATTCAATGATTAAATGACTAATTGTCTGTACAGCTAAATGGCAAATCCACTAAAAAAGTTGTCTGATAGTTTTTTTAATAATTTGAATGAACAAATGACAAAATCTACTGACTTTCAAAAAATCTGAATACAGTAAGAGTTGTTCAATTTTAATAAAATTTATACATAAGCTGTGTCTAATAAAACTTAAAAAATAATTACATTTTCAAACTAAAATATTAAAAAATAACAAAGTTATTTAATAATGAGTGGGTCTGCCATGGTTTCTTATGCATTCGATATTCCCTTATGCTTGAAATTAAATGATTTATGGTATCCTGAGGAATATCATCCCAGGCTCCTTGAATTCCGTGACCCAAGTCAACTAGGTTATTTGGTGGTTGCGTTAAATTACCCAGTTGATTGCCAATCATACCCCAAACATGTTCCACTGGTGCCATATCTGGGGAGCGAGAAGGCACAGAATCAGGGTCACGTTATTTTCTTGTAAGAACCTTGTAGTAGCCCCTGTTGTATTAGGACGCTCGTTGTCTTGTTGAAAAATGGGTTGAATTAACCCTCATAGGTAAGGCAGTGCAACAGGTGCAGTATGTTTGGTATGTAATCATTTGCATTTAAATTTCTGCCAATAAAGACTAGAGCTGTTCTGCCACCATATGTTATCGCACCCGATTCAGCACATACTGTAACAATAAACTCAACCGAGGTTGTGGCATTGTATTTGAGCAAGTTGAATGTCTGCACGTTCAGCCCTTTGGAGTGGGCATAAAGCAGTTGGTCCCATCTCCATGTGATGTTGGGCAGGTTAAAGATCCCTACCCTCCTTACAGAAAGCACAGGGGTTTGGCAAAATTTCACAAGAAGCAAAACTGTCAACTGCCTTTTTAGATGAATAACTAATACAGAAGTTTTGATGGCCTTTAGAAGAACAGTTCCAGAATTTTTTAGGATTATACCTAAGCTCTCGTTTAACCCTATGGAAGTAGTTTACATGAGGAAGAAGAATATCTCTCATAAGTTTTTTCTCTAGCCCTTTAAATTTATTTAGAAACTCCACAACCAACAGTCCCCAATGTCACGCATAAAATGACGGATATCATTTTCAAAACTAAAAAGGTACGAAAGATGCTCTCTTCTCTTAATACCAGGAAAGCCTCTGGCCTTGACGAGATCCCAGCAATTGTTCTCAAAAAATGCGCACCAGAACTTGCTCCTGTCCTGACTCGTCTGTTTCAGACATCTTACAATAGATACATATTCCCTAGTAACTGGAAAACTGCTTGAGTACAACCCGTCCCCAAGAAAGGATCCAAAGCGCTTCCTAGCAACTACATGCCTATTTCTCTCCTCTTAGTCGTCTCTAAAGTGATGGAAAAGTATATAAACACCGAATTACTAACATTTCTTGAAAAACACAGTCTAATCCACGACAGGCAGTATGGATTCCGTCAGCGCAGATTGACTGCCGACCTCCTTTCCTTTGTCACCCATTCTTGGAACAAGTCTATGGAACTACACAGTGAATCCCAGATTGTTGCTCTAGACATATCCAAAGCATTCGACCAGGTCTGGCACGCAGTGCTGTTCAATAAACCTCCGGCCTATAGCCTACCACCAAAGCTTTGTACCTGGACAGCAAATTTCCTCTCCAACAGGAGCATTTCTGTCGTCGTGGATGGCCATTCCTGTAAACTGTATCTAATTAATGCAGAAGTCCCTCAAGGTTCAGCTTTAGCCCCTACTTTGTTTCTTCTCCATATCAATGACCTCCTCTCTAGCACATCCAACCCAGTTCACAGTTATGCGGGTGACAGCACGCTCCACTCTAATATACAATATTCTAAGCCTGTCTCTTTAGCCCAATTAGATGAGCATCGAAGACTCATGGAGGGTTCTGTCTCTGTGGATCTCCAAAAAATTTGAGACTGGGGAAGTAGAAATCTTGTACAATTCAACTCCACAAAATCTCAGTCTTGCTTTCTATCTCATAAGAGATACACCAGCCCTAGACCCATCACAATGAACAACCAAGTTATTCAAAGTAATGAGTCCTTTTCACTTGTTGCCATTTCTATGGATCGAAATCTCAATTGGCACCAACATGTCACATCAATTGCAGAAGCGGCTGCTAAGAAATTAGGTTTCCTCTTCCGGGCTCGCAAATACTTTTCACCAGCTAATCTCTATACCTTATATACTTCACAAATAAGGCCAAACCTCGAATACTGCTCTCACATCTGTGGTGCCGCTGCTGCTTCTACACTCGCTATCCTGGACTCCATTCAGCTATACATTTCATCGTGGACCCTACCCTCACCGAAAGGCTGCCATCCCTTGCCAACCGATGTGCCGTTGGTAACCTCTCCACCTGCTGCCCCCAACAGATCTACCAGATGAACAGAGCGAATGCACCCTTTTACTGTCCAGGTCACCAGACATAAAACATCTTGTTATGCCCGCTCTTTTGTCCCAAGGACTTCCAAGTTGTGGAATTCCTTGCTGGCACATGTTTTTCCTTCTCCTCCGAACCTCCAAACCTTCAAGTCCAGAATTAACAAGTTCCCTCTTTCCTCCTTGTTGACACCCACAGTATGATACTATTTAGGCTGTAAGCCCTCGTGGTGTGTTGTTGAATTAAAAAAAAAATTAAAAAACATTCCTCAGTCGGCTAACTGACCGATTGGTTGAATGATCAATTGATTGAATCATTGAGTAACCAATTGATTCAATGATTGAATGACTATCTGTTTGTCTGATATTTTTTATTTGTCTGATAGTTTTTATAATAATTTGAATGAACAAATGACAAAATCTACCGCAATGTACTGACTTTCAAAAAAATCTGAACATACAGTAGGTTAGGTTAGGTTTGTATGTGAGTGGGCCATATCGGCCCTCCACCGCGACCTTAAGGTCTATTGTGGCTCACGCCTAAAGTCTATATTTCGCCCAACAAATCCAGCCTCCTGCAGAGGTCGATAATCCTTGTGGGCGAAAGTTGATCCAGGTCTTCTGGAGCAAGCTTTACCTAGCCAAAGAGCAGGTATCTAGTCCTGTCCGCTTACATACAGTAAGAGTTGATAAATTTTAATCAAATATATACATAAGCTGTGTCTAATAATACTTAAAAAATAATTACATTTTCAAACTAAAATATTAAAAATTAACAAGGTTATTTAATAATGAGTGGGCCTGGTATGGTTTCTTATGCATTCGATATCCCCCTATGCTTGAAATTAAATGATGTATGGTATCCTGAGGAATATCATCCCAGACTCCTTGAGTTCGGTGACCCAAGTCAACTAGGTTATGTGGTGGTTGCGGTAAATTACCCAGTTGATTGCCAATCATACCCCAAACATGTTCCGCTGGTGACAAATCTGGGGAGCTAGAAGGCATAGAATCAGGGTCATGTTATTTTCTTGTAAGAACCTTGTAGTAGCCCCTCCTTACAGAAAGCACAGGGGTTTAGCAAAATTTCACAAGAAGCACAACTGCCTTTTTAGATGAATAACTAATAGAGAAGTTTTGATGGCCTTTAGAAGAACAGTTCCAGAATTTTTTAGGATTAGACCTAAGCTCTCGTTCAACCCTCTGAAAGTAGTTTACATGAGGAAGAAGAATATTTCGCCTAGATTTTTTTTACTGTGAGTGGGCTATTCCAGTCCCTCCACCGCGACCTTAGGTCTATTGCAGCTCACGTCTAATTATTTAGATTTCACCCATCAATTCCAGCTCCCTGAGGGAGTCGTTCTTTTCTTGAGGATGAAAGTTTGTTTGGCAGGTGTACTGCCATCTGAGTGAAGTCACTTGCCCGTTTCGAAGCTCAAAGAGAGATAACCTCTCTCTGAGTTCGTCACCCGACATCCATCAGTGTTTGCCTCGAGGCGGTATCATTAAAGTCCCGTTCTCGAGCAGCATCCAATCCCCAGTTTTAATCCACCCCTAGAGATCACAGCTCCCCTCAGGCTCGTCTAAACCTGACACCTAACAGTGTTAGACTCAAGGCAACATCCCACAGAGTCCCACTCCCGAGCATCACCCCAGCGAGGCCGTCCGTCCGTTTCGTAGCACACAGTATGGGCTCCAAACTCCTGGTGTCTACCACTCATCAGAGATCAGAGCCCACCGGGACGTCTGGACACACGACACGCAAGGGCTCAATCCAGGGCGGTATCATCTGGAACCCCGCTCCCGAGTAACAACCAAGCGAGGCTAACTGTCAGTCTCTGAGGGCACAGTGGAGGCGTCAAACTCCGGGTGCATATCACTCCCCAGAGATATCCGCCTCCCCCTAGCATCACCTGCACCAGACCCCTGCCAGTGTTTCATTGACTCGAGGTGGTATCATGAAGTCCCGCCCTCGAGTAGCATCCAGGCGGGGTCGTTAGCCTGTATCGATGCTCACAGAGTAGGCCCAAGTCTCCAGGTGTAATCCACCCCTAGAGACCCCAGCCTCCTCCGGGTTCGTCCAGGTCCAACACTTGCCAGCGTTAGCTTAAATTTCACCCAACAAATCGAGCTTCCGACAGGAGACGACATTTGCGAGGTGAAACTTTGTTTGACAGATGTACTGCCATCTGAGCGAAGTCGCTTGCCCGTCTCAAAGCTCTAAGAGAGATAACATCTCTCCGAGTTCGTCTGGATCAGACATCCGTCAGTGTTTGACTCGGTGCAGTATCATGAAATCCTGCATCCGAGCAGCATCCAAGTGAGGTCGTTTGTTCGTTTCGAAGCTCACAGAAGAGGCCTCAACCCTTAGTTTTATTCCACCCCTAAAGATCTCAGCTCTCCTCCGGGTTCGTCTAGACCCGACACCCACCAGTGCTAGACTCAAGGCGACATCCCATCGAGCCCCGCTCCCAAGCATCGCACAAGCGAGGCCGTCCGTCCGTTCCGAAGCACACAGTGGGGGCCCCAAACTCCGGGTGTTTACCACTCATCAGAGTTGTCAACCCCCTCCGGGTCGTCTAGACACACGACACCCGCCAGCACTCAACCCAAGGCGGCACCAATCCGGAATCCCGCTCCCGAGCAACAACCAAGCGCGGGCAACCATCCATTTCTAAACCCAGAGTGGAGGCCTCAAAATCCGGGTGTACATCACTCCCCAGAGATATCCGCCTCCCTCCAGGCCCACATGGACAAGACCCCCGCCAGTGTTTGATTTCAATTAGTTGCCTTTTACGACAGGCAGGAGTTACCTTGGGCCTTAAACAGACAACAACTGAGTACTCTAGTCGGCCTGTATACAGGACACTGTCGCTTGTGGCACCACATGCATCGTATTGGGGTCGGTCAGGAGACCGAGTGCCGGCTGTGTATGGAGAATGAAGAAACAGCAGAGCATGTGCTGTGTTACTGTCCGGCAGCGGACAGGACTAGATACCTGCTCTTTGGCAAGGTAAAGCTTGCTCCAGAAGATCTGGATCAACTTTCGCCCACGAAGATTATCGACCTCTGCAGGAGGCTGGATTTGTTGGGCGAAATATAAACTTTAGGCGTGAGCCACAATAGACCTTAAGGTCGCGGTGGAGGGACCGATATGGCCCACTCACATACAAACCTAACCTAACCTAACCTACCTTGGGCCTATTCTTTTAGTTAGACCCCGGACCCACAGGGCATATATATCTCACTTAAGTTTTTTCCCTAGCTCTTTAAATTTATTTAGAAACTCCACATGTCCAGACTGTTTGAACTTATCCCCCAATGCATATTTATATTTGATACTGACCTTAATTTCTTTTAATTTATGCCTGCTTAATTTTCAGTGCACAAAAAGAACATGAAATTGAAGAATATCTCCGCAAGAAATATGCCGATGATAGTGCTGCCCTCAAGCATTTTGGGGAAGGAGGCGAAGAGATGTCAGATGAAATTACACAGCAAACCCTTCTTCCTGGTGTAAAGTAAGTACATTTCAACTTTTTTTTTAGTCTGCAGTGAATATGTTTCATAATTTTTATATTGCAGAGATCCTAATCTGTGGATGGTCAAGTGCCGGATAGGTGAAGAAAAGTCAACTGCATTGCTGTTGATGCGAAAATATTTGGCCTTTCAAAAAACAAACGAGCCATTGCAAATTAAATCAGTGGTTGCCCCAGAGGGTGTGAAAGGGTATATTTATATTGAAGCATACAAACAACCTCACGTTAAATCTGCCATCGAAAATGTAAGTAACTTAAGAATGGGCCTTTGGAAACAACAGATGGTACCGATCAAAGAGATGACAGATGTCTTGAGAGTGGTCAAACAGCAAACAGGTAAAAACCTATAATTTCTTTCTATATTTTTTTCTCTTGACTGTGTTGGAACTTCGAGCAGTTAGGTTAGGTTAGGTTTGTATGTGAGTGGGCCATGTCGGTCCCTCCTCCGCGACCATAAGGTCTATTGTGGCTCACGCCTAATATCTATATTTCGCCCAACAAATCCAGCCTCCTGCAGAGGTCGATAATCTTTGTGGGCGAAAGTTGATCCAGATCCTCTGGAGCAAGCTTTACCTTGCCAAAGAACAGGTATCTAGTCCTGTCCGCTGCCGGACAGGAATACAGCACGTGCTCTGCTGTCTCGTCACTCTCCATACACAGCCGGCACTCGGTCTCCTGGCCGATCCCAATACGGTGCATGTGGTGCCTCAAGCGGTAGTGTCCTGTATACAGGCCGACTAGAGTGCTCAGTTGTTGTCTGTTCATCTCTAGAAGTTTTTTAGCCCTTGACTCAGATAGGCCATTTATGAAGGCCTTAGAGTGAGCTCATCATGGAAGATTTTGCCAATATTGGATTGTTATTCTTTCTGTCCAGGTCTTTAAGGTGCATTTTGCTGTGCAAGATGTTATCCCCAGCACCAGTTCTGGTCCGACAAAGTCTCTCTGGGCACCACTCCTGGCAAGTGCGTCGGCCGCAACGTTGCCATCATGGTCCGAGTGACCTGGTATCCAGACCAGCGACACCTCATTAAAGCTGCCCAATTCGTTAAGGGCAAATTTACAACTCCATACCGTCTTTGAATTACACCGGTAGGAACCACTTCTGCCTGGTGTATGGTTGCGTTCTTGCCGAGGCTAGCTGATAGTCTAGCATCGGTGCTGCCCCCATATGCGCCAGCTTCTACTCCCAAATTGGTTTTGGAGCCGTCAGAGTACCAGCAGAGGTCCGCTCTCAACAGGGTCGTTTGATCTCAGTCCCAGTCCTCCCTTTCCGGGAGGACGATCTTGAAAGACAGATCTCTGCTGATCTTAGTAGGCATCAAGTCTGATACCATTCCCAGAATCCTGTGACCATCAATGTCATCAAGGAGACCGGACCCTCCCAGACTGACTTCCTTCGGCATGCTGTCTGCCGTTTGCTTTAGTCTGTACGTTGTCCACCTCGCCACCCTCTCCAACCATATGTGAAGAGGGGGAATATTAAGGAGGACCTTCAGAGCGGCTGATGGTGCGGCGCTTATCGCTCCCGTTATCATCAGACAAGCTTGTCTGTGTAGATGAGCCAGTTTGGCCCTCGCGATTCCACGAAGTGCCTTAGGCCACCAAACTATGGCTCCATATGTTATCATTGGTCTGATAACCACTACATAGAGCCAGTACATCTGTTGGGGGTTTGTCCCCCAGTTGTTACCACAGATTCTCCGGCAGGTCCACAGGGACAGTTTAACCCTGCGGATAACATTTTCTAACTGTATGTCCCAGTTGAGCTTCTTATCTAGGGTAACTCCCAGATATTTTGCTTGGTCCGAAAATGGAATGGTTTCCCCCATAAGAATAGGTGGTTTTAATTTGTCCAATCTTCTTCTTCTGGTGAATGGAACAATGATCGTTTTGCGGGGGTTCACAGACATCTGTTCCCTCCGGCACCAATCATTAATTACATTTAGTGCCTCTTGAAGAATGCTTGCCAGTTCCTCCTCAGATTTGCCTCTAACCATTATGACGAGATCATCAGCATACGCCTGGACCTCAACCTCCCAGAGTCCGAGGATAGCCAGCAGTTGCTCAGCATACACAATTTCAAAAATATACATAAAATTCAATAAATAACACACAGAAAAAGCAGAGATTTAGGAATAATTGATTTATTTAATAATACTGGGTAAGTCTTTGTTTTAACATGCCTCCTTACAAAGATAGAGGGTGTTGAAATTGAGGAAAAAAATAGTTTTTTGTGGTATCTCCCAAATTGATACAAAAATTGTTTTGAATTTTGATGTAGTGAATGTGAGTATTAATCGCTATTTGCCAGGGTGGAGCTAGCAAAATAGAAAAAGCCAGTGGCGTAGAGTGATGACTATGGTGAACCTTTAAAAAAACTATTTTGTGCCACTGACTAATGTTAAAACTAATCAATTTTTTAGATTAAGCCATTATTTTAATACAAAAAAGGTATTCTTACATAATTTCAGTACATAGCTCCCTTTTGGAGTAAATAAACTTTTTGCAATAAAAAAAAAAACATTTTAAATACATATCTGCCTGTACATACCTATTTTGTGGGCATTCGAAACAGAGGTGTATGCTATTCTGTCTGTGGCCAATAGACAGGATGTGAAGAGGAGTCCCGAGAAATGTGTGTACATCTGCTCGGACAGCCAGGCAGTCCTCCGGGCAGTCTGCGCGGCCAGAATCAGGTCTACACTGGTTCAGGAGTGCGCCGACGCCCTCAGAGGGTTAGCCAGGACAGAGGAGGTACAACTAGTGTGGGTTCCGGGACACTGTGACGTGGCGGGGAATGAGGTCGCGAATAATCTCGCAAGGCTTGGTTCCCGGCGGCCGTTCTGTGGCCCGGAGCCGTCCATATAAGTAGGAAGTCGGTCTCCTTAGAAGACACCTCACATTGATAGGCGTAGAGAGGGATCCCATTTGCCAGGAATGCGGTGAGGATGAAGAAACGTCCTACCACTACCTGTGTGAATGCGAGGCTTTTGGGAGTCTTCAAGCAGAATTGTTCGGATGATGATAAGTAACTGTATCAGTACCGTCATTGCCTTCCCCAAGATACACGTAAACTTTTGGTGAACTCACTAATCCTGTCACTGTTCACGTATGGTGATTATGTGTATGGTCCTTGCCTGACGCGTCTGGACGAGTACCGTATCCAGAAGGTACAGAATTGGTGTGTGAGATTTGTTCTCCACGTGCCCTGTTTTGCTCATGTTACGCCGTACATGTGGGCACTGGACTGGCTGAACATGCAAGAAAGGAGACTTGTTCACTATGCCACCTTAGTAATCAAGGTTGTTCGGGAAAGGAAACCTGATTACCTATATGACTGTGTCAGCCTTCGAACTGATGTACATGACAGACTCCTGCGAGGCACGAGTTACTTGACTGTTCATATACATAGAGCTGCAAGTTTTAAAAGATCCTTTTGTTACTTAATATCTTACCTATTCAATTATCTGCATAGAAAGGGTATAGCTTCCCTTTCAATAAGGGCTGTAAAATATGCTTTGGGACAGAGTCTGTTAGCTGGGACACATGAACTTGATATTACCCTGTATTAATTTTTTTTTTATGTAGTTGGATATGTTGAAAAACAGTTCACTGAACATGTCCATTTGTACTGTGAGTGCAATAAATATTGTTATTATTATTATCGAGGACTCTGCAGAGGAATCAGGTAAGTACCGTCCAATTGAAGACCGTCACGGCCTTTGTCTCGAGGTCGAGGCGGTTTAACGACGGAACCGAGGAGGAGTAGAGCATGGTTGCTGGGTTGCTGGGGTTGGCAAAAGGGCTTATGGTGCCCTACTTGCTTGGCGTTGGCCTCCCCACCACTGCTACTACTACTACTACTACTACTACTACTACTACTCATAGTTTTCCGATTAGACATATCAGACACACTATCGGAGGTAGCGGAAAATTCCAGGATTTTGTTTTTGGTTTTTTACAATGTCACGTACAGTTTGATCGCCATTCCATAATTAATGATTAAACTTTTAACTGAGACACCATTTTCAATTTTTTAAAATAATTTCCAGCTTTTGCTCGATAGTTAGCGACAACACGCTTTCTCTTAAGAGACATTTTGATTGCAGTCGATGTTACACTTACGCACCGAAATGACTACTAAACGAAAAGAATATCAAAGCACCAGTTTCTACTAAAACGTGACCAAAACTAAAATCGCAAGCATTGAATGGGATGACGGTTCCTGCTCGGAGCATAAACTCGAGTCTCATTTATTACTTTCCAGAAATAGCTCGTTATGATTATAGCTTCTACTAGGATATCTAAAGCTTTGATGAGCCGACAAAATTCTCTGAAAAGATAATATAAACTACTTGCTTACGGCCGTCTGCAACTAAGGTACATACTTGAATTGTTAGGACGTTCGTTGCGTTATTCTTGTGATAAAATATTTAATCGTAAATATGTAAATGGGGATCCCGGTTGATCCGCTTCCCAGTTAATAAGCTCCCGGTAAATCGTGAGTCTACTGTATTATTAAAGAACTATCGCAAATGTTCGAAGTGCTCGCCTTCAGCCGCAATACAGGCTTGACACTAACGTATTAGCGATTTACACACATTGCGCATGTTTAAGTTACCATGAATGTCATTTGCAGCCATTGTAATTCGTTCTTGCTACTATTCTCTAGTGTTAATTACTTCGCTGTAAATCTGATGCTTTAAACATCCCAATAAAACGAAATCTAGGGGATTTGCAGGAACTTCTTGTAGGCCACCTCATAGGACCAAACCTACCAATCCATCTATCATGAAAATTATCATTGAGTCACTCTTGTCACAAATCTGCAATTATGAGGAGGTGCACCATCCTGTTGGAAGTACATTTGTTGTCTAATATTCAACGGAATGTCTTCTGGCAAGTCATACAAATGGTTTTTGAGAAAGTGCCTGTAACTATTTGCGTTTATGCGATTGAGTTCTTGCAACTTCAATGAATGACCATTGAAGATTTCTCCCCAAATATTGATAGAAAATCGGTGCTGTAATCTTCTACTTCTCCTAACATGTGGGTTGTGTACTGAATTATGATGCAAGTTTCGAAATTTTCTAATGCCGTCTCTCGTAAAAATGGCTTCAGCTGTCCAAAACAAAATAGGAATGATCATTTATTCTTCTAATAAGCCACTGACCAAAAATGTAAATGTTCCTGGGCATATCCTGGATGAAGAGCTTGAACACCTGTATAGTGGTAAATAGGGAATCCAATACCGGGATACCGAAATTTCGAGAGACACCCTGGGATCCCGGATGTTTTCTGAGATGTATTTGACTCCCGGTATTTATTGTCCAATAGCGAAAATGTTCAGTCTTTTCGGGATTGATGATTACTTACTGGTAAAAAATTCGGCATATTTGGCGTTTTCGATATTTTCGAGATTAATTTTATCTACTTCGCGTCGGTGACGGATAACGCATCCACATCGTGAGATGTGGTGGTATGATGTACGAGTTACAGCACGTATACAGGAGCGGTTTGCGCTTGGGTAGTTCAGTTTAAGGGGCGCTTAATCACATGAACACATTCCGTCATCAAAAAATCAGTCTTAAGCTCTTTTATGAAATAAAAGACCTGCATGAGGTGCTGTTTAATCATAATCCGGCCTGAACTGACCTTACCTGACATGCCCTGACACCAGTTTGACTAATTAAAAGGAAAAAGGGGAAGGAAAACCATGAGGTTATGCCCAGATGGCCTCGACATATGGGAGGGTTCGTTTTCCTTCTAATTTTCTTTTAATTAGGCAAACTGATGTCAGGGCAGGTCAGGATGGTAAGGTCGGGCAGGATTATGATTAAACAGCACCTAAGGCAGGTCTTAGTTCGTAAAATGGTAAAAAACGGATTTTTTTACAATGGAATGTGTTCCTGTATTAGTAACTTTTTGAGTTTAAACATTAACCTGTAACAGTAGGCTTGCGTTTTTGTGTAATTTGAAAGTCAGGAGTCCCTAATCCAATAAAGTATAAATTTTGATGTTTATTAGTGGTATGTTAGTTTCATGATGTATTTTTATTGTTGATAGGTAAAATACAATAAAAAAGACGTGGACGAATGTGCATTTTGTGTCAATGGCAAAAAGGCCCACTGTTTAAAATCAGCATGGAACTATTTTTTAAAACAAACCAACGTTGAAGCAGCCCAATGCAAGACAAATCTCTGAAAGTTGTGCTTGTCTGCATGAAACCAAAATTATTCTATCTATCTATCACTGTTTTTAATAGAGAATAAATCTAATATTTCCAGAATCCTATTAATTTCGAGATACCGCAATATTTTATTTGAATACCGAAATCCCGGGATTGAAAATTTAGTCCGGTATTGGATATCCTAGTGGTAAGGGTAGTAGTAGTAGCAGTGGTGGGGAGTCCAACGCCAAGCAAGTAGGCCACAATGGGCCCTTTTTGCCAACCCGGCATCCAGGAATCATGCTCTACTCTTCCTCGGTTCCGTCGCCAAACCGCCTCGACCTCGAGATGAAGGCCGTGACGGTATTCAATTGGACGGTACTTACCTGATTCCTCTGCAGAATCCTTGATCCGAACAATTCTGCTCGAAGACTCCCAAAAGCCTCGCATTCACACAGGTAGTGGTAGGATGTTTCTTCATCCTCGCCGCATTCCTGGCAAATGGGATCCCTCTCTACGCCTATCAGTGTGAGGTGTCTTCTAAGGGCGCAGTGGCCTGTGAGCACCCCAAGGATGCGGCGAAGCGTAGGTCGACTCCTTCTGAGTAGCCAGACAGCTTTATCTCTGTCCAGCCCCTCCACGAAGTCCCTCGCCTGCCTGCAGCCACCAACCGACCCCCAGTGCTTCTCCATTGCTTCCTCGGTCCACCTGTCTAAGGCGACAGAGACTATATAATATTTATATATATATATATATATATATATATATATATATATATATATATATATATATATATATATATATATATATATATATATATATATATATATATATATATATATATATATATATATATATATGTAACATAAAAATAACTGGCCCACAATATGTGTTCTAGGGAGCCCTAGTTTGCGCTCATTTGATGACATTTTTTCAAAATTCAACAGTCGAGATCTCCTCATTAGTGCATTTTTAAAAGCAAATTCACTAAAAGTGATTAGTTTTGATATTAGTCAGTGGCGCAACATAGTTTTTTTTTAAAGGTTCACCATAGTAATGTTTCCATGCCACTGGCTTTGCTAGCTCTACACTGGGTAATAGCTATTAATAGTAACATTCACCACACCAAAAAATCTTTAATCTGTTTGGATAGATATAAGAACAAAAACTATTTTTTCTGCTAAATTTCAACACCCTGTATGTTTGTAAGAAGGCATGTAAAAACCAAAATTTATTTTAATAAAAACATTGTTTTGGCGAGAAGAATCTTGAGAAATTTTTAACACCTACTTCCTACTCACTGTATATCTATATGCTAACTCACAATATAAGACTATATTAACCCTTATTATCATTTGTTTAAGGTTTGAAATCTAAGCAGTGGGTACGTCTCAAGCGAGGTTTATACAAGGATGACATTGCGCAAGTGGACTACTTCGATTTGGCTCAGAACCAAGTGCACCTCAAACTTTTACCTCGTATTGACTACACACGTCTACGTGGGGCGCTCAGGACAACACAGTCGGATGCTGATTCTGACAAGCGTAAAAAGAAACGCAGACCTGCATGCAAGCCTTTCGATCCAGAAGCAATCAGAGCGATAGGTGGTGAAGTGACTTCTGATGGAGATTTTCTTCTATTTGAAGGTAAGTAATATAAATAGCCACAGCCATAGAAAAGTGTAAATTGTGGTTAATAACAGTTTTTCCACCTATACAGATGTCCTCCCTAGAATACCTCAGGGATCCATTTTGGCTCCTTTGCTTTTTATAATATATACTTCTGAAATATTTACTTCCGTGAGTTGTTGCAAGATACAGGCCTACGCGGACGATACTCAGGTATATTATCACTTTCCAAAAAAAAGACTTCTTACAGGCTTGTCAATACATTAATGAAGATTTGGTAGAGGTTCGAGATCAGTCCTTGAAACATAATTTGATGTTAAAGCCAAGCAAATTTCAACTCATGTATTTTGCAAATAAAAACAATAAACAATTTGTTATCCAAAATTTTAGAATTCATATTGATAATGTTCTAATTCCTTTCACAAACAAGGCTAGTAATCTGGGACTTATTTTTCATAGTGACTTAAGGTTTTGAAGATCATCTAAAGCTCATACTTGGGAGAGCATACTCTAGCCTCAGGCTTCTATATTATAACAGATTCTAACTAGACCGGAAAGCGAGGACGTTAGTCTCTTGTCTTGTCACACTTCAACTTTTGTGATTTCATTTATGGTTCTTGTCTAACCCAATTCCTATATGGGGTCAGAAAGCATGATTCAATTAAATATAAAATACAAGAGGACGGATATCTTAATATGAACCCTAGAATACTACATTTGGGAGTTTTTAAACATAAAATTGTGAATGACCCTGCAGTACCTTCATCTCTCAGACAGAAGTTTACACCTCATAAAGTGTTCATTCTAAATTAATTAGTTTTATTAAAAATTTTGTTTTACCACATTATCAGACAGCCATGTTTACACATAGCTTTATGTATCAATCTGTTTCCTTGTATATTGTATAATCGACTCCATCAAGAATTAAAATTGTTCAATATTAACAAATTATAAAGTATAAATTAAAATTGTTTTTGCTCAACAATCAATAGATAGAGGTGGGTTTCCATGTGGTACGATTCGATGCTATGGTGTTCTGGGTGGTTTCATTCTTCGTTTAAGCTTTGGCCTTTAGTTGCGACTCCTCAGAAATTTGGCCATTTTTTTATTTAGAGTTTTCTTCAGATATACTGATTAATTTTTTTTATTTTTTTTGCTGAAGATTCAGAGTTACTTATAATGTGCCCTGTTTGCACTGAGGGTTGGAGTTGAGTGTGAATAGCTCTACTAGACTTCGCCCTTTGCCGATGGTGGTTGGTGGTCTAACTCTGCTCCAACTTTCAATTTTAGAGCAGCTAATTTTAGTGGGCATTATGAGGCAATTCACATTACCGATTTGAGCTTTTTATATGCTTTTTCTAATGGTTATGAAGCATTACCCGCTTTTTACAGTAAAGTTTATACTGTCTTCGATATGTTTGTTCCCAAGAAGAAAATAATGGTCTCATGTTATCTGGCCTGCTATGACGCTCAGCTTATTAAGCAATTGGGGATGAAGCAGAGGGCCTGTTAAGAGATAAAAAAGAACACTGCTTCAGGCTTATTATAAGGCTTACTTCCTTTGCAGGTTGGACTTTAAGAGAAGATGCTTATAAACAGCACATAGAAAGGACAGAGACAATCATGAAGAATGATCCTAACACTTTTTGGCCATTTATGCAATGAAAATGAAAAGGCTCTAGAATACTGGGCCACACGGTACTACTCTAACATCCCCGGGGGAAATAATGAATGCCTTTGCAGATTTCTTCTGACAGTTGTTCTGTTAGTGATTGTCTTATCCAAATAAATTCTGATTCTAATGTAAATATTAACGTGCTTCAGATTCAGAATCTGGATACTTCTGATATTTAGTTAGCAGTTAAGAAACTTAAACCTAAAATATGTCAAGGCCCTGATAATATCCTAAGTTTCTTAATTGAAGACTGTTTAAATGCCTTTGTGGAACCCCTTTGTTTTATATTTAACTTATCCTTAAAAACCCAAACATTTCTTCAACTATGGAAAATGTCTAAGGCCATAAGAAAGCAGATTACACTCTTATTAAAAATTACAGGCAGGTCATAATAATGTCGAATTTCGCTAACATTTTTGAATATTCTCTTGAAAGGTATTTATTACCACATGTATATTCAGCTATCTCTCCCAGTCAGAATGGGTTTATAAGAAATCGCTCCGCAGTTATTAACCTTTGTACCTTTACGCAGTATGTTTCTAATTTCGTTGACAGCAACATTCAGGTTGATGCTGTATATTTTGACATTAGCAAGGCTTTTGATTCCATTCCGCATGCACTACTTTTGAATAAACTGAGTAACTTTGGCCTCTCTGATTCTTTGAATCTTACCTTTCTGGGAGGATACACCATGTCTCCTATAGTCGGTCTCATTCTTACCGGTTTGAGATATTATCTGGGGTGCCTTAAGGCTCAATCCTAGGTCATGTCGTTTCCAATATATTCATCAATAACCTTGTTCCAAAACCTCTGTTCCAAAACTATTCTATGTCGACGATTTAAAAATATGTCTTCCTGTAAATTTTAACGGCTGCCAACTTCTCCAGAACAACATTACTCTTATTAAGTTAAGTTAAGAGTGAGTGAGTTTACAGTCAAACGTGATATTTTTACGTCCAAGTTTATACGGTTTTTTGTGTGGAAATAATAGTTAATAATTCGTAATTTTGCAGAGATACGACTTGTGATTTGGTTAACGTTGTTTAGAAGTGGTTGTGCTATCGTTACTTAAAATAATAGTGAGTTTTTGAGCTTCAATTTAATTAAAATAATGTCGAATATCTGCAATACATGCTTATCAGCAATAAGTAAAAAATCACCAGGAATTCTGTGTGATGGTTCGTGTGGGCGCTACTATCATGCAAACGGGCGATGTTCAGAGTTATCGAAAGACCAGCTGATACAAATAAAGAATGCTGCTGGTTTAGCCTGGCTGTGTTCGAACTGCAGAGCTGGTGCCGGTCCCGCTGCCGCTGCTACAAAATCAACAAATCGTCCCGCTGCTGCTGGAGACGGAGGATCACGGCGTTCGTTAACTACCGTGGCCGTAGTCGACGAGGACGCTGCGGGTCCACCAGTTGTACCTGGGGCTGCGCAGCTTACTCTTCCTTTAGGCTCTGACATGCGTTCTGAAGATACGAGTCTTACCGGAATTCTTAAAGAGATTTGGGCGGAACTGAGGACGCTACGGGAGTCTGTTATGTTTTGTTCAAATAAGATTTCCGATTTTGAAGTTGTGATGAGGGACTTTAAGACCTATACAAAAAAAGTGGATAATCTGCAAGTTCAGGCTGAAAAATTTTCATCGGAGTTTATGGCACTTAATGCGAGAATTGATGAAATGGAACAGTTTTCTCGAAGCAACAATGTTGAAGTATTTGGCATTCCACAGAAGAATGGGGAAAATCTAATTGAGCTGGTACAGAAAATAGGAGAATTTACAAATTTCCCAGTAGAGCGTAGTCATATTGACACTGTATACAGGGTGCGTACAAGAATCCCAGATAAACCTAAAACTGTCGTGGTCAGATTTAATTCACGGAACATTAGAGATAATTTTCTCGCAGCTTGGAAGGTCGGAAGAACTTCTTTGGGAGATGCTGGGCGTTCTGGTGTAAATATTCAAGGGGTTGGTGATGCACTTTCCATTAGCGAACATCTGACACCTTCGAATAAGCTATTGTTGGCAGATGCAAGAAGGGTAGCAAGAGAGAAGAGCTACCAGTTTATTTGGGTAAAAAACGGCCAAATATTTATGCGAAAGACAGAGCGGTCTCGAGTTATACATATTCGAGGTCGGGATGTTTTTGACAAGCTGTAAGTTTTGGTTTGTTTTTGATACTTTACAATTGTTTATTTTCTTTAAAATTTAAATGGCTCTTAGTGTTTTTTATCAAAACGCCCGCGGTTTAAGAACTAAACTTTTAAACTTTAGACTAAATTTGGCTGCAAATAACTTCGATATTGTTTGTGTGACGGAATCTTGGCTTCTAGAAGGAGTTTTGGACAGTGAATTAATAAACGGGAATGACTACACTGTGTATCGTAGGGATCGCGCATCTTCAGCTTCACAAAAGTCTGGGGGAGGCGGCGTGTTAATCATGGTGAAAAATACTTTCAACTCATCGTCTGTTCTGCAATTACAAACAGACGTGGAGGATCTTTGGGTATTGGTGACGCTTGGGAATAGTATAAAGCTTTATGTAGGATGTGTATATATTCCTCCACAGTCAGAAGACTCATTGCAATGCTTTGCTAGTGGCCTGGGTGATCTCATTGGAACAGTTGGCGATTCACCACTTCTTTTGTGCGGTGACTTCAATCGTCCTAGAATAGAGTGGAAACGACTGGCAGATACAGCAGCTTTAATTCCAGCTAACTTTGACAATAGCTCTGTGCCTTTGCTTGATGCCTTTTCTTTATGTAATTTTAAGCAGTTTAATTATGTTACTAATGTAAATCATAGAATACTTGATCTTGTTATGTGTAATGAAGAGATTGTTGAGAGCTTATTACACTGTTGTTGTCCTCTCGTTGATGAGGACGTTCACCACCCTGCTGTTGAATTCATGCTCTCTATGAAAGCTGTACATTGTTTAAAAAGGGCTGATAATAGCTCTTTTAATTTTAAAAAAGCAAATTACCCTATGATAAATCATATTCTGAAAAATATTCCTTGGCGTGCCCTGATGGAAGGTTTGGAGGTTGATCGTATGGTTGAAAAGTTATATTCTGTTATCTTTGATTGCATTAAATATCACGTCCCAATGATCCGAATAAAGAAAAAATATCCTCCATATTTTTCTCCATCAACAATTAAGTGTATCAAAGAAAAAAATAAGTATCACAAAAAGTGGAAACTCAATTGCTTCGGATTCCAGCCGTTTTTGGCGTTATATCTCATTAAAGAAGGGCAATCAAGGTATACCGTCTACGATGACATTAGATGAAGTTTCTGCTTCATCGGGAGGGGGTATTTGCGATCTTTTTGCGCACTTTTTTAGAAGCGTTTATGAAAATGGGGATGACGCACCGTATACGGATGATGCAGATGTGGGTATTGATTCACGCTCTCTATCCAGCATTTATATTACTGCAGACGAGATACTGGATTCATTGGCAAGGCTTGATGATAAAAAGGGTGCTGGACCTGACAGATTGTCGCCATATTTTGTAAAGAGATGTGGCGATTCTCTGTTAGAACCTCTGATGTTGATTTTCAATAGATCCCTGCATTCTGGAATTTATCCCATAAAATGGAAGACTGCCTCTGGTATTCCTATACATAAGGGTGGTCCTAGGAAATGTATTAAAAATTATCGTCTGATCAGTATCTTAGATGTGTTTGGAAAATTGTTTGAATCCCTGGTATATGTAAAGCTTTTTGAATTTGTCAAACAAAAAATTATTCCAGAGCAACATGGTTTTTATAGAGCCGGGTCGGTTGACACCAACTTGACTCTATATACAGAATTTCTATTGAGATCTTTGGAAACAGAAAAGCAGGTGGATGCTGTGTACACCGATTTTTCCAAGGCCTTTGATAAAATTAATCATAGCATTTTGTTGAGAAAGCTGGAGGTGATCGGTGTGCATGGAGTTCTTCTGCGTTGGGTTAGTTCGTATATGAGAAACAGATCTCAATTTATATCCGTGTTAGGTTACGAATCTATCCCTTACGAATTACCATCAGGTGTACCCCAAGGATCCCACCTTGGACCACTATTATTTCTTGTATACGTTAATGATATAAATACTTGTTTTCAATTCTGTAAATTTTTGATGTATGCCGACGACCTCAAATTATTTATTCCTATTAATTGTGAACAAGACTGTTTGCGTTTACAGGCCGACCTTAACAACTTGACTAATTATTGTAGGATAAATCAGCTTTACCTTAATTTAGATAAGTGTAGTGTTATAACTTTTACCCGTGGGAAACTATGGCAAGACTTTCCGTATCTCTTAGATAATAATATTATTACACGGGTTACTTATGTAAAAGATCTAGGCGTTACCTTTGACAGCAAGCTACTGTTCTACAGACATATTGACAATCTTGCTACTGACAGTTATCGTATGCTGGGGCTTATCATGCGGCAGGGTGCAGTCTTTTACAATAAAAAATGTTTTATCTCATTATACAATGCGTATGTTGCCAGCAAATTAAAATTTGCGTCTTCTGTATGGAATCCCCAGTATCTTATTTACAAGGAGCGTCTAGAAAAGATACAAAATAGATTTTTAAGGTTTTTGTGCTTTAAACTTAAGTTATAATTTAATAATGATTACAAAATTATGCGATACTTTTTTGAAATTCTATCATTGGAAGAAGGCCGGCTTGTCTCAGATTGTCTTTTCCTTTTTAAAATAGTAAACGGTTTGATAGACTCTCCGGAACTTCTAGGTCAGATACGTTTCAATGTTCCAAATCGACTTCTCAGGGTGGCTGAACCTTTTTCCTTGCCCTTTAGCAGAACTAACGCTGCTCTAAATTCGCCGCTGTCAAGAATGTTGAGAGCGGGTAATGAGTTCTCGGCCATCGACATGTTCAGTGGCTCATTGCTCGGGTATAAAAAAGCTCTGAAAGTCCGACTATTGTTGTTGCCTTGATTTTTTTGATTTTTTGATTCTTTATTTCCCTCCATATTATAAGTGTGTGTACAAGTATGTGCATATTGTATTTACAACTTAAATTAAATATTGTTTTGATTTGTTTTTAGAATAATGAATGATGTTTTTGTTATCACTGCTATATTTGTATTTGTATACTCTGTATGTGATCCTATTTTGGGGGCAACCCCGTTGGTATCCAAATAAATAAATAAATAAATTAACGCCTGGTGTCTTAATAATGGCCTATCACTTAATATTTCCAAATGTAAAGTCATGTTTTTCACAAATAAAGCTGTACCACTTGAGTTTAACTACCACTATTTGTCGTGGCTCAACTATTCTAGACTTGGGAGTAACCTTTGATTCTCAGCTTAGGTTCACTCAGCATGTAAGTAACATGTTGTCATCATCAGAGAAATGTGCGTGTTTTGTAATCCAAAACAGGAAATTCTTTTCTTTAATCATCTTGTATAACTCCTTTGTCCGTTCAAAATAAGAATGTGCTAGTTTTTGCAGGTCTCCTTTCTACTCTGTTTATAAAACTGTCTTGGGGTTATTGCAGTGTAAATTCGGGAAGTATTTATTTTTCTTCAGTGAACACCATTATCCAGTAAGGGGTTTTCCCCACAGTTCTTTATAAGATAGATTTCAGTTCAACTTTATAGAAAAAAAGACGAATAACACAAGGAATGTTTTTTTCTTAAAGCTTACCCTTGGTAACACTGAGAGCCTGTCCTAAACTTCGTTCCCAGATATCCTTATGTACAAGATCCTCACACTATCATACTCGAAATGCACATACATTTGCTCTTCCTATTCCAAGAACGTACATCTTAATCAAATCCCGTATTTATTTTATGTGTCATCTTTATAATTTACACTGCTTTCTTCTAAACTTCAGAGATTCTCTACCTAATACGAGGTCGGGTCAATAATTCCGTGACTTTTTGAATGAAACACAGGTTTTTTGACAAAAAATCATTTTATTTGTCAACATAGTCTCATTTGAGCTCTATACACTTCGTCCAATGTTTCTCCAATTTTTTTAGCACTCCCAAAAAATAAGATTTGCCGAGGTCTTCAAAATAGGTATTTGTTTGTGAGGTGATTTCATCATTGGAGTCAAATCTCTTTCCGCCGAGCCATTTCTTTAAGTTTGGAAACAAGAAATAGTCACTTGGGTCTAAATCCTGAGAATAGGGCAGATAAGGGAGCAATTCGTATCCCAATTTATGCAATTTCGCCATAGAGACTACACATTTGTGCACCCTTGCATTGTCTTGGTGGAAAATAACTTTTTTTTTGGCCAAATGTGGTCGTTTTTTCTTCAAATCGTCATTGAATCGGTCCAATAAGTTGGTATAATATTGCCATTGATTGTTCTTCCCGTTTGAAGGTAATCAATGTGGATTATACCATGTGCATCCCAAAAAACGGTCGCCATGACTTTATTGGCTGACAAACCCACCTTGGCTTTTTTCGGCGCCGATTCGCATGGAGAAACCCACTGTTTTGACTGCTGCTTGGTCTCTGGTGTGTTGTAATGAATCCATGTTTCGTGCACGGTTACAAAACGGCGCAAAAACTCGTCCCTATTATGGTTGCAGAACGCCAAACACTCCTTCGAAGTTGTCACACGATTGCATTTGTGGTCGATTATGAGCAAATGCGGCACCCATCTTGCGGATAGCTTTCTCATACGCAAGTGATCATGCAAAATCGAAACCACTGAGGCATGTGATAAGCCTATGGCTTTCAATCGTCGATCGGCCAACACCATATCATGAATTTTTTCAATTGTTTCGGGTGTAGCGACCTCAACTGGACGTCCAGAACGTTCGGCGTCATTTGTGCTTGTACGAAAGCAACGAAATTCAGTAAACCACTTTTTTACCATGGAAATTGATGGTGCAGTGTCCCCATAGTATTTATCAAGCTTAGCCTTGGTTTGAGTGATGGTTTTTTCTGCAAAAAATAATGTTTGATGAGCGCACAAAATTCACTTTTTTCCATTTTCGTTATAACTCAAGAGGTTGGCTGCTTTCAATGGATATCTAACACAAACTAAATGATGCAGCTTGTTCAAAATTTGACAGGAGTCAACTGACAGATGCTTGTTGACAGGAGCAGTGTTGCCCTTCCTGTGAAGAGGCGGGAAATTAAAAAAGTTAGGCTTTAAATAAATAAATTGCCTGGAAGTTTTTGAAATCTATCAAACAAGACTGTGGCACAGTCATGCACCAAAAAGCTTGGCACCATGTCTGGTCCACGCGTAAGCCTTGGCATTATCTTTTTTAATGCACTCAAGACCTCTGTTATAAGCTCAAAATAATTAACATCACTTAATTGATTAATATTAAATAGAACTACTAAAGATGAATTAGTAGGCAAAAATACTTCAGAAAATTGATGAGCAAAACCATTTACAATGTCTTGTGGAGGGTCAATGATTCCTCCAGAATCATCAAAAAATGAGCTGGGAATACGAGATGTTGTAGACTTATATCTAATGAAAGACCAAAATGTCGATGGGTTGCTCCGAAGCATTGATTGCGAATGTCGAATATACTTCCTATATGCAGCATTTGTTGGAATTTTTCGCCCCCTACACAGATTGTTGTAAAATCCATGATAATTATGGTGACATCCTTTCTATTTTGCTTTCTTTGATCAAGTTCAATTCTCAGAGTTGTGAGGTGCTGCATTATTGTCTGATCTGCACCAATTTTGGGTCACATTGAAGGGGATTAGTAATTTGTCACATTATTTTACTATTGCTATCATTTACAGCTCATTGCTTTTGTAAATGGGAGTGCACATGGAGGGTGCGAGCTGCTGGGGTTAAGCCGGGTGGATCCCAGGTTTTGCGCCGCAGCAATTTTTTTCCGTCTTCATAAATATTTCACTGTAATAATATTCTTGTTTTTTCAGGCAACAGATATTCAAGAAAAGGCTTTCTATATAAAAATTTCTCTCTAAGTGCTGTTATTATTGAGGGAGTAAAACCGTCACTGGCTGAACTTGAAAGGTTTGAAGAACAACCAGAAGGAATTGACTTAGAATTGCCAACAGAGAAGGAAGATAAGACAAGTACTCATTCATTTAGTGCCGGTGATAATGTAGAAGTCTGCGAAGGAGAATTGAGCAATTTACAGGTTCGATGCTTTTTTAATGCATAACATTTAGACAGAATTTTTGTTGCCAGTTAATTTTATTTAGTTATTAGTGTACTAATTTTTGTGTACAGGTGTACCATTTTGGTTGCAATGCTAGATATCTCGGTTATTAGTAATGATAGAACCTTGCGGTTTTCATGAACCTCAGCTACTTTTTTTGTGAAACGCAATATGCTGCAAACAGAATTGTCATAGACAATTGGCCTCGCTTGGTTGTTACTCGGGAGCGGGGTTTCAGATTATACCGCCATGGATTGAGCCCTGGCGTGTGTCGTGTGTCCAGACGTCCCGGGGGCTCTGATCTCTGATGAGTGGTAAACACCCAGAGTTTGGAGCCCATACTGTGTGCTACGAAACAGACGGACGGCCTCGCTGGGGTGATGCTCGGGAGCAGGACTCGATGGGATGTTGCCTTGAGTCTTAACACTGTTAGGTGTCAGGTTTGGAAGAGCCTGAGGGGAGCTGAGATCTCTACGGGTGGATTACAACTGGCGATTAGATGCTGCTCGAGAGCGGGACTTCATGATACCGCCTCCAGGCAAACACTGATGGATGTCGGGTCCAGACGAACTCGGAGAGAGGTTATCTCTCTTTGAGCTTCGAAACGGGCAAGCGACTTTACTCAGATGGCAGTACACCTGCCAAACAAACTCTCACCCTCAAGAAAAGATCTACTCCCTCAGGGAGCTGGAATTGATGGGTGAAATCTAAATAATTAGACGTGAGCCACAATAGACCTAAGGTCGCGGTGGAGGGACTGTAATAGCCCACTCACAATAAAATCTAATGTTTTTTTTTTTTTTAATTGGACAGCCTGTATATTTGTCAAAAAATTAATTTGCATTTTCACAAGCTGATAATTCACATTCAAAATTTTGCAGCAGGTCATGCAAAAAGATGCTGCTGTTTATTTCTTTCCATATGCTAACAATAAATTGAGAAGATTATTTAATAACAGCTATTTATCAATATATCTATTTCTAATTTTCCACAAAACAGTGCTACCTACCTAGATTTATGTAACAAAATGAAATAACATTAACAAATAATTATTATCCCATAAGCCTATCAGCCAAAACCAACTGGAAAATCGTAACATAAGCACTAAAGTAATCTATCAAATGAAAAGAACTGTTCAAAATGATATCCATTCTGTTGTATGCATGCTTCACATACTTTTCCTATTTGTTTGAAGGAATTAAGCAAAACAACATGATGATTTTGTAAGTAGTAAGAACTTTCTCTTATTGTGTTTCCTAAATCTTGAATATTATCATAATGAACTTTGGAAATATCATTCTCCAGATATAACCATAGAAATAAATCTAATGTAGACAAGTCTGGGGACCTATGGGCCATCTTGGCCCATTGGTTCCGATGAGTTTATTTGCAAAATTATTCTCCAGAAATAACCTCGCCATTTGAGAATTGAGTGCAGGAGCCCCGTCCCGTTGAGAATTAATTTCGTTTACATGTGCTAAAGGAACATCATCAAGTAATTCAGTTATAGCTGTCTCTAAAATTTCAACGTAGCGATTGGCTGTTAGGTTTCTCTCAAATATATCAAATTTTATATGTGCTCCTAATAGGAACCAAGACGCATTTGGATCAAACCTGCCCTGCTGTCTTCTGGAAAATATTTGGTGTTGGTTTTCTGGGGAATCTGCTATTGTGCCTATTAAGTATACCATAATTACTAAAATGAGCTTCGTCTGCCCATATAACATATAAGCACACTTGTAGAAACCCAATCACCATAACACATCATGTGTTATGGTGATTGGGTTTCTCCAAGTGTGCTTATAAGTGCTCATCACAGGTACCAACCTTTGCTTAGTTGCTCATCACAGGTTATAACTTTCACTTAGTTGACCATATAACCTTCATTGCAATATCTAACCGTGTCACATCTTCCCCAATACCAATTGCAGAAGACTACCCGACGTTGACCTGACCTGACCTGACCTGGCCAGACCTGACCATATAACATATAAGCACACTTGGAGAAACCCAATCACCACAACACATCATGTGTTGTGGTGATTGGGTTTCTCCAAGTGTGCTTATAAGTGCTCATCACAGGTACCAACCTTTGCTTAGTTGACCTTCATTGCAATCTCTAATCATTGCAATCTCTAACCAAGTCACATCTTTAACCATTGCAATCTCTAACCAAGTCACATCTTTCGCAATACCAATTGCAGAAGACTACCTGGCGTTGAGCATTCCCAGGGTCTAGGTGCTGGACAAGCCTAAATTTGTATGGGTGGTATTTATGTTTTCTTAGAATTTTTAAACTTTAGGTTTTGGAATCCCTACGCTCTGAAATGGCTCTTCAGGAGTTTGTAGGGTAAGCTTCTACATTATCCAAAACTGTGACTTCCTCAACGTCTCGATTTTCTTTAATATATGTTTGTGAACGAGGTTTGATGATCTGTGACCAAGTAAATTCTTTTTTGTTCGGTGAAAAGTGGATGTATCGGGTTGCCTCCTTTGTGGATCTCTAAATAAAAGTAAAGCAATAGTATTTAAACATAGAATAGAATAGAATAACTTTATTAGCCACAAGATCACACAAAAAATGAAATTGGCCAGTCAAGATAAAAAATTATACATAAAGTACATGCAAATGTGAAACTAAAAATGAACAAAAATACATGCACATCTAAAACACACAATATCTGCTTATCACTAAAACATTGGATCACCTGGCCATTGAGAATCTCAACTGCGGCACTACATTAAAATATTCATCTGTTCTGTATAGACAAGCCTGTATTAAAAAATCTCTAATAATTGTTCGGAATTTATTAATAGGTTCATTTCTCAACCACCTTGTGAGTGCATTGAAAAAGTCGACCCTAACCGTTTTAGTTTTATTTATCCGATGTCTCGGTTGGATTAAATTATCTTTATGTCTGGTGTTATAACTATGCACTTCAGCATGTGTGTCAAAACTTCTCCTGTTCTCTCTTACCACCAACAATTGTCTGTAAACCACCAGTGAGTATAGTGACATTATGTTAAGTTCCTGAAAGATGGGTTTACAGTGAGCACAGCAACCGGCCCCGACAATACCTCTGACAGCTGCTTTCTGCAACACAAAGAGTCTATCCAAGTGCACACTCGCTGCATTTCCCCATGCAAGCAAACAGTAATTCAGATGTGAGTAAAACAACCCATAATAGGTGATCAAAGCTGCCTCAGGTCCAGCCATTGCAGAAATCTTACGCACTGCATATACTGATGAGGCTAGTCTACCAGCCAGCGAGTCTATTTGGCTCCTCCATACAAGAGCAGGGTCGATGTTGAAACCAAGAACATTTGTAGCAGTGTTCGACTCATTAGAAGTGACCCTGGCATGAAAACTGATTAAAGCTGTCTTATGCCCATTGAGGAACAGTTCATTATCATTAAACCAAGCTCTCGCCTCACGAAGAACACTGTCCACAGTCTTATTGACATCACTACCAGCATTACCAGTGATAATAAAAGTTGTGTCATTTGCAAAGAGGGCTGTTGCTATCCTGCTCTGTTGGATGCCATCAGGAATGTTAGGAGGAAGATCATTTATATATATGAGAAAGAGAAGTGGCCCTAGTACAGAACCTGAGGCACCCCTCTACGAATGTATCCCACTTCACTGTATTTTCCACCATGAAAAACTCTCTGTGTTCTATTATTAAGGTATGACCGCAGCAACTCCCGACAGGCTCCCCCAATACCATAATGACTCAACTTTGTCAAACATATTTCGTGCGAGACAAAATCAAATGCCTTTGTTAAGTCTGCAAAAACTGCACAGCATTGTTTTTTCTGTTCAAAAGCACAATTTACGATCTCTAGAAGATACGATATCGCATCCATGGTGCTGCATCTCTTGCGGAAACCATACTGATGTTCATAGAATATATGGTTATCTTCAAAGTAACTATAAAGTTGTTAAAAAATAAGGAATTCGGAGAGTTTTGAGAGTATCGGCAAAACGGAAACCTGCCTAAAATTGCCAGGATCGTTGCAGTCCCCCTTCTTGAAAAACGCAAGTACCTTCGCACACTTCATCAACGCAGGGAAACAACCCTGCGTCATGCAGAGATTAAAGATATGTGTCAGTGGCAGAGCAATAAAATCCCCAGACCTCTTAATGACATATGAGTCCATACCAAATATATCCTTTGATTTTGTATTTTTAAGTTTATTGATAGCATTCCTGACATCCTCCCCAACAACTGGTTTCATGAAAAAAGAGTTCGCTGGACTTTGAATCCCAGAGAAATAAGATTCTGGGGGAATTTAATTTATTTCCCACTGCATTATTTACCAACCTCTCTGCATAGGATGTAAAAAATTCATTGAATGTATTTACTGATATATTAGTATTAGAATTCAAGATCTTACTTCTACCTGTTTCACAATTTATAATTTGCCAAATTGTTTTTGATTGATTGTCAGACTTTTGGATAGCTTCAGTTGCCACCTTAGCTCTCGACTGCCTCAAAAACAATTTATATTTGGTCCTTATTTCTCCATAAAGCTGTTTATTCGATGGTGTAGGATGCATCTTATAAACATCATGTAAGAACAATACTTGCACCTTTAACTCCCTGTGCTCGGATGCGTTACTATCCTCAATACTCGATTGTTTCACCACCCACCTACGACGCATCAACGGGAAACTGTTCTCAAAATGATACCGAAAGATATTAAAAAATGAGCTATAAGCATCCCCTGCAGAATCAGTGGCAAATACACACTGCCAATTCTCGGAAGCCAATGATTGTTCAAAATCATTGAAACTATGCTGGCCATATGACCTCCTCCACTCTACATCCTGGAGCTGTGCAGCATCAATTCTGTATTCTAAAAACTGTGCTTCATGATCAGAGGCAATTACCGGGAGAACTCTGGCACTCATAAAATCAAAATCAACAAAAATGTTATCGATGCAGCTGCTGTACCCATTAAACTGTCTAGTAGGAGAGAACACAGTCTGCTGAAGGCCGAAAGACTAACTCAAAACCAACTATTTACCTGTTACGATATATCCCAGATGCCGCTTCATTACTTAAATATTAATTACTTAATATAAAACACGCTAACATATCGTATTTGTCAAAATGTTTGAAAGTTTGGTTTACTGCCATAGTCACAAATATATTTTCACACAATAAATAAATACAAAAATACCAGCCAAATTTGATCATAAAATTCAAAATTTATATAATTAAGACAAGCAGTGACACAGCATAGAACAAATTATGGGAACTGTCACTTGCTCCCAAGTAAACGATAAACAGCAGCATTTTTTGCATAGCATACTGCAAAATTTATTTAGTTGTTTATTAAAATAGACCCATAATATTATACATTTTTGAGAAGCTTGTGAAAATGCAAATTAATTTCTTCACAAATATATAGGGGTCCCGTTAAAAAAAAACAGTGGTCAATATTTCAAAAACAGTAATATTTAGAAAAAAACTAACTACGCCACTGGATTTTACGTAAAAAGTTCTAAAAGGGTTCATTTTTACCGTTTTAATAAGTTGTCAAGACAACTGAAATCCAAGGGGTACCTGAAAATGCAATATTTTCAAAATCATCCTATAGCTCAGAAACTAAAAGGGCTATGACGACCATTTTGTTTCCGGCATCTTTCATTTCACGAAAAGTAGCTCAGGTTCACGAAAACCACAAGGTGCTGTCTTTACGAATAACCGAGATACCCAGCAATTGCAACCAAAATAGGACACCTTGTACAAAACTAGCCAAGTTTTAGCAGTTATTAAGTTTACTCATTTTTAATAGGGTAAAATTCTAACAATTGATGGCTCTATGATCACCATCATGCCCAAACATGAAGATCTTAAAGATACGCTAGTATTTCAAGCTTCAGAACTAAGAAAATATTTCAGAATGGGAGACCACGTTAAAGTTTTATCAGGTATGTTAATATTTTTCAACTTTCAATATAATTCCCTATTGTTAAATATTTTTCTTACCCAGCAGCAACAATAAAAAAAAATTCAATATGAGTTGATTCATTTCCTTATCGGGTGTTCTTTTGTTTTTATAATTATATCTTGTTTTGTATTCTCTATTTTAATTTTAATTTTATCCTTTCACAGGTCGATATGAAGGCGACACAGGTCTCGTAGTTCGTGTGGAGAACAATCGTGTAGTCTTGATCTCCGATTTGACAATGCACGAGATGGAAGTTCTACCAAAAGATTTGCAGTTGTGCAATGATATGGCCAGTGGTGTGGATTCTTTGGGTAAATTTGAGTGGGGCGATCTGGTTAATTTGGATGCAGAAACTGTAGGAGTTATAGTTAGATTGGAAAAGGAAAATTTCCATGTGCTTAATATGCATGGTAAGTATTACTATAATTAGGTTAACATGTTCCCTGCCAACTTCGTAATAGGTGATTGGGCCAAGTTAGCTGGCTATGTGTGAGGTCAGGCTCTGTCCGGTCAAGTTAGCTGGCTATGTGTCAGGTTTTGGTTCTGTGGATTGGTTTAATCACACTTGTTCACCCTTTTATTAAAGGTTTTGTAATGTTCCTATTATTAGAATTCAGTGTTCACACAAAATTAGATATATTCTAACTTCGGAGCAGGCTTGCTCCAGATTTTCCAGAGTAAAATTCGCTGATGACAGGACACCATTTCAGCAGGGATTCTTGAATAATTTGAGCAATGAATTGAAGCAATGTGTTGACAATGCATAGAGAGATATCACCATTAAATATGTCAAGGGTGTGCCTAGTATTGTCCCTGTTGCTCAGCAAAAACAACTAGATAATTCTCTGATGAACTTGTCGATATTTTATACTATTATTGCTTCTCTTTGTGTCAAGTTTGATGATGTAACAGTCGTTTAGGACAGCTCACCTGCCTGTATCATATTGACAGAAACCTGGATTTCACCTAGCTTGCCTGATTCGACTGTAAATGTGCCAGGTTACAACCTCCTGCGGTGTGATCGTTTGGACAGATGTGGTGGTGGTGTTTGTGTGTATCTGAGGGAAGGAATTATCCTTTTTTGACTATGCATTTTCTCAGCTCGACATTGCTGTCCACTCCATGGAATCGCTATGGCTGAGGTTAGATGGACCCAATTCCATGTTCCATCTGGCGGTGGTCTATAGACCACCCAATTCTTCCCTGCAAGCGGACCAACAACTTGTGGATGTCATCAGAGCGAATTCAATGTTGTAGAACCTCATTATCATGGGTGACTTTAACATTTCCGAACATTAACCGGACAACTTAAGTTTGTGGCAATACTCCGCATGCTGATTTTGTTGAGATGCTTCTGAAAACTAGAACATACTCGTTTCAGATCTGTGCAGAGCCCCTCGCTGCTTGATATGGTATTATCTACTGATGAAAACCTGATATCATCTGTCAAATATCTGGCTCCTATTCTGACCACGTACCTATCATCGCTAATGTACAAGTTGTGCAGAATCATCACGAATCCTGTTTATATTGCATGTCAGTAAAGCTTGACTTGGCTCGCCTGGGAGAGACTGCACTGGCAAAGAAGGCTAACAGTATCCTGTACATATATACATATATATATATATATATATATATATATATATATATATATATATATATATATATATATATATATATATATCTCCACTCCTCTTCAACCTGTATTCTGAAAGCATCTTTCAGGATGCGCTCAAACAACGTGACCTAGGTATTAAGGTGAATGGAGTGTGGATAAACAACATACGGTACGCAGATGACACAGTCCTAATTACAGACAACATGAAAGACTTGCAGGATATTCTTAATGCTATAGGCGACAGTAGCAAAAACTTGGGCCTTAATATCAACACCAAGAAGACAAAATTCATGATAGTTTCTTGCAAGCCGGAAGAACATCATAATGCAAGCCCAACACACAACAGATGTCCAGTAGAACGGCTATATAAATTTAAATATTTAGGCACGTGGCTGTGTGAAAACTGGATGTGTGAAACGGAGATCAGATGCCGAATCGAAATGGCTTGAAACACCTTTATGAAATTCAGGAAAGTTCTTACCAACACTGATTTTGACCTCAACCTAAGAATTAGATTTGTTACGTGTGGTCAGTGTTACTATATGATGTGGAGGGCTGGATGCTGAAGATGAATACCATCATAGACTTGAAGCCTTCGAAATGTGGACATAAGAGATGTATACTAAAAGTCCCATGGGCGGCCAGAAAAACAAACGAGGAGATCCTAAGAACGGTTAAAAGAGAACGTGAACTGTTGAACACCATCAAGCACAGAAAAACAGCATATCTGCACCACGTAATACGGAAGGAAACATACCAATTCCTACAATTGGTAATTGAAGGAAAGATCGAGGGGATGGCTCAGAAACGTGAGACAATGGACAGGACTAAAAACTGTAGGAGACTTATTCAGCGCCATCAAAAATAGGGAAGAATGGGCACATGTGATCACGAATATCTATTAGTGGATAAGCAATAGAAGAACATTATATATATGTATATATATATATATATATATATATATATATATATATATATATATATATATATATATATATATATATATATATATATATATATATATATATATATATATATATATATATATATATATATATATATATATATATATATATATATATATATATATATATATATATATATATATATATATATATATATATATATATATATATATATATATATATATATATATATATATATATATATATATATATATATATATATATATATATATATATATATATATATATATATATATATATATATATATATATATATATATATATATATATATATATATATATATATATATATATATATATATATATATATATATATATATATATATATATATATATATATATATATATATATATATATATATATATATATATATATATAGCACATGTTAGTTAGTTTTTCGTGTTTGTGGCATCATGGATATTATACAAAGGAAAAGAGAAAGGATAATTACATTCAGTGAGCACTGAGCACACATCCATGGTGCCAATAGGCATTGTTAGTGAGTGTTGCTCAAGCTTGGGAGCTGTAAATAAGATAATTAAACAAAAAAGGGAGACTGAATCAGTTGAAGTTCTGCAGAAGGGCAAATGTGGAAGAAAAAGGAAGACAACTCCCTGAGGTGAATCAGGGTTTTTAATAAATAGTAAGCTGAACCTCACAAAGACAAGCTATGACCTTCAGCAAGACTTGGATAATGCCGGAGTGAAAATTCGTAACTATACAATATATAATTTGCAGAGGCCTGTTCTAAGGAATAAGAAAAACTGTGAGACCTCAAAAGAAACAGATTCTGACAGATGAAAAAAAGACATTTGGGCAAAAAAATGCTCAGTTGTGAGAAGAACACTGGAGAAATGTCTTGTTCTCAAATAGTTTTGGGTGCAGGGGTACCGATCAAAATTCTTGTGAAAAGGTGTGGACGAAAGCAGCTCACTTGGTTCAGACAGTGAATCATCCAGTGGAAAAATTGGGCTGTTTTTCATTTATGTGAACAGGGAAACCTAAGCCTATTGAGGGCATGATGAACAGTGCAAAATATAAAGAGATATTCGAAATGTGTTTGTCCAGAGAACTGGAAAAAGTTCAAGCAGTTGGTGAACCAGTCTTGTGGCGAACTCAGTGAAATATTTCAAGGACAAAAAAAAAACCTTACTAGACTGGCCTGAAAATTCACCGGACATTAATCCTATTGAGAATTTGTGTTCTATATGCAAGGCCAGATTGCTAAAAATGGATTGTACAACAAAAAGTAAGATAATTGAGACTATTATTCAGGTGTGGTTTTGAGATCACAAAATCAAGGAGAATTACAACAAATGAATTAATTCTATGCCAAAACTGCCGATTTTTCAATGAAACTCGGCAAGTGCCTTTCTTTTATTAATGGCTTGAATGAGTTCGTTAGCCAGGAAAATCGGGCAGGGTTTTCCGGGAAAAATTTTTTCTCCGAAAATTAAAAAGCTGTTTAAATGAAATTCAATGGTTATGTTGCCTTGGAAGAGACCTTACTACGTACGAAAACTCAGCTTTCTAAGTTTATAGAAAATTGAGTTATTCAAATTTTGAATTTTCTTCCGAAAAAAAAATTTATTCTCCGAAAATTACGAAGTTATTTTAATTAAATTCAGTGGTTATATTGTCTTAGGAAAGGCCTTACTACATACCAAAATTAAACTTTCTAAGTTAATAGAAAATTGAGTTATTCAAATTTGAAGCATTTAATAAAAATTCACTACCATAACGCACTTGCTGCGTCCCGATTTTTTTAGTATCCTTAAGGCTAAATATTCATCTAACAGCTGTGTGTTTTTTTTACAGGTAAAGTGGTAGAATGTCGTCCTGGATCACTGCAGAAGCGTCGTATCAACCGTTTCACTGCTGCTCTTGATTCTTTCCGTAACAATTTGCATCGTAGGGACATGGTTAAAGTGATTGATGGTCCTCACTCTGGTTTTTCAGGTGAAATCAAACATTTATACCGTAACTTTGCTTTCCTGCATTCTGTTGAGTTCCTCCAGAACGGTGGGATATTTGTATGCAAGACGAAGCATCTTCATTTGGCTGGTGGAAGTAAAACCATGCCAAACGCAGATATATCCACAGGAATGGAGTTTATGTCCCCAAGAAGGAGCTCACCCATGCATCCATCAAGTGGTGGTGGTGGTAAGTATTATTTGTTCTGCATTTCCTCTCTTTACTGTTTTACTAAGACATTTTTATGATAATAGTTGTTATTATTATTATGAGTCAGTGGTTAATGTTATAAATAATATTCTAACAGTTTTCCACATTTTGCTTCTTAAAGAAGGTGAATTGTCAAAAGAATGTTATAGTAAATAATTGTAAAAGTCATACTACTCTCAATATTGTCCTGCTGGATATTAGAAGTCTAAATAATAAAATTTTGAATTTGGAAGTCACAAAATTAACATATTTCGTTTGGCAGAAATATCTGAGTTCTTTTATTATCTATCGGATGTGCTTCTGCCGGTATTTCTTATAAAGTAATCTTTCAGTAGACTAGTAGTAGACAGTAACACTTGGAGAACCCAAATCAAAACAACACATTTTGAAAAAGACCATCAATTTTTCATCCTCTGATGGCACTAATTTTGTTAGTGAAACGATCGTCAGGTCATTTTTAAAATGTGTTGTGGTGATCTGGGTTCTCGAGGAGAAATAAGGACCAGATATAATTTGATTTTGAGGCAGTCAAGAGCTATGGCGGCAACTGAAGCTGTCTAAAAGTCTGACAATAAATCAAAAACAATTTGGCAGATTATAAATTGTGAAACGGTAGAAGCAAGATCTTGAATTCTGAAACTAATATATCAGCAATTACATTTAATGAGTTTTTTCATCCCATGCCAAGAGGTTGGTAAGTAATGCATTGGGAAATAAATTGAATTCCCCAGAATCTTATTTCACTGGGTTGTAAAGTCCACCGAACTCTTTTTTCATGAAACCAGTTGTTAAGGAGGATGTCAGGAGTGCTATAAATAAACTTAATAATACAAAATCAAAAGATCTATTTGGTATGGACTCCTATGTCATTAAAAGGTCTAGAGATTTTATTACTCTGCGACTGGCACATATCTTTAATCTCTGCATCACAAAGGGTTGTTTCTCTGCTGTAAACAAGGAGGACTGCAGTGATCCTGGCAAATTTAGGCAGGTTTCAGTTTTGCTGATGCTCTCAAAAATCTATGAATTCCTTATATTCCAACAACTTTATAGCTACTTTGAGGATAACCATCTATTCTATGAACATCAGTATGGTTTTCGCAAGAGATGCAGCACGATGGATGTGATATCGTATCTTCTAGAGATGGTAAATTATGCATTTGAACAGAGAAAATGGTGCTATGCAGTTTTTGCCGACTTAACAAAGGCATTTGATTGGGTCTCGCACAAAGTATGTTTGACACAGTTGAGTCATTATGGTATTAGTGGAGTCTGTCTGGAGTGTATGCTGTCATACCTTAATAATAGAACAGAGAGTTTTTCATGGTCGGGAATACAGTGTGAAGGGATACATTTGTAGAGCGGTGCCACAGGGTTCTATCCTCCGACCACATATCTTTCTCACATATATATATATATATATATATATATATATATATATATATATATATATATATATATATATATATATATATATATATATATATATATATATATATATATATGATCTTCCTCCTAACATTTCTGATGACATCGGACAGATCAGAGTAGCAACAGACCTCCATGCGGGTGACACAACTTTTATTATCAGTGGTGATGCTGGTAGATATGTTGGTGAGACAGTGGACAATGTTCATCGTGAGGCGGGAGCTTGTTTTAGTGATAATGAACTGTTTCTCAATGAGGATAAGACAGCTTTCATCCATTTTCATGCCAGGGTGACTTCTGATAAGTCAGAGTCTGCTAGGAAATTTCTTGGTCTCAACATCAACCCTGCTCTGGTATGGAAGAGCCAAAAAGACTCTTAGGCTCGTAGGCTAGCCACATCAGTGTATGCAGTGCTTAAGATTTGTGCAATGAATTTTGATCACCTATTTTATAGGTTATTTTACTCACATCTCAATTACTGTTTGCTCGCATGAGGAAATGCAGCGGGCATGCACTTGAATAGACTCTGTGTGCTGCAGAAAGCAGCTGTCAGAGGTGTTGTCGGAGCGGGTTGCTGAGCCCACTGTAAACCCATCTTTCAGGAACTTAACATAATGTCACTACTCACTGGTGGTTTACAGACAATTGTTGGTGGTGAGAGAGAAAAGTAAAAGTTTTGACACACATACTGAAGTGCATAGTTATAGCACCGGACAAAGGGATAATTTAATCCAACAGAGGCATCGACTAATAAAACTAAAACGGTTAGGGCCGACTTTTTCAATGCACTCCCAAGGTGGTTGAGAAATGAACCTATCAATAAATTCAGAACAATTATTAGAGGTTTTTTAATACGGGCCTGTCTATACAGAACAGTTGAGTATTTTAATGTAGTGCAGCAGTTGAGATTACCGACAGCCAGGTGATCCATTGTTTTAGTGATAAGCAGACATTGTGTGTTTTAGATGTAAATGTATTTTTGTTGATTTTTGTACGCATTTTGTAGTTTGCATTTACATGTGCCTGATGAATAATTTTTGTCATGACTGGCCAATTTCACTTTTTTGTGTGATCTTGTGGCTAATAAAGTTATTCTATTCTATTCTATTAATTTTTTTCTTCCAATAAGGTGGATTTGGTGCTCCTAGAGGTGGGGGTGGCGGCGGACGGGGCCGTATTGCCCGAGATAGAGATCTCATTGGTTCCACAATCAAAATCACCAAAGGTCCTTACAAGAACAATATTGGTATTGTTAAAGATGCTACCCAAACCGCAGCAAGAATTGAACTACACACGTCATGTCAAACAATCTCTGTTGATAGAAATCATATTTGCGATGCTGGTAAGTATCTTTCCTTATACTGTTCTATTTCGTTATTTTTTAACGATTCCCAATCTTTATTTATAGTATTTTTCTTTGCTAATAAATTCGTTACTAGTTTTTTCCTCACTAATATGTTTATTTTTTAGGTACTCCAAGCAGCAGAGATGGCAGCACTTCAAGTTATGCAAGAACACCTGCTTACTCTGGCAGCCAGACACCGTTATACAGAGATACCGGCAACAAAACACCTATGTGTGACTCTGGTTCTCGTACACCATTACATTATGGATCAATGACTCCGATGCATGACGGTTCCAGAACTCCTAACGCTTCCTCTGAATGGGATCCTTCAGTGTCTAATACATATCCATCGCCTGGTTATAATCCAGGTAAGTTGATAATTAGCCTATATTTTACTGTATACTTAAGGATATACTAATTTAGATATGTGCCGACATTAGTCAATTGAAAAACTACATGGCATTGTTAGCAAATTAAATCTCAAGTTGAGAAAATGAAGAGGTAAATCTCAACGGCCTTCTGTTAGCAACACTTCTGTTCTTATAGTTAAAGAAGTTTCAAGGTGGTTTGAAACTATAATTACTGTTCGATTTACAGTCTTTGCCTGTGGTAGAACGGAACCCTGGATGGTGTGCAGTCTCTTCTGACAGTTAAACGGAATCCTGAACTTCTTTCTGCAACTATTTACATTATGTGTAATAGGAAACAGAATGCCTGGTCACTTTACAGTCTTTTCTTGCGGTAGAATGGAATCTTTGACTGCTTTTCGCAATTATTTACATTATGTGTAATATAAAACATAATGCATACTGGTTGATGGTCTCTGTATGGCTGAACGGAACCCTGGACTGCTTGTGCAATTATTTAGCAATGATGCTTGTAATTTACTCCTATCTTTAACACTTACTGTCTTTCTTTTGGAGAGTTGTTTTCCGCCTCACTTTCTGCAGTCCTTGCCTTTAGATAATTTATGGTCATTCCTGGTAAGCCTTGTCTTCAATTCTAAATATTGTTACGTTCTACAGGGTTCCGGATTTGTTTACTAACAAAACACAGCTTTCCAAACTACTAATTTATTATTACCAACTATTTTCCAACACCAGTGTCAACTAAAATATATCTCTTCTCTATTATTAAATGTCCATAGAATTATATTCCACTATCGCCTTCTATGATCGCTTCCTATACCACAACACTTACTGTTAATTGGCTTTATTCTCTATGATCACTTCTTTACACCACCTTATTGAATACTGAATCAACTTATTCTGTGCACCGCTCGTCTATTTATACTTGTCTATAGAGATTCTAGACGTTCCACACTATTCTACACCTGTCAGCTCTGGTCTATTCCAGAAATGTCATTACAGAGTGTTCGTTGTGACACTGCCCCCCTCTTATATTCGACTGTCCCGGTCAAATTCTGACATTTCTTGGTACGGCGTAAGTCTGTGCATATGGACCACCTTCATCTTGCTCTTCGGGCTCCTCTGAATGCGATAGACAACGTCATTGATCCTTTTGACCACCTTATAAGGACCTTGCCATAATTTCTGTAGTTTCGGTGACCGTCCCTTGCGTCGTACTGGATTGTAGAACCACACACGATCTCCTTTAAAACCAGCTGAATTAGGTGGCACGTCATAACGGGTCTTCATGCGGTCGCTTTCTATTCATATATGCATTCCGACAGCAGAGTGAATGGTTTTTCTTCTCGTCGAGGCTTCCTTCAAGCGAAGTTCTTAGGTGGTACCGGTTCTTCCGTGTAGTTGCTGTTGTTTTGATGTTTCTACTTGCATAAATATCTCGGCGGGCCCTATTCATCCTTTCGACATCGGCTCTGTTCCAACAAATGTGTTTATTGGATTTTTTCTGGGTTGGCTTCACATTTACGTGGTCTTTGCACCCTTCGTCTTGTATTTCTCTCATACTTCCTTTTCCACTTGCTCCTGGCTGTGTAACTGGGTCGTCTCTTCCTCTCACCGCTCTGTTCACTGGAATGACACTTTCACGGCAGGCGTTGCTATTTTCCTCTATGGTGATTTTCCGTACTACCAGGTTACTGCCAGGCGACATTAATATTTCTTCACCGCCGATAGTCAGGATGTTAGTGCCAAGATCAAGTTTAGCGCACTGACGCTGAAGTATGTCCAAACAAATTATAATCGGGTCTGATATGGCAGCGACTATGGCTCTCTGCTTTGCCTTCCATGTCCCAATTTGCAGCACGACGTCAGTTTCGCCAAATACCTGGATCCGATCACCACCGGCTGCATTTACTCTGTACATTCTGCCTGGCTCTCTTACTCGCCATCTTGGAACCATGTCGCGGCGAATAATCGTCCTAGGTGCGCCTGTGTCGACGACCATCTGGGTTTTATTACCGCTCATGTATCCGTCTACGATGAGAGCGCTGACATAATCGCTAACCTGAGAAATGGTTACCGGCCTTGGCTTCACTTTCTCCCTTGCGTGTGATCTTAGAGCCCAACATTTGCCCCTTATATGTCCCACCTTGCCACAGTTCCAGCAGCGCAAGGCATTTGCACGGTGAGCTCTTATTGGGTGTTCATGAGACGTTGGCCTTATTTGTTCTGCTATTTTCTCTAGTAGCTGCATGATCTTGGATGACTGTTTTATTTTCTTCTTGGACTTGGAGACTGCGAACTTTCACATGACTTTCCGACGCTTGCTTTACCACTTCACACTCCAAGGCATGTGCCAAAGCATCGTTCAAGTTTTTGTGTCTTGTCATCCTCAGCGCCTGCTGCGTGTCGGTATCTCTGATGGCGTCAATGAAGGTTTGCACCTACAGCTGGTTTAAAAACTCCATCGGAGCTATGGGGTAGGCTAATCGCGTCAGTTTGACAACGTCGGCGTGGAGATGTTGGAGACTTTCGCCCGGTTTCTGACAACGATGTTTCAACTGCAATCGGTACAACTGTTGTAAATGATGCTAATCGCCAAACCTCATTTCTAATTGATGTCTAATGTTGTCAAAACTCAGCGGTTCTTCCCTGGGAATACCTTGAAGCACATCTAGGGCATCTCTGAGAGCCAAAATTAGCGAGGTCGCTTTCTCTCTCTCGCCCCAACCATTTGCTGTAGCAGTGGCTTCAAATTGGCGTAGATAAATACACCACGGGACTGAGTCATCAAATGTGGGAACCTTAATTCTTCCGACCGGGCTATCTTCGAGCCTGATGTTTCTTTTGGCTAGGGTATCACACTTCTTTTCTAGTGATTGTATTTTCTGATGCACTTCCTCTTGTATATTCGTCAGCTTGTCATATACATCATCGCTGATACCCCTTACTCTGCTTTCTACTTGTTGGAAGATGTCGTCTTTTACCTGCTTTATACGTTCGTCCACATACGAAGTAATATTCTCAATTCTGCTGGTTTGTTCTTGCAGAATTTTCTTTGTTTCTTCATCTCTTCTTCTGCTTCTTCGTCTCTTTTTCTGGCCTCTTCCTCTATTTTTCTGGCCTCTTCATCTCCTTTTCTCATTTCTTCTTTGACTTCTTCGTCTCTTTTTCTCAGTTCCTCTCTTATCTCTTCTTTCCTTTTTTCTGGCCTCTTCATCTCTTTTTCTCATTTCTGCTTTGGATACTTCGTCTCTTCTTCTGGCCTCTTCATCCCTTTTCCCATTTCTTCTTTGGCTTCTTCGGCACTTTTTCTGGCCTCCTCATCTCTTTCTCATTTCTTCCTTGGCCTCTTCATATCCTTTTCTCATTTCTTCTTTCGCTTCTTCGTCTCTTTTTCTGGCTTCTTCATCTTCTTTTCTCATTTCTTCTTTGGCTTCTTCGTCCCCTTTTCTGGCCTCTTCATTCATTTCTTTAATCAATTCCAATAGCTGGGCGTCCATATTGGCTGTTGCGCTATGTGTTTTAGGCATAGACGTACTTAAAGCTGATAACAGTTTATTCTGTTTCAAGAACACACCCAGTTATGAATAACTGCTGACACTGATCTTCCAGGGATTCTAGAAGTTTTCACGTTGTTCAACGAATATTCTGGAAAATATTTCTGCTAGCAGCTTGCAAATCCCACTTCTGACACCAGTTGTTACGTTCCACGGGGTTCTGGATTTGTTTACTCACAAAACACAGCTTTCCAAACTACTAATTTATTATTACCAACTGTTTTCCAACACCAGTGTCAACTCTTCTCTATTATTAAATGTCCATAGAATTATATTCCACTATCGCCTTCTATGATCGCTTCCTATACCACAACACTTACTGTTAATTCGCTTTATTCTCTATGATCACTTCTTTACACCACCTTATTGAATACTGAACCAACTTATTCTGTCCACCGCTTGTCTATTTATACTTGTCTATAGAGATTCTAGACGTTCCACACTATTCTACACCTGTCAGCTCTGGTCTATTCCAGAAATGTCATTCCAGAGTGTTCGTTGTGACAATATAAACATCCAAACCTTTCTTTCCTCAGTCAGTCTTTTAGTAAAATGGTCACCACTGGACGCTTCTCCTCCTATTTTCAACTTTGATAAAGTCTTGTTCCTCTCCCTTTTCAAGCTCATATCTCACACTGTTTTAATTTAGTTGCTACATTTACAGTATTGTAAACCATATCGTTTGTGTCCCTGTGTATATTGTTCCCCATGTGATATTGCAACAAGTCCCTGCATTTTCCCTCATTCACTGCAATTCAATCACTTCTCTTTATTTCCCTTGGTTTATTCACCAATTGTTTACTTGTCCCTGCATATACTTCCTGGATTCTCCTCTGTTTACTTTCCTGTCATGTTGATATTGTTTCTGCACATTCCCTAGGATATCTGGCTGCTTCTTATCAGGTTTAGCTATATCTTTGCCAGTGGCTTTTTTAAAAATATTGATTTAGATTTACATCCAATAACACTAAGTGATGTTGTATGTTGTCACGCCAGCTCCAAATAACACAAAGTGTTAAAAAAATAGAGACTGTATACAACAACCAACAATTAAGAAAATTGTCAACCCTGGCCCATTTCTACCCCAATATAGGGACAAAGTATGTAAGGCTAGATGCATTCTCGCAACAATTAGAACCGTAGACCGGTTTCGCTCTCATTAGAGCTCTTCAGTACAGCATACTAATTGTAGCAAAAATGCACCAAAAATAATACGGCTATAGTATAGCCAGCCCTAAAACACTAAGTGAGTGGTGGACGTGCTGCCACCTAGTTGCGGAACCAAGTAGTATGTTGTCACGATACAACTAACTAACAATTTAGAAAATTGTTAGCCCTGGCTAATTTCTACCCCAATATAGGGACAAAGTATGTAAGACTAGATGCATTCTCGCAACAATTAGAACCGTAGACCGGTTTCACTCTCATTAGAGCTCTTCTGTACGGCATACTAATTGTAGCAAAAATGCAAAACGTGACAACATACTACTTGGTTCCGCAACTAGGTGGCAGCACGTCCACCACTCACTTAGTGTTTATTCCAAAATCACTGTGCCTTGAACTAGTCTGCACAGCGATTGGTAGGGTGATGTTTTATATTGCTCTGTCTCCGGTCTAGACTGACCGTAGATCAGTTGTCTTTTGCGGTCCAGAGCTATACACTCACACAAGATGTGCTGGGCTGATTCCTCCACCTCGCCGCAGAGTCTACATGCGAGGTCCCCTTCGAACCGCCCCATTTTATGCATGTGTTTCTCGACCGTCCACGTCCCGGTCGCCATTTTCTGCGCCCTCCGGAACTTCTTTCTTTGCGCCCTGGAAAGACGCTTGGACTGCCCTCTACTCTTACAGTAGAGTCCTCACTGGTGGAGGGGCCCCCGGAGTCCGCGGAGCTCGCCGCCCTCCGGTGGCACCCAGCCTCCAGCTTGGGTGTCGGGGACAGGTCTCTGGCCGAAGCTACCCCCTGATCCCCCGTATCTACGCCGGTCGTGAGACCTCCAGAGTCCGCTGCCGCCCCCTGGCTCGTCTCCGTTTCCGGAATAGACTCAAGGCACAAGTCTGTAGCTGGAGCCAGTCCTCGAGCCTCATTGGTTTTGGTTTTATATGTATTTATTATCTTCATGTTGTTCTCACGAGAATGGGGGAAATACTGTCCACACCATCAGAACCCCCTGTGTGGTGCAAGGCGGGTTACTCTGGAGGGTTGCTCGGTACTCCAGAGGTTCCGTTCACGACACCATCGCCCTGGTGCCATCCATCTATAGGCACGGATCACGTGACACTGTAGATTGGGGGAGTTTAGTTCGACCTCCTTGTCTAGATCCGTCATGTTTAGTTATCAGCAGGGTCACCTCGTGCAGGATGCGCCTCTTCACCGCACATGACGGTCTTGGGGAAAGCTTCATCGAAAGTTTATGTTGTTATTTGCACTTCCTCAGCTTGCCCCCTGGAGTCCTTTGGCCCGCGACTCCTTAACCCTGGTATGTACACTTACATATAGGTATGTACATACCGATATATTTTTTTTGTAGTTACTTCTTGGTTCTGATATAATGAGATCCGGTTTTTACTAGGTATTATTGCTGGTCCCTTGACTCCTTTAAATCCTGATTCTACTGTACATATGTATTCGTAATGGTGTTGTCTACATATTATGAACAGTTATGCGGAAACCTGTTATCGCTTGGATGAAACAGAAGCCAACAAATTTGGCTTTAATTATACGAAATACAAGGATCCATTGTTGGTTAAAAAGAGCCGGTAGCTCTGATGAACGAGACTCGAAAAAACTAGACTACTGTATTTGAATCTTTATAAATACAAGATTTTACTTTTTACTCTAATACTGACTTCTGTGTGCACTTATAACACCATTCTAAAAAACCTTTATTTTACAGGTACTCCTGGATATCAAATGAATGGTCCTTACACTCCTCAGACACCAGGTGCTATGTATGATTCTACCTACAGCCCATATCAAGCTAGCCCAGGTTATCAAAGTAAGTACCACAGGTTAGGTTAGGTTAGGTTTGATTGTGAGTGGGCCATACCGGTCCCTCCACCGCGACCATAAGGTCTATTGTGGCTCACGCCTAATAGTCTATATTTCGCCCAACAAAGCCAGCTTCCTGCAGAGGTCGATAATCTTTGTGGGCGAAAGTTGATCCAGATCCTCCAGAGCAAGCTTTATCTTCCCAAAGAGCAGGTATCTAGTCCTGTCCGCTGCCGGACAGAAACACAGTACGTGCTCTGCTGTCTCGTCACTCTCCGTACACAGCCGGCACTCAGTCTCCTGACCGACTCCAATACGGTGCATGTGGTGACGCCAGTTGCCTGGAAATCGAGAGTATTATTACCCATCTCGTTTGGGTCTGTGTCTATCGTGTTAATATTCTGATCCCACGAGCAGCTGGGGAAAATTGTGGTTAACCTCCATGGAAGAGCCCCGCATCCCATGGAGAGGAATTTATTTACAAGGAGGTCGCCCGGTTTCCCTGGGGAGGATTACGTTAGGGGCAAAATTACCAACCTGCCAATGCCCGGCCATATCGGCCAAGAGCATCATCGCTTCAGCACCAACCCTCCAACGACCTTGCTATGTGGGTTTTTTATAGAGGTCTCTCCTCGCAGTGCCGGTCAGTTAAGGCAAGCATTCCCGGCCCTCCCAAGACATGCCTGGGTAGGGTTACGTTATGGCCCTCCTCCTTTCTCAGCCGGGCTTGGGACCGTCCATCACGGAGTTATCACATAAACGAATAAATTATACTTGACACATAAGTTAAGCAATAACCACCATGATAATTTTCCTAGAACACAGTGGATATGTTTCTAGAAAATGGCGTGATGATGCAATCGATCATAAAATATCTAAAGGAATTCTGTATCATTTGTGGCATAATACAGTTGATTTCTTTTATTAATCCTTCTAAATTATTGTAGACACATCTAGTTTTTCCAGTCCTCGTTACACGACGATGAGTATCCTGTTTCTTTAATTGATGTCGCCATAAGTAATTTTATATTATGTCAGTTGTTCTTCGAAATTTAATCTTTTAAAGATAATTATTTGTCATGTTCTCACTTTGATCTAGAATAATTTTAGTAGAGCCATTTTGGATGTTTAATATTTTAGGGGTTCCAGTTGTCATAAAATCATAAAAAGACATAAATTAAGAAATGTGTCATAAAATGTCATAAATTATTTACTTTATCATAAAAATCATAGAGCCTTGGTGGTTCAGTGGTAAGAATGTGTGCCTCTGAACCGAAGGGTACTGGGTTCCGTCCCAAGGTTCTCCTTTAACTTTTTCGGTACATACTGTAACATTAACATTAACCGAGGTTGTGGCATTGTATTTGAGCAAGTTGAATGCACGTTCTGCCCTTTAGAGGGAGAATAAAGCCGTCGGTCCCGTGTCCATGCGATGTTGGGCACGTTAGAGATCCCTACCCTCCTTACAGAAAGGCAGGGGTTCGGCAAAATTTCCAGAATAGTGAGGTGAAACTGTTCCTTGGCGTCGGAGATTGGCCATAGTCGCGTAAATAGACAGACGTTAAAGAAATTAAATACACACACTCACAAAAATCATACAAAATCATTAAAAAAAACTTTTTCACAGTTACATTACAATTGATTAGATTTTTTTTTAAGTCAGCTTTTTACTCAGAGTTCACGCTTAAAATTGAATTGGGACTTCTCATTTTTTTTTCTAATATGCGCGATATCCTGGCGCATTCCAGTGTTATGTTTCAATGTGCTGTAAACAAACAATCTACCGGGGAAGTTTAGTGATAAGTGATGAATTAAAATGCTAAATTGTAAGTAAATTCTTTATTTCTATGTTATATGATGTAATTTAAATTAGCGCATTTTCTCTGAAATTATAGGTTTGAAAATTATTTATGTTTCAGTGTCAGAAAATGTTTGTTCCAATATATTTCAAACATTATTTATATATTAATGTAACAGTACCTGAGAATATTGTACTCTTTTCTTTGTATGTAATTAAATATTATATAGTAAAAAAATATCGTTCTATGAAGTTAATGTCATTAAACAATAAACCACAATAAATGAGTGTCATAAAATTTGTCATAAAATTTTGGAAAAGGTGTCATAAAATCATTAAAGAAATGTGCTGGGACCCCTGTATTTTACATTTAGCTGTCACCTCAGCATGATTGGTCTATAATAATTTTAGTAGAGCCATTTTGGATGTTTAATATTTTATTTACATTTACCTTAGCTATCACTGGCACTCAAATATTTATTGAAATTTGCAGGGGCGTGCACATTTCAAATAAGGGAAGCAATTCTCAGAAACTTACCTATTTCTAGTGTAACTCAATTCTTCTGTCGTTTTTGGCAAATTCGTCAATAATGTCGTCATAAAATTGTGGATTCTGGGACATTTACTGGACGAGTTTATTTTCAACTGACAAAATTGAAATTTGGGAAAGTCTTTCCTGTCCTGTTGAATTCCTAACAAAACTTTTGATATGTTTCAATGTAGAAAAATTTCGTTCTAAAGATGCACTAGTAGCAGGAATTGTTAATATTAATTCACATAATTTGAACACTACAGAATATGCATTTTCCAATTTTGATTGTTTTAAGAAAGTTAAAAGTTCACACTCGCATTAGTTTTTGTGTCAATAACATCGGTTTCATAAATGACTGTAAGTTCTGATCGTAATAAGGCTTTGTCAAAATAATGTCCATAGTGGTGAAGTAATGATTTGAAAGAATCTCCTGGGAAAGGTATCCCTTTACATCCTCCAAAATTACACAATTCAAGAAATTTCAGGTCACTGAGATGATCAAATCTGCAGTTAATTTGATGCTGAATTTGATCTATGATTTCGTAGAAAAGGTGGCGGTAAGAAGTTTGAAGGTCTCCCACGCTTTCTTCGTGGCTCCACTTCTCCTAATTCAATTGTTTTTTTCCCAGAACTTATCAAATTCATTCTACTTAAGGTAGCAAAAAACACTTTACATCCTTTAATATGATTTATTGATTGGGATAAAATTAAATTTAATTTATGGGCACAACAGTGTACAAATAGAGCACTGGAGCACGTTTCCCGCACTTTAGCTTGAAGACCTCCTAAATATCCGGCCATAACAGCAGCCCCATCATATCTTTGGGCAATTAATTTATTATCAGCCTCCTCAATATCTTGTATAATATTAAGCACAATTTTATATAGAGCGTTTGCGGTACGATCTTATGTCACATTTTTAAAGCCTAAAAATATTTCTTGTACACTCCCATCCATTTTTACGTAGTGTATTACTACAGGCAGTTGACTTAAATTAGTTACATCGGTTGTTTCATCTAGAACAATAGCAATGAAACGAGTCTGTTTAATTTCAGATTTAATTCTGTTCAAAATAATAGTGGCAGCAGCCGAAATTAAGTCATTCTGAATGTGATTTTATGTCGTTAAACTGTTCCAAGTGATTTTTAAATAAATGTCGTATTTGGCTATTAAAGAAACTAGGTCTTGAAAGTTTCCTCTATTTGCAGATGTAGTTGTTTCGTCATGACCCCTGAAGCCCAATTCATGATGACCAAGAAAACACACAACATCAATAGGTGTTTTTAATATGTTTCTGTTTTTATCAACCAGTTCATTGTGTTGGCGATGACTAATTTCTATCTGCTTGTCAACGGCGTAATCAATTCGCGTTTTTCCAAAGACACTTAATTTTAAAATGGTCTGTAAATGGGCTTTAGACACATGTCTTTTTACTACTTTATGTAGATTATTCAAGTCGGAAAACCCACTTTTATTCCACACCCCCTTTTCAGTCACAAATAGACTACCAGGCCAACAAAACAGTTTATTCCTGTTTTCACAACCCGTTAACCATTCATATTGTTTATAAGTTTTTTCCGCATTGAAATGTCGAGTACAGGTTTTAATTCTTGTATTTAAGTTTTTTAGAGCAGGTTTCGGCCTACCTTTATTAATAATAGCAAGTTTTTCAGCAAACGATTAAGCTGAAAATCCTTTGGTTATCAAAAAACACACAATACAATCACAGTTATTATTACCACTTGTTTGTAAAGTTTGTAAATCCCCACCCCCACCGTCGCCGCTGTTAAAAGCTGATCTACTTGCAACCATATTAATAATCATAAAATGCCAATGTATTTAACTTAGCCAACTGCTTATATCTACGAAATAATCAGAGACATTCACTTTGTACGTGCACTGGGTCTTCCTAGTACAATATGTTCTAAAAATACGCGTACATCGCGTCGAGCTAGGGTCACAGTATAGGGAATCCTATGCTGTGCTAGGGTTTCTTATAACATTGCCTGCTGACTACGTGTATTTAACTGAAGTCATTGCATCCACTCATAGTTCGTAGTATCAGCTTCATGCTGTTCGCTGGCGGTCGCATTCACTGGGGCGACGTCCTTGCTAGGAGCGTATATACAAATACAGTATGATGCATAATAAAAAATTATGTGTGTGAGCTTGCGAAATAAAAATTGTAATAATAAAATTAGTTTCAGAATTTGAAGTTTAATATTTAAAATACAAAGGGGATTTTAAATAATGCGGTTTAGGTATGTAGTCGTTATTTTAAGGGAAGCAATACTTCCCTTGCTTCCATGGACCGCACGCCACTAGAAATTTGCCATTTTGTAATTTAAACATAACCTCACTTAGGACACTACACGCCAAAGTGTTTAACCCTTTGTAGAGCAAGCCTTTTTTCATTTCAGCTGTAGCTATTTTTAAGCCAGCATCACTCCTGATACATAATTTGTGACAGAAAAATGTTTTTTGTTTGTTTTTAAAATCTATATTTTTTCTTAGGGGTAGGTTGCTTTTGGGACCACCTATTACTTAGGACCCCCATATACCTTCTGTATTAGGTGGTCTCAATAATATCCACTTTTTGCTTAGAGATTATATTTATTCACGTAAAGAAAATGCACATACTGAAACTTAAATTTTTATTCACATATAAAAAATAGAAATATTACATCCTATTTGTTTACATGGAATGGCTTGAAACAATCTTGGCATAAGCCCACATTACATTCAGCACATGACATTCTTAAACGTTTGAATTTTTTTTTAGTGCTGCAATAAGCACAGCAGCATATTGTACCCTTGATTGGGAAGTGTTTTCCTACATCCCTATGTTGAAATGTACCCTACACAGTTACTTTACAGTCACTGATTTTACTGACTTTATTTCGCTCTGGGAGATGTGTTAGTCCCATAGATTGTTTACTACAAAAGTCACCAATCAACTGATTAGCCAAAACACTTCTAACATTTAAGTGTAAGACGAAAGTACCCCTACACTTAGTTATTATAGGGGAGGCCAGGCTAGGACTATACATACTAGCCTGCAATGGTAGACTGAAGATCAACCCAGGCTTCAGGGGCCACTGCAAAATTCAGAAGATCGTGAAGGAGCCCATGCTTGAAATGAGGTCAGACTTCGTGAGCCCGCGAATGTGCAGGGAAAACAACTTTACAGTGGAAATCCCCGACCGCGAGGCATGGCGGGAGGAGACGCTGAGCATACCACGGGACGCGCTCGTCTGGTTCACGGACGGATCCGGCGGGGAGCGTGGGACGGGGGCAGGTGTTTACTCAGAAGGACCGAGGGTAAGTCATAGTATTTCCCTCGGAGCCCATGCAACGGTGTTTCAGGCCGAAATGTACGCCATACTGCGCTGTGTGCGGGAGAACAAGAGAGGGCTTACACCAACAAGTGGATCCTCATAGCCACAGGCAGCCCCTAAGGCACTTAGTAGCCCATGGGTAAATTCCTGGCTGGTGAGTGAGTGCCGAGACGAGACGAGCGACCTGGCTGGGCAGAATGAGGTGATCCTCATCTGGGTGCCGGGTCACTCGGGGGTCAAAGGCAATGAAGAACCTGACAGTCTCGCGAAGAGAGGGTCAGCAGAACTATTTATGGGACCAGAACCGGCTCTGGGCGTGACAAAGAGCACTGCCAGGGGAGCCATTAAGTCCTGGGACAGAAACCAACACAAGGTGTACTGGGCGGACTGTCCAGGGCTCAGACATGGGAAGTCAATAATTGACGGACCCAGTTTAAAGAGAGCTGTGGAGCTGCTAAATCTTAGCAGAGGACAGCTCAGAAACACAACAGGCTTCTTGACAGGACACATGGCTGTCAAGAAACACCTGCATAAAATGAGGTGGTTCGAAGGGGACGTCGCATGCAGACTCTCCGGCGAGGGGAGGAATCAGCCCAGCACATCTTGTGCGAGTGTAAAGTTCTGGACCGCAAAAGACAACTGATCTACGGTCAGTTTAGACCGGAGACAGAGCAATATAAAACTTCACCCTACCAATCGCTGTGCAGACTAGTTCAAGGCACAGTGATTTTGAAATGGGTGGAGTAAGACTAAGGGTATATACAATCAACCAAAGGTTGCAGTGCTATCGGGGCGGCAAGGCTGCGGACGAGCCCTGGGGGGAAAAAAGATGAAAGTATCTTTAGGATTACTTTCCTTTTTCTCAATTTTATATAACAGATAAGCATTGACAATCGAGGCATCAATAAAAAAGTAGAATAATTTCAGCCACCGTCTGCTTTTCCATGATATGTTATATGAAGCTAGATGTTGGTCGAATTTATCAACACCACCCATATTCATATTATACTCTCTAACAACTTGTCCACTTCAAGTATATTGGTAAATTCTGTTGATGATGATGGCTGAACAATATCGTTTTCGATAAAATTTGGCCCACGATTTTCCTTTCTATTTTCTGGTTCAAAATCAGGGTCATTTACCGTGTCGTCCGAACTGAATCCATCACTGCTAGAATCTGGAGGTTGTGGAAGACTTCTCTTACATGTAGACCTACTACTGTCCATACTACTTGTCGAAGGCGTCAAAACTGGTAAATCAACTTCAGCATCACTATCAACATCCGAAAATATAGCTTGCTCATCAGGAATTCCATTTATCAATTCAAACAGCTCGTCACTAGACATTGTTTTTATCTTATGTATATTTTGTCACCTTCTGTGTTTATTTTGTCATCTAGTTTTTGTGATGTGTAAGTCCATTATACAATTATTTTATTTTTGACGAACCATGTAATCGTTGATGGTAAAATAAATGTTATGTTATGTCAAACAACATTGTTACTTGTGCTAATAAATATCTACCTTTCTATTTTTGCAGGTGCTGTATCAACTCCTAGCCCAGCAGCTACAGGTTATGGCCAGTCACCTGCAAGTAATAACCCGTACAACACACCAAGTTCTGGATATAGTCCAAACATGCCATATAACCCCCAGACACCTGGTGCAGGTCTTGATATACCATCCATGACGGACTGGCACACTGTTGACATTGAGGTATGTTAAATTTAAGCTTGTTCGTAAATTTTAAACGTATTTTGTGGCGAATTGGTAATAAATCTCTCGTTCTCGTCTTGATTTTCTGGTACTTGTACAAGGTGTTAATAACTTAAAAGACGATGGAAAAAAAACTATACAGTTTTTATGAATTTATTTATTTTGATTCTTTAAGAAATTTGACTTAAAATAAATGTATAACATGTCTCGCATGTTGAAAGAAAAAGTTTATAAATCATGTATAAATGTCTTAATAATTGTTTTTTTGATTATAGGTTCGTATCAGAGATAGTCATGACGACCCAGGCCTGGTAGGACAGACAGGTGTCATAAAAACAATATCTGGAGCGATGTGTTCTGTATTTTTACCTGAAGAAGACAGAGTGGTCAATATCATGTGTGACCATTTGGATCCTGTTCGGCCACAAAGAGGTGACACATTTAAGGTAAGTGATACCTTTCGCCCAACATTACACTTAAATACAGTTGACCAGAAGCAAGCCACTTGGAAATTCTACTTGGTATGCTTGGATGATTAATAAAGCATGGTTATGAAGAATTTGATTTGACTTGGAAGATTTATATTTAAAAACAACTCAATATCTGCTCCTAGTGCCAGTAATTTTGTAGGGCTATCTATAGGCAGTTCGCTTAAATTTGAAATCGATTTGGCAAATTTCGGTAAAAAGATTCCTTTTGGATGTTATTCTGTGCGAGTTGTATTTGTTTATTTGTCCTCTCTTTGCAAGATGTTCTTATTTTGCTTTAATATAACCTGCGTTATGGGATTCTCTTTTGGGGTTCTTGCCCTTAGTACTTGTTCAACACAGTGTGTGTGTGTGTTGTAGACAATGACCCATGTGTGGTGCTTGATTTCAGGAGCTTTGTCGTCGCTTATTTAGACAGCACACAGTATTGATATTGTGTTGCGTTTACATCCTGGAAAGGGCCTGTCTGATGTATAAAAAACATGGGAATGAAATAAATATGCCTGCACCATATAATAGACATTAGTCTGCAGTTGTCAGTTTACATATCCCTAGATCAGACGGGGTCAAAAACTCATTAATTTATGGTGCCAAAAAAGTGTTTGAGTGCCTAGAATTGTTCAGAAGGCAAATAAAAAAGTATCTGTTGGCGAGGGCATGTTATTGGGTGTTTTTTTTTTTTAGAGGTTTGAATTGGAAACACTTTTTCCAGTCGCAGCCAATTTGAAAGCTGCCAGCTGATTTATGCTCAGTTTGGTGTGCCATTTCACCATGAATAGACTTACGTCAGAAGAATGCTAGCAAATTTTGTAAGTTTATTTCGAAGATTGTGGTTCAGTTTGAGAAACTTACCAGGCACTACGTCTATTTTACTGTCGACATAATTGTGCCTCCGAGCAAGTAACTCAAATAACCATGGATCATTTTGCACCAAGAATACGCTAATTAATAATGCGCATCTGCAGAGACATCGTACAGCGCACACAGAAGAAGTTGTTGCTGCGAGTATTGAGGAGGACTCGAACGAGTCGATTCACCATTGTGCACAGCAATTGGAGCTGTGCCCAACCACTTTATGGAAGATTTTGCGGAAAGATATTGGTTTACGAGCTTACAAAATCTAGCTCGTGCAGGAATTGAAGCCGCTAGATCATCATGTGCGTCGTACGTTTGGTGGATGCGCTGAAAATGAGATTGCTGTTGATCCTCATTTTCACCACAAAATTTTGTTCAGTGATGAGGCTCATTTTTGTTTGGTTGGTTGGCTATGTCAATAAACAAAATTGCCGAATTTGGAGTGGAGAAAATCCACGATCCATTATTGAGACATCTTTACAGCCACAAAAAGTCACAGTTAGATGTGCTTTGTGGGCTGGTGAAATCATGGGTTTATATTTCTTCCAAAATGATCTCACGCCTAGATTATTTTCTGTGGCGATATATGAAGTCGCTAGTCAACGCCAGTCATCCACAAATGATCGACGATTTTGAAGTCAACATTCGCCACGTTATTGCTGATATACAGCCCCATATGCTGGAAGAAGTTGTTGAGAATTGGACTTCCAGATTGCGCTTTGTTCGAGCCAGCCCCGGCGTCCATATGCTCGAAATCATATTTAAACAATAATGGCATAAAATTATCTTTCCAATACCATGGCCATTACCATGATTTTTATCCGTTTTATTTCATTTTAAAGTTCTATACCTCTAAAAAAAAACAATACAATTGCTATGAATTTTTTAAGGATTGGATGTATTAGCTTTGGTGCTTTTTCAGGCGGTATTGCCTTGTTTTTTGTTAATTTTTTCTCAAGAGTAATGTGATTCTAGTTCTCAGTCTACATTTAATACTTTTTTTATAGTTATGATAGTTCCACGTTGACATTTTAAATTTTTGACTGTATTGTTGCGTTTTCTCCGGGTTCTGGGTAAGTGAGACTTTTAAATTTTAACAAAACAACTTTATTTACTCTCTAAATATGGATATAATAAAAGTTCTAGAATGTCTCTCTCACAAAACACTTAGTTTATCTGGCTTTACAATCACTAATCTGGACAAAAGTCACTACACTGGAACTACAGTCGCTACTCTCTAACACTTCACACTGGTTACTGCTCCTTCGAGTCACTTCAACATTCTCTTAACTGAACTGTACTGCCTGAGCTTGCTTGCTGTCGCCTTTATATAACCGTCGTACCTTCCACCTCGTTTCGGGAGTGTTCCATTCCAGAATGTTCCAGGACCTTCTTTTGCTAGAAGGTTCTGTGAATACAGATCGGCACCGTGTGTATACAGGAGGATGTATATACAGGTCATCCAAATGTGGCCATCACTCCTATGTTACACAAGAGGTGTTTCTCGTACTATAAGAGCTCTCTGTGTATACAGGGTGTAAGAGTTCTCTGCGTATACAGGGTGTTCGGAATGCGCAGATCTCATTTATCTGTTCCAACGGGGTATAAGTTGGTAACTTCGTTATATTCGGTCCTAGAGGGTTGAGACTTTGCCTGTGGGGGGTCACCCCAGGGGAGGTGGGGAGGCGGTGTTGCCAGATTGTGCAAGAATTGCCTGATGTTGGGGAAGTTTTGGAGTTGTGGCAACACTGCACCTACATCTGTTGAAGTGCTTTGTAACAGTATGTTACTATTTGTATTTTAATTTTAGTAATTGTTATCTATCGTGCAAGCCCAAATAGTGTAAGGTAGTTTAGCTGTAAGCATGCCTTTCTCAGTTACTTTGTCTCAATAATAGAGCTATTTTTTACTTTGTCTATGCATTTTAATATATTTATTAAACATATCTCGATACCTATTATTGGATCATGTCTTTTCAAGTGATCAAAACATCCAGTCAAATGGTGAGTGGTTGCTTAGGTTTAGATCAAATTCTTAAATTCAGTGTTATGTAACGACTAAAGCAACCAGAAAAAAAACGAAACCACAAAAAACTAACAAGTCTTAATGTGTATTTCAAAACGCAATACTCAATTATTCTTCTAAAATGTGGATTAACCTGTTTATGCCTGAACTATTATTTTTTAAATTTTAGTTTGCATGGACCTGTTTGGGGTAAATAATAGTCCTTTTGAGCATATATAACACTTTTATTAAGAAAAATTAACGAAAAAGTACATTTCCATGCTGTACTTTTTAAAGGACATTAGGCGTACAAGAATAAAAGTTGAAAACTACAATCTCCTATGTGATACGTTATTAATAACTAGTTTTACTAGGTTTTATGATGATGAAGTGTAAAACATGAACTGTGCTTATTTTCTTTGATTATAATTTTTATTTTATTTATTTGCCTGTTAACCGAATGGCAACAATGCACGATATGTTGTTTTGATTACTTTTAAAATTCTGTATCCCAGGGTGCGGGGCTGCCCATTTATTATATGTTACATTGGAGCGAGGAGTATTCCTAGACAATTTCTGCAATATAAAGTAATGTACATACAAATATATGTTCAAATTAATAACTAAATCAGCTTCAAACAAGTGTGACTTGAACGACTATATTAAACACTTTCAAGTCAACAACGTAAATAACGTAACAGCTGTTTGTAAAAATGTTATTTCAGTTCAATAGAAGGCACCGTCTTTGAACCTTTACTGCTTTTAACTCAAGGTATGGTTAAATGTAAACATGGAAAATCGATACACTCGACTGGTTCCGGGAAATAATGGCGACCTTGTCTGCCACCTGCCTGTTGTAGCGTCCTCTTCAAATGCCAGATAAATAGGACGCTTCAGGTCCTGGACTAGCGGCCTAGCTCGTGTAAAATATAGAAGGTTTAACTTACAGGTTTGTGCTGAGACCTAGGTATCCCCGTCGTCTGCGTCTTCCTCGCCATTATGGGTAGTGGGTACACCTGCACTCTGCTCAACCTGGTTGTCGTCACTGTCGTCGTTTTCCTGTTACTTGCTAAGGAATACCTTTCAATTCTGTTAAGCTTGCATCTTCAATCGCCATAGGTACCTATTCCATATAAATTGGCTACAAAATCAGCACTGTGGTCGAACCTCCATGTAGAAAACGGTTTAGTATTGATGAAAATACAGTGCCATTTAGTTTTTTATTTATTAAAATTAACCAAACATGTATCACAATTATATGGAAAATGCACTTACAATAGTTACTAATATTAACACAGGACATATAATTATTAATAGGAATCATTCAGATTATAGAATGCCTTCTCGGCTTACACGTATTAACTCCTTCCACCATTATCTTTCTATCTCCTCTGCCGGTCACACCTGACACCTCTCAAACATGTTGCAGGCTTTTCCCACAACGTTGCGAGATTGGCTTTATTTCAAATTACAGAACGCCTTCTCGGCTTACACGTATTAACCCCTTTCGCCATTATCTTTCTATCTACTCTGCCGGGCACACCTGACACCTCTCAAACGTGTTGCAGGCTTTTCCCACAACGTTGCGAGATTGGATTTATTTCCCTAGCTTGAGTATCTGTTTCAACCCCCCAGTTCTAGGCTCAGTTCAAACATTCCATGTGCAAAGCAACATCACACCCTAACACACCTTTTTTGATGTTTTTTCTGACATTTGCGACAATGTGATTGTCTTTTCTTAATGGACAAAGTTGATATCAAAACTGGATTCAATTCCCATTCATCATTTGAAAAATAGTTACACTTTAGTAGATCGATCACTTTGGGGAAGATCAGCATTGTCATAGCAATGTAAATATGATGAAATAAATTCAATATATTTCTTGATGTAGCATTTGCAACAGCTTCATTGTGCGAGTCCCTACTATTCTCCCAATACATGCGTCGGCGCGGAACTTCTACATATCCACTCAAAAGCCAAAATCCGAAAAAAACCTTTAACTCTGTTATAGTAATATTACCTGATTTGTTCTTCTTTGCAGCATACATATTAGTATACTTTAGGAACACATCAAGGACAGATTCATCAAAAAATGGCAGGCATTAATTCTGTGGCGTTAAAGTTAAGTTTCACATCATAAAATATAGACCACTCATATACCTGTGGTTCTAAGCCTTTTTCTTCCCAGTTGTACATTTTTTTCATAGCAAGTTGTAACGAAACTAGTAGTAGATCAACTTCAGCTACTTCACCATCTGGGTTAACAATTTCAGCTTCTGCAAGCAACTGGCTTACTGGAAGATTGTAATCTTCATCAGTCAAATCTTCATACGCATTTATAGTCGGCTGCATTATGATTATTTGTGAGTGTATGGTTCTCTTCAAAGACTTCCAAAATATCATAGCATCAAACCACTGAAAAAATGCATGCTTGGTATACTTTTATGTCTGATGTCTTTTTCTCAGGACAGACAATTTCTGATAGGTTAGGTGCCAATACATGAAGAGAATCATGCAATTTCACTACAGATTATAAAACTATGATGTTTTGAGAGTACATTTGATATAAAACTTAGAACAAAAAATTACAAAATTACCCTGTCAAGCATAAGAAACAAATGTGTTGTCGATTGATGGGTGACATGAAGAAATAAAGCACTCTTGAAGATCAACAAAACTAGGTTAGGTTAGGTTTGTTTGTGAGTGGGCCATACCGGTCCCTCCACCGCGACCATATGGTCTATTGTGGCTCACGCCTAATAGTCTATTATTCGCCCAACAAAGCCAGCCTCCTGCAGAGGTCGATAATCTTCGTGGGCGATAGTTGATACAGATCCTCCGGAGCAAGCTTTATCTTGCCAAAGAGCAGATATCTAGTACTGTCCGCTGCCGGACAGGAACACAGTACGTGCTCTGCTGTCTCGTCACTCTCCATACACAGCCGGCACTCTGTCACCTGACCGACTCCAATACAGTGCATGTGGTGACACAAGCGGCAGTGTCCTGTATACGGGCCGACTAAAGTACTCAGTTGTTGTCTGTTTAACTGTAGAAGTTTTTTAGCCCTTGACTCAGACAGGCTATTTATGAAGGCCTTAGAGTGAGCTAATCCTGGAAGATTTCGCCAATACTGGATTGTCATTCTTTCTGTCCAGGTCTTTAAGGTGCATTTTGCTGTGCACGATGTTATCCCCAGCACCGGTTCTGGTCCGACAAAGTCTCTCTGGGCACCACTCCTGGCAGGCGTGTCGGCCGCAACATTGCCATCATGGTCCGAGTGACCCAGTATCCAGACCAGCGACACCTCATTACAGCTGCCCAGTTCGTTAAGGGCAGATTTACAACTCCATTCCGTTTTTGAATTACACCGGTAGGAACCAAGAGCCTTTATTGCAGCTTGGCTATCTGCATGTATCTTTATCGATTTGTGTGTGCACTGGTTTTTTATACTTTCCCTTGCACACATCTCGATGGCATACACTTCTGCCTGGTGTGTGGTTGCGTACTTGCCGAGGCTAGCTGATAGTCTAGCATCGGTGCTGCCCCCATATGCGTCGGCTCCTACTCCCATATTGGTTTTGGAGCCGTCAGAGTACCAGCAGAGATCGGCTCTCAATAGGGTCGTTTGATTTCGTTGCCAGTCCTCCCTTTCCGGGCGGACGGTCTTGAAAGACAGATCTCTACTGATCTTTGTAGGCATCAAGTCTGAGACCATTCCCAGAATCCCGTGACCCTCAATGTCATCGAGGAGTCCGGACCCTCCCAGACTGATTTCCTTCGGCATACTGTCGGCCGTTTGTTTTAGTCTGTACGCTGTCCACCTCGCCACCCTCTCCAACCATATGTGAAGAAGTGGAATATTAAGGAGGACTTCCAGAGCGGCTGATGGTGCGGTGCTTATCGCTTCCGTTATCATCAGACAAGCTTGTCTCTGTAGATGAGCCAGTTTGGCCCTCGTGATACCACGAAGTGCCTTAGGCCACCAAACTATGGCTCCATATGTTATCATTGGTCTGATAACCGCTACATAGACCCAGTACATCTGTTGGGGGTTTGTTCCCCAGTTGTTTCCACAGATTCTCCGGCATGTCCACAGGGACAGTTTAGCCCTGCGGATTACATTCTCTAACTGTATGTCCGAGTTGAGCTTCTTATCTAGGGTAACCCCCAGATATTTTGCTTGTTCCGAAAATGGAATCGTTTCCCAGATAAGAATAGGTGGTTTTAATTTGTCTAACCTTCTTCTTCTGGTAAATGGAACAATGATCGTTTTGCGGCGGTTCACATACATCTGTTCCCTCCGGCATCAATCATTCACTACATTTAGTGTCTCCTGAAGAGTACTTGCTAGTTCCTCCTCATATTTGCCCCTAACCATTATGACTAGATCATCAGCATACGCCTGGACCTCAACCTCCCACAGTCCGAGGATACAAAACTAAGATACGACACAGAAATTGATTATTATAGATTGTAAACTGTGGGCAATGGACTAAATGCCAGCAACATCTATGATACTGTAGAATAACTTTAAAGACACTGCACTCAATGCAGTTCTTTACCCTTGTCCTTATTTAAGGACGCTGGACCCTAGGCATGAATGGGTGAAAAGCAAAAGGAAATTTTCCACTTTTATATTTTCGATTTTTTGTAAACCAAAAAACAAAATAGTCAAGAGGGGTAAAATGTTATGTGTGTCACACTGTACACTTTTGTTTTCAGGTTTTGAAAAACCAACTTACCTATGACCTGTTTTGTTCCAGGTTATAATTGGCGAAGAAAGGGAAGCAACAGGAGAACTACTATCGATAGATTCACATGAAGGTGTCGTTAAAGTGAAATCTGACATTAAAATGTTGCCACTTGCAAACCTTTGTAAGATGAGGAAACTGGATCATTAAGAATTGTTTTAATATTCAATATATTAGATGATTTAAAAAATGCTGTTAAAAAACAAAGCTTAATATTTGAGTGGATATATTTAGTAGGTAATGTTTTAAAGGTAGACTTACCCAAGTGAAATTGGTAGTAGATAAAACTTTACAAAATCCATATTGATCATATTTGTAATAGGTAATTCTAAATTATGATTTTTAGGTAAGTAAGGTATGTCAATTTACCTTTGTCTTGTAAATAACTTTTTTTATACTTGACAGTTTAAAAACTTATTTGCTTATTTTTGAAACATGTATGTACAGTTATTTAAGGTATCATATATTATTAAATTATAGAAACTATTATTCTATTTATTTATTTACTTATTTACAGAATGTGCTCAAATTATTAGGTACACTATAGTTTTTCTCATTATTAGCGAATTTTCATATTCATAAAGAATATTTCGCTGGTAGAGAGGTAACGACTTTCTAATTTTCAGAAAAAATTTTGAAATGGGCACGAATTATAGCCTTTGGAACCCATATCCCAGGTCAGTTTCACTTTATATTTGATATACTATGTATTTTATTTTATATGCTTCCTAGACATTAGCATCTGAGCCAAGGGCGTACCCAGGATCAAAACTAGGGGGGGCAAGCCATGGTCGTTCAGGTTGTAACATCTTATCACGGAAAAGGTGAATGAAACCAAAAATATGAAAATTATGTATAATTATAGCAGTGCTTTATCAACTAAGTTATTACAATTATTTGCTTGAAAAAAAATTATTCTAGGTACATGTCGTATAGTAGTATAATTTTTCTTGGATTTGTACAAAACTTGTTCAAAACTCTCGTTTCAATCCAGTCCTGATTTTTCTTGAAGAATTTCCGATGGACGCTCATCAAACACAACCCAGTCAGTCTGTCTTCTCCCATTGTACTTCTCAGCCAGGTCAGGTCAGGTCAAATACCCTTCGAAGGGTACTGAAAGATCATTCAACAGTAGCCGAAGTTGATGGGAAAGCACTTAAAATGAGGAGTGCATGCCTTGTTGCAGGGAAAAAAATATTAGCCTCCTCCAAAAGTGCAGCCACTTCAATATCCTTTAATTTGTCTCCTGCTAAATCCTTCTTTTTCCACAGATTATACCACAAATCTAATTCTGCAGAGATATCACCCAACTCATTTTTTTTAAATTTAATTTATTCAAAAATCCAAGACAGGCCAAAGGCCCAATTACATGGATAAATCTACATCTAACACTAAATAATACAAAATCTCTCATAAACCTCCATGAAAGATTTTGCATTTTTCTCCAAATCTTTTGAAGTCATTTTTAGCATGTATGAAGGATGAAGATGGGATAAGGCAAAAGCAGGTGTATTTTCGTGTGAGAATCTAACATTCAATGATAAAGTTAAAGAGTCAAGTTAAGGGATGATCAACGACCGTCTCCAATATTCAGTCGCAGTTTCAGATGCCGGATTACTTCTGTGTATTTGCTTTTGAACAATTCGTGGGACTGTTAACTCAACGGCGACTTTCTCCGCGATATCATGTGATTTTTCAAGTAATTCATCAGAAACATGTTCAATATCTTGTCGATCCTTCTTGATGACATCAAGGATTGCACCAATATGTTTCCTCACCATAATCAAATCCATATTTTTACTTTGTAGAATGTTCACAACGGGTCCCAAAATCACAGAGTACTTTGCAATCATGACTAAACCTACGATGAAAATTGGTTTAGTAACTGCACACTGCAATTGATAGGAAAATTTTCTTGTAGCATAGTTTCCTTCGACCCAGAGATGTTCTAGCGCATTGACGATTTCATGGAAGCTGCCTGAAAACTTTCTAATGCTCTTGTATTTCTCAGCCCATCTGGTCTCACTGAGCCTTGATAGATTAGGAGCCGAATTCCTGCGGGCTGGCGACTCATGAAAGAAGGATATTATATCCTTAACTGTTGCAATTAAGTTTCTTATTTCCGGTAGTTTGCTAGCATCATTGACCACAAGATTTAGTTTGTGGCTTGAGCAATGGAAAAATAAAGATTTATTGTACTTTTTCTTCAAAATGGCCTGTACACCACCTTCTTTTCCAGCCATTGTAGAACATCTGTCAAATCCAAATCCAACACAATTCTCTGCTGAAAGATTCTGATCAACTAAAAAACTATGAATTGTGCTAGCGATTGTAGGGGCATCTTGAGATTTCAGCTCAACATAGCCTACAAATTCCTCTCTGATTTTTTCTTGATTCTCATCATAAAACCGCAATCCGATAGAAAGCTGTTCTTTTCCAGCGATATCTCATGTTTCATTGGCCATTACAGCGTAAGCTTTTGCTTGTTTACAATCTTCAATAATTCTTTCTTTGACAACTTCACCACATAATCTTATAATCTCATTTTGAATTTTTGGTGAAGTGTAGACTGCATTTTTTCGACATGTATCCAAATGATTCTTTAGCTTCACATCACCACAGTCAATTCTCAAATTTAAAAGGTCAAAGAAAACCCCCTCATCTCCTTTCTTTCCCCTAAGTGGCAAATCATGAGTTCCACAAAATATGATACAAGAAATAATTGATGACAATATTTGTTTGTTTTATTCAATCATCTTCTGGTGACCACTTTGCAACTGTACATCAACTGGAACATTTTCAAGGAACGCTTTTGCAGCAGCTGTTGAAGTTTTGTGGTAGTGACTGCCGACGTGTTTTCTACAATCTTCATGTATATCTTTAAACTTCACGTATGACCTTACCATGAATTACCCCAAAATTCCTTTAACTGTAGCAATACTAGGAGGAAAAAGAACACAGTGCATACATAGAGCACCTTTCAAACGACTTGAGTACACCAACCAAGGAGTATATTGATCTAACCAGCTGCGGTTAAATTTTCTTTTCAAGTGGCTGGCATCAGAACCAAAATCGTAATTTGATGGTGGAACCCAGGGATTTGTAAGCAAATCCTTATTTTTTCTGATGGCAACTTAAGGGCATGACCAACATAACCAATGTCATTTTCATGGTAGTCATCGTATTCTTCAATCGTTTTAGATGTCCCAGGAACAGCTACCTGTAGAGGTGAAGAATTCTAAACCCTTGTTCCATAATAGACACAGAATACAATGGTTCGGTCAGTTTAGTTCCATCTTCATCACCATCACTGCTTCTACGTCCACTACTGTCATATTGATCCTTTTTCCGTTTGAGAGGTTTTCTGCCTGAAAATAATATAAATTGACGTAATTCAAATTTCAATAAAACAGGCTTATCCGTTAGTTGAAGACAATAAGAAATTCACTGCTTTAACCTATTTCAATAAATCCAGCAATAGATTGAAATCATTTTTATCAAATTTAAATTTAAATATTACGTTCAGAACAAACAATAATCTCAGTAAATACATTAAGAACAATAAAGCAAGGAGTTTGAAAGAAAATAAATCAGGTGTCTATCAACTAAATTGCGGCAGCTGCCCCTCGCTGGGTACACCCTTGATCTGAGGCCATCTCTGGATTCACACGCACGTGCGCACACACCCATACATGTTTGCAAATCCTTGTGGCACCGTAATCTATTTCCTAATTTACGGAACCATCGCATTTGGATACTGAGCTTATAGAGGACGGCAAACTGAATGCAATGATGTAATTCTGGTTGCGTTACACACCGTAGTTCTTTAGTTATGAACTGATACATGATTATGGCATGTCTGTCACAAATATATAATTTCGTGAATAAAAACACAAAGTGCCACAAGTATGTGGGACCAAGTGTAGTTTTACACAAAGGTGCCAGAACTAACTTTGCGACGTTGTCAGAGTTGGCATTTTGTGTAAACTAGCGTGTGTTATCAATTATGGCACCTTAGCGTTCCTGACATTAGGTAGTTTTCAGTTATGTACCTACCATGTATTGCCTTGCAGTTGTTCTAAATAAGCGCCTAGGTACATATATATATTGTCCCGTCAATAAATTATTAATGGTTAGGAAGAATGCAATGAATTGAGATACCTGAAGTTCAAATTCACCAGATATCGTACACACATCCTTGGTGTAGTGGAATGAGTGTTTGGCTGCTACATGGAGTACCCGGGTTCGATTGTCGGTGGAGCTAGTTTCAGTCACTGTGTTAGACGTTTGCCTTTTCTATGTAACCTCCCCACGCACAAAATGCTCAGAGTTCATGGGTGGCAGGGTGTTATTTATGCAGTGCCATTTATTATTGTTATTACAAATGCAGATAGTAGAATCAATAGCGGAAAATTTTCTATTATTTATTTATTATGTATGACGAATTAGAGTTACGCCGGTCTCCATATGAAAGTGTTTTGCCCTCAGCACTACTTTAAAGTATACTTTATGCCCGTCTATAAATATTAAAATTTGCTTACTATTAGTGAAGTGTCGTAGAATAAATTCACTCATGGGATATCTCGACTTTTGAATTTAATTTTCTTTTCAAATGAGCACGAAATACGACCCCTAGAACCCATATCCGGGGTCAGTTTCAATTTATATATGTTTTTCTACATATATATATATATATATATATATATATATATATATATATATATATATATATATATATATATATATATATATATATATATATATATATATATATATATATATATATATATATATATATATATATATATATATATATATATATATATATATATATATATATATATATATATATATATATATGTATGTATGTATGTATCACACCGATAACTCAAAAAAAAGGACTGATTTTGATAAAATTTGACAGGTACCTTCCTTTTATTAATGGCTTCGATAAGTTCGTTAGCCAGGAAAATCGAACCAGGTTTTCCGGGAAATTTTGGATTTTATTTTGGAAATTTTTTTTTCTTCGAAAACAAATCTAATATAAAATCGAATATAAATTTCAAGATATAACCTAAAATTACTCTATTTGAGACACATTTAAGTGATCACAGAGCGATCAGATTAGAAATAAAATTACCAGGAAAAATACAAAATAATGAAAGAAAGACATACAAGATAAGAAAGACAGATTACAAAATACTAAACAACAGTTTGAAAACCAAACTAAAGGAGCCGATAGATAACTTTGAACAGCTTCAATAATTGATACAGAGTGAGATAAAAAATGCAACCACGAAAGAAACAAAGGAATACACAAATACATCGCATGAAGGTGGATGACAAGAGAAATTTACAGCAAAATTAAACAGAGAAACAAGGCATATAAAAAAATGGCGAAGAATGGTTACAGTGAACGATTAAAACTTGTTTCAAAAATAAACAAAAAATTGTAAAAAACAAATTGAAGAAAGTAAGAAGCAGTACAATACAAATAAAATAAAGTCAGCTGATGGAGATATTAAAAAAATATGGAGAACAATGAATCATTTGAAAACAGGAAGAGACACAAATAAAGTAGATATAAAAGAAATTGCGAAGGGAACTGACGTACTGCAGACAACAACAAGTAGGCAAGATATAGTGAACATTTTGAATAATTACCACACAAATATAGGAAGCACACTGGCGCAGGCAATCACAGGAAGCTGTCTAGAAGCAGCAGAACAAAAAAAAGTATGATACCCAAACGTCTATGTATATGAGACCAGTAAATGAAAAAGAGATAATCTCAGTTATAAAAAACCTTAAAATATGCGTCACCAGGCTATGATGGAATAAAACCAATCTACATAAAAAAATTAGCCCATATACTGGCACCGACAATAGTAAAATTGGTAAATCAGCACATCAAAGATGGACACTTCCCTGAAGAACTCAAAATAGCTAGAAACACACCAATTTTTAAAGAAGGAAGTAAACTTATGCCAAGTAACTACAGGTTCATATCTAACCTCACGGTGTTTAGCAAGATTTTTGAGAAAGTTATACATACAAGGCTAACAGACTATATAGAAAGTATTGGACTCATAACAAACTGTCAACATGGTTTCCAAAAACAAAAATCTACAACAACTGCAATGTTAAACTTAATGAACTATCTGCAGAGTGCTTTGGACAGAGGGGAATGCATAACAGGTCTGATCCTGGATTACCTTAAGCCTTTGACACTATAGACATCGAAATAATGAATGCTAAACTTGAAAATATGGGAATCACAGGGAACGTGTTGAAGCTGCTAAAAAGTTATCTACAAAATAGAAAGCACTACACACAAATAGGAGATGTGAAAAGTGAACGAACTCACATGACCTGTAGCGTTCCTCAAGGGTCCATTGTAGGACCATACCTCTATATACTATACATTGAATGGGAAACAAATGATGTATGCAGATGACTTGGCAATTTTCTATGAAAATGTGGACGACAAGAAAACCAAAGCTGAGATAATGAAGATCTAGAACTACTAATGAGATGGACAAACATAAATCGTCTAACTATAAATGAAAAGAATCCACATACAGAAAACCACTAAACGACACCAAATGAATATTACAATTAAATAAAGAAGCATAAAAGAAGTAGACAGTGTAAAATATCTAGCCCTAAACATTGATAAAAACTTAAAATGGACTAAACACATAAATGAACTAAAATTGGAGATATCATCATATATAGCAATGGCTTATAAAATCAAAAACTGTCTCCCAAAATCACAGAAGATAATGTTGTACGAGGCATATATAAAAAGTAAAAAATCCTTTCTGGGGAACTGGCAATAAAACAGATATATCTAGTATACAAAATAAAATCCTAAAATTAATATATGATCTGAGTTATTGGACCCCAACAAATGAAGTTTTCAGAAAAACTAAACAATTAGAGATTGCAGAACTAACAAATTATGAAACAATGAAAATCATCCACAAACTAAGACAGGGAGAAATAAATGAACCAGAACTGCAAATGAGACACAGCAACGAAGTACATAGTTATGGTACAAGGATACGTTTAGACATAAGAACAGAGGCTGCATGAACAAACACAGGACAAAAAAGGATACTATTTATTGGTGTAACTATACAATGAAATACCTGAAGAAATGAAAATATTAAAAACAAACAAATGGAAAAGTGAGATAAAGAAGTACTTGCTGAACAAGAGAACACTATGATAATAGAGACATTAATGTAGTATTGAAGACTAGTTCACAATTACACATGTTAAATTTATGTTTTTATTTATTATGTTTTCAGACATAACCCTTAAAGGGTTTTTATGATGTGTTATTGAACTGAATAAAAAAAATGGTAACTATGCTAACTAAATTTGGTAAGTAGGTTAACGTTATAAAAGGTAAAGTATGTGCTAAAATTTATATTTATAGGTTGAAAGGAAAAAAGGTTATATGCATTTAATTTTTTTTAATGTTTGGTGCCAGATCACTTTATGAAAATTCACTACCCTAAAGCACCTGCTCGGTCAGACTTTTTACTGTTCTGATGCTAAATATAACAATTATCTCATTGATTTAGTGTTTCAGTGACCATATATTTCTTTTCTATAGTATAGCACATGTTAGTTATAAAAATAGTAGCAGTATTTATTGGTAAAATGGGTTGACAAGTATCATTAGTTTACCATTTTGAGGCCGAAGACTTTGCCTTCACGTCCAAAGACTTTAGACCAACGAGTATCATTAGACAGAAATTCAAAAAAGCTGCTGCCCGAATGTACAAGTCAGTTTCCTCTTACTTTAACAGACGTTATATGTCATACTTTGGTCAGATCAAATCTAAAAAACCCTTACTATCAAGATTCTCATTAAAAATTACTCCAAACAGTAGTGTTTCTGTATGTTTTGACTCAGCTCATTAGAATTTATTTTTCGATTAATTGAATGTTGGGTCCCCTTACTTGGTGAAACCGTTTTATACTAAATACAGACGTAGAAACTTTTTCTCTGGCTTCACAAATGCTCCTTTGCTTCTCTGCAATCAGTTTCATATTTTATGATGTCGTAAAGGGCAAAACTGATTGCATATGAGACAACAAGCATTTGTTAAGTCAGAGAAGTTTCTTTGTGTGTAGTTATTTTTTTAAGCAATTACTCTTTTATTTTGTACCATCAGAATATATCATTAGATTTTCATTGCGTACACAATTTTCAGGCCATCCATTAGCTCTGTAATACATTTAAAAAAAGTAAATCCGAATCTGAAGAAATGTTGATTAACTTATGGTTCGAGAGATTAAGGTCTAAAGTACAGGATATGTTTTTATCGCATTCATTATGACTACGATTTACTGTAGGTACTATTGAGAAAAAAAATCTTGTGATTTACTCAAACAAGGTACAGATTTTGAATCAATTATAAAATGTATGTGTATATATATATATATATATATATATATATATATATATATATATATATATATATATATATATATATATATATACTGCCCTCTACTAGGGCAATATGTCTACCAGATTTGATCTAAATAACCTTGTTATTTTCCAACGTACAACTTTTTTAGTTTTAATTATTTGTTGAAAAACTGGTCTGATTGGGCTGGCTAACGAAATCATCCAAGCTATTAAGAAAAGGAATCCACATTTCCCGTTTCATCAAAATCGATTAATAATTTTTTGAGTTATCGGTTGGATACACTTACACACACATAAATATATATATATATATATATATATATATATATATATATATATATATATATATATATATATATATATATATATATATATATATATATATATATATATATATACATATGTTGTATTGATATTTAGCAATATCAATCTAAATTTATTAGCTACGTCACGCAAAGCTCAAAACCAGAAACTTTTAACTAAGTACTTACAAGTAAAACTAAGTTTTTTTTTAACAATTAAAGTGTAGATGATATAGACAGTGTTGTTGCACTGCACAAACAGCCAAAAGTGTTTTATCTAGTTAAGTTATAAGTTGAGTTTTAAAGATCAATTTGTTATAGTTTAAGTGTAAACAAAATGTTAGTATTAAGATATTTAACCTTATAAATGGGGGAATTTATTTAAAACCACTACTAAAAAAGGGGGTAATTTAATGTGCAATGTAATTTCAGGCAGTTAAAAGTAGTAGATTGAACCATTGCTTTGGAAATTAAAAAAAAAGTTATTAGCTTCAGTTTTAAAGTGCTTTGAAGTTTGTTAAAACTTATAGGTTAGACAGCAATATCTCAATATGTCAAATTTATACTGCGTTTTACGTGACGTAAAAATTGACAGTTGACATGAAAGGGATTTAAATTATCAGATTGCCATGAAAGAAAAGTTTGAAAGTATGGGAAAAAGAATTGACAAAGTCTTGTAAATTGGTTTTTGAATAGAGACGCTAAAAGGCGTTTCTCCCATAAAATAACTAAACTTGTAAGTAAATCAAGACAAATAATGTCCAAATATAGTGTTAAAGCATAAATGCCATTGTAAACTACTTTTTGAGTGAATGCATCAGTACTAAATGTTTAAAAAGACGTTGTAATTAAAGATATAAAATTTAGGTGACGCTACAGTGGCGTCATAGTCACAAAAAAATACAATTGTAACTGGTAATTTGTAAAACTAATAGCCAGAAAGTGTAAAACTAAGCCAAGGACCATCCAGAAACACGCGTAAGTAAAATACAGAAAATACTTGGTAGTTGCCATAGAAACAGGAGTGCATGGATACGAATATCCGTTGTCAAGGAGCAAGATTGAGTTTCGTTTGTCTACAAACTACAGTGGAATCGAGAATTAAGAAGAAGCCAGTTCAAATTCATAGTCAAGAATGAATTTGGGACCAAAGTAAATGTCAACTAAGGAGTGACAGCTAAAGTAAATGACAGGTACCAAAATTTAAAATACTAAAGCACTGTTTGCTTATGAAAACTGTAAAATTTATAAAACATACGAGTTTAATTTGATTGTAAACAGAAAAGATAGATAAAAAGAGATCTCTAGTAATTTTAGTTGTAGACTGTTTTAGTAGTGGGGTTTTAAATATTTATCAGTGTTATAAATGTATGTACAAATGCTATAAAATATTATAATTTGAGAAACTGAAAACTTATATGATTCAAATAATGGGCAAAATTTAAAAAGAAATTCAAAATATCCATAAATATCAAGGGAAAGAACTCACATATATTCCTTTTGAAGCATGAGAGTCAAATAGCCAGGAAGATTAAATAAAATATATGCAACTAGTAATACATATACATAAAAGAAATATATTTATTTATTTTAAAATCACATTCAAGACATAAAAGTGGTATTGTTTTATATGTAAAAAGGAGTACGGAATATAATGTAGACTGTATGCATGTACATAATACATACATAATTGAATACTGTTTTTTTTTTCTTAATCCTTTTGCAGTCACAAATATGTATGTATTTATTCCCAATGATTCGTTTTACGTTATTTCAGTTAACATCGCGATTGGTAGGTACCTAACTAGGACGTTAAGTGAGAACTTGCTGTATAGGTAACTTATATGAAACTGGTGAATTGTCAATAATATACAGGGTTGCTACTAAAAAAAAAATACTTTTGCAACATTGAATATGTCCAAGTTTGTAAATTACGAACACTGCATGATGAAAGTTGAACTATGCTCCATTTCCTTGATTCAAATTTATTTTATTTATTTGCATTGCTACTGAATGGCAACAATGCACAATATTTTATTTTGGTTCGTTTTTAAAGACTCTATGTCCCAGGGTGCGGGGCTGCCCATTTATCATATGTTACACGGGAGAGAGGAGTATTCCTAGACAATACAAATTAATTTAACATGTTTATTTTATCTGATAATAATAATCATACACAGTTTTGAAAAAGACATCAATAACAGGGGCCCACTATAGACTTAATCTAGTTGACATTATGTCAGTTTAATAAACTTAATCTCATTGACACTATGTCTGTTTAATTACTAGTAGTGGTCATATAGGTACATTTTAATGGTTACACCAATAAACATTATCTCTCAGCAATGTCTGACACCCAGAAAATTCCCGTGCAAATCTCTCACTAAAGTTATACTTGAAATCGTGCACATTTAACCTGGTCATTTAAATAATCTTATGGAATAGATAAGTTACGGTTTGCTGCAGTGGTTCCCTTGCCGCCTGTGGCCTGCACACTCCTTCTACCGGACGGTGTCCAGCAGATCGTTCCTAGTAGCGGTTCTCCGGGGAGTCGAGTACCCTTCTGAGAGTACGCTGTTCAGGCTAAGGTACAGTTGTACTCAGAGTCGCATCTGAGATTCCGTGTTTTACGTGGATTGTCACCCATTCGGCTCTCCATTCAGTCGGACAGATGTCGAACTTGAAACAACTAACGTTACAACGTTACTGGCATTAATTAAGATGGTGGTCCTTGGGGCGGAATTGGCTTCCACACTAGTGAACACGCGACATACTCCACACGACAGTCCGCGGGAATACCTGACTTGTTTACAACACTCTTTCTCTTCCTTCTGTCTTGTTTTGCTTGCACTTTAATTATTACTAATTATTATATACATTACACCTTTCTTTACAGCATTTTCAGGTCAAAAAGGAACAGTGTTTCTTTTCCTCAACTCCTTCTTGTCCCTCTACCGGTCACCTTCAACACCTCTCACACAGCAAACAGATTGGGAGGGTTCAAAGTGAGCATGATAGGTATAAAATAACCACTTAAAATTTGAACTGTCTCCTGATTGTGAATGTTTAACTGTTTTGGCTCATTGTGAAATAAATTGAAGATAGGTATAGGTAAACCTAATATGAATCTTTATAAATTTGTATGGTGAATCCGAATATACATTAAGATTAGGGCATTGCATTTAAATTAACAAAGTTAATGGCGACTTCTGGTTTAATCGAAAGCGATGTGGCCTTAAAAATATTTTAAAGTAAAAGATGGTTGCAAATTACCCCCGACACCATAAATTCAAAATTGAGGATATTCGGGAATTTTTGACCTCCTTCAAATAAAAATTCCTATTGTGACATGGTATATTGTGATTGACCTCAAGTAGATATAGATCTGCTCAATAGTGAGGTCACGATTGCCTATAAAACCCTACCCTAAAGTAGCTATCTATAAGATTATCATATTTATTAAGATTAGCAATAGTTTTAGGAGGTTGACAGATCTGGATATAGTTTGATACTCACGTTCTTTTTTTATTTGTTTTGCACTGCCTGGAGTCCTATATTTGTGGGCGCCCCAGACTAGTGCCAGGTTATATAAAAATTTAGATATCTAGATAATCGTTAGTTAGAATTAATTATTTGCGCTGAGGCCAAAAGAAAGGAGATATTAGGGAGGAATTTTTCTTCAATCAAACAGATATGTAAATATTAACAATAAGGTTAAATTTATTCATTTGAATTAATTTGGAATAGCAAGCAAAATTGAATTAACAAGGTTGGTAAATTTTAAATAGACATTGTTCCATACACAAATAAAAAGTCAAACAAACAGCAATAGTTTCAAGAAAAGAGAAATTATTATTACATATGGTGTGTGACAAAATAATAAGATAAACATGGTTATATGTTACATAATAAATTGATATTACAATATTCAAAATCAAACGCTATATTTTACAGCTCAGAATCAAACAAAAATTAATATGAAAATGATTTGACGTTTATCAATCAATTCTGTTGATTTATCAATGAAATTTTGAAATGGGATCCCTGAATATTTAACTGGCAGTCCCTTGAGTGAAATTACATTTAAGAAATACATTCATGTAAAATTCGTATCTTAATGATTGTAAATGTAAATATTAAGAAATCTACAGGTTAAAATATTCCACAAGCAAAGTCTGTTGGTTACAATTGAGTATCATGTATTTAAAATCACAATATTGACAAAATTCTAAAGAATAGACAAGAAAGTTTCGGTTGCCCTAACAAACAGCTCTCTGACATGAAACAGACATAAATTTGATTAAGTTGCCTTGAAAGTTCCTGTTAGAAATGTTCAAACGTAAAATTGCTGCTAAAATAAAGAAAGTTCTGATTGCTCACACTAGTAAAGTTTTTATGGACTCACCAAGCTTCGTCAGCTGGAAATACCTGCTAAGCCTACGAAGATGCTTCCCAAGGGAAGGTCAAATATCAGTACCCAGGATAGGCTTACCCATTACAATACGAGAGGGAAAGGCTGGAGATAATGCGTGGTACTATCCATTAATCTTTATAGGGCAGGTGCTTCTGGCTGCTTGACTGAGGGAGATAACTTGGCCCCTAGCTTTAATTCGACGGAACTTTTTCACAGCAAGTACGACAGAATTTGGCTGGGATAAAATTTATAACGCCAATTGTTTCAGAGCTTGGCAGTAAACGGAAACTGCTTATGATTGAAGTTAGGGATCTACCGGGTCATGAACAAGGGATCACTGTTAACTCGCGTTTTTGTGTTAAATACTCCGTTAATTTAAATTCGAAATCCAATCAAAAGACATAAAAGCATCACTGACAATTGTTATCAGATATTATTGACAACAAAAAAGGATTTTTTGATCCATTTTTAAGATAATTATAAGCCATGGTAACTAGCGCGGTCTTTATTCGAGAAGCGTTCAGTCGAGACTCCTCATGAGGCAGCGTTTTGTCCCTTGAGATCTCACCCTTTCTTCCTGACGTCTCACCTCCCCGCGTCTACAATTCAAGGTTTTCTCGGGAATGTTTGTTGAACGACTCAAACGGTCGTTTTTAGGTGCCATCATCGATACGGAAAAATACAGATAAAGTCACAACGATATTATCTATGTATTTCACAGCTCTTGCATAAAAAACGTAAGATCTTTTCACTAGTAAAATTTTCCTTGCCTCCGTATTGGTATGAGTTCTGACTTGTTCAAGGATTTCTCTTGACAAAGATAATATCGCGACTTCAGATACTTGAATTTTAACATAACCATTTGAGAGGCAGTAAAGGGTGTATGGTGCCGAAAGGTTTAGCGACTTTTCATGGAGTAATGATGCAACCAAAACTTTAAATGTTCAATGCAGATAGGGCTTATTTCCATTATTTACGATACCCGGGGGTTTCTAAATGTCTTTTATTAAAAACAAAGTAACGATACTGGAAAACACAATCGTTACAAACTCCACAAAATTTTAATGCGCGGCTATCGTGAAAGGCCCTGTAGATAGTAAAATGTATTATACAAATAGGCTTTCGCTTGTGTTTGTAAAAGACACAAGTCAGCTACAGGCGTAATGTCTAATTAAGTAAATGTATTGTATAAAACTTTCTGGAATTGTCACTACCAATTTTTTTTAAATTGCAGCCTATTCAGGACATTCCTACTTAACAAATATTTCTACTGGTTCTTGTTCGTATGACTAACATTTTCGCATACTTCTCTTCATTCATGGTTTACAAAACTTATGAAAATTTCGCACTTGCTGCATCCCATTTTGCAGGTTTTTGGGGTAATTATTTATATATTTTACCTTTTTATAGCTGTAATAGTGTCTAGCCTATCTTTTAAACACAGCAATTAGGAGCTGAACTCGAAAATATGGATGAAAGCGAACTATTATGATTCGAGATGTACAAGAAATTCGTGACATTTGCCTGAAAAACGGGAGAAAATGTACAAAGGAGTTGACGAAAATAGTACATGAAAGCTGCATTACTATTTCAGCTAGAACAACCCAGGGTCGTTTTGGAGAAATTGGGTTCAAAGGCCACAGACCAGTAAAAACACCAAAACTGACTAGCCATGAAGTTAACATTTGGCATGGGCAAACAACATCGTAACCCGACTGTTGCAAACTGGTAAAAGTTTCCATAGAAAACATCACAGACAAACAAAATCTTATAGAGACATTGGTAAAGTTTGTTGCCACGATGAAAATAAAAAGATGAGAAAAAGCTTACAAGCTGTAGATGATGCCAAATGAGGTTGTACTAAATATTAAGAGATTTTTGTAAAGTTTTTGTATTGTTTTTTTTTCTCAAATATATATTTTCAAAACAAAACAAAAATTGTATTGGAAATACCCGCACCACCTAGAAAAACATTGTATAAATTCCCGCTATTTTAAAATATTTTTAGCACTTCTCTAGATTATTGAGTCTTCTCAGATGCAAGGAGCAAGTGTAAATTTCCTTTTGAAAAATCCTACAGTGAATACAGATCACAGGTGGATTCTAGTTTTCCCAACCCTCCAGCATGCTTTTGAACATTTATTAGGGATCAGGGGAGGAGTGGCATATTGCCTGAGGCTCTACATTTGGATGATGTACATGCTGATGGGGCAAGGAAATAGTCTATCTATTGCAGATATTTTGATACTGTTTATACTTCTGGTAAAACGGCTCAGGCAGCCAGCCTCTTAGATCATCGAGAGATGTACAGCAGGGTGGCCATTTTGGTGCGGAAGCAGGTAGTATGTTGTCACGGCAGCTCCAACTAACACAAAATGTTATAAACAGAGACTGTGTACAACCAACCAACAATTCTGTAAATTGTCAGCCTTGGCCCATTTTCTTCCTAATACCAGGACAATATATGTAAGGCTAGATGTAGAGGTGTGCGAACACATGTTTTGTTCGAACCGAACTATGAACAAACCCAAGCAAATATGTTGCCTCGAACATCGAACCTCTGAAATAGTATGTCTAAGGTTCACAGTCAAACTTCGAACTTCTTAGAAATTCAAAATCGAACAGTGAACTACTCAAAATTCTTCAGTGTTCACATATCATTTCCTTAAATACAAAATTTAGGAAAATTGTAACATACAATATTTGATATGTAAAAGATTCCCATTCTTTTTACAAAAAGGAAGGGTTCGACAAATTTGCAGGTTTATTGGGTGAAAATAGCCTTCCAGTGCTGATCGTTGTGGAGATGGGTCAACGTTAAATCAAAAATACAAAAGCAGAAAATATTTTAAACTTTTTTAGATTTCTAGATCTATAGAAAGGGTAAATCATAAATGTTTTTGTTGTTTGGCATTGGCTGGGCAGTTTTAGCAAACAGATTGGGAGGGTTCAAAGTGAGCATGATAGGTATAAAATAACCACTTAAAATTTGAACTGTCTCCTGATTGTGAATGTTTAACTGTTTTGGCTCATTGCGAAATAAAGCTAGTTGAAACCAGTGTTTTCCAAAGGCAATCTGCAATTATCCACATGAATTCTGAAAATGTACGTTACCGATCGCCTTCGAACACCACCATCAAAATGTTGTTACTGACAAAGATGTTAGGAGGAGGCTAGGATATATAAGAAAAATAATTCTGTGAGTGCTAAATGGCTCCGTCGTGTCTCAATATGTCTCACCAACTATCAAAAATATGCATGAGTGAAATCTCCTAAAATTACGCTATCAAATCAATGAGACCGATAGCGAGTTAAAGCGCCGCTACCGAGTTAACGGGCCACAACTTCGCTACCTTTGACAGCATTCAATGCATGTAAAGTTAAATTTCGAAGTATTTTTCAGCAACGAAGTTCGAACTATTTTGGAGAATTACATATTTCGAACTTCGAACCACTTCAACATCGCTAGTGCGAACATATTTTCGAACCGAAGGTTCGGTTCGAGTTCGGGTTAGGTTCGAAATTTCGAAGCTTCACACACCTCTAGCTAGATGTATTCTCACCATAATTAGAAACAGACCGATTTCACTCTAATTAGAGCTCATCAGTGCACTATACTTATTACAGCGAGAACACGCCTATAAAGTGGAGTGTAACAACATACTATGGTTCCACACCGAGATGGTGACCCTGTCTTACATCGCATAATATTCTGAGGCTGGCTGCCTTAGCTGTATTACTTTCTATGTGTGTTTTCGCTACACTAACCCCCTCAACACCCACTAGTATGCCTACCAAAATGGCAAATCTACTGACTTTGCACTCAATAACCTTGTTCAGAAAATCACACACTCTGGATAGCAGGGAGGTAGTGGTGGCTGCGGTGGCTGCATTTCACGACATTGAAGGAGCATTCAACAATGCACTACCTAACTCCCTTGCCCAAGCTCACTAGAGGGGTGGAGGCTACAATTTGTGGCTGGATCAGAAGCATGTGATACAATAGGACCATTATCACTTCGCTGCAGGGAGAGGTGGTCAGCTTCAAGTCTGTGTGGTGGTGCCCGCAGGGAGGAGCATTATCCCTCTGCTTTGGTCCCTCTTCATGGACGATACGCTGGCTATCCTGGAACTGTGGGAGGTTGAGATCCATGGTTGTGCAGATGATGGGTCATACTGGTTGTAGGTAAATCTGAAGAGGGACTTTCAAATACTCTTCAAGATACACCAAACATAGTGAATGATTGGTGCCGGAAGTAGCAGATGTCTGTGTACCCCAACAAAACCATCATTGTCCCATTCACCAAAAAAAGGTTAGATAAATTGAAACCACCTACTCTTATAGATGAGACACTTCCATTTATGGAAGTGGCGAAATATCTGGGGCTGTCCTAGATAAGACTCAACTGGAATGTCCCCTTGGAGAATGTAGTCTGCAGGGCCAAGTTATCCCTGTGGACATGCCGAAGATCTGTGGGAGCAACTGGGGAACAGACCCACAGCAAATGTATTGGCTATGTAGTGATTATCAGACCAATGATAGCCTATGTAGCTATAGTTTGCTGGCCTATGGAACTTCGTGGTGTTGCGAGGGCCCAACTGGCTCAGCTACAGAGACGAGCGTGTCTGATGATAATGGGAGTGTTATAAGCACCACTCCCATCAGCCGTTCTGGAAGTCCGCCAAAACATTCCATCTCTTCCCATATGGCTGCAGGGGGTGCAGCTAGGTGGACAACGTACAAACTTAAAACAAACGACTGACAGCATGCCAAAGGCAGTGGTTTTCAAGTATTAGCTATTAATGGATGTTCTCAAAATAATATAAAACGAAGACAAACTTATTAAATTTCTAGTTATAATTTTTGAATATACAAATGAAAACCATTGTAGTACAGTTAGATTATGTTAGTTTTTTATTTACCATCTACAAAATGTACTTAATAAATGTTTTCAGGCACATAACACCATTATCAGTGCTATCGGGGCTTTGCCGCCCCGATAGCACTGCAGCCCTTAGTCTCTTGACTCCACCCATTTCAAAATCACTGCGCCTTGAACCAGTCTGCACAGCGATTGGTAGGGTGAAGTTTTATAATGCTCTGTCTCCGGTCTAGACGGACCGTAGATCAGTTGTCTTTTGTGGTCCAGAGCTTTACACACGCACAAGATGTGCTGGGCTAATTCCTCCCCCTCGCCGCAGATTCTGCATGCAAGGCCCCCTCACACCGGCCCATCTTATGCAGGTGTTTCTTGACGGCCATGTGTCCAGTCAAGAGACCTGTTATGTTTCTGAGCTGTCCTCTGCTAAGATATAGCAGCTCCACAGCTCTCTTTTAATTGGGTTCAACAATTATTGACTTCCCATGTCTGAGCCCAGGACAGTCTGCCCAGTACATCTTGTGTTGGTTTCTGACACAGGACTTAATGGCTCGCCTGACAGTGCTCTTTGTCACGCCCAGAGCCGGTTTTGGTCCCATAAATAGTTTTGCTGACCCTCTCTGCGTGAGACTGTCAGCTTCTTCACTGCCTTTGACCCCCGAGTAATCCGGCACCCAGATGAGGGTGACCTCATTCTGACCAGCCAGGTCGCTCGTCTCGGCACTCACTCACCAGCCAGGAATTTACCCGTGGGCTGCCTTGCTGTCTGTGGCTATGAGGATCGGCTTGTTGGTGTAGCCCCTCCTCTTGTTCTCCCGCACACAGTGCAGGATGGCGTAAATTTCGGCCTGAAAGACTGTTGCATGGGCTCCGAGGGAAATACTATGACTTACCCTCGGTCCTTCCGAATAAACACCTGCCTCCGCCGGATCCGTCCGTGAACCAGACGAGCGCGCCCCGTGGTATGGCCGGCGTGTCCTCCCGCCATGCCTCGCGGTCGGGGATTTCCACTGTAAAGTTGTTTTCCCTGAAGATTCGCGAGCTCGCGAAGTCTGACCTCATTTCAAGCATGTGCTCCTTCACGATCTCCTGAATTTTGCAGTGGCCCCTGAAGCCTGGGTTGATCTTCAGTCTACCATTGCAGGCTAGTCTGTATAGGCCTGGCCTTGGGGTTGAAGACATGGCCCCTGTGATGCCTAGGCAAGCCATCCTTTGGATCTTGCCCAGTTTTTGTTTGGCACTGGATTGTGTCACCTTAGGCCACCAGACCAGTGCCGCGTATGTTAACGATGTTCTGACCACACTGGTGTACAGCCAGTGGGCCATACTAAGTCTTGCCCCCATGTTTTTCCATATAGCCGCCTAGTGACGGCTAAGGTCATGACTGCCTTACACAGTATTTTTTCAACGTGACCATTCCAGGTTAGCTTAGAGTCCAATACGACCCCAAGATATGTTACCGCCCTGGCCATTGGAATGTTCCTACCGTATAGAGTGAGAGTTCTGTGACTCTCCCACTTCCTCCTGGTAAACGGTATGACGGTTGCTTTCTCGGGGCTCACCTCGAGCCCTTGACCAACCCTCCACGTTTCCACCACTTTCAGTGCTGTCTGCATGCGCTCCCACACTGACTGTGTAACCTTTCCTTGGACTATGATGACAATGTCGTCTGCATAGCCCTGTACCTCATACCCCGCTCCCGAGAGCCTCTCTAGCAGGCCGTTCACGACTAGGCACCCATACATGGAATCCCACACTCATCACTCAAATCCTTTAAGTTCCGTCCCTGCTGATATAATTGTAAAACAATTTGAACGGTTTCTTCAGTGTAGTCGCGATATTTCCGACTGCGTGACATTTTTTTTAGGTGTACACTATTTTTTAAATCGCCCCTGAAATTACACGAACAAGTAGAATGACATACGCCACTGGACAATAGAATATGATAATGAAATTTTGAGGTTAATTACTGCTTAGAAAAAGAATATTGCGATCATCGATGCAAAAAGTTCACAGACTAAAAATATAACATATCATTCCCCCCCTTTTTTTTTGGAGCTTTTAAAACACTTATTTTAAAACAGGTATGAACAAACGCTGTGGCAACATACATTCAACAAAGTAACCTGTAAGCTGCCGATCTAGTCATATTTACTAATTGAATGTCCGACCGCTAGAGTGCACCACATGCTTTGACTAGACTGCAAAAGTTATCAAGTCGCCTCTGTATTTTCAAGTCACCCCGTTTTACAGTAGTGGATTTTCTTGCAACAGCTGTTGAGGTCATAGATATGCAACTTTGCCTAATTTAATTTAATTCTCTACCTTTAATACCTTTTTGTTACACCTGTATATGCAACTAGATAATATTAATAATAAATGCAATACGTGAACTGATTTAATTTATTTAAATACAAAAGTACAAAAACAATACACTTATAAATTCACTGCAAACTCAGCTGTCTTAACATTGTGCGGGATAGAAAACTCAGTTATTTTAAAAATATTGTTATTTTACTCCTTTTTGGTTTTATTCTCTTCTTCTGTACTGACGTTTGCCAACGCAGCGAGCTTTTTAATTAGAGTTTTGGTCTTCTCTGTTAGAAAGGTGTCAACTTGCCCCAGGATATTAACTAACTGGACCATTTTTTCAAAATTTTTGTTCACTACTTCTGCTTTATGTAATTCATGTTCTTTTGCCTTAATTTGCTTTCTGAGTGTGTCAACTAAATTAATACTTGTTTCTGTGAGTTTGTTATAATTAGGATCAATTTTTGACTTCACCACATCATTAGATATATATTCTGATCTTGAGGAAACAATTAGAACCTGTAACAAAAAAGAGTTTGGTAAAAATGTTTTGCGAATTCACTCAACTACAAAAATGTTTTTGTTGGTGAAAACCTATATGCCTAATACATAGTTATTTACAGTGATCGTCCATTAAAAGTTTTACAGAAAATAATAAAACTAGAATTTAGTGAAAATTAACACCCCAATAGTTTTCCACAGTTCTGAATTGACCTAAAATATTTTCATCTTTCAGGAGTGCTACCGAAAGTCGATGCCATCTTTATTATTTTAAATAAAATATCATGTATGGTAATTAATTTTTTCACTCTCTACAGTAAACTTATTAGGGTAATGTAGGTCTAAAGGCATTGTGTTTCTAATTATTTTAACTGTAAAGTTCAAAAGTGGCAGCTAAAAAACTTTTTTAGCGAATTTTTGTAGAGAAATTTGCCTCATGATTAATGCACGACCGTAGCAGTGCTATCGGGGCGGCAAAGCCTTGGACGAGTCCTGAGGGAGGAAAAAAATGCATGACCGCAAGACTTTCAAAATTCATACAACACATTCGGGATCAGTTTCAGTTTATATACAGGGTGAGTCATAAATATTGGGCATTGAGTAAGCGCGGGTTATTTTCACTATAATATGAGGATTGGACTAAACATGCCTTAATAAAATGTTGCTGGGGAAAAAGATACAACAGAGTGTTAAAACTGATGTGTTTTTTTCGTTTTTTGGTAATAATTCCAGAACGTATTCATAAGTCGTTATTAAAAATGCTATCTATTGGTAAAAAGGCCGTATAAAAATTTATGATATATGTGCCAAAAATATGAAATGTTACAAAGCAATTGAAATAACTCGAAACCGATTAAGGCTATCAGATTCTTATGCATTATGATTCTATGGAAAATGCAAAAATGCAATTATATCAGCGGTATGCGAATAAAAAAAAAAGAAAATTTGTATCACCAACGACTTGTGAGCCACCCCGTGATTTTCAAAAGAATTTTATAGCTATAAAATATAGCGCAAGACACCCTATAACTTTTACATTTTTTTCTTGTATCTTGCGTATAACAACGGATATATTGAGCTTTACCGTAGAAATGCATTGCCCTGTATATATGCTAACAGAAATAAACTGAGACTAATCCTGGATATGGGTTCTAGGAGGCCTAGATCGCACTCTACTGAAGAGATGTTTCCAAAATTCAAAAGTCGCGGTCTCTTCATTAATGTATTTTTTCTACGAAAATTCGCTAAAAATTATAGACTAATAAACCATACACTCTAACTAAAACTACTGCCAAAGCATCAGAGAACGGGTCTATTTGAAATGAAGTTTATGCAAATATTTTAGTAAAATGAAGGACAATGACGTTGGAAGCTGAAACTTAGGGTTTTGTAAAACACACTTTTTACAATATTTTTTCTACATAACCCGTATTCGTTTCAGGTTTTTACCTAAAAGTTGCCAATTTTGACGTTTCAAATCGCGACCTTGACCTTTTAAGAAGAAAAATTATAACATTTTCAAAGTAATTTGTCTGGTATCCCTTGAACTTTTTGCGTAAAACACTGAATCTTTGTCTATAATATACAATAGATTTTGTTACCCACACAAAATATTTTGATTTTGTGCGTTTATCTGGTCATCAGTGGCAGTTCCAACGTAGAAATCTACATTTTGGTGTATAGTATATGTGTATATATATATATATATATATATATATATATATATATATATATATATATATATATATATATATATATATATAAACAGTTATAGTGTCACCATTAAAGTCCGCATCATATGGGAATTTTTTTATTACTTAATTTACGCAAATTTAGAGTTCAGGGACAGTGTGTGAGCTTCGCTAATAATGCAAAATGTGGTTGACGTTTTTCTTTTATTAATCAGCTGTACCTGTGAAATTTGACATTTAAAAAAAGAAAATACAAAAAGTTGGGTTCTTTTTTTAAATTTCGAAAAATATCAAATAGAAAAGTTATTTCTTTTTTAGTTTTTTACCCACCCACAAGATTTAAATAAATTTGGGCCACCTTAAATTTTTTCATGTAAAATTTGTTATTAAATGTAAAAGCATTTTTTCATATAACCTGAGGTCTATCAGCTGGCAAATGAATTTTTTAATCTTCGTTTATGGCATAGCATTTCTGCACTGAAATGCCTTTTGATACCGCGATGAAAAGGGATAGAGTCAATTTTTGTGTGAAATGTTGAAATTAGAGCTACTTTGCATTTCAAGTATGGCATATTTTTTTTAGCATATTTGACTTTTATCTTTTTTTTTGGAAAAACTTCAAGTAGAAACATTTTTGAACGGAAAAAACTACTTCAGCAGATAAGTGTGCTGCCCTGTTAATTCAAATGGCCGTAACTACAATTTTCCTGATGCTATCGCTGGTCGGAAAAAGGAAGACATTGTCAGCACCTTTTTTGGTTTTTTGAAAAAAAATCTGTGATTTAGAGGAGGTTGTAATTTGGCTGGATAACTGTTCGGGCCAGAACAAAAATTGGTGCTTGTATACATTTTTGTGCATGGTGTAAACTCAGACGAACTTAACGTCAAACATTAAGATATTTTGAGTCAGGCCATACTTTTATGGCAGCCGACTCATTTGACCATAGAGTAGAGTTGTCGCTTAAACGAACAGGTAAGGTTTACGATTTTGTTGATGCAGTTAGAAAGTCATCGCATAATCTTAATACTGAAGTAATAGAGATTGCAGTTCACGATTTTTACTTAGGAAAGATAATGAATCATCTCGATATAAGTTAACAAGACTGGTTTCCCGACCCTATCTCAATGGAATGGTGGAAGTTAAGTTCACCAGGGATGTAAACACATCCTATAAAACTACTTTTGATGGTCCAGTTAATGTCATTAATTTTTTAAAGGCTAATTGGCATAACAAAACCTGACATTAAAAGCGAAATACGTGGCATAACGCTTGAGAGAAAAGAAACCATATTCCAAAGACTTGGTCCAATAATGCCAGAGAATCGGCTGAAATTCTGGGAATGTATTAAAGTTAATACTATATACAGACTTTGAGACTATTTCTCTGGCTTCACTGTGAAGCCAGAGAAATAGTCTCAAAGTCTGTATATAGTATGAACCAGTTTCACCAAGTAAAGGCAACCACAATCAATGAATTAAAGTTAATAACAATCAATTGATGACAATTAATTGTAATAACTGTAAGAATTTCCCAGAATTCATTTAAGCTACCTACGCTTTTTCATGCAGAGTTACTAGACAAACTATATATTTTTAAGTTGTGGAGTTCCAATTGATTTTTTTATAGTTCAAATAAATATGTTGTAAATCACATTTTTTTAGTTTTTTTTTTATATTTCAACAAGACACTACGAGGGCTTACAGCCTAAATACTATCGTACCGTGGGTGTCGACAAGGAGGAAAGAGGCAATTTGTTAATTCTGGACTTGAAGGTTCGGAGGAGAAGGAAAAATATGTGCCGGCAAGGAATTCCACAATTTGGAAGTCCTCGGGACAAAGGAGCGGGCATAACAAGATGTTCTATTTCTGGTGACCTGGACAGTAAAAGAGTGCATTCGCTCTGTTCCCCTGGTAGCTCTGTTGGGGGCAGCAGGTGGAGGAACTATGGAAGAAAGCTCCTCTGAGCAGTGCCCGTGCAGATATCTATAAAAGAGAGAGAGATAGGTTACCAACGGCACGTCGGTTGGCAAGGGACGCAGGCTTTGGGTGAGGATAAGTCACCGATGAGACGTATAGCTCTCTTCTGAATGGAGTCCAGGATAGTGAGTGTAGAAGCGGCAGCGGCACCCCAGATGTGGGAGCAGTATTCGAGTTTTGGCCTTATTTGTGAAGTATATAAGGTATAGAGATTAGCTGGTGAAAAGTATTTGCGAGCTCGGAAGAGGAAACCTAATTTCTGAGCAGCCGCTTCTGCAATTGATGTGACATGTTGGTGCCAATTGAGATTTCGATCAACAAAAATGCCAACAAGTGAAAACGACTCATTACTTTGAATAACTTGGTTGTTCAGTGTGATGGGTCTAGGGCTGGTGTATCTTTTATATGGTAAAAAGCAAGACTGAGATTTGGTGGAATTGAATTGTACAAGATTTCTACTTCCCCAGTCTAATATTTTTTGGAGATCCACAGAGACAGAACCCTCCATGAGTCTGCAATCCTCATCTAATTGGGCTAAAGAGACAGGCTTAGAATATTGTATATTTGAGTGGAGGGTGCTATCGTCCGCGTAACTGTGAACTGGGTTGGATGTGCTAGAGAGGAGGTCATTGATGTGGAGAAGAAACAAAGTAGGGGCTAAAGCTGAACCTTGAGATACTCCTGCATTAATCGGATACAGTTTAGAGGAATGGCCATCCGCGACAACAGAAATGCTCCGGTTGGAGAGGAAATTTGCTGTCCAGGTACAGAGCTTTGGTGGTAGGCCATAGGCCGGAAGTTTATTAAGCAGCGCTGCGTGCCAGACCTGGTCGAATGCTTTGGATTTGTCTAGAGCGACAATCTAGGATTCACCGTGTAGTTCCATAGACTTGTTCCAAGAATGGGTGACAAAGGAAAGGAGGTCGGCAGTTGATCTGCTCTGACGGAATCCATACTGCCTGTCGTGGATTAGACTGTGTTTTTCAAGAAATTTTAATAATTCGGTGTTTATATATTTTTCCATCACTTTAGAGACGAAAGGAGAGAAATAGGCCTGTAGTTTCTATAGGAAGCGCTTTGGATCCTTTCTTGGGGACGGGTTGTACTCGAGCAGTTTTCCAATTACTAGGGACTATGCCTCTCTTGTAAGATGTCTGAAACAGACGAGTCAGGACAGGAGCAAGTTGTGGTGCGCATTTTTTGAGAACAATTGCTGGGATCTCGTCAAGGCCAGATGGTTTCCTGGTATTAAGAGAAGGGAGCATCTTTCGTACCTTTTTAGTTTTAAAAATGATATCCGTCGTTTTATGTGCGACATTGGGGACTGTTGGTGGTTGAACATTTAGAGGTGGGTTGAGAGTAGAATTCCCGGCGAACAACGAGGCAAAAAGTTCAGCTTTGCCCAGGGCGGTAAAAACAATTTCATCCTCTGAAACAAGAGGTGGGATAACGTGCTCTTGCAGAAATTATTCCCAATAGATTTAGCAAGAGTCCAGAAGAGTTTGCTGCCGTTGGAGCTTAAGAGGACTTTGTTTTTGATGTGGTTATTAAACGAGTTTTTTTGCCTCAGAAAGAATGCGTTTCTTGTGTCGTTAAATGCTTGACGGTTTTCTTGACTGGGATTGTGTAGAAGCGATTTGTGAGCTTTGATCTTTTCAAGTCTGGCCATATTGTCACAGGATTGAGAGAACCAGGGCTTTTGAGTGGCTAAAGAGGTGTTCTGTGTACGTGGAATAAATAATTCCATGCCAGCTTGGATAATTTCGGTGACGTTTTGTGAGATATCAGAGGGGTCAGGATGAGAGAAGCAGACAGACGCCCATGGAAATGAGGAAAAGTAATCCCGCATTTCGTCCCAGTTTGCGGAGTTGTAGTGCCAAACGATACGAGGGTGTGATGATTGTGTGACCTCGGGTTGCATTGCGCAGGAAGTAGTGACCATGCTGTGATCTGAGCGACCAAGGGGGGCGGTGACTGATGTTTTATAGCATTCAGGTTTTGTAGTAAGAAGGAGATCCAAGGGATTTGAGCTGTGTGTTGGGATGCGAGGAAAGTGAATAGGTTGCTGAACCATATTGACTAAAGAATTGCTGACTGCAAGGGCCTCCGCTGCTCTCCCTTGTGGATCGGTTTTTGAAGATCCTAGCCATTCCTTATTATGGACATTGAAGTCACCAAGAATGTTGACCTCGGAGGAAGGATATTCAGAAATTAGATGGTCGGTTTTTTCAGAAAGGTGGTCGAAGAGCTGGACAAAGTTTTTGTCCCTTGATGTAATGGGTGGTACCTCCTCCGGCGTGAAAAAATTCTATCACGTAAAGAAAATTATAAATCTGTATATGAATAAGTTCATTTTGTTAAACAAGTTATGAACGAAAAATAATTCTAATAAATCATGTAGTTACGCCTCCTTATTGAATATAGAGTAAGCATGAACAATGTTAGATCCAAAGGTGTATCTGTCAAAAGTATGATTTTTTCTACTTGGTGGTGTACTATATGTTGTAACATAAAAACTAATAGCATCTATTGAAAAATGCATCACATTTTTGGAAAACCAGGATGGCCTAGACAAAAACAGAAAAATAAATTTTCCCACGGCAGTGTAGGTACTACATATTAACGGGTCTTTTCGGATTTTCATAAATTCGAATGAGCCAAAAAATTGTTAGGTTAGGAAAACATGAAAAAATTGAAGCGGCTCCAAGTTTGTTTAAATTTGGTGAGTGGGTAAAAAACTAAAAAAGAAATAACTTTTCTATTTGGAATTTTTCGAAATTTTGTAAAATAACCCAATTTTTGTATTTTCTTTTTGTAAATGTCAAATTTGACAGGTATGGCCGATTGATAATAGAAAAGTCTGGACGCAGAAAGTGCGTTATGGAAGTGAGTTTTCATAAAAATGTTTTGAATACAAATATGTATCTCTAATGCAAACAGGCATCAATCTGGTTACCGGTATAACCTATACAGTAGAAACAATGTACCATATTTTATCAAAATAACTTATTGTTTGAAAATGTACAAAAATTTTCTGAAAATAAACTTTAAATGTTTGCGAGAAAACTGATTTTCTAGCCACAAACCTTAGGTTAATAGCAAATTGAGTTATTGAAATTTGAAGCATTTAATGAAAATTCGCTATCAAAACGCACTTACTGCATCTCGATTTTTTTCTTACAAACATGCATCAGGTATTTCGTTAAAAAATGCAATAATATAAAGGTGTTCGAAAAAAATTTGTAGGTTTCACCAACGACTTATGGGGCACCTGTGATTGTCAAAATAACTTTATAAGATGCAGCTCAAGACACCCTATAATTAACGTACACAACTTTTTCTCGTATTTTGTATAATAATAATTATATTTAGCTTTACCATAGAAATGCGTCACCCTGTATATATGTAAACAGATAAACCCGAATATAGATTCTAGGTGGCCTAGTTTGCGCTCATTAGAGGACATCTTCTTTAAATTCATAAGTTGCGGTCTCCTCATTAACGAATTTTTTCTACTAAAATCTAAAATTAGCTAAATATTATGGACCATTAAACCATAAACTTAACTAAAACTACATCCAAAGCATCAGAGAAATGGTCTATTTGAAAAGAAATTTCTAGAAATAGTTTAGTAAAATGAAGGACAATAACGGATGAAGCTGAAACTTACGGGTTTTCAGAACACTGTTCTTGCAACATTTTCTTTACATAGTCCGTATTTGTTTTAGGTTCCTTGCCTAAATGTTGCAAATTTTGATGTTTCAAATCGCGACTTTGACGTTTTGAGGAAAACCCAATTTTTTCTTCGTTAAATGCCCTTAACTTTTTTGTCTTTAAACTTACAGACCTAAATTTCCGTACATGGTTCACTCTTTATCGCTCTTTATAATACAAACACGCGTACCAAATTTGGTTGCCCTTACTTTTTTATTTCCAGAGATATAATTTTTTTTCCGAAAGAAAACACAAAATTTTCCGAGAAAACCTGGCCCGATTTTGCTGGCTAACGAAATTATTCAAGCCACTTGCAAAAAGAAGGTACTCAGAAGATTTAATCAAAATCGGCCCATTATTTTTTGAGTGAGCGGTGTGATATATATATATATATATATATATATATATATATATATATATATATATATATATATATATATATATATATATATATATATAAATTTAAACTGACCGTGGATATGGGTTCTAGGGGGCCTAGTTCGCGCTCATTTGAAGAAATTTTTTCAAAATTCAAAAATCGGGATCTCATTATTGAATTGTTTTTTAAGAAAATTCAATAAAAGCGTCAGTTTGCAATATTTGCAAAGCACAAACTGCTCCTGAACTCTCAATGTGCATGAATTAGGCAATACAAAAATTTCCCATATGATGCGGACTTTAATGGTCAGTAAAAATGTCAAAATTATAGTGATGAGAATTTTAATGTTGAGAAATTTTGTGTTATATTGGAATGAGTTCGCTTATAGTGGTAGATGAATACTATAGTGGCAGTTGTAGGAGTGTTATTGGTAGAAATGCTTAAAAAGAAACATACGCTGAACAAAATTTTTAAAGTGACATTTTATAAAAATATTTTGACAGTTTAGTTGGGAACGTTAAATAAAATTGTGTTAACTGCAAGCACAAGTTTATGCTTATTTGTGGAACATACTGTAAAATTTGAATCAATAAAACATACTATTATTATTATTATATATATATATATATATATATATATATATATATATATATATATATATATATATATATATATATATATATATATATATATATATAAAAACATATAAATTTTTTCTACGAAAATTCCCTAAAAGGGTTTAAGCAATTAATGAAAAAATCTGATGGCACTGCGGGGGCAACAGGAAGTTATTAAGTTATTTGTGTTTTAAACAAAATCTGTTTAATATTATTTTTTCTTAGCGCATTTAGAATTGTCGTAAAATAATTCGTAGATCATTTCTGTGAAAATTCGCCGTTATAACGCTTTGGCTGCGTGCAGACTTTTTAAATTAATTATTAACTGAGACATTTCACGAAGGATTAATTCACACGTTCAAACAGGAAATAATAATCCCTAAATAAACATAATATATTTATTTAATTCTACTTACTGTGGCAAATGCAACCAAGAACACTAAATATTTGCATGGATTCATTGTGACAACAATAATAAATTATTTCTGGTCTAAAACTAATCTTCAAAGAGGTATATGTTGTTGGGTTTGTAATTCACAATGTCTACTAAACAAATTTAAAAGTTATTTAGTTCATTACCTACATACAATTTCATTAGCTTGCATTATTTTCAACCCAGAAATTGCAAAATAATGATGACATTATTAAAAATTTACCTCTATCGGTGTATTGTATAAAAAATATGTAATATAGGAATAAAACAACTACAAATTGGAAACTTTTATAATATCTATTACGTGTCGAGGAGATTTCATAAGATTTATTTGAGTCTTAGTCAACGATAATTGTGTTACATGCAAAATATACAAGCTAAAGAAAAAAGTACAGGTCTAAAAGTTATTTCTTTTCAAATGGGACACATATTTTGGTTTTTTGCTTTCTGCGACCGAATAAGTTCATAGACTTTCAACTGTCTTATGTTCAAGACAGTGCATAAAGCCTTTATTAAGACCAGTCCCCGATCTTGGATTTTTCTAGACGGGGCAAGAACTTAAAACTGCCGCCTTCGTCCATCGCTCATTCTCCTTTTAAAGTTTTTCTATCAAGTTCTAATTTTAAGGTAACATTTGTGATAAATCGTAACATATATTTTATACTAAGAAATTCTTTATTTGTCATTTTTTATTGCATTGTAAAGATAGGTATATATACCAAAACAAAAGTTATATATCTAAAAACTTAACCACTAACGTTATTAAAATAATACGAGGTCAGTAACAAAAATTAACATTTTACTATGCCTTTTGTTCTGCATCTAATAAGTCTATGGCCTCGGTATAATTAATTTGATGGGCGATTCAATTTTCAATTACCAGTATCGCGAGACTTAATAAACGTTCCTGGGTCATTGATGTTTGCAGGTAGTTTTAACGAATTTTTCGTAAAACGAAATATTCACTAATGAGGAAATCTGTGTTAAATATATATATATATATATATATATATATATATATATATATATATATATATATATATATATATATAATATATATATATATATATATATATATATATATATATATATATATATATATATATATATATATATATATATATATATATATATATATATATATATATATATATATATATATATATATATATATATATATATATATATATATATATATATATATATATTGTTACGTTCTACGGGGTTCTGGATTTGTTGACCAACAAAAGAGCTTTTCAAACTACTAATTTATTATAACCACCTATTTTCCAACACCACTATCCACTTATCCACTAAAATATTTCTCTCTATTACTAAATGTCCATAGAACTATATTCCACTATCCGCCTTCTATGATCGCTTCTTATATACCAACACTTACTGCTGATTAGCTTAATACTCTATGATCACTTATGCTGCAGCACACTAACTGAATACTTAACTCACTCATCCTATGTGCCGTTCGTCTATTTATACTCTCCATTGAGATTCTAGACCTTCTACAACTGTCACTTCTGGTGCCTTCTAGAAATATAATTCCAGAGCGTTCGCTGTTACCAGCACACTTTACAACCGACCTCTGATCATAGAAGTAATAAAGTTCATAAATATAAATCTCATAGACGGGTGTGACATATATATATATATATATATATATATATATATATATATATATATATATATATATATATATATATATATATATATATATATAGGGTGTCTTATCCCTGGAACACTCACGTATATCCCGGAATGAGTCCCCGTTTCTAGAGATATGTAAGGTTTTAGGTCGTGCGTGCTTTTAAGACTGAAACTATGCCGGTATTAACTATAACTATATTGTAGAACTCTATAAATATAACAATGGTGTAGTAATCAATAACAAGTAATAGACTATCGTCTTTAGCTACGGGATCCATCTGTTATCGTCGTCGTGGATGTATGGCCTTGCACACCGTCGTTGAGTACCTCGGCGTCTCTAGGTACTCTCTCGTCGTACTACTCGCGCACTATGTTCACTCAAGCTCTCTTCACACTCCGACCGTCTCGTACGAACTAGTCATGTGTAACACCGTGTTGAATGACACTTTTGTGCTGACACCTTCCTATGTGTCATGGGTGTTTTTTAACAACGTCCGTCATTCTAATGACACTGACACACTATTAACTCCCTTGTCCCTCGACACACGCGCGTCACTCTGTAGCGCCCGGACAACTATGCATATCGTTAGCGGCAGAACGTTTATGCACACAGTTGTTGAGATAAAATTAATTCCCACAACTCGGCTCTCCTGACCATCATCCGCCTCGGATGATGAACCATTGTCATCTGAACACATTTTACGCCATGACTTCATATATTCGGAACATGTAGAAGTGTAGGTTGGACCCTCGTGGAGACCTTCTTTCTTGACATCGTAGGTATCGTTGGTCTTGACCTTCACGACTCTGTATGGACCTATAAACTTCGACTTCAACTTCGACCCTGGGCAGAACTGGGTTCTTCGAATGACGACTAGATCATTTAACCCATAAGCGGCAGGTTTTCCTCTTCTCAGGTTATACGTTCTCTTATTTTCCTCCTGGACTTTGAGCAGTTGCTCATTTGCTAATCTTCTCAATTCTTCCCTATCTTCTTGAAATTGATTTTTATCTTCTTCTTCGATGATTTTTCCTATCTTGATTTGAACTTTATCTTTCATCTTGACACCCATCAGCAATTCAAATGGCGTGGTTCCAATGCTTCTTTGGTAGGTGGAGTTTATAACTCTCTGGACACGATCTACGTAAAGGTACCATTTTGCTGGGTCTTCTAAGGATATCTTGGTGAGAACAGAAATAATAATAGAGTTAATTCGTTCTATCTGACCATTAGCTCTTGTTAGACCAGTAGTAATCTTATGATGCTTTACGTCATTCTCGTTACAGTAAGATTCGAATTCTTCAGAGGTAAAGGCTGTGCCTCTGTCGGAAATAATGTTAACAGGATTTCCGAAAGTCCTTCTTTGGATCTCGAGTTTGGCAATAACTTCTTTCGATGAGGTGCTCTTCGTCGGATATAACCAAACAAACTTCGTAAATGAGTCCATTATGGCAAGAATATATTTGTAATTCTTGTTCGTAGACTCAAGAGGACCGAGGTGATCAATATGGTATGTCTGTAAAGGAATGTCATCTTTCTTAAGTGGATGTAAAAATCCTTCCTGCTTTCCATGCTTCCTGTTAGATAAGATGCAAGGAATGCAATTTCTAATACACCTCTCGATCTTTTTCTTTACATTTGGTATGTAGTATTCTCTCTTTATTAGGTCTTTAGTTTTTCTGACTGCAAAGTGTCCTTCTTCGTGTGCTTCTTTAATTATTTCTTGTTGCATTTGCTTGGGAATTACAACTACTTCCCTTCCCTCTTCCATTTTGTAAAGTAAGTCGTTTTTCAAGATGTAATCCTTATACGGCTTTTCTTTTAAGATTTCCTTGATTGCCTTGATTTCGCCATCTTCTTCTTGACTATTTCGTATAGCTTGGAGAATGCTAGTACAAACCAACATAACAGGGTTTCTACTTAGAGCGTCTACATGCCTCATTCTGGTGCCTGATCGATGAACTACGGTACAATCAAAATCTTGAAGTAGTAAGGCCCATCTTGCAATCCTTGTTGATAAATCTCTCTTGCTCATAGTCTTCTCAAAGGCAGAGCAATCTGTCACAATGTTGAAGCGTGTTCCAAGTAAGTATACTCTAAACTTCTTGAGTGCTTCGACTATTGCTAAAACTTCTAACTCATAGCTGCAGTACTTCTTTTCGGCGTCCGATGTCTTCTTACTCATGTAGTAAATTGGATGCATCTGGTTATCTTCATAGGAACGTTGGAGAAGAACGGCTCCGTATCCTTCCATTGATGCGTCTGTATGCAATCCTATCTCGGCATCTTGGCAGTAAATATTCAGCACTGGATTCTTGGCTAATATCTGCTTGAGCTTCATAAATGCATCTTTTTCTTTGAACTCAAATTTAAAGGTACGATCCTTTTTCAAAAGATCGGTTAGCGGCGATGCTATCTCTGAAAATCCTGGAATGAATTTTCTAAAATAGCTGGCAAGTCCTAAAAAGCTTTGTACTTGCTTTGTCGTCCTTGGTTCTGGAAACTTGGTTACAGCGTTGGTCTTTAATTCTGAAGGGTAGAGCTTGGCTTCCTCTATCCTGTGACCTAAAAATTCGACAGTTCTTTTAATAAACTGACATTTTTTCCTGTTAATCTCCAATCCATATTCTTCAGCGGTCTTGAAAACGATTTTTAATCTTTCCAATGCGTCTTCGTCATCCTTGGCTGGAATAATTAAATCGTCCATGTAGGGCAGTACAATTCCTTTGTTTACTAGATCTCTGAAAACTACGTCGATGTATCTCATAAATACGGATGGACTTATACAAAGACCAAAGTGAACTTTCAGGAATCGATATTGACCTTGGTGCGTCACAAATGCTGTATACTTTTGGCTTTGTTCTTCTACGGGAACGTGAAAGAAACCATTCTTAAGATCAATTGTGCTAAAAACACGATCTTTTTGCAGCTTGTCTAGCTGATCTTCTATAAGCGGCAGCGGAAATCGGTCTTTTATTATCTTTTGGTTAATTCTTCTATAATCAATGCATACTCTTGGTGTCCCATCTTTTTTCTTGGTTACTACCACTTGGCTAGCATATTCAGAAGTGCAGGGTTCTACTACACCATCTCGAACCCATTCCTCAACTTGGTGATCAACAATCTCTCTTTCAAAAAATGGTAGTCTTCTAGGACTATTGTAGATCGGTTCTTCGTCTTTGACTAATATCTTCATCACAACGTTTGCAGTTTTGCATTTTCTTGGTTTATACGTCTTCACAATATGTTCAACTTCTTTTCTTATACGCGTCGGTACTTCATTTCCAATATCAACTTCATCAAGTACATCTACTTGCATTATTTCTTGAATGCCGTCGTCGTCGTCGATCTTCTTGATGGTCATCCCACTTGGATTAATCGTAAGTTCAACATGTTGGAGAAATTCATGACCTAGTATAGCAGGATTACTAGACATATATTCACCGTTGACAACATGCATCTTTGTATCAACCAGTACGTCATCTAAATCGATCTGACAGTTAAAATAGCCCAAAGGTTTCACTTTTGACTTACCGAAACCACTTAAAACTATTTTAGAATCATGCATAGTTGGTGCTCCAATACGTCTGTATACTTCTGATCCTATAAGGTTAACTTGGCTTCCGGTATCTACCAGACAAATAATATTTTCATTATTGATCCTTATAATTCTGTGCATTTTGCTCATCGTGATTACTTCAACGTTTTGCACATTCGACGTGGTGGGGTTGGTTGGAGAAGCGCCACTCTTTTTGTTTTGAGTTTGACATTCAAAAGATTTATGTCCAAACTTATTACATCTGAAACACTTGGTGCCTAGATTTTTAGATCTGCACTCATTCGACTTATGGCCTTGGTTACCACAGTTAAAACAACGAATTTTTGTCATCTGCGTCGACTTGGCATTTGACATTTCTGTTAAACTGGAAGCTGTTGCTTTATTTTTCCCTGTGTTCGGCTTGTAAGATTCCTGTTTAGTTTTCATTTCAGCGTATATTCGCAATTTTTCCTTGAATTCTTTAAATGACTTGGCCCCATACAAAAATATTTTATTCGATGGTTCATCTGTTATACCATCTATGACATAATGCATTAATGCTTCATCTTCAACTCTGCCTCGATTAGCAATCTCCTTCATGATTAAGAAATACTCATGAATGCTTTCCTTTTTCATCAACTTTCTTTCAGATAGTGCTTTATGCAGTTGGGCACTATTTAATCTTGAAGAGTATTCGTCGATTAAAACTTCTTTCAAAGATTTCCAACATTTTATATTCTTTTCTCCTTGTATGAACAGCTTTGCGAGACCTGTCAATGATTTTTTTGCAAAAATAAACATATGCAGCTGATTCCATGAACATAGATCAGCCATGTCTTCCATATCTTGAATCCATTTTTCTATTGGGTAGCCACTGCTTCCATCAAAGCGTTGAATCGAATCTTCTACGTCCCTAAAATTCATAGCAAAGAACGTTTTTCCATTCGATGAAGAGTTTGAATAAATAGAACAATTTTCTGAAAGATGATCTTCCTTCTCGGCTTCTTTGTCTTCTTCAGTCTCGTCGTCGTCACGCATAGACAGTTTTGTAATGTCTACTAGATTATCGCAAATGTTTTTTATTAACGCGTCTTTATCACAATTATAGTCCAAACACAAAATATTTGCAACCGACGTTAGGTCATTGTCCGAAAAATTAGCACTGACATAGGTGATTTTGTCTTTATATTCCTCAGAAAACACCCCGAAATCAAAACCGTTAAACTCACGCAGTCTTTGTCTATTTTTTCTATCACCTTCGCTCTGAAAAAGAAGTTTATGCAAGTTCTTTATAGCACTAGTATGAGCCGACTTTATATTGTTCAAAATAATGTCTATATCTCCTAACGTCTTCATATTGTTACCTCAATTCTTAGAACGTCTACCGTAACTTCAGGTATGTAAAACGTCGCGTACGTGTAGCTGCTGGTGCTGCGGCCTTGCGTCTTAGGTCGAGTCCTGGCTACTGTAGATTTCCATAATACACTGTACACACTTATATTCCGGCAAGAAACTGTCTTTCAGCTACCACACTGTTTATATCGCGGCTGGAGCCCACATTTATAGGGTGTCTTATCCCTGGAACACTCACGTATATCCCGGAATGAGTCCCCGTTTCTAGAGATATGTAAGGTTTTAGGTCGTGCGTGCTTTTAAGACCGAAACTATGCCGGTATTAACTATCACTATATTGTAGAACTCTATAAATATAACAATGGTGTAGTAATCAATAACAAGTAATAGACTATCGTCTTTAGCTACGGGATCCATCTGTTATCGTCGTCGTGGATGTATGGCCTTGCACACCGTCGTTGAGTACCTCGGCGTCTCTAGGTACTCTCTCGTCGTACTACTCGCGCACTATGTTCACTCAAGCTCTCTTCACACTCCGACCGTCTCGTACGAACTAGTCATGTGTAACACCGTGTTGAATGACACTTTTGTGCTGACACCTTTCTATGTGTCATGGGTGTTTTTTAACAACGTCCGTCATTCTAATGACACTGACACACTATTAACTCCCTTGTCCCTCGACACACGCGCGTCACTCTGTAGCGCCCGGACAACTATGCATATCGTTAGCGGCAGAACGTTTATGCACACAGTTGTTGAGATAAAATTAATTCCCACATATATATATATATATATATATATATATATATATATATATATATATATATATATATATATATATATATATATATATATATATATATATATAATGTAAAGTTCTATATATTTGTTATTATACCAGATATGAGAAACATTATATACGTTAATTATAGGGTGTCTCGAGCTGTATCTTATAAATCTATTTTGAAAATCGCAGGGTGGCTCATAAGTCGTTGGTGATACAGAATTTCTTTTTTAATAGAACACCCCTTATGTTATTGCATTTTCCATCGAATTATAATGTATGCTTATAAGGGGGAAAATGATGTCGTTCGTCGTTTTTTAGTTATTTCAATTGTTTTGCAACTTTTCACGTTTTTGGCACATATCACAAACACATATCACAAATTGTGATACGGCGTTTTTACCAATAGATACCGGAGCCCCATGAAAATGACGCATTCAGGGAGCTTGTTGCTTGTATTACTCGTCGAAAAAATCGAGCTGCCGTATACAGGCACCCTCAAATAGTAGCTGAGTATGAAAAGTGATCTGGTACTAAGACCATCCTGCACATTTCTTTTTTTTTTTTACTTTTTAAAAACTAACATAGTGTAACATCCTTCTCTATGAGAATCCGGCTCATATAGCATTATTACTTGTATGGTGACAAGCAGCTTGTAGAGTGTGCTGGTAATAACAATTAGTTTAGTTTATTCACCCCTCTGATGACGCTAGACGCTAACTTTGTTAGCGAAACGTTGTCAGTTCTAAAAACTGTATTGTGATGAATTGGGTTCTCCAAACTGTACTTAACAGCGAATACTCTAGAATTATATTGCCAGAAGGCACCAGAAGTGACAGATATGGAACAATGTATAAAGTTCTGGAACTACTCTATAGACCATATAAATAAGTGAGTGACGGATGGAGCAGTTGGGCAATAGGCGAGTTCACCAGGCACCAGCAACTCCAATGTTATGTCAAAAAATGTTGACAAACGTCAAGGTTTATAGATTAGATAGGTTGTCTGGTAACTCTCGACCAATCAGAGAGTGGAGCGGGATTACGTCACATGTATTCCCAATTTAAATCTAGTGGAATAACAAATAATGAAATTAGCCGGCATTTTTATGTTCATCTTTTTAAAACTTTTAAGAAAATTAAACATTTAATAATAAGTTAAAATTAACATTTCACATAGTAACAGAAAGTATTGAAGTTTTAGGATATTAATCGATTTCAAATTAATGGATTCAATTAATTGGCTTACCTTGAAAAGGATTTAAAAAATTAATTATTATTTATGAAATTATAAATTCATATAGTTTTTCTTCTAAACTACAACCTAGGTCTTTATTTGTTTTAATAGTTTACTTATTTTACTGAATATTGCTCTTTTATTAACATGCAACTAATCACAATAAGTAAATTATTTGAGTTTATAATCTTTAGGTAGGTATGTATTTTTACACGTACAAAATAGTAGGTTTATAATTTTTATAAACAATTTCTAAGCAAAAAAACTCAGAAATCTTATATTTAATTTTAAAATAATATTAAATAACGAAATTAATAATACATAATAATACTTCTTGTGGTTTATACATTGAGGGCGGTTGTATGCGCGCAGTAGGGAAAGGATGAAAACTCCCGAGATAAAGCACCCACCCCCGTCTTCGTCCCATGGCTGAGCCCTTCCCCATACATGGTGAGGGGGGTATAGGCATGCAGCAGAGTCTTCTGCATGCAAACAACCACCCTCAATGTATAAACCACAGGAAATACTTCTTGGTAAAAACCCCCAAGAAAGTTACGGGATATGATCTGTGCGGGATAAACAAGATTTTAAGGTGTAGCTGCAAAATGAGATATAGGTACGACTAAACTGGTCTTTTTCGCATTCTTCGTTTATACTTCCTTTTTATCTTCTTCCCCGCCAAGCACCACCAATGAAACCTGCTACTTGGGGGTTGCTTGCACGAAATTTGTCTTGTGATTGATGCATCCAAGTGGTGTTCTAAGCATATTTCTAATTTTGTTTACAAAAACCTTCCTTATGCTCATCTGCAATTTACATAGTACTTTTATTTTTACTCATTTTGGAGAAAACAGAAGCAAAGCTTATCTCCACTTTTCATTGCTATTTTAGAATTATTTTTGCACATCAAAACACTACAAACAACTCGGCCAGGTATCTAAACAGACATTTGGGTCAACTTATTTATTGAGTTCTTGCTTTAAGTATATAAACTTTTTTTAAATTACTACATTTTATGGCGATTCGTTGATTTAGTTGTTGTATATCTTGAATAAGTAACGTTCAATTCGTGATACCGTTGATTCGCTGTGCAGTTGTCTTTAAGGCAATAGTTTCGATTTAACTGCTATTTCGTACAAAGTAAAGATTAAAATAAATCCGTAACTGATCATATTCGAAATTTTTTGAGCAAATTTCTAATAAATGTTTTTTAATACACCAAAACGCATTCTGAAACTATAGGTGTTATCAGCATTTGGAATACACATGACGTGTAACCCTCTTCTCGCGTCTCGGCCTTCCCTCAGAGTTGCCAAACAACCTATCTAATCTATGAACCTTGCCCAGAAGGCACCAGAAATGATATATATGGAACAATGTAGAAAGATCTGGAATCTGGAACTACTCTATAGACCGTATAAATAAGCGAGTGACAGATGGAGCAAAGAGTCAGTGGGCGAGTTCACCACGCACCAGCAGCTGCATTGTCATGTCAAAAAATGTTGACAGAGGACAACATTTTGTCTACAGCTGCCGGGGTCTAGTGAACTCGCCCATTGTTGGTGAAGAATAAGCGATAATACAAGGCGAATAGTGGGATGTAGCTCTATGGACATTTGTTAATAGAGAAATATTTTAGTTGGGGTGTTTATTGTCGAAAAAACTTGGTTATAATAGGTTTGTAGTTTTAAAAGCTGTGTTTTAATAGTCAACAAATTCAGAACCCCGATGAACACAAACAATACTATAATCTACAGGTTGGTCCAAAGGTCAGGGTACACAGAGCAGCAGTAGATTATTCGCATCAAAATATAATGATTTAACCAAACTTACTTTAGTCCGAAACGCAAATTAAAAGAGACAAAATTTCGATTTTCCTTGATATCCAGAAAAATATTTGACGTATTGCCTTGAAAATTGGTAGCCATGATTTTTTTATAGTAGTGAAAATATTTCATTCCCAATTTGACCGTAGCGAATAAAGACCTCTGCTTGCGATACCCTTCAAGTTAAAAAAAAGCTTCTGAATACAAAATAGTGTTCTCTTGTACTTTGGTAACAACAAAAAAACACCTATACTTGTTGAATGGCGTTAAAATGAAGGGTTTTCAAATTATTTGCGATTTTAAGAATAGCGGTGGTTCAGGAGTAAGAACGTGTGCCTCCAAAGCGAAGAGTACTGGGTTCGATTCCCAGGGTTCCCCTTTCACTGTTTCAGTACAAACTGTAAAATTAACATCAGCCGAGGTTCTGGCATTGTATTGGAGCAAGATCGAAGGAGGCGTAAAGCTGTCGGTCCCGTGTCCATGCGATCTTAGGCACGTTAAGGATCCCTACCCTCCTTACAGAAAGGCAAGAGTTTGAGAAAAATACCAGGATGGTAAGGCGAAACTGCTCGCTGGCGTCGGGGATTGGCCATAGTCGCGGAAATAGACCGACGTTAAAGAAAAAAACACACACAAAAATCATATTTGATTTGCTGCATACAGAGCCACTGTCATAAACAAATTTATGACTCGCTGCGCTTGTCAAAATCGCGTCTTGGTATACGCGGTGATTCATTAACAATGGGAAATCCGAAAGCTGGAGATACTACACAGATTGTGAACATTGGCGCAAACATACCTTATCCAAAAGTTGACAGTTTCAGAAATATATGGTGTTGAAGGGACAAGTTTTAATTAGTTTTTTTGTCATTATTTTAAAAAATTTCTAGGTTAGGAACTTGAAAATTTGTGAAGCTATGTTTTTTAGGCGACGAATAAGATGCGTGTTGCAAATTTCGCATTGCTCATAGAGGGCGCCGTTTACGGCCAATTTAACCGATATTTACAGTAATAAGTTTTCGCCCTGTATGTCTAACATAAAATTTGATTCAAAACCTGAAAGAGAATTTATGTTTCAATTGATTATGTATAATTGTTTTATTTCAATATCTCGATCCGTTTTCGAGAAAAATCGATTTAAACAATATTATGTTTTGAGAATACGAGAAATTAATTAATATACACTTAGTTTGCTTCTCTTTTAATTTCTCATATAAATCGATTTTTCTCGCAAACAGTTCAAAATACCGAAATGAAACAAGAGTACATAATTAATTAAAAAATGACTGTTCTTTCAGGTTTTGAAGCAAATTCCATATTAGACATACAGGGAGAAAAGTTGTTAACTGTAAATGTTAAAACGATTAAAATTTTAACTTTCAACCCCCTGTATTTCCGAAACTATCAACTTTCGGATAAGGCATGTTTGCGTCAATGGTCTAGCTTTCGGATTTCCCATTGATAATGAATCGCTCTGTATGTAATGTTTTTGTAAAATGTAATCACACACTGGTTGGATAAAAGGAATAAAAGTAGCGAGTCTTTATTTAAATAAACATAACATTTGATTCTATAAAATTGGTCAGATATAACAAGTTAGTTAGCAACAACAGCCGGCGTGTCAGCTCACGTGGAAGCCTTGCAACGAGTGCCGCTGAGGCTGTTGCTGACAATTAAGTAACTAAAAGTTACCATACATGACACGCCTCCCTTTGGCAAAACAAGGAAAATAAGAAAGACCCCTGACAAAACAAATAAATAAGTGACCAAATACCATGTTCGATTTTAACAGTTAAACTCAACTGGTTTCTTTTGGCCACTTCTGGTTATCAGCGCAATGTCCATTTCGAAATTCTCCAAGACTGTTTCGTGTGGTATCATAGAACTGTTCATTTTGGAACTCTGCAAGTCTGTTCCGTCTGGTATGATAATCGTCCTACAATTAGAAGATACACCTAGGGATCCTGGTGGACTCACTTCAGAGTCCGG